>OU611996.1:13092444-14322919 GCA_914767915.1 Agriopis aurantiaria
ATAACTCTAGCAGTTATGTTCGGAAAAACTTTTAGTGATTTTTGCTTATTCTTTTGATGCCAATGAAGCTTATTCTATAGCGGACGTTAATTTTTGCTAAAATTAGGACAATCGGGGACTTTTTACTATTCTGAGTAAATAACTCTAGCAGTTATGTTCGGAAAGACTTTTAGTGATTTTTGCTAATTCTTTTGATGCCAATGAAGCTTATTCTATAGCGGACGTTAATTTTGCTAAAATTAGGACAATCGGGGACTTTTTATATTCTGAGTAAAATAACTCTAGCAGTTATGTTCGGGAAGACTTTTAGTGATTTTTGCTAATTCTTTTGATGCCAATGAAGCTTATTCTATAGCGGACGTTGATTTTTCGCTAAAATTAGGACAATCGGGGACTTTTTATATTCTGAGTAAAATAACTCTAGCAGTTATGTTCGGAAAGACTTTTAGTGATTTTTGCTAATTCTTTTGATGCCAATGAAGCTTATTCTATAGCGGACGTTGATTTTTGCTAAAATTAGGACAATCGGGGACTTTTTATATTCTGAGTAAAATAACTCTAGCAGTTATGTTCGGAAAACTTTTAGTGATTTTTGCTAATTCTTTTGATGCCAATGAAGCTTATTCTATAGCGGACGTGATTTTTGCTAAAATTAGGACAATCGGGGACTTTTTATATTCTGAGTAAAATAACTCTAGCAGTTATGTTCGGAAAAACTTTTAGTGATTTTTGCTTATTCTTTTGATGCCAATGAAGCTTATTCTATAGCGGACGTTAATATTTGCTAAAATTAGGACAATCGGGGACTTTTTATATTCTGAGTAAAATAACTCTAGCAGTTATGTTCGGAAAAACTTTTAGTGATTTTTGCTAATTCTTTTGATGCCAATGAAGCTTATTCTATAGCGGACGTTGATTTTCGCTAAAATTAGGACAATCGGGGACTTTTTATATTCTGAGTAAAATAACTCTAGCAGTTATGTTCGGAAAAACTTTTAGTGATTTTTGCTAATGTTTTTGATGCCAATGAAGCTTATTCTATAGCGGACGTTGATTTTTGCTAAAATTAGGACAATCGGGGACTTTTTATATTCTGAGTAAAATAACTCTAGCAGTTATGTTCGGAAAGACTTTTAGTGATTTTTGCTAATTCTTTTGATGCCAATAAAGCTTATTCTATAGCGGACGTTGATTTTTGCTAAAATTAGGACAATCGGGGACTTTTATATTCTGAGTAAAATAACTCTAGCAGTTATGTTCGGAAAAACTTTTAGTGATTTTTGCTAATTCTTTTGATGCCAATGAAGCTTATTCTATAGCGGACGTTAATATTTGCTAAAATTAGGACAATCGGGGACTTTTTATATTCTGAGTAAAATAACTCTAGCAGTTATGTTCGGAAAGACTTTTAGTGATTTTTGCTAATTCTTTTGATGCCAATGAAGCTTATTCTATAGCGGACGTTGATTTTTGCTAAAATTAGGACAATCGGGGACTTATTATATTCTGAGTAAAATAACTCTAGCAGTTATGTTCGGAAAAAGTTTTAGTGATTTTTGCTAATTCTTTTGATGCCAATGAAGCTTATTCTATAGCGGACGTTAATATTTGCTAAAATTAGGACAATCGGGGACTTTTTATATTCTGAGTAAAATAACTCTAGCACTTATGTTCGGAAAAACTTTTAGTGATTTTTGCTAATTCTTTTGATGCCAATGAAGCTTATTCTATAGCTGACGTTAATATTTGCTAAAATTAGGACAATCGGGGACTTTTTATATTCTGAGTAAAATAACTCTAGCAGTTATGTTCGGAAAAACTTTTAGTGATTTTTGCTAATTCTTTTGATGCCAATGAAGCTTATTCTATAGCGGACGTTAATATTTGCTAAAATTAGGACAATCGGGGACTTTTTATATTCTAAGTAAAATAACTCTAGCAGTTATGTTCGGAAAAACTTTTAGTGATTTTTGCTAATTCTTTTGATGCCAATGAAGCTTATTTTATAGCGGACGTTAATTTTTGCTAAAATTAGGACAATCGGGGACTTTTTATATTCTGAGTAAAATAACTCTAGCAGTTATGTTCGGGAAGACTTTTAGTGATTTTTGCTAATTCTTTTGATGCCAATGAAGCTTATTCTATAGCGGACGTTAATATTTGCTAAAATTAGGACAATCGGGGACTTTTTATATTCTGAGTAAAGTAACTCTAGCAGTTATGTTCGGAAAAACTTTTAGTGATTTTTGCTAATTCTTTTGATGCCAATGAAGCTTACTCTTTAGCGGACGTTAATATTTGCTAAAATTAGGACAATCGGGGACTTTATATATTCTGAGTAAAATAACTCTAGCAGTTATGTTCGGAAAAACTTTTAGTGATTTTTGCTAATTCTTTTGATGCCAATGAAGCTTATTCTATAGCGGACGTTAATATTTGCTAAAATTAGGACAATCGGGGACTTTTTATATTCTGAGTAAAATAACTCTAGCAGTTATGTTCGGAAAGACTTTTAGTGATTTTTGCTAATTCTTTTGATGCCAATGAAGCCTATTCTATAGCGGACGTTAATATTTGCTAAAATTAGGACAATCGGGGACTTTTTATATTCTGAGTAAAATAGCTCTAGCAGTTATGTTCGGAAAAACTTTTAGTGATTTTTGCTTATTCTTTTGATGCCAATGAAGCTTATTCTATAGCGGACGTTGATTTTTGCTAAAATTAGGACAATCGGGGACTTTTTATATTCTGAGTAAAATAACTCTAGCAGTTATGTTTGGAAAAACTTTTAGTGATTTTTGCTAATTCTTTTGTTGCCAATGAAGCTTATTCTATAGCGGACGTTAATATTTGCTAAAATTAGGACAATCGGGGACTTTTTATATTCTGAGTAAAATAACTCTAGCAGTTATGTTCGGAAAGACTTTTAGTGATTTTTGCTAATTCTTTTGATGCCAATGAAGCTTATTCTATAGCGGACGTTGATTTTTGCTAAAATTAGGACAATCGGGGACTTTTTATATTCTGAGTAAAATAACTCTAGCAGTTATGTTCGGAAAAAGTTTTAGTGATTTTTGCTAATTCTTTTGATGCCAATGAAGCTTATTCTATAGCGGACGTTAATATTTGCTAAAATTAGGACAATCGGGGACTTTTTATATTCTGAGTAAAATAACTCTAGCACTTATGTTCGGAAAAACTTTTAGTGATTTTTGCTAATTCTTTTGATGCCAATTAAGCTTATTCTATAGCTGACATTAATATTTGCTAAAATTAGGACAATCGGGGACTTTTTATATTCTGAGTAAAATAACTCTAGCAGTTATGTTCGGAAAAACTTTTAGTGATTTTTGCTAATTCTTTTGATGCCAATGAAGCTTATTCTATAGCGGACGTTGATTTTCGCTAAAATTAGGACAATCGGGGACTTTTTATATTCTGAGTAAAATAACTCTAGCAGTTATGTTCGGAAAAACTTTTAGTGATTTTTGCTAATGTTTTTGATGCCAATGAAGCCTATTCTATAGCGGACGTTGATTTTTGCTAAAATTAGGACAATCGGGGACTTTTTATATTCTGAGTAAAATAACTCTAGCAGTTATGTTCGGAAAAAGTTTTAGTGATTTTTGCTAATTCTTTTGATGCCAATGAAGCCTATTCTATAGCGGACGTTAATATTTGCTAAAATTAGGACAATCGGGGACTTTTTATATTCTGAGTAAAATAGCTCTAGCAGTTATGTTCGGAAAAACTTTTAGTGATTTTTGCTTATTCTTTTGATGCCAATGAAGCTTATTCTATAGCGGACGTTGATTTTTGCTAAAATTAGGACAATCGGGGACTTTTTATATTCTGAGTAAAATAACTCTAGCAGTTATGTTTGGAAAAACTTTTAGTGATTTTTGCTAATTCTTTTGTTGCCAATGAAGCTTATTCTATAGCGGACGTTAATATTTGCTAAAATTAGGACAATCGGGGACTTTTTATATTCTGAGTAAAATAACTCTAGCAGTTATGTTCGGAAAGACTTTTAGTGATTTTTGCTAATTCTTTTGATGCCAATGAAGCTTATTCTATAGCGGACGTTGATTTTTGCTAAAATTAGGACAATCGGGGACTTTTTATATTCTGAGTAAAATAACTCTAGCAGTTATGTTCGGAAAAAGTTTTAGTGATTTTTGCTAATTCTTTTGATGCCAATGAAGCTTATTCTATAGCGGACGTTAATATTTGCTAAAATTAGGACAATCGGGGACTTTTTATATTCTGAGTAAAATAACTCTAGCACTTATGTTCGGAAAAACTTTTAGTGATTTTTGCTAATTCTTTTGATGCCAATTAAGCTTATTCTATAGCTGACGTTAATATTTGCTAAAATTAGGACAATCGGGGACTTTTTATATTCTGAGTAAAATAACTCTAGCAGTTATGTTCGGAAAAACTTTTAGTGATTTTTGCTAATTCTTTTGATGCCAATGAAGCTTATTCTATAGCGGACGTTGATTTTCGCTAAAATTAGGACAATCGGGGACTTTTTATATTCTGAGTAAAATAACTCTAGCAGTTATGTTCGGAAAAACTTTTAGTGATTTTTGCTAATGTTTTTGATGCCAATGAAGCTTATTCTATAGCGGACGTTGATTTTTGCTAAAATTAGGAATATCGGGGACTTTTTATATTCTGAGTAAAATAACTCTAGCAGTTATGTTTGGAAAAACTTTTAGTGATTTTTGCTAATTCTTTTGATGCCAATGAAGCTTATTCTATAGCGGACGTTAATATTTGCTAAAATTAGGACAATCGGGGACTTTTTATATTCTGAGTAAAATAACTCTAGCAGTTATGTTCGGAAAGACTTTTAGTGATTTTTGCTAATTCTTTTGATGCCAATGAAGCTTATTCTATAGCGGACGTTGATTTTTGCTAAAATTAGGACAATCGGGGACTTTTTATATTCTGAGTAAAATAACTCTAGCAGTTATGTTCGGAAAAAGTTTTAGTGATTTTTGCTAATTCTTTTGATGCCAATGAAGCTTATTCTATAGCGGACGTTAATATTTGCTAAAATTAGGACAATCGGGGACTTTTTATATTCTGAGTAAAATAACTCTAGCACTTATGTTCGGAAAAACTTTTAGTGATTTTTGCTAATTCTTTTGATGCCAATGAAGCTTATTCTATAGCTGACGTTAATATTTGCTAAAATTAGGACAATCGGGGACTTTTTATATTCTGAGTAAAATAACTCTAGCAGTTATGTTCGGAAAAACTTTTAGTGATTTTTGATAATTATTTTGATGCCAATGAAGCTTATTCTATAGCGGACGTTGATTTTTGCTAAAATTAGGACAATCGGGGACTTTTTATATTCTGAGTAAAATAACTCTAGCAGTTATGTTCGGAAAAACTTTTAGTGATTTTTGCTAATTCTTTTGATGCCAATGAAGCTTATTCTATAGCGGACGTTAATATTTGCTAAAATTAGGACAATCGGGGACTTTTTATATTCTGAGTAAAATAACTCTAGCAGTTATGTTCGGAAAAACTTTTAGTGATTTTTGCTAATATTTTTGATGCCAATGAAGCTTATTCAATAGCGGACGTTGATTCTTGCTAAAATTAGGACAATCGGGGACTTTTTATATTCTGAGTAAAATAACTCTAGCAGTTATGTTCGGAAAGACTTTTAGTGATTTTTGCTAATTCTTTTGATGCCAATAAAGCTTATTCTATAGCGGACGTTGATTTTTGCTAAAATTAGGACAATCGGGGACTTTTTATATTCTGAGTAAAATAACTCTAGCAGTTATGTTCGGAAAAACTTTTAGTGATTTTTGCTTATTCTTTTGATGCCAATGAAGCTTATTCTATAGCGGACGTTGATTTTTGCTAAAATTAGGACAATCGGGGACTTTTTACATTCTGAGTAAAATAACTCTAGCAGTTATGTTCGGGAAGACTTTTAGTGATTTTTGCTAATTCTTTTGATGCCAATGAAGCTTATTCTATAGCGGACGTTGATTTTTGCTAAAATTAGGACAATCGGGGACTTTTTATATTCTGAGTAAAATAACTCTAGCAGTTATGTTCGGAAAGACTTTTAGTGATTTTTGCTAATTCTTTTGATGCCAATGAAGCTTATTCTATAGCGGACGTGGATTTTTGCTAAAATTAGGACAATCGGGGACTTTTTATATTCTGAGTAAAATAACTCTAGCAGTTATGTTCGGAAAAACTTTTAGTGATTTTTGCTTATTCTTTTGATGCCAATGAAGCTTATTCTATAGCGGACGTTGATTTTTGCTAAAATTAAGGTTAATCGGGGACTTTTTATATTCTGAGTAAAATAACTCTAGCAGTTATGTTCGGAAAAACTTTTAGTGATTTTTGCTTATTGTTTTGATGCCAATGAAGCTTATTCTATAGCGGACGTTAATATTTGCTAAAATTAGGACAATCGGGGACTTTTTATATTCTGAGTAAAATAACTCTAGCAGTTATGTTCGGAAAGACTTTTAGTGATTTTTGCTAATTCTTTTGATGCCAATGAAGCTTATTCTATAGCGGACGTGGATTTTTGCTAAAATTAGGACAATCGGGGACTTTTTATATTCTGAGTAAAATAACTCTAGCAGTTATGTTCGGAAAAACTTTTAGTGATTTTTGCTTATTCTTTTGATGCCAATGAAGCTTATTCTATAGCGGACGTTAATATTTGCTAAAATTAAGACAATCGGGGACTTTTTATATTCTGAGTAAAATAACTCTAGCAGTTATGTTCGGAAAAACTTTTAGTGATTTTTGCTTATTGTTTTGATGCCAATGAAGCTTATTCTATAGCGGACGTTAATATTTGCTAAAATTAGGACAATCGGGGACTTTTTATATTCTGAGTAAAATAACTCTAGCAGTTATGTTCGGAAAAACTTTTAGTGATTTTTGCTAATTCTTTTGATGCCAATGAAGCTTATTCTATAGCGGACGTTTATTTTCGCGTAAATTAGGACAATCGGGGACTTTTTATATTCTGAGTAAAATAACTCTAGCAGTTATGTTCGGAAAATTTTTTAGTGATTTTTGCTAATGTTTTTGATGCCAATGAAGCTTATTCTATAGCGGACGTGGATTTTTGCTAAAATTAGGACAATCGGGGACTTTTTATATTCTGAGTAAAATAACTCTAGCAGTTATGATCGGAAAAACTTTTAGTGATTTTTGCTAATGTTTTTGATGCCAATGAAGCTTATTCTATAGCGGACGTTGATTTTTGCTAAAATTAGGACAATCGGGGACTTTTTATATTCTGAGTAAAATAACTCTAGCAGTTATGTTCGGAAAGACTTTTAGTGATTTTTGCTAATTCTTTTGATGCCAATAAAGCTTATTCTATAGCGGACGTTGATTTTTGCTAAAATTAGGACAATCGGGGACTTTTTATATTCTGAGTAAAATAACTCTAGCAGTTATGTTCGGAAAAACTTTTAGTGATTTTTGCTTATTATTTTGATGCCAATGAAGCTTATTCTATAGCGGACGTTAATTTTTGCTAAAATTAGGACAATCGGGGACTTTTTATATTCTGAGTAAAATAACTCTAGCAGTTATGTTCGGGAAGACTTTTAGTGATTTTTGCTAATTCTTTTGATGCCAATGAAGCTTATTCTATAGCGGACGTTGATTTTCGCTAAAATTAGGACAATCGGGGACTTTTTATATTCTGAGTAAAATAACTCTAGCAGTTATGTTCGGAAAGACTTTTAGTGATTTTTGCTAATTCTTTTGATGCCAATGAAGCTTATTCTATAGCGGACGTTGATTTTTGCTAAAATTAGGACAATCGGGGACTTTTTATATTCTGAGTAAAATAACTCTAGCAGTTATGTTCGGAAAGACTTTTAGTGATTTTTGCTAATTCTTTTGATGCCAATGAAGCTTATTCTATAGCGGACGTGGATTTTTGCTAAAATTAGGACAATCGGGGACTTTTTATATTCTGAGTAAAATAACTCTAGCAGTTATGTACGGAAAAACTTTTAGTGATTTTTGCTTATTCTTTTGATGCCAATGAAGCTTATTCTATAGCGGACGTTGATTTTTGCTAAAATTAGGACAATCGGGGACTTTTTATATTCTGAGTAAAATAACTCTAGCAGTTATGTTCGGAAAAACTTTTAGTGATTTTTGCTTATTCTTTTGATGCCAATGAAGCTTATTCTATAGCGGACGTTAATATTTGCTAAAATTAGGACAATCGGGGACTTTTTATATTCTGAGTAAAATAACTCTAGCAGTTATGTTCGGAAAAACTTTTAGTGATTTTTGCTAATTCTTTTGATGCCAATGAAGCTTATTCTATAGCGGACGTTGATTTTAGCTAAAATTAGGACAATCGGGGACTTTTTATATTCTGAGTAAAATAACTCTAGCAGTTATGTTCGGAAAAACTTTTAGTGATTTTTGCTAATGTTTTTGATGCCAATGAAGCTTATTCTATAGCGGACGTTGATTTTTGCTAAAATTAGGACAATCGGGGACTTTTTATATTCTGAGTAAAATAACTCTAGCAGTTATGTTCGGAAAGACTTTTAGTGATTTTTGCTAATTCTTTTGATGCCAATAAAGCTTATTCTATAGCGGACGTTGATTTTTGCTAAAATTAGGACAATCGGGGACTTTTTATATTCTGAGTAAAATAACTCTAGCAGTTATGTTTGGAAAAACTTTTAGTGATTTTTGCTAATTCTTTTGATGCCAATGAAGCTTATTCTATAGCGGACGTTAATATTTGCTAAAATTAGGACAATCGGGGACTTTTTATATTCTGAGTAAAATAACTCTAGCAGTTATGTTCGGAAAGACTTTTAGTGATTTTTGCTAATTCTTTTGATGCCAATGAAGCTTATTCTATAGCGGACGTTGATTTTTGCTAAAATTAGGACAATCGGGGACTTATTATATTCTGAGTAAAATAACTCTAGCAGTTATGTTCGGAAAAAGTTTTAGTGATTTTTGCTAATTCTTTTGATGCCAATGAAGCTTATTCTATAGCGGACGTTAATATTTGCTAAAATTAGGACAATCGGGGACTTTTTATATTCTGAGTAAAATAACTCTAGCACTTATGTTCGGAAAAACTTTTAGTGATTTTTGCTAATTCTTTTGATGCCAATGAAGCTTATTCTATAGCGGACGTTAATATTTGCTAAAATTAGGACAATCGGGGACTTTTTATATTCTGAGTAAAATAACTCTAGCAGTTATGTTCGGAAAAACTTTTAGTGATTTTTGCTAATATTTTTGATGCCAATGAAGCTTATTCAATAGCGGACGTTGATTCTTGCTAAAATTAGGACAATCGGGGACTTTTTATATTCTGAGTAAAATAACTCTAGCAGTTATGTTCGGAAAGACTTTTAGTGATTTTTGCTAATTCTTTTGATGCCAATAAAGCTTATTCTATAGCGGACGTTGATTTTTGCTAAAATTAGGACAATCGGGGACTTTTTATATTCTGAGTAAAATAACTCTAGCAGTTATGTTCGGAAAAACTTTTAGTGATTTTTGCTTATTCTTTTGATGCCAATGAAGCTTATTCTATAGCGGACGTTGATTTTTGCTAAAATTAGGACAATCGGGGACTTTTTACATTCTGAGTAAAATAACTCTAGCAGTTATGTTCGGGAAGACTTTTAGTGATTTTTGCTAATTCTTTTGATGCCAATGAAGCTTATTCTATAGCGGACGTTGATTTTTGCTAAAATTAGGACAATCGGGGACTTTTTATATTCTGAGTAAAATAACTCTAGCAGTTATGTTCGGAAAGACTTTTAGTGATTTTTGCTAATTCTTTTGATGCCAATGAAGCTTATTCTATAGCGGACGTGGATTTTTGCTAAAATTAGGACAATCGGGGACTTTTTATATTCTGAGTAAAATAACTCTAGCAGTTATGTTCGGAAAAACTTTTAGTGATTTTTGCTTATTCTTTTGATGCCAATGAAGCTTATTCTATAGCGGACGTTGATTTTTGCTAAAATTAAGGTTAATCGGGGACTTTTTATATTCTGAGTAAAATAACTCTAGCAGTTATGTTCGGAAAAACTTTTAGTGATTTTTGCTTATTCTTTTGATGCCAATGAAGCTTATTCTATAGCGGACGTTAATATTTGCTAAAATTAAGACAATCGGGGACTTTTTATATTCTGAGTAAAATAACTCTAGCAGTTATGTTCGGAAAAACTTTTAGTGATTTTTGCTTATTGTTTTGATGCCAATGAAGCTTATTCTATAGCGGACGTTAATATTTGCTAAAATTAGGACAATCGGGGACTTTTTATATTCTGAGTAAAATAACTCTAGCAGTTATGTTCGGAAAAACTTTTAGTGATTTTTGCTAATTCTTTTGATGCCAATGAAGCTTATTCTATAGCGGACGTTTATTTTCGCGTAAATTAGGACAATCGGGGAGTTTTTATATTCTGAGTAAAATAACTCTAGCAGTTATGTTCGGAAAAATTTTTAGTGATTTTTGCTAATGTTTTTGATGCCAATGAAGCTTATTCTATAGCGGACGTGGATTTTTGCTAAAATTAGGACAATCGGGGACTTTTTATATTCTGAGTAAAATAACTCTAGCAGTTATGATCGGAAAAACTTTTAGTGATTTTTGCTAATGTTTTTGATGCCAATGAAGCTTATTCTATAGCGGACGTTGATTTTTGCTAAAATTAGGACAATCGGGGACTTTTTATATTCTGAGTAAAATAACTCTAGCAGTTATGTTCGGAAAGACTTTTAGTGATTTTTGCTAATTCTTTTGATGCCAATAAAGCTTATTCTATAGCGGACGTTGATTTTTGCTAAAATTAGGACAATCGGGGACTTTTTATATTCTGAGTAAAATAACTCTAGCAGTTATGTTCGGAAAAACTTTTAGTGATTTTTGCTTATTCTTTTGATGCCAATGAAGCTTATTCTATAGCGGACGTTAATTTTTGCTAAAATTAGGACAATCGGGGACTTTTTATATTCTGAGTAAAATAACTCTAGCAGTTATGTTCGGGAAGACTTTTAGTGATTTTTGCTAATTCTTTTGATGCCAATGAAGCTTATTCTATAGCGGACGTTGATTTTCGCTAAAATTAGGACAATCGGGGACTTTTTATATTCTGAGTAAAATAACTCTAGCAGTTATGTTCGGAAAGACTTTTAGTGATTTTTGCTAATTCTTTTGATGCCAATGAAGCTTATTCTATAGCGGACGTTGATTTTTGCTAAAATTAGGACAATCGGGGACTTTTTATATTCTGAGTAAAATAACTCTAGCAGTTATGTTCGGAAAGACTTTTAGTGATTTTTGCTAATTCTTTTGATGCCAATGAAGCTTATTCTATAGCGGACGTGGATTTTTGCTAAAATTAGGACAATCGGGGACTTTTTATATTCTGAGTAAAATAACTCTAGCAGTTATGTTCGGAAAAACTTTTAGTGATTTTTGCTTATTCTTTTGATGCCAATGAAGCTTATTCTATAGCGGACGTTGATTTTTGCTAAAATTAGGACAATCGGGGACTTTTTATATTCTGAGTAAAATAACTCTAGCAGTTATGTTCGGAAAAACTTTTAGTGATTTTTGCTTATTCTTTTGATGCCAATGAAGCTTATTCTATAGCGGACGTTAATATTTGCTAAAATTAGGACAATCGGGGACTTTTTATATTCTGAGTAAAATAACTCTAGCAGTTATGTTCGGAAAAACTTTTAGTGATTTTTGCTAATTCTTTTGATGCCAATGAAGCTTATTCTATAGCGGACGTTGATTTTCGCTAAAATTAGGACAATCGGGGACTTTTTATATTCTGAGTAAAATAACTCTAGCAGTTATGTTCGGAAAAACTTTTAGTGATTTTTGCTAATGTTTTTGATGCCAATGAAGCTTATTCTATAGCGGACGTTGATTTTTGCTAAAATTAGGACAATCGGGGACTTTTTATATTCTGAGTAAAATAACTCTAGCAGTTATGTTCGGAAAGACTTTTAGTGATTTTTGCTAATTCTTTTGATGCCAATAAAGCTTATTCTATAGCGGACGTTGATTTTTGCTAAAATTAGGACAATCGGGGACTTTTTATATTCTGAGTAAAATAACTCTAGCAGTTATGTTTGGAAAAACTTTTAGTGATTTTTGCTAATTCTTTTGATGCCAATGAAGCTTATTCTATAGCGGACGTTAATATTTGCTAAAATTAGGACAATCGGGGACTTTTTATATTCTGAGTAAAATAACTCTAGCAGTTATGTTCGGAAAGACTTTTAGTGATTTTTGCTAATTCTTTTGATGCCAATGAAGCTTATTCTATAGCGGACGTTGATTTTTGCTAAAATTAGGACAATCGGGGACTTATTATATTCTGAGTAAAATAACTCTAGCAGTTATGTTCGGAAAAAGTTTTAGTGATTTTTGCTAATTCTTTTGATGCCAATGAAGCTTATTCTATAGCGGACGTTAATATTTGCTAAAATTAGGACAATCGGGGACTTTTTATATTCTGAGTAAAATAACTCTAGCACTTATGTTCGGAAAAACTTTTAGTGATTTTTGCTAATTCTTTTGATGCCAATGAAGCTTATTCTATAGCTGACGTTAATATTTGCTAAAATTAGGACAATCGGGGACTTTTTATATTCTGAGTAAAATAACTCTAGCAGTTATGTTCGGAAAAACTTTTAGTGATTTTTGCTAATTCTTTTGATGCCAATGAAGCTTATTCTATAGCGGACGTTAATATTTGCTAAAATTAGGACAATCGGGGACTTTTTATATTCTGAGTAAAATAACTCTAGCAGTTATGTTTGGAAAAACTTTTAGTGATTTTTGCTAATTCTTTTGATGCCAATGAAGCTAATTCTATAGCGGACGTTAATATTTGCTAAAATTAGGACAATCGGGGACTTTTTATATTCTGAGTAAAATAACTCTAGCAGTTATGTTCGGAAAGACTTTTAGTGATTTTTGCTAATTCTTTTGATGCCAATGAAGCTTATTCTATAGCGGACGTTAATATTTGCTAAAATTAGGACAATCGGGGACTTTTTATATTCTGAGTAAAATAACTCTAGCACTTATGTTCGGAAAAACTTATAGTGATTTTTGCTAATTCTTTTGATGCCAATTAAGCTTATTCTATAGCTGACGTTAATATTTGCTAAAATTAGGACAATCGGGGTTTTTTTATATTCTGAGTAAAATAACTCTAGCAGTTATGTTCGGAAAAACTTTTAGTGATTTTTGCTAATTATTTTGATGCCAATGAAGCTTATTCTATAGCGGACGTTAATATTTGCTAAAATTAGGACAATCGGGGACTTTTTATATTCTGAGTAAAATAATTCTAGCAGTTATGTTCGGAAAAACTTTTAGTGATTTTTGCTAATTCTTTTGATGCCAATGAAGCTTATTCTATAGCGGACGTTAATATTTGCTAAAATTAGGACAATCGGGGACTTTATATATTCTGAGTAAAATAACTCTAGCAGTTATGTTCGGAAAAACTTTTAGTGATTTTTGCTAATTCTTTTGATGCCAATGAAGCTTATTCTATAGCGGACGTTAAAATTTGCTAAAATTAGGACAATTGGGGACTTTTTATATTCTGAGTAAAATAACTCTAGCAGTTATGTTCGGAAAGACTTTTAGTGATTTTTGCTAATTCTTTTGATGCCAATGAAGCTTATTCTATAGCGGACGTTGATTTTTGCTAAAATTAGGACAATCGGGGACTTTTTATATTCTGAGTAAAATAACTCTAGCAGTTATGTTCGGAAAAACTTTAAGTGATTTTTGCTAATTCTTTTGATGCCAATGAAGCTTATTCTATAGCGGACGTTAATATTTGCTAAAATTAGGACAATCGGGGACTTTTTATATTCTGAGTAAAATAACTCTAGCAGTTATGTTCGGAAAAACTTTAAGTGATTTTTGCTAATTCTTTTGATGCCAATGAAGCTTATTCTATAGCGGACGTTGATTTTTGCTAAAATTAGGACAATCGGGGGACTTTTTATATTCTGAGTAAAATAACTCTAGCAGTTATGTTCGGAAAAACTTTAAGTGATTTTTGCTAATTCTTTTGATGCCAATGAAGCTTATTCTATAGCGGACGTTAATATTTGCTAAAATTAGGACAATCGGGGACTTTTTATATTCTGAGTAAAATAACTCTAGCAGTTATGTTCGGAAAAACTTTTAGTGATTTTTGCTAATTCTTTTGATGCCAATGAAGCTTATTCTATAGCGGACGTGGATTTTTGCTAAAATTAGGACAATCGGGGACTTTTTATATTCTGAGTAAAATAACTCTAGCAGTTATGTTCGGAAAAACTTTTAGTGATTTTTGCTTATTCTTTTGATGCCAATGAAGCTTATTCTATAGCGGACGTTAATATTTGCTAAAATTAGGACAATCGGGGACTTTTTATATTCTGAGTAAAATAACTCTAGCACTTATGTTCGGAAAAACTTTTAGTGATTTTTGCTAATTCTTTTGATGCCAATGAAGCTTATTCTATAGCTGACGTTAATATTTGCTAAAATTAGGACAATCGGGGACTTTTTATATTCTGAGTAAAATAACTCTAGCAGTTATGTTCGGAAAAACTTTTAGTGATTTTTGCTAATTCTTTTGATGCCAATGAAGCTTATTCTATAGCGGACGTTAATATTTGCTAAAATTAGGACAATCGGGGACTTTTTTATATTCTGAGTAAAATAACTCTAGCAGTTATGTTTGGAAAAACTTTTAGTGATTTTTGCTAATTCTTTTGATGCCAATGAAGCTAATTCTATAGCGGACGTTTATATTTGCTAAAATTAGGACAATCGGGGACTTTTTATATTCTGAGTAAAATAACTCTAGCAGTTATGTTCGGAAAGACTTTTAGTGATTTTTGCTAATTCTTTTGATGCCAATGAAGCTTATTCTATAGCGGACGTTAATATTTGCTAAAATTAGGACAATCGGGGACTTTTTATATTCTGAGTAAAATAACTCTAGCAGTTATGTTCGGAAAGACTTTTAGTGATTTTTGCTAATTCTTTTGATGCCAATGAAGCTTATTCTATAGCGGACGTTGATTTTTGCTAAAATTAGGACAATCGGGGACTTTTTATATTCTGAGTAAAATAACTCTAGCAGTTATGTTCGGAAAAACTTTTAGTGATTTTTGCTAATTCTTTTGATGCCAATGAAGCTTATTCTATAGCGGACGTTAATATTTGCTAAAATTAGGACAATCGGGGACTTTTTATATTCTGAGTAAAATAACTCTAGCAGTTATGTTCGGAAAGACTTTTAGTGATTTTTGCTAATTCTTTTGATGCCAATGAAGCTTATTCTATAGCGGACGTTGATTTTTGCTAAAATTAGGACAATCGGGGACTTTTTATATTCTGAGTAAAATAACTCTAGCAGTTATGTTCGGAAAAACTTTAAGTGATTTTTGCTAATTCTTTTGATGCCAATGAAGCTTATTCTATAGCGGACGTTAATATTTGCTAAAATAAGGACAATCGGGGACTTTTTATATTCTGAGTAAAATAACTCTAGCAGTTATGTTCGGAAAGTCTTTTAGTGATTTTTGCTAATTCTTTTGATGCCAATGAAGCTTATTCTATAGCGGACGTTAATATTTGCTAAAATTAGGACAATCGGGGACTTTTTATATTCTGAGTAAAATAACTCTAGCAGTTATGTTCGGAAAAACTTTTAGTGATTTTTGCTAATATTTTTGATGCCAATGAAGCTTATTCAATAGCGGACGTTGATTCTTGCTAAAATTAGGACAATCGGGGACTTTTTATATTCTGAGTAAAATAACTCTAGCAGTTATGTTCGGAAAAACTTTTAGTGATTTTTGCTTATTCTTTTGATGCCAATGAAGCTTATTCTATAGCGGACGTTAATATTTGCTAAAATTAGGACAATCGGGGACTTTTTATATTCTGAGTAAAATAACTCTAGCAGTTATGTTCGGAAAAATTTTAGTGATTTTTGCTAATTCTTTTGATGCCAATGAAGCTTATTCTATAGCGGACGTTGATTATTGCTAAAATTAGGACAATCGGGGACTTTTTATATTCTGAGTAAAATAACTCTAGCAGCTATGTTCGGAAAAACTTTTAGTGATTTTTGCTTATTCTTTTGATGCCAATGAAGCTTATTCTATAGCGGACGTTGATATTTGCTAAAATTAGGACAATCGGGGACTTTTTATATTCTGAGTAAAATAACTCTAGCAGTTATGTTCGGAAAAACTTTTAGTGATTTTTGCTAATTCTTTTGATGCCAATGAAGCTTATTCTATAGCGGACGTTGATATTTGCTAAAATTAGGACAATCGGGGACTTTTTATATTCTGAGTAAAATAACTCTAGCAGTTATGTTCGGAAAAACTTTTAGTGATTTTTGCTAATTCTTTTGATGCCAATGAAGCTTATTCTATAGCGGACGTTGATTTTCGCTAAAATTAGGACAATCGGGGACTTTTTATATTCTGAGTAAAATAACTCTAGCAGTTATGTTCGGAAAGACTTTTAGTGATTTTTGCTAATTCTTTTGATGCCAATGAAGCTTATTCTATAGCGGACGTGGATTTTTGCTAAAATTAGGACAATCGGGGACTTTTTATATTCTGAGTAAAATAACTCTAGCAGTTATGTTCGGAAAAACTTTTAGTGATTTTTGCTTATTCTTTTGATGCCAATGAAGCTTATTCTATAGCGGACGTTAATATTTGCTAAAATTAGGACAATCGGGGACTTTTTATATTCTGAGTAAAATAACTCTAGCAGTTATGTTCGGAAAAACTTTTAGTGATTTTTGCTTATTCTTTTGATGCCAATGAAGCTTATTCTATAGCGGACGTTAATATTTGCTAAAATTAGGACAATCGGGGACTTTTTATATTCTGAGTAAAATAACTCTAGCAGTTATGTTCGGAAAAACTTTTAGTGATTTTTGCTAATTCTTTTGATGCCAATGAAGCTTATTCTATAGCGGACGTTGATTTTCGCTAAAATTAGGACAATCGGGGACTTTTTATATTCTGAGTAAAATAACTCTAGCAGTTATGTTCGGAAAGACTTTTAGTGATTTTTGCTAATTCTTTTGATGCCAATGAAGCTTATTCTATAGCGGACGTGGATTTTTGCTAAAATTAGGACAATCGGGGACTTTTTATATTCTGAGTAAAATAACTCTAGCAGTTATGTTCGGAAAAACTTTTAGTGATTTTTGCTTATTCTTTTGATGCCAATGAAGCTTATTCTATAGCGGACGTTAATATTTGCTAAAATTAGGACAATCGGGGACTTTTTATATTCTGAGTAAAATAACTCTAGCAGTTATGTTCGGAAAAACTTTTAGTGATTTTTGCTAATTCTTTTGATGCCAATGAAGCTTATTCTATAGCGGACGTTGATTTTCGCTAAAATTAGGACAATAGGGTACTTGACTGTATTAAAAATATTATGCCAATTGACGCCATCCATAAACATGACATAATGAAAAAGCATATTTCATTGATTTTTTGATAAAAATATGCTTATTTTTTGTAAAAAACGCGATTAAAATAACTGTATTTTCGACATTTGATCACGTGATCGAAAACGGTCTGTAACTGGCTTCATCCCTAGTGACGTCACACAAATCTAAACAAACAGATTTTGTATTGATATTTGCGAATTTAATGTTGTAAAGCTATTTTGAGAGCGATTTATCCAGAAATTTTCACCAAAAACAGTCCGGAGGTTAAATGTGAGAAGAATGGAGAAACATTTTGTGCAAGCAGACAGCAGTAACTTACCCAAAATTAATGTTTTTATGGTTGCATATTTGTTTAATAATAATCCACGTCATTGTTTCTACGCTGCAGAACTCAAAACGTAAAAACTACAATGTCAGTATTAATTTTTAATTGTTCTCCAAGCAAAACATTCAATCAAGTTGTACAAAAAGTATGTTGTAGGAAGTGGATATCACTATTTTGTTAGGTTATGTCGAGCTTTACAATGTTTAAAAAGAAAGTAACAGTACATAAAATAGTAATGCAATAAAAACAGAAATTATAATAGAAATATATAGACTCAAATATGTACCTCAAAATGATCTTCGCACATAGAAACACTTGAATTAGCTCCAATACTTTTGGGTTCTCTACGAGCTACTTAGTTCCAACCTTAGATTGATTCCAACCACTTTTTTCGAGTTATGGGGAGTTTTGGGTCCATTGGAACAGGAACAAATATTTTTTCGGGTGTCTTTATGGAAGTATTTGTACATTTTGGCACTACACAATATTTATAAACCATTACTTCTATTAGAAATTAATTAATCATCAAACTTTTGCAGCCTGGCTGCAGTTGTTTTGTTTTGTGTGACGTCAATTAGTCACGTGATCGGAGCTATGACGCAGGTCTGCGTTTTGGCGCGATCTTTTTTTATTCAAACTTTAACATCGATTTATATCGCAAATACGACTGATATCCAGAAAATATAAATGCAGTATACATTATTTTATATCAGACAATAATGTGCAATAGTTTCCCAAAAGTAGTCAAATACCCTATCGGGGACTTTTTATATTCTGAGTAAAATAACTCTAGCAGTTATGTTCGGAAAAACTTTTAGTGATTTTTGCTAATGTTTTTGATGCCAATGAAGCTTATTCTATAGCGGACGTGGATTTTTGCTAAAATTAGGACAATCGGGGACTTTTTATATTCTGAGTAAAATAACTCTAGCAGTTATGATCGGAAAAACTTTTAGTGATTTTTGCTAATGTTTTTGATGCCAATGAAGCTTATTCTATAGCGGACGTTGATTTTTGCTAAAATTAGGACAATCGGGGACTTTTTATATTCTGAGTAAAATAACTCTAGCAGTTATGTTCGGAAAAACTTTTAGTGATTTTTGCTAATTCTTTTGATGCCAATGAAGCTTATTCTATAGCGGACGTTAATATTTGCTAAAATTAGGACAATCGGGGACTTTATATATTCTGAGTAAAATAACTCTAGCAGTTATGTTCGGAAAAACTTTTAGTGATTTTTGCTAATTCTTTTGATGCCAATGAAGCTTATTCTATAGCGGACGTTAAAATTTGCTAAAATTAGGACAATTGGGGACTTTTTATATTCTGAGTAAAATAACTCTAGCAGTTATGTTCGGAAAGACTTTTAGTGATTTTTGCTAATTCTTTTGATGCCAATGAAGCTTATTCTATAGCGGACGTTGATTTTTGCTAAAATTAGGACAATCGGGGACTTTTTATATTCTGAGTAAAATAACTCTAGCAGTTATGTTCGGAAAAACTTTAAGTGATTTTTGCTAATTCTTTTGATGCCAATGAAGCTTATTCTATAGCGGACGTTAATATTTGCTAAAATTAGGACAATCGGGGAATTTTTATATTCTGAGTAAAATAACTCTAGCAGTTATGTTCGGAAAAACTTTAAGTGATTTTTGCTAATTCTTTTGATGCCAATGAAGCTTATTCTATAGCGGACGTTGATTTTTGCTAAAATTAGGACAATCGGGGACTTTTTATATTCTGAGTAAAATAACTCTAGCAGTTATGTTCGGAAAAACTTTAAGTGATTTTTGCTAATTCTTTTGATGCCAATGAAGCTTATTCTATAGCGGACGTTAATATTTGCTAAAATTAGGACAATCGGGGACTTTTTATATTCTGAGTAAAATAACTCTAGCAGTTATGTTCGGAAAAACTTTTAGTGATTTTTGCTAATTCTTTTGATGCCAATGAAGCTTATTCTATAGCGGACGTTAATATTTGCTAAAATAAGGACAATCGGGGACTTTTTATATTCTGAGTAAAATAACTCTAGCAGTTATGTTCGGAAAGACTTTTAGTGATTTTTGCTAATTCTTTTGATGCCAATGAAGCTTATTCTATAGCGGACGTTAATATTTGCTAAAATTAGGACAATCGGGGACTTTTTATATTCTGAGTAAAATAACTCTAGCAGTTATGTTCGGAAAAACTTTTAGTGATTTTTGCTAATATTTTTGATGCCAATGAAGCTTATTCAATAGCGGACGTTGATTCTTGCTAAAATTAGGACAATCGGGGACTTTTTATATTCTGAGTAAAATAACTCTAGCAGTTATGTTCGGAAAAACTTTTAGTGATTTTTGCTAATTCTTTTGATGCCAATGAAGCTTATTCTATAGCGGACGTTAATATTTGCTAAAATTAGGACAATCGGGGACTTTTTATATTCTGAGTAAAATAACTCTAGCAGTTATGTTCGGAAAAAGTTTTAGTGATTTTTGCTAATTCTTTTGATGCCAATGAAGCCTATTCTATAGCGGACGTTAATATTTGCTAAAATTAGGACAATCGGGGACTTTTTATATTCTGAGTAAAATAACTCTAGCAGTTATGTTCGGAAAAACTTTTAGTGATTTTTGCTAATTCTTTTGATGCCAATGAAGCTTATTCTATAGCGGACGTTAATATTTGATAAAATTAGGACAATCGGGGACTTTATATATTCTGAGTAAAATAACTCTAGCAGTTATGTTCGGAAAAACTTTTAGTGATTTTTGCTAATTCTTTTGATGCCAATGAAGCTTATTCTATAGCGGACGTTGATTTTTGCTAAAATTAGGACAATCGGGGACTTTTTATATTCTGAGTAAAATAACTCTAGCAGTTATGTTCGGAAAGACTTTTAGTGATTTTTGCTAATTCTTTTGATGCCAATGAAGCTTATTCTATAGCGGACGTTGATTTTTGCTAAAATTAGGACAATCGGGGACTTTTTATATTCTGAGTAAAATAACTCTAGCAGTTATGTTCGGAAAAACTTTTAGTGATTTTTGCTAATTCTTTTGATGCCAATGAAGCTTATTCTATAGCGGACGTTAATATTTGCTAAAATTAGGACAATCGGGGACTTTTTATATTCTGAGTAAAATAACTCTAGCAGTTATGTTCGGAAAAAGTTTTAGTGATTTTTGCTAATTCTTTTGATGCCAATGAAGCTTATTCTATAGCGGACGTTAATATTTGCTAAAATTAGGACAATCGGGGACTTTTTATATTCTGAGTAAAATAACTCTAGCAGTTATGTTCGGAAAAACTTTGAGTGATTTTTGCTAATTCTTTTGATGCCAATGAAGCTTATTCTATAGCGGACGTTAATATTTGCTAAAATTAGGACAATCGGGGACTTTTTATATTCTGAGTAAAATAACTCTAGCAGTTATGTTCGGAAAAACTTTTAGTGATTTTTGCTAATTCTTTTGATGCCAATGAAGCTTATTCTATAGCGGACGTTAATATTTGCTAAAATTAGGACAATCGGGGACTTTTTATATTCTGAGTAAAATAACTCTAGCAGTTATGTTCGGAAAAACTTTTAGTGATTTTTGCTAATTCTTTTGATGCCAATGAAGCTTATTCTATAGCGGACGTTAATATTTGCTAAAATTAGGACAATCGGGGACTTTATATATTCTGAGTAAAATAACTCTAGCAGTTATGTTCGGAAAAACTTTTAGTGATTTTTGCTAATTCTTTTGATGCCAATGAAGCTTATTCTATAGCGGACGTTAATATTTGCTAAAATTAGGACAATCGGGGACTTTTTATATTCTGAGTAAAATAACTCTAGCAGTTATGTTCGGAAAGACTTTCAGTGATTTTTGCTAATTCTTTTGATGCCAATGAAGCTTATTCTATAGCGGACGTTGATTTTTGCTAAAATTAGGACAATCGGGGACTTTTTATATTCTGAGTAAAATAACTCTAGCAGTTATGTTCGGAAAGACTTTTAGTGATTTTTGCTAATTCTTTTGATGCCAATGAAGCTTATTCTATAGCGGACGTTGATTTTTGCTAAAATTAGGACAATCGGGGACTTTTTATATTCTGAGTAAAATAACTCTAGCAGTTATGTTCGGAAAAACTTTTAGTGATTTTTGCTAATGTTTTTGATGCCAATGAAGCTTATTCTATAGCGGACGTTGATTTTTGCTAAAATTAGGAATATCGGGGACTTTTTATATTCTGAGTAAAATAACTCTAGCAGTTATGTTTGGAAAAACTTTTAGTGATTTTTGCTAATTTTTTTGATGCCAATGAAGCTTATTCTATAGCGGACGTTGATATTTGCTAAAATTAGGACAATCGGGGACTTTTTATATTCTGAGTAAAATAACTCTAGCAGTTATGTTCGGAAAGACTTTTAGTGATTTTTGCTAATTCTTTTGATGCCAATGAAGCTTATTCTATAGCGGACGTTGATTTTTGCTAAAATTAGGACAATCGGGGACTTTTTATATTCTGAGTAAAATAACTCTAGCAGTTATGTTCGGAAAAAGTTTTAGTGATTTTTGCTAATTCTTTTGATGCCAATGAAGCTTATTCTATAGCGGACGTTAATATTTGCTAAAATTAGGACAATCGGGGACTTTTTATATTCTGAGAATCGTATATTTTTTATTGCCAGAAGTAATATAACATAACCTTAATTTTACTTAGAAATTACCAAAATTTTATTTAGTTTTTAAATTATGCATAACTAAAAAACAAAAACTTAAATTAATGACTAAAAACTAAAACTTATAATAAAATCTAAACA
Organism: Agriopis aurantiaria; assembly: GCA_914767915.1. Classification (NCBI taxonomy): domain Eukaryota; kingdom Metazoa; phylum Arthropoda; class Insecta; order Lepidoptera; family Geometridae; genus Agriopis; species Agriopis aurantiaria. The sequence continues at coordinate 13,115,111 of OU611996.1, forward strand.
AACTACCTACAAATTAAAATATTAAATACAAACTAAATATTTAAAATAAATAAAAAAATATAACGATCAATCAAATAACCCGCCCCTAACTGTACCTGGTGCAAAGGTGCCCATAATGCTAGCAGCATTGCCACGCTGAATGGCTATGGCCAACCTTTGCACCAGGTACGAGCCGGAGCGAGGGTCGTTATTTTTTTCCCTCAACCTGCGCCCCAACTCGCCAATGAAGCTTCTGGCTTCAGTGGCCCAACTGCCCATGGTCTCCACGGCAATCGGTACAAAAATGTAATGTGGCACCATAGCTGCATACTTCAGCCGCTTCATGCAAGCGGCATTCTCAGCTGCAGCTGCTGGGGAGTGTACCGTACGACATAGGTGGGTGGCAGCTACCGTGCTGACACAAGTAGCGTCCCACACCAAGCACTTGCCGTTTTTCCACGGTACCAGTGTCAAGCCGTCCGGTCTCTTGCCATCCGATCTGCAAAGACCAGGTGGTTCAAGCACACAAGGTATGTTAGCTGAAACAAGGGCTCTCCGAACTATGTCATTAAGGGCATGGTGACGAGGAAACCTACCTGAGCAGCGACGACAACTCAAAGCGTGATGGCCATTAGCCTCCACCATGGAACCGCAGATGCATAAGTGTGGTTCACACACCTTGCAGCCCAGACGGAAGGCCACAGCCACGCGCAGTGAGTCGTCGTCCATTAAAGTGCCCAAGTGAGGTGAGGGCAGCGCGTATAACCATGCCCCGGATTCAGACTGTGACACAGCTCTGAGTCTAGCCAAGTCAGCGCCTGTGGAACTCTCCAACAACTGCTTTTGTATCCGTTTTGCCCCAATGTCATCCCATGCACGCTGAACATGCAATGCCGCAACCGGGCTGGATGCGCCCGTGTTGAGGGCCAACCAGGCTGACACAGCATCTGAAACAAATGGAATGCTCGCCCCGACACCATTGGAATGTAGTATTACAGTGACGAGGTCTGCTACTCCATGAGCCGATGCCAAGAAAGCCGGAAGGCCTACATCACGTGCGCACCTCAACCCAAGACCCCCATACCGGATTGGGAGAGCCGCCTGAATCCACTGTGTTTCGTCAAGGGAGACATTCAAAACAGTCTCGACCGTTGACTTTAAAACTTTATCAAAGCAAGCAATCTCACCAGGACAGATCCAGGTAGGGGCGGTCCGCAAGAGATAAGTCATTTTGGGAAGGGCAAAGCACGTGCGCAGCAAAACAATCGCAACATGCGCTGAAAGACCTCTGAGGCGCTCCTGAGCGTTAAGGAGAAACTCTTTATGGGAAGTTAGTGCGGCAGGCAATCCTTCAAGGAAAATAGGAGACCCTAGAAGGGTGAAAGTATTAGGAGTAAGTTCCTTGAGGCCTGGTAGTAACGCACTAAAGCGTGAAAAGTGTATGCGAGCTCCAGCACCACAGGGAAAGTATTCGCATTTAGAGGGATTTACCTCCAGACCTAGTTCTTTCAGGCGAGGGATAAGATCCGCCAGGTCATGGTACACATCTTCTAGAGATCCACCAATGGTGCCATCATCAAGATACCACACGTTCAGAGCAGATTTAAGATCCGAAATAGCCATGTGGATAGCTAGACTAAAAACTAGTGGCCCCAGCGGATCCCCCTGTTGCGCTCCTACTTGAGAAGAGATAACAGAGTTGTTAAAAAAGAGATGTGATGGTGAATAATATACCTGATAAAGAAAAGGGTAAAGGCTGGGAATTTTATCCTTAACTTCACTCAGGAGTACGTCTCTTTCAATAGTGTTGAAAGCGTTGCGAACGTCAAGTTTCAGCAATACACAATTTACGTTACTTGGGTCCATGACGAAGGCTCGTGTTGCATGAATAGCGGCCTCACACCCCCGACGCGTCCCAAATCCTAGCTGGTGTGGTTGTAGGTACTCGGACATTGCCTCTCTCACAGACCAGCAGGCCAACTTGGCCGTCAGCCGACGAAAAACGCTGCCAATAGCAATAGGCCTCACCCCTCCATCCTTCTTTGTGAGGGCACAAAGAGATGCTCCATATAGATATGGGCACACTTGCAGATTCAGCTGGCCACTCAACAGGAAGTTGGCAAGTTTCGTCAAACATCCTAACAAGCGCTGACTATTTTCACCCGCTGAACTAGATGCGAGTTCTTTTAAATGTCCTGGGCGAATCCCATCTAAACCCGCCGCAGAACCGCTATAAAAAGAACTCAACGCCCGCGAGACATCCTCCACTGACACCGTTACTGGCGAATAAGATGCGTCAGGCGCCGGTGGGAAACTGAGCGGACGAGAAGGACTGGGGTGCTTGAGCTCTAGGGCAGCCAGCGTGGCAGGGTCATGCTGTGCGAAAGAGTCGTCTGACACTAGGAGTCGAACAGCTCCCCGTAAATCACCTTCGAAAACTTTTGACTCGATACTTTTAACGATTGCCCGAGACCTTGAATTAAATGTAGAATTACTCAACTCGTCGATGAGCTGATCAGACGCAGGGGACTCAATGTTCGCCTTCACCTTTGTAGTCATATTTCCAGGTGCATCCCTTGATGGAACTCTTAATGCACCATACGCAAAGGTGAGAAGCGCACACCAATCCTCTAAGCTATTATAGCTTACGCACCTATCTATTATTTCACACAGCTTACCAGCAGCCTGATTCCGCGCGCCTTTAGGGATATGCCTAAGAACAGGCGTTTTGTCCTTCAAGCCAGCAAGCCTGTCGAGAATACACGGGTGAGACGCTGATGCCTGGCTTGGTGAAGTGAGATCCGAGCCCGGTGGTGTGAACTGTGAAGCAGCAGCTGGGCCACGGACACTTTTGTGCATCCGACCTATATGTACCTTAAGTCCATGTGCGCTAAAAACACGTGCAGAACCAGGGCAGCAGGGACAAGTCAGTTGCGCAGGGAGGGAACTCATTTTAGTAGGTGTTTAACAAAATGAATTATAGTATTAGAAGTTTTCATAAAAACACGTTACTAGAAAAATTGTCCAAAATGTAAATAAAAAAATGTTTGTAGATGCTTGATAATATTGATGTCAGCTTGAAGTTTGAGACATGATGTCTAAAGTCACGGAACACTTGTCTAAAGTACTCTGCACAGGCGCATTACTTCTGCGCATTGCGCATAAGATAAAAAAGGGCGGCTCCGCGGCTTGGCGCCATGGTTGCCACGGTAACGGCGACTTGTCAATGAGTCATCTAAATATTTACAACAAAATCAGCTGATAATTTGAAAATATCTCTATTAGGCTAGAGTGCCCGCTCTTATAAATACCACCACTGAAAAATTTGGGTATTAAAGTAGGAATTGGTAAACACTTTCGAAGGCGCACTGCCTGGGAAGTATTTTTATAATTTATTTTATTTCAAAACTGATGCCAACGAGCTATGACAGGTTTCTTTTTTTTTATATTCTGAGTAAAATAACTCTAGCACTTATGTTCGGAAAAACTTTTAGTGATTTTTGCTAATTCTTTTGATGCCAATGAAGCTTATTCTATAGCGGACGTTAATATTTGCTAAAATTAGGACAATCGGGGACTTTTTATATTCTGAGTAAAATAACTCTAGCAGTTATGTTCGGAAAAACTTTTAGTGATTTTTGCTAATTCTTTTGATGCCAATGAAGCTTATTCTATAGCGGACGTTGATTTTTGCTAAAATTAGGACAATCGGGGACTTTTTATATTCTGAGTAAAATAACTCTAGCAGCTATGTTCGGAAAAACTTTTAGTGATTTTTGCTTATTCTTTTGATGCCAATGAAGCTTATTCTATAGCGGACGTTAATTTTTGCTAAAATTAGGACAATCGGGGACTTTATATATTCTGAGTAAAATAACTCTAGCAGTTATGTTCGGAAAAACTTTTAGTGATTTTTGCTAATTCTTTTGATGCCAATGAAGCTTATTCTATAGCGGACGTTGATTATTGCTAAAATTAGGACAATCGGGGACTTTTTATATTCTGAGTAAAATAACTCTAGCAGCTATGTTCGGAAAAACTTTTAGTGATTTTTGCTTATTCTTTTGATGCCAATGAAGCTTATTCTATAGCGGACGTTGATATTTGCTAAAATTAGGACAATCGGGGACTTTTTATATTCTGAGTAAAATAACTCTAGCAGTTATGTTCGGAAAAACTTTTAGTGATTTTTGCTAATTCTTTTGATGCCAATGAAGCTTATTCTATAGCGGACGTTAATATTTGCTAAAATTAGGACAATCGGGGACTTTATATATTCTGAGTAAAATAACTCTAGCAGTTATGTTCGGAAAAACTTTTAGTGATTTTTGCTAATTCTTTTGATGCCAATGAAGCTTATTCTATAGCGGACGTTAATATTTGCTAAAATTAGGACAATTGGGGACTTTTTATATTCTGAGTAAAATAACTCTAGCAGTTATGTTCGGAAAGACTTTTAGTGATTTTTGCTAATTATTTTGATGCCAATGAAGCTTATTCTATAGCGGACGTTGATTTTTGCTAAAATTAGGACAATCGGGGACTTTTTATATTCTGAGTAAAATAACTCTAGCAGTTATGTTCGGAAAGACTTTTAGTGATTTTTGCTAATTCTTTTGATGCCAATAAAGCTTATTCTATAGCGGACGTTGATTTTTGCTAAAATTAGGACAATCGGGGACTTTTTATATTCTGAGTAAAATAACTCTAGCAGTTATGTTCGGAAAAACTTTTAGTGATTTTTGCTAATATTTTTGATGCCAATGAAGCTTATTCAATAGCGGACGTTGATTCTTGCTAAAATTAGGACAATCGGGGACTTTTTATATTCTGAGTAAAATAACTCTAGCAGTTATGTTCGGAAAAACTTTTAGTGATTTTTGCTTATTCTTTTGATGCCAATGAAGCTTATTCTATAGCGGACGTTAATATTTGCTAAAATTAGGACAATCGGGGACTTTTTATATTCTGAGTAAAATAACTCTAGCAGTTATGTTCGGAAAAACTTTTAGTGATTTTTGCTAATTCTTTTGATGCCAATGAAGCTTATTCTATAGCGGACGTTGATTTTCGCTAAAATTAGGACAATCGGGGACTTTTTATATTCTGAGTAAAATAACTCTAGCAGTTATGATCGGAAAAACTTTTAGTGATTTTTGCTAATGTTTTTGATGCCAATGAAGCTTATTCTATAGCGGACGTTGATTTTTGCTAAAATTAGGACAATCGGGGACTTTTTATATTCTGAGTAAAATAACTCTAGCAGTTATGTTCGGAAAGACTTTTAGTGATTTTTGCTAATACTTTTGATGCCAATAAAGCTTATTCTATAGCGGACGTTGATTTTTGCTAAAATTAGGACAATCGGGGACTTTTTATATTCTGAGTAAAATAACTCTAGCAGTTATGTTCGGAAAAACTTTTAGTGATTTTTGCTTATTCTTTTGATGCCAATGAAGCTTATTCTATAGCGGACGTTGATTTTTGCTAAAATTAGGACAATCGGGGACTTTTTATATTCTGAGTAAAATAACTCTAGCAGTTATGTTCGGGAAGACTTTTAGTGATTTTTGCTAATTCTTTTGATGCCAATGAAGCTTATTCTATAGCGGACGTTGATTTTTGCAAAAATTAGGACAATCGGGGACTTTTTATATTCTGAGTAAAATAACTCTAGCAGTTATGTTCGGAAAGACTTTTAGTGATTTTTGCTAATTCTTTTGATGCCAATGAAGCTTATTCTATAGCGGACGTTAATTTTTGCTAAAATTAGGACAATCGGGGACTTTTTATATTCTGAGTAAAATAACTCTAGCAGTTATGTTCGGAAAAACTTTTAGTGATTTTTGCTTATTCTTTTGTTGCCAATGAAGCTTATTCTATAGCGGACGTTGATTTTTGCTAAAATTAGGACAATCGGGGACTTTTTATATTCTGAGTAAAATAACTCTAGCAGTTATGTTCGGAAAAACTTTTAGTGATTTTTGCTTATTCTTTTGATGCCAATGAAGCTTATTCTATAGCGGACGTTAATATTTGCTAAAATTAGGACAATCGGGGACTTTTTATATTCTGAGTAAAATAACTCTAGCAGTTATGTTCGGAAAAACTTTTAGTGATTTTTGCTAATTCTTTTGATGCCAATGAAGCTTATTCTATAGCGGACGTTGATTTTCGCTAAAATTAGGACAATCGGGGACTTTTTATATTCTGAGTAAAATAACTCTAGCAGTTATGTTCGGAAAGACTTTTAGTGATTTTTGCTAATGTTTTTGATGCCAATGAAGCTTATTCTATAGCGGACGTTGATTTTTGCTAAAATTAGGAATATCGGGGACTTTTTATATTCTGAGTAAAATAACTCTAGCAGTTATGTTTGGAAAAACTTTTAGTGATTTTTGCTAATTCTTTTGATGCCAATGAAGCTTATTCTATAGCGGACGTTAATATTTGCTAAAATTAGGACAATCGGGGACTTTTTATATTCTGAGTAAAATAACTCTAGCAGTTATGTTCGGAAAGACTTTTAGTGATTTTTGCTAATTCTTTTGATGCCAATGAAGCTTATTCTATAGCGGACGTTGATTTTTGCTAAAATTAGGACAATCGGGGACTTTTTATATTCTGAGTAAAATAACTCTAGCAGTTATGTTCGGAAAGACTTTTAGTGATTTTTGCTAATTCTTTTGATGCCAATGAAGCTTATTCTATAGCGGACGTTAATATTTGCTAAAATTAGGACAATCGGGGACTTTTTATATTCTGAGTAAAATAACTCTAGCAGTTATGTTCGGAAAGACTTTTAGTGATTTTTGCTAATTCTTTTGATGCCAATGAAGCTTATTCTATAGCGGACGTTGATTTTTGCTAAAATTAGGACAATCGGGGACTTTTTATATTCTGAGTAAAATAACTCTAGCAGTTATGTTCGGAAAAACTTTTAGTGATTTTTGCTTATTCTTTTGATGCCAATGAAGCTTATTCTATAGCGGACGTTAATATTTGCTAAAATTAGGACAATCGGGGACTTTTTATATTCTGAGTAAAATAACTCTAGCAGTTATGTTCGGAAAAACTTTTAGTGATTTTTGCTAATTCTTTTGATGCCAATGAAGCTTATTCTATAGCGGACGTTGATTTTCGCTAAAATTAGGACAATCGGGGACTTTTTATATTCTGAGTAAAATAACTCTAGCAGTTATGTTCGGAAAAACTTTTAGTGATTTTTGCTAATGTTTTTGATGCCAATGAAGCTTATTCTATAGCGGACGTTGATTTTTGCTAAAATTAGGAATATCGGGGACTTTTTATATTCTGAGTAAAATAACTCTAGCAGTTATGTTTGGAAAAACTTTTAGTGATTTTTGCTAATTCTTTTGATGCCAATGAAGCTTATTCTATAGCGGACGTTAATATTTGCTAAAATTAGGACAATCGGGGACTTTTTATATTCTGAGTAAAATAACTCTAGCAGTTATGTTCGGAAAAACTTTTAGTGATTTTTGCTAATTCTTTTGATGCCAATGAAGCTTATTCTATAGCGGACGTTGATTTTTGCTAAAATTAGGACAATCGGGGACTTTTTATATTCTGAGTAAAATAACTCTAGCAGTTATGTTCGGAAAAAGTTTTAGTGATTTTTGCTAATTCTTTTGATGCCAATGAAGCTTATTCTATAGCGGACGTTAATATTTGCTAAAATTAGGACAATCGGGGACTTTTTATATTCTGAGTAAAATAACTCTAGCACTTATGTTCGGAAAAACTTTTAGTGATTTTTGCTAATTCTTTTGATGCCAATGAAGCTTATTCTATAGCTGACGTTAATATTTGCTAAAATTAGGACAATCGGGGACTTTTTATATTCTGAGTAAAATAACTCTAGCAGTTATGTTCGGAAAAACTTTTAGTGATTTTTGCTAATTCTTTTGATGCCAATGAAGCTTATTCTATAGCGGACGTTAATATTTGCTAAAATTAGGACAATCGGGGACTTTTTATATTCTGAGTAAAATAACTCTAGCAGTTATGTTTGGAAAAACTTTTAGTGATTTTTGCTAATTCTTTTGATGCCAATGAAGCTAATTCTATAGCGGACGTTAATATTTGCTAAAATTAGGACAATCGGGGACTTTTTATATCTGAGTAAAATAACTCTAGCAGCTATGTTCGGAAAAACTTTTAGTGATTTTTGCTTATTCTTTTGATGCCAATGAAGCTTATTCTATAGCGGACGTTAATATTTGCTAAAATTAGGACAATCGGGGACTTTTTATATTCTGAGTAAAATAACTCTAGCAGTTATGTTCGGAAAAACTTTTAGTGATTTTTGCTAATTCTTTTGATGCCAATGAAGCTTATTCTATAGCGGACGTTAATATTTGCTAAAATTAGGACAATCGGGGACTTTATATATTCTGAGTAAAATAACTCTAGCAGTTATGTTCGGAAAAACTTTTAGTGATTTTTGCTAATTCTTTTGATGCCAATGAAGCTTATTCTATAGCGGACGTTAATATTTGCTAAAATTAGGACAATTGGGGACTTTTTATATTCTGAGTAAAATAACTCTAGCAGTTATGTTCGGAAAGACTTTTAGTGATTTTTGCTAATTATTTTGATGCCAATGAAGCTTATTCTATAGCGGACGTTGATTTTTGCTAAAATTAGGACAATCGGGGACTTTTTATATTCTGAGTAAAATAACTCTAGCAGTTATGTTCGGAAAGACTTTTAGTGATTTTTGCTAATTCTTTTGATGCCAATAAAGCTTATTCTATAGCGGACGTTGATTTTTGCTAAAATTAGGACAATCGGGGACTTTTTATATTCTGAGTAAAATAACTCTAGCAGTTATGTTCGGAAAAACTTTTAGTGATTTTTGCTAATTCTTTTGATGCCAATGAAGCTTATTCTATAGCGGACGTTGATTTTTGCTAAAATTAGGACAATCGGGGACTTTTTATATTCTGAGTAAAATAACTCTAGCAGTTATGTTCGGAAAGACTTTTAGTGATTTTTGCTAATTCTTTTGATGCCAATAAAGCTTATTCTATAGCGGACGTTGATTTTTGCTAAAATTAGGGACAATCGGGGACTTTTTATATTCTGAGTAAAATAACTCTAGCAGTTATGTTCGGAAAAACTATTAGTGATTTTTGCTTATTCTTTTGATGCCAATGAAGCTTATTCTATAGCGGACGTTGATTTTTGCTAAAATTAGGACAATCGGGGACTTTTTATATTCTGAGTAAAATAACTCTAGCAGTTATGTTCGGGAAGACTTTTAGTGATTTTTGCTTATGTTTTTGATGCCAATGAAGCTTATTCTATAGCGGACGTTGATTTTTGCTAAAATTAGGAATATCGGGGACTTTTTATATTCTGAGTAAAATAACTCTAGCAGTTATGTTTGGAAAAACTTTTAGTGATTTTTGCTAATTCTTTTGATGCCAATGAAGCTTATTCTATAGCGGACGTTAATATTTGCTAAAATTAGGACAATCGGGGACTTTTTATATTCTGAGTAAAATAACTCTAGCAGTTATGTTCGGAAAGACTTTTAGTGATTTTTGCTAATTCTTTTGATGCCAATGAAGCTTATTCTATAGCGGACGTTGATTTTGCTAAAATTAGGACAATCGGGGACTTTTTATATTCTGAGTAAAATAACTCTAGCAGTTATGTTCGGAAAAAGTTTTAGTGATTTTTGCTAATTCTTTTGATGCCAATGAAGCTTATTCTATAGCGGACGTTAATATTTGCTAAAATTAGGACAATCGGGGACTTTTTATATTCTGAGTAAAATAACTCTAGCAGTTATGTTCGGAAAAACTTTTAGTGATTTTTGCTAATTCTTTTGATGCCAATGAAGCTTATTCTATAGCTGACGTTAATATTTGCTAAAATTAGGACAATCGGGGACTTTTTATATTCTGAGTAAAATAACTCTAGCAGTTATGTTCGGAAAAACTTTTAGTGATTTTTGCTAATTCTTTTGATGCCAATGAAGCTTATTCTATAGCGGACGTTAATATTTGCTAAAATTAGGACAATCGGGGACTTTTTATATCTGAGTAAAATAACTCTAGCAGTTATGTTTGGAAAAACTTTTAGTGATTTTTGCTAATTCTTTTGATGCCAATGAAGCTAATTCTATAGCGGACGTTAATATTTGCTAAAATTAGGACAATCGGGGACTTTTTATATTCTGAGTAAAATAACTCTAGCAGCTATGTTCGGAAAAACTTTTAGTGATTTTTGCTTATTCTTTTGATGCCAATGAAGCTTATTCTATAGCGGACGTTAATATTTGCTAAAATTAGGACAATCGGGGACTTTTTATATTCTGAGTAAAATAACTCTAGCAGTTATGTTCGGAAAAAGTTTTAGTGATTTTTGCTAATTCTTTTGATGCCAATGAAGCTTATTCTATAGCGGACGTTAATATTTGCTAAAATTAGGACAATCGGGGACTTTTTATATTCTGAGTAAAATAACTCTAGCACTTATGTTCGGAAAAACTTTTAGTGATTTTTGCTAATACTTTTGATGCCAATGAAGCTTATTCTATAGCTGACGTTAATATTTGCTAAAATTAGGACAATCGGGGACTTTTTATATTCTGAGTAAAATAACTCTAGCAGTTATGTTCGGAAAAACTTTTAGTGATTTTTGCTAATTCTTTTGATGCCAATGAAGCTTATTCTATAGCGGACGTTAATATTTGCTAAAATTAGGACAATCGGGGACTTTTTATATTCTGAGTAAAATAACTCTAGCAGTTATGTTCGGAAAAACTTTTAGTGATTTTTGCTAATTCTTTTGATGCCAATGAAGCTTATTCTATAGCGGACGTTAATATTTGCTAAAATTAGGACAATCGGGGACTTTATATATTCTGAGTAAAATAACTCTAGCAGTTATGTTCGGAAAAACTTTTAGTGATTTTTGCTAATTCTTTTGATGCCAATGAAGCTTATTCTATAGCGGACGTTAATATTTGCTAAAATTAGGACAATTGGGGACTTTTTATATTCTGAGTAAAATAACTCTAGCAGTTATGTTCGGAAAGACTTTAGTGATTTTTGCTAATTCTTTTGATGCCAATGAAGCTTATTCTATAGCGGACGTTGATTTTTGCTAAAATTAGGACAATCGGGGACTTTTTATATTCTGAGTAAAATAACTCTAGCAGTTATGTTCGGAAAAACTTTTAGTGATTTTTGCTAATTCTTTTGATGCCAATGAAGCTTATTCTATAGCGGGACGTTGATTTTTGCTAAAATTAGGACAATCGGGGACTTTTTATATTCTGAGTAAAATAACTCTAGCAGTTATGTTCGGAAAGACTTTTAGTGATTTTTGCTAATTCTTTTGATGCCAATAAAGCTTATTCTATAGCGGACGTTGATTTTTGCTAAAATTAGGACAATCGGGGACTTTTTATATTCTGAGTAAAATAACTCTAGCAGTTATGTTCGGAAAAACTTTTAGTGATTTTTGCTTATTCTTTTGATGCCAATGAAGCTTATTCTATAGCGGACGTTGATTTTTGCTAAAATTAGGACAATCGGGGACTTTTTATATTCTGAGTAAAATAACTCTAGCAGTTATGTTCGGGAAGACTTTTAGTGATTTTTGCTAATTCTTTGATGCCAATGAAGCTTATTCTATAGCGGACGTTGATTTTTGCAAAAATTAGGACAATCGGGGACTTTTTATATTCTGAGTAAAATAACTCTAGCAGTTATGTTCGGAAAGACTTTTAGTGATTTTTGCTAATTCTTTTGATGCCAATGAAGCTTATTCTATAGCGGACGTTAATTTTTGCTAAAATTAGGACAATCGGGGACTTTTTATATTCTGAGTAAAATAACTCTAGCAGTTATGTTCGGAAAAACTTTTAGTGATTTTTGCTTATTCTTTTGATGCCAATGAAGCTTATTCTATAGCGGACGTTGATTTTTGCTAAAATTAGGACAATCGGGGACTTTTTATATTCTGAGTAAAATAACTCTAGCAGTTATGTTCGGAAAAACTTTTAGTGATTTTTGCTTATTCTTTTGATGCCAATGAAGCTTATTCTATAGCGGACGTTAATATTTGCTAAAATTAGGACAATCGGGGACTTTTTATATTCTGAGTAAAATAACTCTAGCAGTTATGTTCGGAAAAACTTTTAGTGATTTTTGCTAATTCTTTTGATGCCAATGAAGCTTATTCTATAGCGGACGTTAATATTTGCTAAAATTAGGACAATTGGGGACTTTTTATATTCTGAGTAAAATAACTCTAGCAGTTATGTTCGGAAAAAACTTTTAGTGATTTTTGCTAATTATTTTGATGCCAATGAAGCTTATTCTATAGCGGACGTTGATTTTTGCTAAAATTAGGACAATCGGGGACTTTTTATATTCTGAGTAAAATAACTCTAGCAGTTATGTTCGGAAAAACTTTTAGTGATTTTTGCTAATTCTTTTGATGCCAATGAAGCTTATTCTATAGCGGACGTTGATTTTTGCTAAAATTAGGACAATCGGGGACTTTTTATATTCTGAGTAAAATAACTCTAGCAGTTATGTTCGGAAAGACTTTTAGTGATTTTTGCTAATTCTTTTGATGCCAATGAAGCTTATTCTATAGCGGACGTTGATTTTTGCTAAAATTAGGACAATCGGGGACTTTTTATATTCTGAGTAAAATAACTCTAGCAGTTATGTTCGAAAAACTTTTAGTGATTTTTGCTTATTCTTTTGATGCCAATGAAGCTTATTCTATAGCGGACGTTGATTTTTGCTAAAATTAGGACAATCGGGGACTTTTTATATTCTGAGTAAAATAACTCTAGCAGTTATGTTCGGGAAGACTTTTAGTGATTTTTGCTAATTCTTTTGATGCCAATGAAGCTTATTCTATAGCGGACGTTGATTTTTGCAAAAATTAGGACAATCGGGGACTTTTTATATTCTGAGTAAAATAACTCTAGCAGTTATGTTCGGAAAGACTTTTAGTGATTTTTGCTAATTCTTTTGATGCCAATGAAGCTTATTCTATAGCGGACGTTAATTTTTGCTAAAATTAGGACAATCGGGGACTTTTTATATTCTGAGTAAAATAACTCTAGCAGTTATGTTCGGAAAAACTTTTAGTGATTTTTGCTTATTCTTTTGATGCCAATGAAGCTTATTCTATAGCGGACGTTGATTTTTGCTAAAATTAGGACAATCGGGGACTTTTTATATTCTGAGTAAAATAACTCTAGCAGTTATGTTCGGAAAAACTTTAGTGATTTTTGCTTATTCTTTTGATGCCAATGAAGCTTATTCTATAGCGGACGTTAATATTTGCTAAAATTAGGACAATCGGGGACTTTTTATATTCTGAGTAAAATAACTCTAGCAGTTATGTTCGGAAAAACTTTTAGTGATTTTTGCTAATTCTTTTGATGCCAATGAAGCTTATTCTATAGCGGACGTTGATTTTCGCTAAAATTAGGACAATCGGGGACTTTTTATATTCTGAGTAAAATAACTCTAGCAGTTATGTTCGGAAAAACTTTTAGTGATTTTTGCTAATGTTTTTGATGCCAATGAAGCTTATTCTATAGCGGACGTTGATTTTTGCTAAAATTAGGAATATCGGGGACTTTTTATATTCTGAGTAAAATAACTCTAGCAGTTATGTTTGGAAAAACTTTTAGTGATTTTTGCTAATTCTTTTGATGCCAATGAAGCTTATTCTATAGCGGACGTTAATATTTGCTAAAATTAGGACAATCGGGGACTTTTTATATTCTGAGTAAAATAACTCTAGCAGTTATGTTCGGAAAAACTTTTAGTGATTTTTGCTAATTCTTTTGATGCCAATGAAGCTTATTCTATAGCGGACGTTGATTTTTGCTAAAATTAGGACAATCGGGACTTTTTATATTCTGAGTAAATAACTCTAGCAGTTATGTTCGGAAAAAGTTTTAGTGATTTTTGCTAATTCTTTTGATGCCAATGAAGCTTATTCTATAGCGGACGTTAATATTTGCTAAAATTAGGACAATCGGGGACTTTATATATTCTGAGTAAAATAACTCTAGCAGTTATGTTCGGAAAAACTTTTAGTGATTTTTGCTAATTCTTTTGATGCCAATGAAGCTTATTCTATAGCGGACGTTAATATTTGCTAAAATTAGGACAATTGGGGACTTTTTATATTCTGAGTAAAATAACTCTAGCAGTTATGTTCGGAAAGACTTTTAGTGATTTTTGCTAATTATTTTGATGCCAATGAAGCTTATTCTATAGCGGACGTTGATTTTTGCTAAAATTAGGACAATCGGGGACTTTTTATATTCTGAGTAAAATAACTCTAGCAGTTATGTTCGGAAAAACTTTTAGTGATTTTTGCTAATTCTTTTGATGCCAATGAAGCTTATTCTATAGCGGACGTTGATTTTTGCTAAAATTAGGACAATCGGGGACTTTTTATATTCTGAGTAAAATAACTCTAGCAGTTATGTTCGGAAAGACTTTTAGTGATTTTTGCTAATTCTTTTGATGCCAATAAAGCTTATTCTATAGCGGACGTTGATTTTTGCTAAAATTAGGACAATCGGGGACTTTTTATATTCTGAGTAAAATAACTCTAGCAGTTATGTTCGGAAAAACTTTTAGTGATTTTTGCTTATTCTTTTGATGCCAATGAAGCTTATTCTATAGCGGACGTTGATTTTTGCTAAAATTAGGACAATCGGGGACTTTTTATATTCTGAGTAAAATAACTCTAGCAGTTATGTTCGGGAAGACTTTTAGTGATTTTTGCTAATTCTTTTGATGCCAATGAAGCTTATTCTATAGCGGACGTTGATTTTTGCAAAAATTAGGACAATCGGGGACTTTTATATTCTGAGTAAAATAACTCTAGCAGTTATGTTCGGAAAGACTTTTAGTGATTTTTGCTAATTCTTTTGATGCCAATGAAGCTTATTCTATAGCGGACGTTAATTTTTGCTAAAATTAGGACAATCGGGGACTTTTTATATTCTGAGTAAAATAACTCTAGCAGTTATGTTCGGAAAAACTTTTAGTGATTTTTGCTTATTCTTTTGATGCCAATGAAGCTTATTCTATAGCGGACGTTGATTTTTGCTAAAATTAGGACAATCGGGGACTTTTTATATTCTGAGTAAAATAACTCTAGCAGTTATGTTCGGAAAAACTTTAGTGATTTTTGCTTATTCTTTTGATGCCAATGAAGCTTATTCTATAGCGGACGTTAATATTTGCTAAAATTAGGACAATCGGGGACTTTTTATATTCTGAGTAAAATAACTCTAGCAGTTATGTTCGGAAAAACTTTTAGTGATTTTTGCTAATTCTTTTGATGCCAATGAAGCTTATTCTATAGCGGACGTTAATATTTGCTAAAATTAGGACAATCGGGGACTTTTTATATTCTGAGTAAAATAACTCTAGCAGTTATGTTTGGAAAAACTTTTAGTGATTTTTGCTAATTCTTTTGATGCCTGCCAATGAAGCTTATTCTATAGCGGACGTTGATTTTTGCTAAAATTAGGACAATCGGGGACTTTTTATATTCTGAATAAAATAACTCTAGCAGTTATGTTCGGAAAGACTTTTAGTGATTTTTGCTAATTCTTTTGATGCCAATAAAGCTTATTCTATAGCGGACGTTGATTTTTGCTAAAATTAGGACAATCGGGGACTTTTTATATTCTGAGTAAAATAACTCTAGCAGTTATGTTCGGAAAAACTTTTAGTGATTTTTGCTTATTCTTTTGATGCCAATGAAGCTTATTCTATAGCGGACGTTGATTTTTGCTAAAATTAGGACAATCGGGGACTTTTTATATTCTGAGTAAAATAACTCTAGCAGTTATGTTCGGGAAGACTTTTAGTGATTTTTGCTAATTCTTTTGATGCCAATGAAGCTTATTCTATAGCGGACGTTGATTTTTGCAAAAATTAGGACAATCGGGGACTTTTTATATTCTGAGTAAAATAACTCTAGCAGTTATGTTCGGAAAGACTTTTAGTGATTTTTGCTAATTCTTTTGATGCCAATGAAGCTTATTCTATAGCGGACGTTAATTTTTGCTAAAATTAGGACAATCGGGGACTTTTTATATTCTGAGTAAAATAACTCTAGCAGTTATGTTCGGAAAAACTTTTAGTGATTTTTGCTTATTCTTTTGATGCCAATGAAGCTTATTCTATAGCGGACGTTGATTTTTGCTAAAATTAGGACAATCGGGGACTTTTTATATTCTGAGTAAAATAACTCTAGCAGTTATGTTCGGAAAAACTTTTAGTGATTTTTGCTTATTCTTTTGATGCCAATGAAGCTTATTCTATAGCGGACGTTAATATTTGCTAAAATTAGGACAATCGGGGACTTTTTATATTCTGAGTAAAATAACTCTAGCAGTTATGTTCGGAAAAACTTTTAGTGATTTTTGCTAATTCTTTTGATGCCAATGAAGCTTATTCTATAGCGGACGTTAATATTTGCTAAAATTAGGACAATCGGGGACTTTTTATATTCTGAGTAAAATAACTCTAGCAGTTATGTTTGGAAAAACTTTTAGTGATTTTTGCTAATTCTTTTGATGCCAATGAAGCTAATTCTATAGCGGACGTTAATATTTGCTAAAATTAGGACAATCGGGGACTTTTTATATTCTGAGTAAAATAACTCTAGCAGCTATGTTCGGAAAAACTTTTAGTGATTTTTGCTTATTCTTTTGATGCCAATGAAGCTTATTCTATAGCGGACGTTAATATTTGCTAAAATTAGGACAATCGGGGACTTTTTATATTCTGAGTAAAATAACTCTAGCAGTTATGTTCGGAAAAACTTTTAGTGATTTTTGCTAATTCTTTTGATGCCAATGAAGCTTATTCTATAGCGGACGTTAATATTTGCTAAAATTAGGACAATCGGGGACTTTATATATTCTGAGTAAAATAACTCTAGCAGTTATGTTCGGAAAAACTTTTAGTGATTTTTGCTAATTCTTTTGATGCCAATGAAGCTTATTCTATAGCGGACGTTAATATTTGCTAAAATTAGGACAATTGGGGACTTTTTATATTCTGAGTAAAATAACTCTAGCAGTTATGTTCGGAAAGACTTTTAGTGATTTTTGCTAATTATTTTGATGCCAATGAAGCTTATTCTATAGCGGACGTTGATTTTTGCTAAAATTAGGACAATCGGGGACTTTTTATATTCTGAGTAAAATAACTCTAGCAGTTATGTTCGGAAAAACTTTTAGTGATTTTTGCTAATTCTTTTGATGCCAATGAAGCTTATTCTATAGCGGACGTTGATTTTTGCTAAAATTAGGACAATCGGGGACTTTTTATATTCTGAGTAAAATAACTCTAGCAGTTATGTTCGGAAAGACTTTTAGTGATTTTTGCTAATTCTTTTGATGCCAATAAAGCTTATTCTATAGCGGACGTTGATTTTTGCTAAAATTAGGACAATCGGGGACTTTTTATATTCTGAGTAAAATAACTCTAGCAGTTATGTTCGGAAAAACTTTTAGTGATTTTTGCTTATTCTTTTGATGCCAATGAAGCTTATTCTATAGCGGACGTTGATTTTTGCTAAAATTAGGACAATCGGGGACTTTTTATATTCTGAGTAAAATAACTCTAGCAGTTATGTTCGGGAAGACTTTTAGTGATTTTTGCTAATTCTTTTGATGCCAATGAAGCTTATTCTATAGCGGACGTTGATTTTTGCAAAAATTAGGACAATCGGGGACTTTTTATATTCTGAGTAAAATAACTCTAGCAGTTATGTTCGGAAAAACTTTTAGTGATTTTTGCTAATTCTTTTGATGCCAATGAAGCTTATTCTATAGCGGACGTTAATTTTTGCTAAAATTAGGACAATCGGGGACTTTTTATATTCTGAGTAAAATAACTCTAGCAGTTATGTTCGGAAAAACTTTTAGTGATTTTTGCTTATTCTTTTGATGCCAATGAAGCTTATTCTATAGCGGACGTTGATTTTTGCTAAAATTAGGACAATCGGGGACTTTTTATATTCTGAGTAAAATAACTCTAGCAGTTATGTTCGGAAAAACTTTTAGTGATTTTTGCTTATTCTTTTGATGCCAATGAAGCTTATTCTATAGCGGACGTTAATATTTGCTAAAATTAGGACAATCGGGGACTTTTTATATTCTGAGTAAAATAACTCTAGCAGTTATGTTCGGAAAAACTTTTAGTGATTTTTGCTAATTCTTTTGATGCCAATGAAGCTTATTCTATAGCGGACGTTGATTTTCGCTAAAATTAGGACAATCGGGGACTTTTTATATTCTGAGTAAAATAACTCTAGCAGTTATGTTCGGAAAAACTTTTAGTGATTTTTGCTAATGTTTTTGATGCCAATGAAGCTTATTCTATAGCGGACGTTGATTTTTGCTAAAATTAGGAATATCGGGGACTTTTTATATTCTGAGTAAAATAACTCTAGCAGTTATGTTTGGAAAAACTTTTAGTGATTTTTGCTAATTCTTTTGATGCCAATGAAGCTTATTCTATAGCGGACGTTGATATTTGCTAAAATTAGGACAATCGGGGACTTTTTATATTCTGAGTAAAATAACTCTAGCAGTTATGTTCGGAAAGACTTTTAGTGATTTTTGCTAATTCTTTTGATGCCAATGAAGCTTATTCTATAGCGGACGTTGATTTTTGCTAAAATTAGGACAATCGGGGACTTTTTATATTCTGAGTAAAATAACTCTAGCAGTTATGTTCGGAAAAAGTTTTAGTGATTTTTGCTAATTCTTTTGATGCCAATGAAGCTTATTCTATAGCGGACGTTAATATTTGCTAAAATTAGGACAATCGGGGACTTTTTATATTCTGAGTAAAATAACTCTAGCACTTATGTTCGGAAAAACTTTTAGTGATTTTTGCTAATTCTTTTGATGCCAATGAAGCTTATTCTATAGCTGACGTTAATATTTGCTAAAATTAGGACAATCGGGGACTTTTTATATTCTGAGTAAAATAACTCTAGCAGTTATGTTCGGAAAAACTTTTAGTGATTTTTGCTAATTCTTTTGATGCCAATGAAGCTTATTCTATAGCGGACGTTAATATTTGCTAAAATTAGGACAATCGGGGACTTTTTATATTCTGAGTAAAATAACTCTAGCAGTTATGTTTGGAAAAACTTTTAGTGATTTTTGCTAATTCTTTTGATGCCAATGAAGCTAATTCTATAGCGGACGTTAATATTTGCTAAAATTAGGACAATCGGGGACTTTTTATATTCTGAGTAAAATAACTCTAGCAGCTATGTTCGGAAAAACTTTTAGTGATTTTTGCTTATTCTTTTGATGCCAATGAAGCTTATTCTATAGCGGACGTTAATATTTGCTAAAATTAGGACAATCGGGGACTTTATATATTCTGAGTAAAATAACTCTAGCAGTTATGTTCGGAAAAACTTTTAGTGATTTTTGCTAATTCTTTTGATGCCAATGAAGCTTATTCTATAGCGGACGTTAATATTTGCTAAAATTAGGACAATCGGGGACTTTATATATTCTGAGTAAAATAACTCTAGCAGTTATGTTCGGAAAAACTTTTAGTGATTTTTGCTAATTCTTTTGATGCCAATGAAGCTTATTCTATAGCGGACGTTAATATTTGCTAAAATTAGGACAATTGGGGACTTTTTATATTCTGAGTAAAATAACTCTAGCAGTTATGTTCGGAAAGACTTTTAGTGATTTTTGCTAATTATTTTGATGCCAATGAACCTTATTCTATAGCGGACGTTGATTTTTGCTAAAATTAGGACAATCGGGGACTTTTTATATTCTGAGTAAAATAACTCTAGCAGTTATGTTCGGAAAGACTTTTAGTGATTTTTGCTAATTCTTTTGATGCCAATAAAGCTTATTCTATAGCGGACGTTGATTTTTGCTAAAATTAGGACAATCGGGGACTTTTTATATTCTGAGTAAAATAACTCTAGCAGTTATGTTCGGAAAAACTTTTAGTGATTTTTGCTTATTCTTTTGATGCCAATGAAGCTTATTCTATAGCGGACGTTGATTTTTGCTAAAATTAGGACAATCGGGGACTTTTTATATTCTGAGTAAAATAACTCTAGCAGTTATGTTCGGGAAGACTTTTAGTGATTTTTGCTAATTCTTTTGATGCCAATGAAGCTTATTCTATAGCGGACGTTAATATTTGCTAAAATTAGGACAATCGGGGACTTTTTATATTCTGAGTAAAATAACTCTAGCAGTTATGTTCGGAAAAACTTTTAGTGATTTTTGCTAATTCTTTTGATGCCAATGAAGCTTATTCTATAGCGGACGTTGATATTTGCTAAAATAAGGACAATCGGGGACTTTTTATATTCTGAGTAAAATAACTCTAGCAGTTATGTTCGGAAAGACTTTTAGTGATTTTTGCTAATTCTTTTGATGCCAATGAAGCTTATTCTATAGCGGACGTTAATATTTGCTAAAATTAGGACAATCGGGGACTTTTTATATTCTGAGTAAAATAACTCTAGCAGTTATGTTCGGAAAAACTTTTAGTGATTTTTGCTAATATTTTTGATGCCAATGAAGCTTATTCAATAGCGGACGTTGATTCTTGCTAAAATTAGGACAATCGGGGACTTTTTATATTCTGAGTAAAATAACTCTAGCAGTTATGTTCGGAAAGACTTTTAGTGATTTTTGCTAATTCTTTTGATGCCAATAAAGCTTATTCTATAGCGGACGTTGATTTTTGCTAAAATTAGGACAATCGGGGACTTTTTATATTCTGAGTAAAATAACTCTAGCAGTTATGTTCGGAAAAACTTTTAGTGATTTTTGCTTATTTTTTTGATGCCAATGAAGCTTATTCTATAGCGGACGTTGATTTTTGCTAAAATTAGGACAATCGGGGACTTTTTATATTCTGAGTAAAATAACTCTAGCAGTTATGTTCGGGAAGACTTTTAGTGATTTTTGCTAATTATTTTGATGCCAATTAAGCTTATTCTATAGCGGACGTTGATTTTTGCTAAAATTAGGACAATCGGGGACTTTTTATATTCTGAGTAAAATAACTCTAGCAGTTATGTTCGGAAAGACTTTTAGTGATTTTTGCTAATTCTTTTGATGCCAATGAAGCTTATTCTATAGCGGACGTGGATTTTTGCTAAAATTAGGACAATCGGGGACTTTTTATATTCTGAGTAAAATAACTCTAGCAGTTATGTTCGGAAAAACTTTTAGTGATTTTTGCTTATTCTTTTGATGCCAATGAAGCTTATTCTATAGCGGACGTTGATTTTTGCTAAAATTAGGTTAATCGGGGACTTTTTATATTCTGAGTAAAATAACTCTAGCAGTTATGTTCGGAAAAACTTTTAGTGATTTTTGCTTATTCTTTTGATGCCAATGAAGCTTATTCTATAGCGGACGATAATATTTGCTAAAATTAGGACAATCGGGGACATTTTATATTCTGAGTAAAATAACTCTAGCAGTTATGTTCGGAAAAACTTTTAGTGATTTTTGCTAATTCTTTTGATGCCAATGAAGCTTATTCTATAGCGGACGTTGATTTTCGCTAAAATTAGGACAATCGGGGACTTTTTATATTCTGAGTAAAATAACTCTAGCAGTTATGTTCGGAAAAACTTTTAGTGATTTTTGCTAATGTTTTTGATGCCAATGAAGCTTATTCTATAGCGGACGTTGATTTTTGCTAAAATTAGGACAATCGGGGACTTTTTATATTCTGAGTAAAATAACTCTAGCAGTTATGTTCGGAAAGACTTTTAGTGATTTTTGCTAATTCTTTTGATGCCAATGAAGCTTATTCTATAGCGGACGTTGATTTTTGCTAAAATTAGGACAATTGGGGACTTTTTATATTCTGAGTAAAATAACTCTAGCAGTTATGTTCGGAAAAACTTTTAGTGATTTTTGCTTATTCTTTTGATGCCAATGAAGCTTATTCTATAGCGGACGTTAATATTTGCTAAAATTAGGACAATCGGGGACTTTTTATATTCTGAGTAAAATAACTCTAGCAGTTATGTTCGGAAAAACTTTTAGTGATTTTTGCTAATTCTTTTGATGCCAATGAAGCTTATTCTATAGCGGACGTTAATATTTGCTAAAATTAGGACAATCGGGGACTTTTTATATTCTGAGTAAAATAACTCTAGCAGTTATGTTCGGAAAGACTTTTAGTGATTTTTGCTAATTCTTTTGATGCCAATGAAGCTTATTCTATAGCGGACGTTGATTTTTGCTGAAATTAGGACAATCGGGGACTTTTTATATTCTGAGTAAAATAACTCTAGCAGTTATGTTCGGAAAAACTTTTAGTGATTTTTGCTAATTCTTTTGATGCCAATGAAGCTAATTCTATAGCGGACGTTAATATTTGCTAAAATAAGGACAATCGGGGACTTTTTATATTCTGAGTAAAATAACTCTAGCAGTTATGTTCGGAAAGACTTTTAGTGATTTTTGCTAATTCTTTTGATGCCAATGAAGCTTATTCTATAGCGGACGTTAATATTTGCTAAAATTAGGACAATCGGGGACTTTTTATATTCTGAGTAAAATAACTCTAGCAGTTATGTTCGGAAAAACTTTTAGTGATTTTTGCTAATTCTTTTGATGCCAATGAAGCTTATTCTATAGCGGACGTTGATTTTTGCTAAAATTAGGACAATCGGGGACTTTTTATATTCTGAGTAAAATAACTCTAGCAGTTATGTTCGGAAAAACTTTTAGTGATTTTTGCTAATTCTTTTGATGCCAATGAAGCTTATTCTATAGCGGACGTTGATTTTCGCTAAAATTAGGACAATCGGGGACTTTTTATATTCTGAGTAAAATAACTCTAGCAGTTATGTTCGGAAAAACTTTTAGTGATTTTTGCTAATGTTTTTGATGCCAATGAAGCTTATTCTATAGCGGACGTTGATTTTTGCTAAAATTAGGAATATCGGGGACTTTTTATATTCTGAGTAAAATAACTCTAGCAGTTATGTTTGGAAAAACTTTTAGTGATTTTTGCTAATTCTTTTGATGCCAATGAAGCTTATTCTATAGCGGACGTTAATATTTGCTAAAATTAGGACAATCGGGGACTTTTTATATTCTGAGTAAAATAACTCTAGCAGCTATGTTCGGAAAAACTTTTAGTGATTTTTGCTTATTCTTTTGATGCCAATGAAGCTTATTCTATAGCGGACGTTAATATTTGCTAAAATTAGGACAATCGGGGACTTTTTATATTCTGAGTAAAATAACTCTAGCAGTTATGTTCGGAAAAACTTTTAGTGATTTTTGCTAATTCTTTTGATGCCAATGAAGCTTATTCTATAGCGGACGTTGATTTTCGCTAAAATTAGGACAATCGGGGACTTTTTATATTCTGAGTAAAATAACTCTAGCAGTTATGTTCGGAAAGACTTTTAGTGATTTTTGCTAATTCTTTTGATGCCAATAAAGGTTATTCTATAGCGGACGTTGATTTTTGCTAAAATTAGGACAATCGGGGACTTTTTATATTCTGAGTAAAATAACTCTAGCAGTTATGTTCGGAAAAACTTTAAGTGATTTTTGCTAATTCTTTTGATGCCAATGAAGCTTATTCTATAGCGGACGTTGGTTTTTGCTAAAATTAGGACAATCGGGGACTTTTTATATTCTGAGTAAAATAACTCTAGCAGTTATGTTCGGAAAAACTTTAAGTGATTTTTGCTAATTCTTTTGATGCCAATGAAGCTTATTCTATAGCGGACGTTGATTTTTGCTAAAATTAGGACAATCGGGGACTTTTTATATTCTGAGTAAAATAACTCTAGCAGTTATGTTCGGAAAGACTTTTAGTGATTTTTGCTAATTCTTTTGATGCCAATGAAGCTTATTCTATCGCGTTCTTTGGAGGAATTTAAAGGATTAAATGGGCTCACCCTCCTCGTTCCGATGAATCGGGTGCCGTTCAGCCGGCCGTTGTATGCCACTGCGATATGCCGCCGCGCCGCTAACAACGCGCCGAAACACTGCACTTTGCAGCGAGCTGTTTACAAAGCACCTCGCCATGCAAATCCTGGAATATTCGGCAAATATGATGATCATTGTGCAACAATACAGTTTGACAACGAGGAATGTAGGTAGATGAGATTAAATGCAATGTGACTGCAATAATAATAATAAATACTACGTAGGTACTTAATTCGATCTATTTTAGCAGTGGAATTGTAAAAGAAGCAGACAAATGTTTATTAAAATAAACTTAATTTAAGGTTTATTACTTTGCAGCATTATTTTGAGAAAAAATACGTGAAATATACAATTTTGGTTGTTGTTTTAATTTAATGTGTGTAGGAATGAGAAAATAATATAAGATTAAAATTGCACCTTTTGGGTGTTTTTTGGCAATAATATGCACAAAAACACTTCAGTTTACACAAATGGATTAGTATTTTGAATGGTTAGATAAGAATTTATAAATATTGATGGAATTGTGAATTGAGGAATCGATGACGACACTTATCTTTGTCGGACGCGCTTACGACTTTCTCTCGATGTGATACTTTGGCGGTGTCACTGCTCGAAATTTTGCTGCTGTCTGCTGTCCAAAAATCAGTCTTCCGAGGGCTGGCTCCCGTAGCTTTAGTCCACTACTAGATAGCCCGTTGGTCTAGTTGGTAGTGACCCTGCCTTCTAAGCTTAGGGGCGTGGGTTCGATTCCCATCTAGGACAAACATTTGTGTGATGAACATTTGTGTTTGTTCTATATCTGGTTGTTAATATCTATTTAAGTATGTATTTAAAACTATATATATGTATGTATATCAGTCTCTGGCAGCCATATCACAAGCTTTGCTTAGTTTGGGGTCAGATGACCGTGTGTGCAAAAATGTCCCGAATATTTATTTATTATTTATTATTTACTACTGCAAGGCTCCAACTTTTCTTCGAAAAACTTGATCGTCGACGAGTTCAACATTTCACAATTTTTGAGTATTTTCTTCTTGTTTTTTTTTTAATAATAAATAGGCTTGCGTTTGCCCACCATCACGCCTGATGTTAAGTGATGATGCGGTCTACGCACGCACGCACGGAGCACGCTTGCCTAGAAGGAACCGATTCACTCGTGATTTGAATACACCCAGATTGTAACCATCGGGGAACACCCATTCAGGCAGCGCATTCCACAGACTAGCAGTTCGTACAATAAATGTGGAATCAAAGCGCTTCAATTATAGGCAGTATCGCAAATTAACCGACACGATAGTTATGTGGTAGTATGCACTTCCGGTCGTCGATAGGTACCTCATCATCATCACAATCAGCCAATAGGCATGTGTCCTAATGTTTAATTTATTACAAATAACCGACTTAGCGATGAATATAACTAAATACATAACACATGCTGACAAAAATATTTATTTTGGCTGATAAATTAGGGGTATAGTATCAAACCTATTGAAAATTGATATTTTTGTTTTTTTAAGACTATTGTTAGATATTCTTTAAAGTTATTAGTGACTTCAGTTTTTATTTTAATGGCAGCACCCGACCCTTCCATTTGAGAAGAATTTGAGTTTTGGCGCCAACGCGGAAAAAAACATGTCGGCTCGTTGGATTATTTTCCTAAACTTGTGTATTTTCGAGTGTTAATGTGTACTAAATGGTGAATTATTATTCCTTGAGTGCTCGTGAACGTACTCGAGTGTGGGAAAGTGATATAACGAGGTGAAACGTGTCTTTTCGTGTTGTTTCCAAAACTCCATAGGAGCCTCTTGTAAAGTCTCCACCTCTTTACAGGGGCATGAGTTTGACTTGACCGTGACTTACTTAGCTTGACTCTGACTGTGACTATGACTTGTTTGACGCTAATAAGACAAAATGAACTGTTTAATATTACGAGTAAAGGACATTGAATCACGCTCATGAAAATTTTAACAAACAAAAAAAACCATTTGAGAAGAATTTGAGTTTTGGCGCCAACGCGGAAAAAACATGTCGGCTCGTTGGATTATTTTCTTAAACTTGTGTATTTTCGAGTGTTAATGTGTACTAAATGGTGAATTTATTATTCATTAAGTGGTCGTAAACGTGCTCGAGTGTGGGCAAGTGATATAACGAGGTGAAGCGTGTCTTTTCGTGTTGTTTCCAAAACTCCATAGGAGCCTCTTGTAAAGTCTCCACCTCTTTACAGGGGCATGAGTTTGACTTGACCGTGACTTACTTAGCATGACTCTGACTGTGACTATGATTTGTTTGACACTATTAAGACCATGCAAACTGTTTAATATTACGACTAAAGGACATTGAATCCACAGTCATGAAAATTTTAACAAAAATAAATAAAAACATTTGAGAAGTGCGGATGTTACCCCACTTCATGGCAATCCGACGCAAAAGGTATAAATACTACGTCTCCGACGTCGGGGCTCACCTCTCCAAATAATCATTCAGTTCAACAAACCGTTAGGGCTCCAGGGCACACCCCCTCTGGGGTGCCTGGGCAAGTCTGATTCCCACTCCCGGCGACGGCCCAAGCCGAGGTTCGTACCTTCGAGGTGCCCTTGTGCTAGTCGCCTATAAACTTAACCACCAAGTTATGACGAACGCACTCTGCGTTCGCTAACTAGTCCGGTCAAGCTGTAGAGGCCAAAAGGCCAACAGTAAAAGTCACTCATAAAAAAAAAAAAAAAAAAGTCAGGGCTGGGGCCTACCATAAGGTGTATAAGTAATGTTATTTTAATATTACTTTCTAATTTCGTACCATAGACTTTAAAATACATTATCATTATGTTATTACAACGGCTAGGAAGTTTTGATGACGTCATTCTATTTCGTTCACTCATATTTATGAATTTTAATGATCTGTGGTAATTGCTTGCGTTTTTTTTTTTTGTTTTTTTTTTTTTTTTGGTCTGGCTACAAAGGCCTTTGGACCATGTCTTTATTTTGAATCACGGCACTTTATATCATTGCTTGGTTCATTGCCGCAGTGATGCCAATTTAGGGGATTTTACCCTAGATTTAGAGTAAAAATTATGTCGCAGGGTAATTTTTAGGGTCTAGAATTGTTTAGGGTCTTTAAAGGTAATCTTGAGGGTTTTTTTTTTTTTTACAAACAACTGTTGTAACTTTGAAAACTGATTAATTATGGCTACAGATATATTAGTATTGTACTATAATATAATTGCGTGTGTAAATCAGAACGCACGTTCGATAAAAATTCAACCATTGAATATGAAAGAACTTGTTTTATTAATTATCTAAAACTAAAACTTTAGCCTCATGGTATTTTTATATAAATAGTTATGATTTAAGGGTAAAATTAATCAGGCGTTGGGGTAAAATTAAAATCTAGCTTGGCATCACTGCATTTCCGTTAGATTGTTTGGAGTTTTGGCGCCAACACGAAAAAAACATGTTGATCGTTGGATTATTTTCCTAAACTTGTGTATTTTCGAGTGTTAATATAATATAATAAGCCTTTATTACTGTTTTTATCATATTTACAATACATTTACATGAAGTTTATTGTTGACGGTCTGTTTTTCTGGCAACAGCTTGTCCTTCGACAAAGGCCTCCTCCAAAGACTTCCACCTATCTCTGTCTCTTGCACTTCTGATCCATTCTGGACCGGCAACTCTTTTGAGGTCATCTTCCCAACGTTTCATTTGTCTACCTTTATTTCTTTTGCCATCTCTGGGGTACCACTCTGATATTATTCTGGTCCATTTTTCATTTTTCTCTCTAAGCATATGACCTGCCCATTTCCATTTCAGTGTTTTGCATACTTTGTTCACATCTTTAAATTTAGTTATATTCTTAATTTTGTTTAGTCTTATTTTATCTATTCTTTTTACTCCTATTACGCTTCTCTCTATTCCATTTTGACATACGATTATTTTGTTTGTTAGGCTCTCAGATAATGCCCATGTTTGACAGCCATATGTTAAACATGGCAAAATGCACATGTTATAAACTTTTCTTTTATCTTTAATTGGCATGTCTTTGTTTTTCATAACTTCACTGAGAGACCAAAATCTTTTCCACGTGTTGGCGATTCTTCTGTCAATTTCTTTATGCATAGTATCCCGTGGGGCTATTAGCTGTCCTAGGTATATATACTCGTCCACGTATTCTATTTTCTTCCTGTTTAGAGTGATGTTGTATGTCTGAGAAGCATTAGTCATAAGTTTGGTTTTTGTTGTGTTCATTGTAAGTCCTGCTTTTATGCTTTGATCTGATAGTTGTTGTAGCATTTGCTCTAGTTTTTTTGGACATTCTGAGAATAAAATTAGATCGTCTGCGAAGCGTAAGTGATTTAGGTTTTCACCGTTTATGTTGAGTCCGTTTTTCTTCCAATCTAAGTTTTTGAATATCATCTCCAAGGCCGCCGAAAACAACTTGGGTGAGATTGGGTCGCCCTGTCGAACGCCTTTTTCTATAGGAAAGTCCTCTCCCGTTGCTTCCAGCCTGATTTGGGCTGTACTTTTTGAATACACCTTCTTAATTATTCGTATGTACTTTTCCTGTATACCTTGAGAACGCAGTGCTTCCCAGATGTATTCATGTTCTAAGGAATCAAAGGCCTTGTTGTAGTCTACAAAGGCGAGATAGTAGCTTTTATTGTATTCTTTGTATTTCTGTAGAACTTGTCTTAGAACATGTATATGATCTACTGTTGAGTATTTACTACGAAACCCCGCTTGTTCTTTCGGTTGGTTTTCGTCGAGTGTAGATGTGATTCTGGACAAAATTATTTTAGAGAAGACCTTATAGATATTCGACATTAAGCTAATTGGTCGATAATTCGCTATTTCTCCTCTATCTCCTTTTTTATGTATTAATATTATGGTTGATTTAGTCCAATCTGTAGGAATATTTTCAGTCTCTATAATTTCATTGAATATATCTGTTAATGCAGGGGCAATGATCGGTAGGGTAGCTTTTAGTAGTTCGTTCGTTATTTGATCAGTTCCAGGAGTCTTGTCTCTTTTTTGTGTATTAATTGCTCTTATTGTTTCTTCCTTTAGTATTTTTGGCGTCGGTTCAACGTCTATTATGATTCTTTTAGTTATCCCTTCTTTTAGGTTCTTACTTTGGTACAAGTTTCGGTAATAGTCTGTAGCAATTTTAAGTATTTCTAGTCTTTTATTTGTATATTTTCCGTCTTTAGTCTTCACCTTTATCATCCAATCTTTTTTAGAGTTCAGTTCTTTACTAGCCTTTTTTATTCCCCCAGTTTTCTCGATATGTTTTATCAATATGTTTTGTCTTTTTAGTTTCTTATCTTTTCTTATATTTTCGTTTATCTTTTTGCTAATTTCTGTTATTTTACAGCGGTTGATTTTATTTTCTTTCCTTTGTACTAGTTCTTTCCTCTCCTGTAGGAGATGTTGTGTCTCATCAGAAACGAAATTTTTGCTTCTTGGGTTAACTTTCTTAGTTTCTGTTTGTAAGATGTTTATAAATTTTTCATACTTGACCTGAGTTGGTATGTGTTTTTCCTTGTCTTTTCCTATTGATTCTGTTAAACTAGTCGTAAGTTGGTTGCCAGTAAGTTGGTTGCCATTACGGATGTATACAAAGGAAGAACTATCATTATGGAACATCCTTTTTCTCTTTATAGGCGTGTTTGTCAGTCTAGCACGAACCATTTTATGGTCCGAGTAAAAGTTTAGATTATGTATGATTGATACATCTTGAATGATTTTGGCATTATTAGTCATAATTAAATCAATTTCGTTTTTATGTAGTCCGTTCGGGGAAATCCACGTCCATTGCTTTGTTTTCTTTTTCTTGTAGGAACTATTGAGGATCCTGAGTTTGTTTTCTAAAGCCAATGTGACTAATCTATCTCCATTTTTGCTTCTTTTACCATGTCCGTATTTACCTACTGTGTATTCTTCGCCATTATTTTTACACATTCCTATTTGGCCATTAAAATCACCCATTAGAATAATGTTTTTGTGGGAATTTGTAATAGTTGTTCGTAAATCTTCATAGAATTTTTCAATTTTTACTACATCTTCTCTCTTATCCGATTCAGTTGGTGAGTAGGCTTGAATGATGGACCATTTTTCGTTTTTATTTAAGGGTAATGTTATATTCAACACTGTTATTCTTTCAGATATCCCTTTGATTTCTTCGATTCTGTGTGCAAGTCTCTTTTTAATTAAGAAGCCTACACCATACAATCCCGGTGTCTCTCCTTTGTAGTGTAGGATGTAATCCCCGTAGTCTTCTATCCCTTCGCCATGTCTTCTCATTTCACTAATTCCTATTATGTCCCATTTTATTTCTGTTATGGCGAGTTCGAGTTCAATGCGTTTTTCAGTGGTTCGTAATGATCTTGTATTAAATGTAGCTATGTATATATCCGAGGTGTGCTTGATTATTTTTGGAGGGTTGTGGTCTTTTTCCCCCACGAGGACCAGTCGGCTTGGGGGAGGGTATTTTGTTTCTTTTGTGTTATTGTTCTGCTTGTTATTTGGTTGTTGTTTCCGATCGCCAGTGTCCAGTTGCTATTGTCCTTTTGTAGCTGGGTTTCCGGAGTAAGATAGAGATCGACCTCTCATCATATCAAATGCGTTTATTCTTTTGTTTGTTGATGGATTTAATGTCTGCTGTTTCCTTGGATGTGAATCAGTTTGTGGGGAGGTAGATATCTCTCTTTTCCTTTTATCTGTAATTTTAGTGTTTTTCTTGACAATTAGTTGATCATACTTTATGTAGGCAAAATTTCCTTTTTTCCTTTCTTCCATAAGCTGCGGTTGTAGTGCCTTCCTCCTCTCTAAGGTTTCCTTTGAAAAATCTTCGGTTATATATATCTCTTTAAGTTTCTTTTTATTTCTCATGATTTCGTTCTTCTTCCACCCGCTAACTATAGAAAGGAGTGTAGGCCTCGGTTTCCCATTATTATTTTTGTTTCCAATACGGTATATTTTATTTACTTCCCAGTCATCTACATTTATCTCCAGTTCTTGCAAAAAGCATTCCTTTACTTTTTTAAGTAACTCGAACGTAGATGTTTCTTCCTCCTTCAACCCATGGATTATTACATTGTTGTTTTTTTTTCCTCTTTCCAGATACTCCACCTTTTTTTCTAGGTTTTCCACTCTAATTTGCAACTTTTTGTTTTCTTCTAGAACAGGTTTTAATTTTTCGTCAATTTTTTCCAAAACTGTGTTAGTTAATTCTATGGTTTGATTTTGCATTTCAATTTTCATTTTATCGAACAAAAGTTGAAATTGATCTTCCATCTTTTGCGTGTATCGGAACGTGTGTAAGTTTTAGTTTTCCTTGTTGGCAACACTTAACATACGTATTGACAGTCTTCTATAATATTGATGTTTGTCTATGAATGTAATTTCTAACCTCAATTTGCTCGCCGGTTTTGTGTCTTCTAAATTTCCGTGAAATCCAACAATATGCACTGTTTGTTATTAGTAACACTCACTTCTCACTTTGTTTTTGTTTTGCTGTGATGTGATTGTGAAACTGTGACGTTTACCCATTTATTTATAGTTGATTTATCGGAGCGTCGGCACTGTGATGTTTACGATATGACTACCGGAACCGGAACCTACATACGAGTAAATAAATAAAATCTTTAAATGAGAAATGTATGTAAGTAGATAAGTGTACCTATGTTTGTCCACGAGATGAATGTTTTTAGCTGGCTCGGTGAACAAAGGAATACATGCAAATTCATTGCTGGTATTGTAAACGAAGGAAATAAAATTGCGTCCGTTGGAAACACACGTTTTTTCGTCAATGATATGACGTAAATTGTATTTGAGTCAACTTCCGCTTTATTGTGACTTCTCAATGAAAGCCGTTGAAAGTAGAAAGGAAGATGGCGGAGCTCCGCAAGCGGGGGTTCTCATCACCTTCACAGAAGCGTCCTCTGCACTTTTAGTGATTTTTGCTAGTTCTTTTGATGCCAATGAAGCTTATTCTATAGCGGACGTTAATATTTGCTAAAATTAGGACAATCGGGGACTTTTTATATTCTGAGTAAAATAACTCTAGCAGTTATGTTCGGAAAAACGTTTAGTGATTTTTGCTTATTCTTTTGATGCCAATGAAGCTTATTCTATAGCGGACGTTGATTTTTGCTAAAATTAGGACAATCGGGGACATTTTGTATTCTGAGTAAAATAACTCTAGGAGCTATGTTCGGAAAAACTTTTAGTGATTTTTGCTAATTCTTTTGATGCCAATGAAGCCTATTCTATAGCGGACGTTGATTTTTGCTAAAATTAGGACAATCGGGGACTTTTTGTATTCCGAGTAAAATAACTCTAGCAGCTATGTTCGGAAAAACTTTTAGTGATTTTTGCTAATTCATTTGATGCCAATGAAGCTTATTCTATAGCGGACGTTAATATTTGCTAAAATTAGGACAATCGGGGACTTTTTATATTCTGAGTAAAATAACTCTAGCAGTTATGTTCGGAAAAACTTTTACTGATTTTTGCTAATTCTTTTGATGCCAATAAAGCATATTCTATAGCGGACGTTGATTTTTGCAAGAATTAGGACAATCGGGGACTTTTTGTATTCTGAGTAAAATAACTCTAGCAGCTATGTTCGGAAAAACTTTTAGTGATTTTTGCTAATTCTTTTGATGCCAATGAAGCTTATTCTATAGCGGACGTGAATATTTGCAAAAATTAGGACAATCGGGGACTTTTTATATTCTGAGTAAAATAACTCTAGCAGTTATGTTCGGAAAAACTTTTAGTGATTTTTGCTAATTCTTTTGATGCCAATGAAGCTTATTCTATAGCGGACGTAAATATTTGCTAAAATTAGGACAATCGGGGACTTTTTATATTCTGAGTAAAATAACTCTAGCAGTTATGTTCGGAAAAACTTTTAGTGATTATTGGTAATTCTTTTAATGCCAATGAAGCTTATTCTATCGCGTTCTTTGGAGGAATTTAAAGGATTAAATGGGCTCACCCTCCTCGTTCCGATGAATCGGGTGCCGTTCAGCCGGCCGTTGTATGCCACTGCGATATGCCGCCGCGCCGCTGACAACGCGCCGAAACACTGCACTTTGCAGCGAGCTGTTTACAAAGCACCGCGCCATGCAAATCCTGGAATATTCGGCAAATATGATGATCATTGTGCAACAATACAGTTTGACAACGAGGAATGTAGTATAATAAAACATTATACTTCAGAAGCAGAACTCTTTATTTAACAATATAATATTCCGGTAGGTTACTCAAACTACAAACGCTGATTCCTCAACTCCCAATTACACAACTCAAGGCTTGCGCTCCGCTTCGATGCCAGCTTGATGCGACCGTTCGCGACCACCGTTGCCAACCGAATTCCATTCTCTTTTTGGTAATTCAAAAAGGCGGTTGGCGTTTTAAAGCAACGTCAACCGTTTCATAGACAATATTTTGTTCAAAAACTCGAGAAAATCGATTCAACTCGATTCGAAACCTAACACTCGACCATCCTGACCTCGTGCATGTCCTCATGCACGCAATCAGAACCCTCGCGCTTAACCTAACACTCGGTCGTCGAAGGCATCAGCAGGCATCGAAACTAGATTCAATATCCGTTAAGAATTATTTACACTAAGATCTTAGAAAACATAATTGATAATTATACTACAGTTTAACAAACGAATAAATTAATTTTAAAGTATGCTACAAATAATACAATTAAATGGGAGTAAGGAGAAGAAAAAAAAAATTACAATTTGCGAGCCCTTACTTCTAAATTAAATCGTACAATTCTGCTAAAACTACGATCTATCGTTCTAAGTGTCTATATTTACATAATTATCTAGGCACTTAAGTCCAATGGTGCTTATGAACCCTTCCTTCTCAAAAACACCATATTGGTGTCTGCGAACCATTCCTTCTCACAAACATCATATTAGTATTTGCGAACCCTTCCTTCTCACAAATACCATATTGGTGTCCGCGAACCCTGCCTTCTCACGAACACCGTATATTATGACTATCTAGTCTAATGGTGTTTGTGAACCCTTCCTTCTCACAAACACCATATTGGTATCTGCGAACCCTTCCTTCTCACAGACACCATATTGGTTATACATTATCTAGGTATTCTATCATAATTACAAGTTAAAATACTTGCAGTTTCAAACCAATCACAGAATCATCAATTTAGTTATTAATTTAAGTTTTTCGAATCTGCGTTTCCATCATAATTCAGTGAACCTGACATAAAACATTACATTGGTATGAATTATTCTATAATAATTATCATTATGTCAAATTAAAATACTTGCAGTTGGAAACCAATTTCTTAAAGACAATATCACATACATGTCATAATCATATGAATTTTAGTTTTGCGAATCTGCCTTCCCATCGAAATTAAGTTAACCTGTCATAAAACATTACGTTGTTATGAATTATTATCCATTCTCTTATAATAAAATAAACGTTTCCCAATTAGATTAACATAGGTATATAGGTAGGTACATTAGATGATTTATAATTCTGTCATAATTATCATCATTTCGAAATAACATACTCGCAGTTGCAAACCCTACTTCTTGCAAAAGTTACTATACCTCCATTTCTATTACAATTTATATCATGGACAGTTTTATAAACGTCCGTGAGCAAAATGTCAAGTCCAATTTCCTACGATCAAAAAAAATTACAAATATGCCACAATGACGCTCTAATTGCGGCAATGCTCAATAATAATCTGGCCCGACTCAATAGTCAATACGGGGCCAGATCGGACCTACAGTCACGCGATAGTTGCACAAACCGTAACAATGACCACGTGCTCCTCAAGTAAAAATTGCAAGAATAACAAAACATAAAAGATGGCATCGGTGAGTAAATACTCCATTCACACTAACATTACTGTTCATCATCCAAACAGTTACAAAAACTCCTATAAGTCACATATATTGTATCATCATAATTATATTATTTTGATTACGCCGCATTCCATTCCACACACCAAGACTATCGCTATTGCACCTCAAACATAACACAAGTAGTCCATTTCTTTCCCACTTGCGATTCTGACATCGCCGTCTCGCTACATTCATCATTCATCAACGGCGGTTGACGAGTTTTGACTATTTTGTACAAATCGAACTTACGGTAGAAAACTGAGCTGTAAATGTCTAAATATACGGTTGGTTTTGGTAAAATAGTTTTGTTGCTATGTAAATTGCTTCGACCAAAATAAAATAAAGTAAATTTTATATGAAATCGCTGACATTTTCTGAACATAATTTTATACGCGTTTTCTCTCTATGTATTTCTATATTTATTCGAAGCAAATTTCAGTAAATTTGATTAAATTTTTAAATTTTCTGTTGTAAAAATCTGTTCGTTTAATTTCAGTAACATTTTACTAACACTCCTTACAATGCAGATCGCAGCCGTTTGAGCTTACGAATAGTTTATTTTGACGTTTGACATCTACTTACAATATCCGGGTGTTTGTCTCATGTTTTGTTTTGTGCCTAACTAACATTGTTTTGGTTGAGAAAAATGCAAAATAATATATATATAGCATAGAAGGCGTCCAGCGTGATTTTACGAGATCATTATGGTATTCTCCAGCCAGGGCGTTTCCCACAGAAGTCCCTATGAAAGTCGTCTATGTTATTTTAAAACGAAAACATTGTCTTTCTCGAAAACCTTGCGAGACAGGCGAAAGATCCGCGATCTAACGTTTCTCCATAAAGTGATCTATGCTTTCACTGACTATCTTTCTATCTTCATCTACCCATCCATTCATCCATCTATTCCCATCTATTTTAAAAGAAATCTATACACAGTAATTTTTAAACTTTAGCGATATCAACACATGTTTTAAATGTTTATTTAATTATATAGTTTTAGTGTCTAATCACTTTTATGGCGAATGTAGTATACGCCTGTAAAACGTGTTCATATCAGAACTATGCAAGTCTAAAAAAATATATTAATTTTTAAATGTGTAATATGTTGGCGTATCTCTCTCAATAAAATAGCCATAGACAATTTACGTAAAAGTTTCGTTCACGTAAATGCGTTTATATACCTTAATCAGTAAAAAAGAATACTGACGTATCATTTACGAGTCGTAATCTTGCTAATGAGTTATCGAAAAAAATGTAAATTATTGATAGAACCGACCCCCAATCAAATCGCCAAATCTTCTTTTCAAGCTATTAACAACCCAACCAAAAATCAACTTTGTCAAGTTGCGTACCCATCCATTTTCGCTCTTTGACCTTGAACGACGGCCTGTACTGGGGACGTGGTCCGCTGACCCCGTCGCTTGCTGTCGGCACGCTGACTACGCCGCTCGCTGTCAGCACGCTAGCCACGTCACTCGATGTCAGCACGCTGTCGACACGCTGACCACGTTTCTCACTGTTTTCGATAACCTCCACTGTCACACCACACTGAAATGCAGATATTGTCTCCGGCAGATTACATTCAAAATAAACAGTCAAGAAGGAAACAACTGTTCCGTAATTAGCTGATAACTTTCATTATGTCCAATGTTATATTTTAAGCCTAAGATATGCAATTCGAATCCAATCCGCCAATTCGCACTGACCCAGCGTTGTGTCCCAATCATCCTTTAGGGGGTATGCTATAAGTCCAGCAATGGACTGTTAAAAGGCTGATTATGATGATGATGATGATATGCAATTTGACCAATATTTTAGATTTTATCATTAATTCGACGACTAATAACTCGCTTTACATCCACCGGAACACATATCTGCTCAATTAACCAGTCATTACATTAATTTGTAAAAGTTGATCTGACAGCTATGCCTTTATTATCTTACAATATCACTATACTTTCCGTGGCAAACATTGCAATACTGGAAATGAAATGTCGAAACCAAATCCCACTTGTAAAGACTTAGATAAATGAACTGTGCCTATGCAAATGATGCAATACTGCAAGTGTGACAGAACACACAAAGGTTTACTAAATCCTCATCTACCTGAGCGACTTTTAGCAATTTGTGTATTCATGATTATTTTGAAGAATCTACATCAAAGCACTGACTTAGATTCTGCTCCAAATGAAGAGTAATAATTTTAAAATGTTAATATTTACACATATACTTTCGGTTCATTTATTTTCCAGTCTACCCACAAACACGAAACGAAAATTATTTCCTATACTACAGACACACCCGTGTCTAGAGGAATGAATAGTTGTGCGAAATACTATGAATTTGCCAATAGCCCGAATAGGTGTACTCACTTGTTAAGATTTGTTTATAAGTAGGTACGTACTTGTAAACTATTACTTATAAACAAACAACAAATCCCCAAGAGTTCGTCATGCCAACACAAAAATATCACAAAAACTAAAAACATAGACCTACTTAGGTTTGTTTCATTTTGTGG
Source organism: Agriopis aurantiaria (assembly GCA_914767915.1). Taxonomy (NCBI): domain Eukaryota; kingdom Metazoa; phylum Arthropoda; class Insecta; order Lepidoptera; family Geometridae; genus Agriopis; species Agriopis aurantiaria. Next base: position 13,152,540 of record OU611996.1, read on the forward strand.
CTGATAATGACGATGATTCGGTGTAAATATTAAGAAGACAACCCTAACGTTACACGTGCCGCGTCAGGAGAGATAGAGCTACGTGATAGAAAGAGGCCGGCCTTCTAGGCGAATATAACAAGCGGTATCCAGCGCTGTACGAGTTGAATTACTACTTTTTTTTTTTTACCTCGTAGAGAGAGTCCTTATTTATTTAAGCCTCTTCGCGGAGAAAACCATTCTGTGTGCTATTATGTGTTCTTTGACTAGGGTTCTAAACATTGGACACTCGCATAACTAACGCTACCAAATTAGACAATCTTAACTGGTATTATACTTTGACTTCCAGTTTTATTACAACTACCCGCAACCTTCCAGTGCTTTTTTTATTTTATTTTTGCTACAGACTAGGCCTTAGATACAAAATGAACTGACGAAACTAACACTTCTACTCAACGCAATAGGTCTAGTGAAAAAACAATTTAATCTTAAAGGATGGTCTATCCCTTTCCCGCATGATGAGTGTCAGTATGGAGTTTGTATGGCGTGCTTACATGTGACGTCATTCGTAAGTAAAGTGAGTTTTCTGTCTAACCAGAATTTAAAATGTTTATCTCTTGCTTAATTTCGAACACATGTCAATTTTGTTTTCTGTGTTACATAAGAAATAATCAGTCTACTAAGATATTGTTCTAATCTACCTGCAGATATGACAGTTTTTCTGCGGAATCCGTATGAAATCATAAAATTCTTCATTTACACGTTTTAAGGACGTATAACGCCATTTATTATAGCATTCGATATGATCTTTATACCTTATGAAAATATAATGCGACGCGTTATTTTTAGTGAAGTTTGTCAACGATAAGTATATCTCACCAGCATAATGAAAAGCAGAAATAAACACACCTGGATATTAGGCTGAGGCTCCTTGGTGGCGTCCGCGGCTGCAGGCTCTCGACAGGACCTCGCGCAGCTGCTACACGCCACACAGACACGTGCCCTATGCTTTTGCTCGCATGGACACGGCAGTTCGAACTTCGACCGGTCCTGATTTCGTCGGTGCGGCGTCAACAGCCGCCGTTGTGCCAGGGATTCATCGTCATAGGACATAACACCGTATCTCGAAACAAGATAAAAAAAAAAATTTAAAACGTTTTATTCACTCGGCTTACTACTTAACCCAAAATGTGAAGTATCATGAAAACAGCGCATCCTAGCTTAAAAATAGATGCAGTTTGCTCCCCCATAGACGCCCAGAGACCCTTCCGATACCACAGTATAATATGCCACACCAACTTCACATTTTTTTTTGCGACTTCAAACCTAATCACATCAAATAAAATACTAATCTCTTAACATGTGGACATAGTTTTATGAAGCATGATCTTTGTCTAATTAGCACAGTTGGGCATTTAAGTGGGCATATCCCACTTCTGAAATATAATAAAACATTATACTTCAGAAGCAGAACTCTTTATTTAACAATATAATATTCCGGTAGGTTACTCAAACTACAAACGCTGATTCCTCAACTCCCAATTACACAACTCAAGGCTTGCGCTCCGCTTCGATGCCAGCTTGATGCGACCGTTCGCGACCACCGTTGCCAACCGAATTCCATTCTCTTTTTGGTAATTCAAAAAGGCGGTTGACGTTTTAAAGCAACGTCAACCGTTTCATAGACAATATTTTGTTCAAAAACTCGAGAAAATCGATTCAACTCGATTCGAAACCTAACAGTAGGTAGATGAGATTAAATGCAATGTGACTGCAATAATAATAATAAATACTACGTAGGCACAGAATTCGAAATAACCAGAACCCGCCTTAAGCTGTGATTGCAAGCCGCACGCTGAGTCCAAAAAACAAAACCCACGCCCCGCGCCTGTCTCACCTCCACCCGCTTAATGTTGCCAGCTTAGACATTACTTACCCGTTTTTGGTTAAATGTTTTAGGTCAGATACAATTCACACACACTTTTAATGAAATCAATATACTGATCGGATTGACACAAAAACAAACATAAGTAAATAAAAATATAATTACTAGCTACTACTTTTTATACATATACAAGGTTATAATATGTTTGGGGTGTACAAAGCTGAAAGGGTACTCATCATTATCATCATCATTGCACTCATCTTTATGAACGACTTTTACTATGGTACTTGAAATTGCGGAAAAAACAGCTGTTCATAGAAAAAAACAGTTATTCATAATGGTGAGCACAATGGTACCTCTTTTTTGGTGGCTTAGTGCACCCCAAACAGACAACCCGTGTACTGCATATTAAACGTGAAACTAACTTATATTCCGTTTTTTAATCTTAGATATTTTATGTAAACAAAAGGGTTACCAGTGCAAAAAATATGATTCATAATGGTAGTTTACAATATTTAATCCTTTTAATCCATCCAATTTTAATCCATTTACAAAATTTTGTGTCTGTGCTATTCACCGTTGAGGAGTTCCCTCGCCGGAAGTCAACCCTGGATGCGGCAGCCATGTCATGATGGAGTTTAGAACATGTTATATTATAGTTAAATCGATTTATACATTTTCGCGCCTTTGCTGTTCGCCGTTGAGGAGTTCCACTATCAACCTCCTGGCTCTATCATCAGATCAGCTCAATAGTACCAGATTATTGCATTGTTACTAAACTTACATAAGTATGCAAAATTTCAGCGCAATTGGAAACCGGGAAACCGGTCATACATTGTTAATTAGTTAGTTTTTCCTCGATTTCCTTGAGATTCCATCATCAGATGGAAAGGGCCACTTCGGGAGTATACCCTTTCGAATTAATAATTTTTCTTTTAAATCGGTTCACAATTGACGAAAATATCTTGAACATACAAAAAAAAACATACATACAGTCGAACATAGTACCTCCTCCTTTTTGGAAGTCGGTAAAAAACCGATTGCCCATACAAAAAGTTCACCGATTTCCGACAAAATGTATGGGACAGTAGATTTTTCTTCAGTAGAATTTTCAAAAGCAGCTGAATAAAAGTTGTACAGACAAAATTCCCCTAAAAGCACGCTGACTAAGTGATTACCAGTAACACTGTATAACTATTTGTAAGCTGTTAAGATTTTTTGAAAATAATTATATAATATACAACTACCAACCAATAAAAGTTTTCATTCTAGGGAAAATTGCAACTCTCGATATTTGGCAACACCGACAAAATGGAGGTATCATTACTTACGACAATGAAAGACTGAACAATTTATTCAATTATCAAATAAAACAACATCTAAATGCGCTACTTATGTATGGAATGTGATCCCATTATGTTTTTTTCGTAGCCCAGCTGAATTTTTACACGTTGGGACGACACGGGAAGGCATAACATAAATAATATTGCAACGGTAAAATACGTCACGCGCGACTATGGTCACAGAGTAACTAATCGCGTTCGCGTAAAACTAGTCTATATATGAGTAGTTTTTGTCGCTTCACTATTGGGTTCCTTCACGCCTTCTGGTTTTTTCTGTATTCTGAGTACGTAGGTACTTAATTCGATCTATTTTAGCAGTGGAATTGTAAAAGAAGCAGACAAATGTTTATTAAAATAAACTTAATTTAAGGTTTATTACTTTGCAGCATTATTTTGAGAAAAAATACGTGAAATATACAATTTTGGTTGTTGTTTTAATTTAATGTGTGTAGGAATGAGAAAATAATATAAGATTAAAATTGCACCTTTTGGGTGTTTTTTGGCAATAATATGCACACTTCAGTTTACACAAATGGATTAGTATTTTGAATGGTTAGATAAGAATTTATAAATATTGATGGAATTGTGAATTGAGGAATCGATGACGACACTTATCTTTGTCGGACGCGCTTACGACTTTCTCTCGATGTGATACTTTGGCGGTGTCACTGCTCGAAATTTTGCTGCTGTCTGCTGTCCAAAAATCAGTCTTCCGAGGGCTGGCTCCCGTAGCTTTAGTCCACTACTGCAAGGCTCCAACTTTTCTTCGAAAAACTTGATCGTCGACGAGTTCAACATTTCACAATTTTTGAGTATTTTCTTCTTGTTTTTTTTTAAATAATAAATAGGCTTGCGTTTGCCCACCATCACGCCTGATGTTAAGTGATGATGCGGTCTCGCACGCACGCACGGAGCACGCTTGCCTAGAAGGAACCGATTCACTCGTGATTTGAATACACCCAGATTGTAACCATCGGGGAACACCCATTCAGGCAGCGCATTCCACAGACTAGCAGTTCGCACAATAAATGTGGAATCAAAGCGCTTCAATTATAGGCAGTATCGCAAATTAACCGACACGATAGTTATGTGGTAGTATGCACTTCCGGTCGTCGATAGGTACCTCATCATCATCACAATCAGCCAATAGGCATGTGTCCTAATGTTTAATTTATTACAAATAACCGACTTAGCGATGAATATAACTAAATACATAACACATACTGACAAAAATATTTATTTTGGCTGATAAATTAGGGGTATAGTATCAAACCTATTAAAAATTGATATTTTTGTTTTTTTAAGACTATTGTTAGATATTCCTTAAATTTATTAGTGATTTCAGTTTTTATTTTAATGGCAGCACCCGACCCTTCCATTTGAGAAGAATTTGAGTTTTGGCGCCAACGCGGAAAAAAACATGTCGGCTCGTTGGATTATTTTCCTAAACTTGTGTATTTTCGAGTGTTAATGTGTACTAAATGGTGAATTATTATTCCTTGAGTGCTCGTGAACGTACTCGAGTGTGGGAAAGTGATATAACGAGGTGAAACGTGTCTTTTCGTGTTGTTTCCAAAACTCCATAGGAGCCTCTTGTAAAGTCTCCACCTCTTTACAGGGGCATGAGTTTGACTTGACCGTGACTTACTTAGCTTGACTCTGACTGTGACTATGACTTGTTTGACGCTAATAAGACAAAATGAACTGTTTAATATTACTAGTAAAGGACATTGAATCACGCTCATGAAAATTTTAACAAAAAAAAAACCATTTGAGAAGAATTTGAGTTTTGGCGCCAACGCGGAAAAAACATGTCGGCTCGTTGGATTATTTTCCTAAACTTGTGTATTTTCGAGTGTTAATGTGTACTAAATGGTGAATTTATTATTCATTAAGTGCTCGTAAACGTGCTCGAGTGTGGGCAAGTGATATAACGAGGTGAAGCGTGTCTTTTCGTGTTGTTTCCAAAACTCCATAGGAGCCTCTTGTAAAGTCTCCACCTCTTTACAGGGGCATGAGTTTGACTTGACCGTGACTTACTTAGCTTGACTCCGACTGTGACTATGATTTGTTTGACACTATTAAGACCATGCAAACTGTTTAATATTACGACTAAAGGACATTGAATCCACAGTCATGAAAATTTTAACAAAAATAAATAAAAACATTTGAGAAGTGCGGATGTTACCCCACTTCATGGCAATCCGACGCAAAAGGTATAAATACTACGTCTCCGACGTCGGGGCTCACCTCTCCAAATAATCATTCAGTTCAACAAACCGTTAGGGCTCCAGGGCACACCCCCTCTGGGGTGCCTGGGCAAGTCTGATTCCCACTCCCGGCGACGGCCCAAGCCGAGGTTCGTACCTTCGAGGTGCCCTTGTGCTAGTCGCCTATAAACTTAACCACCAAGTTATGACGAACGCACTCTGCGTTCGCTAACTAGTCCGGTCAAGCTGTAGAGGCCAAAAGGCCAACAGTAAAAGTCACTCATAAAAAAAAAAAAAAAAAGTCAGGGCTGGGGCCTACCATAAGGTGTATAAGTAATGTTATTTTAATATTACTTTCTAATTTCGTACCATAGACTTTAAAATACATTATCATTATGTTATTACAACGGCTAGGAAGTTTTGATGACGTCATTCTATTTCGTTCACTCATATTTATGAATTTTAATGATCTGTGGTAATTGCTTGCGTTTTTTTTTGTTTTTTTTTTTGTTTTGGTCTGGCTACAAAGGCCTTTGGACCATGTCTTTATTTTGAATCACGGCACTTTATATCATAGCTTGGTTCATTGCCGCAGTGATGCCAATTTAGGGGATTTTACCCTAGATTTAGAGTAAAAATTATGTCGCAGGGTAATTTTTAGGGTCTAGAATTGTTTAGGGTCTTTAAAGGTAATCTTGAGGGTTTTTTTTTTTACAAACAACTGTTGTAACTTTGAAAACTGATTAATTATGGCTACAGATATATTAGTATTGTACTATAATATAATTGCGTGTGTAAATCAGAACGCACGTTCGATAAAAATTCAACCATTGAATATGAAAGAACTTGTTTTATTAATTATCTAAAACTAAAACTTTAGCCTCATGGTATTTTTATATAAATAGTTATGATTTAAGGGTAAAATTAATCAGGCGTTGGGGTAAAATTAAAATCTAGCTTGGCATCACTGCATTTCCGTTAGATTGTTTGGAGTTTTGGCGCCAACACGAAAAAAACATGTTGATCGTTGGATTATTTTCCTAAACTTGTGTATTTTCGAGTGTTAATGTCTACTAAATGGTGAATTATTATTCATTAAGTGCTCGTAAACATGCTCGAGTGTGGGCAAGTGATATAACGAGGTGAAACGTGTCGGGAAGCTTATGGGGTTGCGGTGAACTATACATACATATATCAGGCTATATTCTCAACATCTGCTTCGCTATGTCACCTTTAGAATGCAACACCCATCGCTATATACCAGCGTGTCCCGACAAACTGTATTTATAGTGCATATACAATGTGAGTTCACTCGCCGGGCACGTGGAGTCACCAATCGTCTCGTGGTGATGGTGACAGAGCCTTCTCGGGCTGCTCTATTCCCCGGCTACAGTGAGCATGGATTTCATGGACAGCCTTCCCCGTCCGATGTCTGTTTCACGTCCTGTAATGTTAAAACACCATTAGCTGGTAACTAAGCATCACAACCCTTCAGCACCTATGATCTTTTACGTCGAGCAATATTTAACTAAATATCACCTATGCAGGCCCACACCGCCCTTGTACCGGCCCACGGGACGGTGACAAACATGTCTCGGGCCATCCCACAGGTGGCAAATTCGCACGGGAGCAGATCCGATCGTGGGCCATCGCGATCTGCGCGTGGGGAGCGCATGTCGTCTTTCAGACCCCTCGCCCACGCAGCCCTCCGGCTCTACGCTCTGTACACCAAGCGTTCACTGACCTGGCAGACGCAATGGTATCGTACAACAGGCACCGCTCCCTCTGGCAGTCCTGCACCCCGGCCATACATTTGGCAGTAGACAATCACGATGCTTCGTGAGCAACCCCTTTCCCGTACGAATCCTAACCCTTCAGATTGTGCACAATATGAAGTCTCCTATCTGTATAAGTAATCCACATAAAGAACATATATTAATAGTTATTCATCAGTTATTCGTCAAAGCGTGAGTGCAAGCAAGGTAATAAAGAGTCTGTGATACTTAGCTCCGATATTTCGTGAGATGTCGTCCTCCTTGAACGCCGTTGAAAGTAGAAAGGAAGATGGCGGAGCTCCGCAAGCGGGGGTTCTCATCACCTTCACAGAAGCGTCCTCTGCGGGCCTTGTAATTGGTCGTTTGGACAAGACGCGTTGATTGGACTATTTATTGCAGGAGGATGATGTTTGGTGTTGCCTGCACTGAAAATATCGTGGCAAGCGCAGCCGTCACGACAAAAAGTGTCTTTTCGTGTTGTTTCTAAAACTCCATAGGAGCCTCTTGTAAAGTCTCCACCACTTTACAGGGACATGAGTTTGACTTGACCGTAACTTACTTAGCTTGACTCTGACTGTGACTATGACTTGTTTGACGCTATTAAGACAAAGTAAACTGTTTAATATTACGAGTAAAGGACATTGACATGGCTCCTATGGAGTTTTGGAAACAACACGAAAAGACACGTTTCACCTCGTTATATCACTTCCCCACACTCGAGCACGTTTACGAGCACTTAATGAATAATAATTCACCATTTAATACACATTAACACTCGAAAATACACAAGTTTAGGAAAATAATAGCACAATCGTACATGTTTTTTCACCGTTGGCGCCAAAACTCCTCAATGACAGTGACAACAAAGAGCATGTTCCTATTTACATCTTCAGTGTTACGATACTCAAGACAGCACGGAATCTTTTGTCGCATCGGCACCAATGCTGTGATTCAGAACGCTTAGATGTTTAATTTACGAACACAATGTAGACAGTTTTTTTTCCTCCGTGATGATTTTGGCGTCGCACTCTTGTGCATTTGCCAGTGTCAAGTAATTATGATTGATATTAAGTTTGATAAACATTAAATGTAGTCAAACAAATCAATCAGAGTCAAGCAAAGTAAGTCACGGTCAAGTCAAAGTCATGCCCTAGTGTGATAACATGCAGAAACTCCTTGCAGTTTCTGTTGATGAAACCATAGGTTATTTATAAGCTGTCAATCTGTGTGTCAATCCACCTTGTGTCATAGTCAAGTCACTCTGAAAATCTAACTTGTATTTTGCTAATTAAAACCGTTATTCTAAAGGTTTTATCTTATTTATCAATTTAATTAGCAAATACGCAATCCATGCAATGGAAAAATATTTGCGTCCGGATAAGTTGGACGTTGATCCTTCTGACAGCTCTGCTTCACAAGAATGGGAGCATTGGAGACGAAGATTTGAAATTTTCCTGTCATGCAGTGGGATTGATGTCAAAGATGACAAAATGAAATTTAACTTATTGACCAACCATCTATCTGCTAAAATTTACGCATTTATCAGTGAGTGTACCAACTATGCAACTGCCATAAACACTTTAGACAAAATATACATCAAGCCACAGAATATAATCTATGCTAGGCACATGCTTGCGACTAGGAAGCAGCATAACGAAGAAAATGTCGACGCATACATACGAGCATTGAAGTTATTGGCTAAAGACTGTGAATTTGGTAAAGTTGATGCGGAGACTAATAAAAAAGATAGTATCAGAGACGCATTTATTGCTGGCATTAAATCAAACAAGATTAGACAACGGTTGCTTGAGAATCTATCACTAACACTTGATGAAGCTTACAATCAAGCATTATCGTTGGAAATGGCTGAGATTAGTTCGCAGAGCTTTAATGTACCAAGTGTAAGCACTATTCAAAGTCCACAAGAACGCCAGGAACCAATTGCAGCAGCGTCCCATAAAAGAAAATGTTTTTTTTGTAGAGGGCCTATACATTCTAGAAAAGATTGCCCTGCATTCAACACCACCTGCCAAATTTGCGACAAAAAAGGACACAACGCTAAGGTATGTCGAAGTAAGCAACCTAGCAAGGTTGCTGCAGTTGTAAATGAAGGCAATGAGAATAACAACAGCTCGGCATGCATTATAGCCGCATCCCCAGATTCTCTGAAGAAAGCAACAGTGACTGCCTACATCAAAGGGATACGCGCTCAAGCATTGATAGATACTGGCAGTTCTGTCAGTTTTATAGATGATGATTTCTTCAAGCTTTGTCGTCTAAGAAAAAAACACTGCAATCAAACAATATCAATGGCCTCAACTTCTCTCACGTCTCAAGTAGAGGGACAGACCTATACTTCAGCTAAAATTGGAGATCACAGTTACGAGGGTCTCAACCTGCTCATCGTGAAAAACTTGTGCGCAGATCTCATCATTGGCCATGATGTTCTAGGAGAGCATTCTTTGCTTGAGTTTTCTTTTGGAGGAGCAAAGGACCCTATGAAAGTATGTAGTGTTGCTGCAGCATCTGTACCGGCTGTACCTTTGTTCTCGAATGTTACTCCAGATTGTAAGCCTATTGCCATAAAATCTAGACGGTATAGTGAAGAAGATAAAAAGTTCATTGCAGAAGAAATAAGCAAACTCTTAGCTGATGGAATAATCGAAGAGAGTACTTCTCCTTGGAGGGCACAAGTTCTAATTTCAAAGAGTACTAATCATAAGAAGCGACTTGTTATCGATTACACACAACTAGATGCCTATCCACTACCAAACATGGAAGAAATGGTGTCTCAGATTTCTAAATACAGCGTATTTAGTGCATTAGATTTGCAAAGCGCTTACCATCAAGTCAAAATTTTGCCAAAAGAACGTCATTTCACAGCTTTTGAAGCTTTAGGAAATCTTTATCAATTTCGAAGAATTCCATTTGGGGTTACAAACGGAGTTTCAAGTTTCCAAAGAACCATCGATTGGGTTATTCGTATGGAGGATTTGAAAGGGACGTACGCATATCTTGATGACATAACGATTTGTGGAAAAAATCAGGAGGAACATGACGAAAATTTGCGTAAATTTATGACAGCTGTTCAAAAATATGACCTAACTATTAACAGAGAAAAGAGCAAGTTTTCGCAGAACTCCATCAATATATTGGGATATAATATAAAGGATCACTTAATCAAGCCAGATGGTGAACGTTTACGTCCATTATTGAGTCTACCACCACCATCGGATTTACCATCACTTAGAAGAGCTATAGGCATGTTTGCACATTACAGCAAATGGATACCAAATTTTTCAGAAAGGATCTATGCTCTTGCACATACGCAAGTATTTCCACTAAAAGACGATTTAATTGGAGCTTTTGAAAAACTCAAAACTGATATTGCAAAGGCTACTATCCATGCTATCGATCATAATTCACCATTTACAGTGGAAACAGATGCATCGCAACATTCAATTGCAGCAACTTTATCACAAGCTGGCCGTCCAGTTGCATTTTTTGCCAGAATGTTGAACAATTGTGAACTTAACCACTCGGCTATAGAGAAAGAAGCTTACGCTATAGTGGAATCATTAAGAAAATGGCGCCACTTTCTTATTGGCAAACCATTTCGTCTTATTACTGATCAACGCTCTGTATCATTCATGTTCGACAACAAAGTGACGAGCAAAATTAAGAACGAAAAAATACAGCGATGGCGTTTAGATTTGGCTCCCTTTAAGTATGATATTGTATATCGTCCAGGAAAACAGAATGATGTTGCTGATGCACTTTCACGTGTTTGTGCAACGATACCAATGCGGAATGAGAAACTCAAATCCTTACACGAAGCATTGTGTCATCCTGGAATAGCGCGTATGAACCATTGGGTGAAATCAAAGAATTTGCCTTACTCTACCGAAGAAGTCAAAAATATGACTAATTCATGTCGGATATCGATCGATCGGTTCGGTAAACTACGCAACGTCTTCTCGTCCAAAATACCTCAGTGCCTTAAGACGAAAGTCTTCGACCAGTGTGTGTTACCAGTGATGACATACGGCACTGAAACGTGGTCTCTCACTATGGGCCTCGTAAGCAAGCTCAAAGTCGCACAACGAGCTATGGAGAGGGCTATGCTCGGGGTTTCTCTACGAGATCGAATCCGAAATGAGGAGATCCGTAGACGAACGAAAGTCACCGACATAGCCCACCGGATTAGTAAGTTGAAATGGCAGTGGGCAGGGCACATATCACGCAGAACAGATGGCCGATGGGGCCGAAAGGTTCTGGAATGGAGACCACGGACTGGTAAGCGCAGCGTAGGACGTCCACCCACAAGATGGACAGACGACCTAAAAGAGACCGCAGGGAAACGCTGGATGCAGGCCGCTTCCAACCGGCCCTTTTGGAGATCGATGGGGGAGGCCTATGTCCAGCAGTGGACGTCCTACGGCTGAAATGATGATGATGATGATGATGATGTCGGATATGCTCTGAAATAAAACCGAAATTTTACAGAGCTGATTCTGATCCTACATTAATCAAAGCAACATCACCTATGGAAAGACTAAGCATTGACTTCAAAGGTCCCGTGCCTTCTAATACAAAGAACAAATACATCCTGACAGTAATTGACGAATATTCACGCTTTCCATTTGCGTTTCCATGCGCTGATATGAGTTCAAATACGGTGATAAAGCATCTAAATGAGATATTTATGTTATTTGGTTTGCCATCCTACCTTCATTCAGATCGAGGAACCTCATTTATGTCTGCAGAAGTCAAAAGTTTTTTGAATTCACGAGGAATAGCTTCAAGTAGAACTACTCCTTACAACCCTAGAGGAAATGGACAAGTAGAACGTTTCAATGGGACGCTCTGGAGAACAGTACAGTTAGCCCTTCGTTCTAGTAACAAGTCTATTGAAAATTGGGAACAAGTTCTTCCCCAATCTTTACATTCGATACGATCTTTATTGTGCACTGCCACTCACTGTACGCCGCATGAAAGAATGTTTACCCATACCAGGAGATCGTCGAATGGAGTATCTATACCTACTTGGTTGACAGAATCAGAACGCGTGCTAATGCGAAAATTTAACCGCACGAATAAATATCAACCAATCGTTGAAGAAGTAACATTACTCCATGTAAACCCTGACTATTCTTATGTTCGCCTTGAAGATGGTCGAGAATCTACTGTTTCAAACCGTCATTTAGCACCGTTGGGACAAGATAGTCAGATAGAACAGGAAATGCCTGAAATATTAAATGAAACAAGAGAATCTAGTGACGAAGAGTTCTTTGATTCTCAAGACTCAAATGACGCAGGTCAGGCGGATATTCAGACAGTTGAGACAGTCCCAATCACAGAACCACCTATAGATGAGCAACAGCGAAGATCATCAAGGGAACGGCGACTACCAAGTCGCTTCGATGACTACGTGCTCAGCTAAACAATAGGGTACTTGACTGTATTAAAAATACAATGCCAATTGACGTCATCCATAAACATGACATAATGAAAAAGCATATTTCATTGATTTTTTCATAAAAATATGCTTATTTTTTGTATAAAACACGAATAAAATAACTGTATTTTCGACATTTGATCACGTGATCGAAAACGGTCTGTAATTGGCTTCATCCCTAGTGACGTCACACAAATCTAAACAAACAGATTTTGTATTGATATTTGCGAATTTAATGTTGTAAAGCTATTTTGAGAGCGATTTATCCAGAAATTATCACCAAAAACAGTCCGGAGGTTAAATGTGAGAAGAATGGAGAAACATTTTGTGCAAGCAGACAGCAGTAACTTACCCAAAATTAATGTATTTATGGTTGCATATTTCTTCAATAATAATCTACGTCATTGTTTCTACGCTGCAGAACTCAAAACGTAAAAACTACAATGTAAGTATTAATTTTTAATTGTTCTCCAAGCAAAACATTCAATCAAGTTGTACAAAAAGTATGTTGTAGTAGGTGGATATCACTATTTTGTTAGGTTATGTCTTTAAAATGTTTAAAAAGAAAGTAACAGTACATAAAATAGTAATGCAATAAAAACACAAATTGTAATAGAAATATATAGACTCAAATATGTACCTCAAAATGATCTTCGCACATAGAAACACTTGAATTAGCTCCAATACTTTTGGGTTCTCTACGAGCTACTTAGTTCCAACCACTTTTTGCGAGTTTTGGGGTCCATTGGAACAGAAAACAATAGTTTTTCCGGTGTTTTATGGAAGTATTTGTACATTGTGGCACTACACAACATTTATAAACCATTACTTCTATTAGAAAATTAGTGATTATCAAACTTTTGCTACCTGGCTGCAGCTGTTTTGTTTTGTGTGACGTCAATCGTCGCTCGACCGGAGCTATGACGCAGGTCTGCGTTTTGGCGCGATATTTTTTTATTCAAACTTTAACATCGATTTATATCGCAAATACGACTGATATCCAGAAAATATAAATGCAGTATACATTAAATTATATCAGGCAATAATGTGCAATAGTTTCCCAAAAGTAGTCAAATACCCTATTGGCAGCTTAAGTTTTCAGCCTGGAAGAATGTGATAACATGCAGAAACTCCTTGCAGTTTCTGTTGATGAAACCATAGGTTATTTATAAGCTGTCAATCTGTGTGTCAATCCACCTTGTGTCATAGTCAAGTCACTCTGAAAATCTAACTTGTATTTTGCTAATTAAAACCGTTATTCTAAAGGTTTTATCTTATTTATCACCTAGTAAAGTGGTGGAGACTTTACAAGAGGCTTTTATGGAGCTTTAGAAACAACACGAAAATACACGTTTTAGCGCCTAATATCACTTTCTCAGACTTAAGCACGTCCACGAACACTTATTAAATAATAATATATCAACAATACCCTTTAGCACTTAAAAGTGATTGTTTTATTAATTAATATAGCGTATCTATAAATAATAATTTAAAAATGAAATTTATTTATTTGATTTTTCATAATGACTGCGTGTATCGGAACGCGATTCGAAACTTTAGTAAAACGATAATGTAGCGTTGTCCGTTTTGTTTTATCTTACGTACCATAATCAAAAAATGTATTATGTTTATATTATTGTAAATGAATGTAAGTAAAAAGAACGGTAACGGCTTAGTAGAGCAAGACAGCGCTATAGATTTGTGTTGCCGTTTCTACTTTCTTGGACTTGTCTGAACGCGTAGAAGTAGCTATAAATAGGTGAGTATACGTACTTAATTATTTTATCGCACTGTGTTTTGAATATTTTTCAGAATAATTTCCCAGTGAGAAAATTTTGGCGTTGCACGTCTAGTGCGTTTGCCTGTGTTGAGTATTGAAATTATATCAAGTTCTATTAAATATCGTCAATTAAGTCAGAGTCAAGTAAAAAAGTCACGGTCAAGTTCGAGAAAGTGTCACGTTTGATTGTCGGAGGCCTAGAAGCTCTAACACTAGGGTTGGCAACTCAGCCTGTACTATTGTGTGCCTACTACAATATTATTCTAGTGATATATCTATTTATTCATCGGAGTCCTTCCGGTGGCCTAAGATTCTGACACTAGGGTTGGATAATACAACCAATATTTTCATGCCTCGTACATATTTTGGTGACTGGAACACACATTTGTTGGAGGCCTTCAGGAGGCCTAATAGTTCTCACACTAGGATTGATAATTCAGCTTTTACTATGTTATCTACTATATATACTAGCGATATAACTACATATTCGTCAGAGGCCTTCGAGTGGCCTAAAGTCCTAACACTAAGGTTACCAATACAGCCAGTTGTTTAATGCTCCTACATATTTTGGTGACTAAAACAGATTTTTGGCGGAGGCCTTCGGGAGGCCTAATGATTCTGACGCTAGGGTTGCCAATTCAGCCTATATTATCTTGCTTACTACATATATTTTAGTGAATGACACGTATTTGTCGGAGGCCTCCCAGCGGCCTAAAACTGACATTTGGGTCTACCGCTTAGTCTTTATAAACTTGGTTTATGATTTAAGTATTTGTCAGAGGCCTTCGGGAGGCATAAAGCAGTTTTAATTTCAATGCGATCGTTAAAAAGTTGGTCCAGACTAACTTTTTTATTATCGCTAGAATGGAGCCTCATAGACGCAAAAATAATGTTATTCGCGTTGTTAAAACCAACTATGGTACGGGTTTAATTTAAAACTTTTGTATTACGGAATAATGAACGGAATCTAACGAACTATGATCGGGTGTGTGAGTGAGAACTCTGTATTAACGTAGAGCGTCGTCTCGTGCTTTCATAATAAAGCGGAAACGTTTTGACGGCTATGGTATGGTCAAAAGTAAAAATGTTTTGCGCTCGGAACGCTATGTTCACGCAGCATTGTTATTTTGTGTAACGCTTATGGTAAGGCCCCAGGCTGCCATTACTGTAAGGTGGAAGTGACGTCAGAAGGAGGAGGGGCTATATGACGGAAGTAGGTAAAAGTCAAAGACGGGAAACGTAGTGCCTATCTCATTATATTAAAGCTTCGAATAAGGTCCAGTCAAATTAATAATAAATAGGCTTGCGTTTGCCCACCATCACGCCTGATGTTAAGTGATGATGCGGTCTACGCACGCACGCACGGAGCACGCTTGCCTAGAAGGAACTGATTCACTCGTGATTTGAATACACCCAGATTGTAACCATCGGGGAACACCCATTCAGGCAGCGCATTCCACAGACTAGCAGTTCGCACAATAAATGTGGAATCAAAGCGCTTCAATTATAGGCAGTATCGCAAATTAACCGACACGATAGTTATGTGGTAGTATGCACTTCCGGTCGTCGATAGGTACCTCATCATCATCACAATCAGCCAATAGGCATGTGTCCTAATGTTTAATTTATTACAAATAACCGACTTAGCGATGAATATAACTAAATACATAACACATACTGACAAAAATATTTATTTTGGCTGATAAATTAGGGGTATAGTATCAAACCTATTAAAAATTGATATTTTTGTTTTTTTAAGACTATTGTTAGATATTCTTTAAAGTTATTAGTGACTTCAGTTTTTATTTTAATGGCAGCACCGGACCCTTCCATTTGAGAAGAATTTGAGTTTTGGCGCCAACGCGGAAAAAACATGTCGGCTCGTTGGATTATTTTCCTAAACTTGTGTATTTTCGAGTGTTAATGTGTACTAAATGGTGAATTATTATTCCTTGAGTGCTCGTGAACGTACTCGAGTGTGGGCAAGTGATATAACGAGGTGAAACGTGTCTTTTCGTGTTGTTTCCAAAACTCCATAGGAGCCTCTTGTAAAGTCTCCACCTCTTTACAGGGGCATGAGTTTGACTTGACCGTGACTTACTTAGCTTGACTCTGACTGTGACTATGACTTGTTTGACGCTAATAAGACAAAATGAACTGTTTAATATTACGAGTAAAGGACATTGAATCACGCTCATGAAAATTTTAACAAAAAAAAAAACCATTTGAGAAGAATTTGAGTTTTGGCGCCAACGCGGAAAAAACATGTCGGCTCGTTGGATTATTTTCTTAAACTTGTGTATTTTCGAGTGTTAATGTGTACTAAATGGTGAATTTATTATTCATTAAGTGGTCGTAAACGTGCTCGAGTGTGGGCAAGTGATATAACGAGGTGAAGCGTGTCTTTTCGTGTTGTTTCCAAAACTCCATAGGAGCCTCTTGTAAAGTCTCCACCTCTTTACAGGGGCATGAGTTTGACTTGACCGTGACTTACTTAGCTTGACTCTGACTGTGACTATGATTTGTTTGACACTATTAAGACCATGCAAACTGTTTAATATTACGACTAAAGGACATTGAATCCACAGTCATGAAAATTTTAACAAAAATAAAAAATAAAACATTTGAGAAGTGCGAAAGTGGTAGAGACTTTACAAGAGGCTCCTATGGAGTTTTGGAAACAACACGAAAAGACACGATTCACCTCGTTATATCACTTTCCCACACTCGAGCACGTTTACGAGCTCTTAATGAATAATAATTCACCGTTTAATACACATTAACACTCGAAAATAGACAAGTTTAGGAAAATAATAGCACAATCGTACATGTTTTTTCACCGTTGGCGCCAAAACTCCTCAATGACAGTGACAACAAAGAGCATGTTCCTATTTACATCTTCAGTGTTACGATACTCAAGACGGCATGGAATCTTTTGTCGCATCGGCACCAATGCTGTGATTCAGAACGCTTAGATGTTTAATTTACGAACACAATGTAGACAGTTTTTTTTCCTCCGTGATGATTTTGGCGTCGCACACTTGTGCATTTGCCAGTGTCAAGTAATTATGATTGATATTAAGTTTGATAAACATTAAATGTAGTCAAACAAATCAATCAGAGTCAAGCAAAGTAAGTCACGGTCAAGTCAAAGTCATGCCTTAGTAAAGTGGTGGAGACTTTACAAGAGGCTTTTATGGAGCTTTAGAAAGAACACGAAAATACACGTTTTAGCGCCTAATATCACTTTCTCAGACTTAAGCACGTCCACGAACACTTATTAAATAATAATATATCAACAATACCCTTTAGCACTTAAAAGTGATTGTTTTCTAATTAATATAGCGTATCTATAAATAATAATTTTAAAATTAAATTTATTTATTTGATTTTTCATAATGACTGCGTGTATCGGAACGCGATTCGAAACTTTAGTAAAACGATAATGTAGCGTTGTCCGTTTTGTTTTATCTTACGTACCATAATCAAAAAATGTATTATGATTATATTTTGTAAATGAATGTAAGTAAAAAGAACGGTAACGGCTTAGTAGAGCAAGACAGCGCTATAGATTTGTGTTGCCGTTTCTACTTTCTTGGACTTGTCTGAACGCGTAGAAGTAGCTATAAATAGGTGAGTATACGTGCTTAATTATTTTATCGCACTGTGTTTTGAATATTTTTCAGAATAATTTCCCAGTGAGAAAATTTTGGCGTTGCACGTCTAGTGCGTTTGCCTGTGTTGAGTATTGAAATTATATCAAGTTCTATTAAATATCGTCAATTAAGTCAGAGTCAAGTAAAAAAGTCACGGTCAAGTTCGAGAAAGTGTCACGTTTGATTGTCGGAGGCCTAGAAGCTCTAACACTAGGGTTGGCAACTCAGCCTGTACTATTGTGTGCCTACTACAATATTATTCTAGTGATATATCTATTTATTCATCGGAGTCCTTCCGGTGGCCTAAGATTCTGACACTAGGGTTGGATAATACAACCAATATTTTCATGCCTCGTACATATTTTGGTGACTGGAACACACATTTGTTGGAGGCCTTCAGGAGGCCTAATAGTTCTCACACTAGGATTGATAATTCAGCCTTTACTATGTTATCTACTATATATACTAGCGATATAACTACATATTCGTCGGAGGCCTTCGAGTGGCCTAAAGTCCTAACACTAAGGTTACCAATACAGCCAGTTGTTTAATGCTCCTACATATTTTGGTGACTAAAACAGATTTTTGGCGGAGGCCTTCGGGAGGCCTAATGATTCTGACGCTAGGGTTGCCAATTCAGCCTATATTATCTTGCTTACTACATATATTTTAGTGAATGACACGTATTTGTCGGAGGCCTCCCAGCGGCCTAAAACTGACATTTGGGTCTACCGCTTAGTCTTTATAAACTTGGTTTATGATTTAAGTATTTGTCAGAGGCCTTCGGGAGGCATAAAGCAGTTTTAATTTCAATGCGATAGTAAAAAAGTTGGTCCTGACTAACTTTTTTATTATCGCTAGAATGGAGCCTCATAGACGCAAAAATAATGTTATTCGCGTTGTTAAAACCAACTATGGTACGGGTTTAATTTAAAACTTTTGTATTACGGAATAATGAACGGAATCTAACGAACTATGATCGGGTGTGTGAGTGAGAACTCTGTATTAACGTAGAGCGTCGTCTCGTGCTTTCATAATAAAGCGGAAACGTTTTGACGGCTATGGTATGGTCAAAAGTAAAAATGTTTTGCGCTCGGAACGCTATGTTCACGCAGCATTGTTATTTTGTGTAACGCTTATGGTAAGGCCCCTGGTGTCTAAACAAGGAAACAAAACACTTCTATGCTACTGCGAAAGGTATCCAATTAGCAGGTGAACATTAAAAAATACCGCTGCTTATCTATTTCAGATTTTGATACAATTATTTACTTTTTAGGGTTCCGTACTCAAAGGGCCGACCCAATCTCGACCCTAGTACTAACCCTACGCTGTCTGTGCATTTTAACCTTATAACTACGGCTGTATCTTTAAGCCGTTAGGTAATAAATAGCCCGTAGGCGCAGTACGAGTATTCGATGCGTAAAATAGTGCATCGAATTCCATGGGCAATTCAATTTTGAAATTCAAAATTTGTATGAATTACGTTACGTATTTTACGTATCGAATACTCGTACATCGCCCACTGTTGAAATTTTCACAGTAAATGTAATTTTGCGGCGGAATAACTAAGAAATAATAATACTATTACCTACTATAGTTAAAAAAACTTAAAAACAAACTTTTATAGCGAAACGCTATTCACGTGCGCGCATATGGGGAGGGGAGGAGAGATTTGAGAGGGTAGGTCTACACCGCGCAGTTCGGCTCTTGCTGCATGATGGTTGGCGTCTTTTCCGCTAGATGGCTCTGTCAGTGTGATTCACCATTGAAGACTTCCACTATCGACCTCCTGGCTCCATAACCAAATCCGTTCGATGGTACAACTATTGTATTATCATCTGAATGACGTGTAAGCTTTAAGTAGGTTCACATTACTAAATAAGCAAATGTAAACCGGTTTTAGATCGATATGACAAATAGACGTTGATAGGTTAAAATCGACTTACAAGATTTAATGAGTTTGTTAGCTAATTACAATACAACAGTAAAATATTGAGTATTGAGTATTGAAATAAAATCAAAAAGTTAACAATGAAGGGGGGTCCCCATACAACACACGTATTTTTGTATTTGCTCTAATGTAAAAACGGTAACACACACTCTCAAGTAATATAATAAATAATAAACACCGGCCAAGTACCTACGAGTTGGCTGAATAAAAGAAAACACAATTTTGGCTGCGGAACCCTTAGTGCACGAGTCTGACTCGCACTTGGCCGGTTTTTTCTGCTAAGTAATTACTACGCAAATGTTGGCTAATAACATTATCTTATTTATGGGTTCTTTATCTGATACGAATAAAACGTGACGAGTAAAGGTAGGCGTTCATGTTGGAATTTTTGCCTCTAAAACGGTATCATCATAGTTATCAATTTAAAAAAACCGACTTCAAAATTTGTAAAATACGCATTTATGAAATTTCTATGTGACCAACCTAAAAGTATTTCCTTTCAGATAAAATTAAATAAATATAAATCGATTTATATATGACGGAGTTCTGAGATAACAAATCTATATATTATATAGATTTCTATATATGTCGGAGAACACCCGGTACTAGGATGTTTTTTGAAGCTGTGACGTCATCAGTGCTGATGATACTATTTCCATCACTGGGTTCTGCTCATGTCTCAGTCATTCAACCCACATGGGTTCAATGGGTGTAGGTCGACTATGAGTACTCCCAACCTAGGTGTTCCCCAGGGATCTATTTTGGGACCGCTGCTATTTATTATATACGTAAATGACCTGTCCGTAGTAACAAAAGATGTACAAGTGGTCTTGTTTGCGGATGACACCAGTCTAATAGTCAAGGACGAGACTGAAAATGGTGTCAGTGCTAAAATTAAACATGCTATTGTAAATATCAAACGATGGTTCTCAGCTAATAATATGCTGTTAAATGTTGATAAAACGCATATAGTTAACTTTAATCTCGCCACAAATATCAACTCGAACTCTAATGTTAAAGTTAAAGAAATGCTGAATAATTTCAATGTCTCCCTCTCAAATGAGGTTAAATTTTTAGGTGTATGGCTTGACAAAAAACTAATGTGGACTGCTCATATTGGCGAATTAACAAAGAAACTTAGCTCGGCTACATACGCAGTAAAAAAGATTAAAGAACTAGCGGGTTCCGTAGCGGCAAAAACTGTATATTTTGCATACTTCCACTCACTTCTAACATATGGAATACTTTTTTGGGGATCAGCTGCTGAATGTCACACCAAAAGAGTATTCATTCTACAGAAGCGAGCTGTACGGTATATAAAGGGACTTAAAAACATAGACTCATGTAGAAACGTATTTAAAGAATTAGGCATTATGACAATGACGGGTGAATTTGTTTATCAAGGCGTATTATATGTCCTTGAGAATATGAATGTGATGAAAAGGGCCATTGATTGCTATGGATCTAGTAATAGATATAAAAATCGGGTATTGCCACCACGAAGAAGACTGACGAAAACATCAAATAGCTTTCACTGTTTAGGAATAGAATTTTATAACAAAATCCCTGACGTTATTAAAAATAATACTAAAAATGACATATTGAATTATATAAAAAAACATTTAATGGACAAGAGCTACTATAAATTAGCAGATGCTATTGCCGATAAAAATATATTTAAGAATGTTTAATCTTATTTATTAATAATTTTTGTGTATGACAATGCTAGATAATATTATTAGATTTTTAATCTTGACGATGCTATTGCAGATCTTAATTTTAATACTTTATTCTCTAAAACGTGTTCTATTATTTTAATGTGGGTAGGGTTACCTAAGATTTTAATTTTGTATTATGAACGATTGTGATGATAACATTCGCCTAGAAAATAATGATACGTATTTATTGTAAATGCTGACGGCTCTAAGAACATGGAATATGTCTACAGAGTGAATAAACTTTTGAATTTGAATTTGAATTAAAGATCTACAAATAACCTACTTTACAGTAGTTTATAACATGATAAATAATCTTAACTATTTACAGAACTTAGCTCTTATTAACACTTAAGCTAAACATTTAAATAATCGAAACAAGGCGCCATGATGTTCTTTTTGTAAATCGAATATCAAATCAGCTGTCTTTTAATGTAATCATTAACTAATGATTTTAAACCTAATGTTTATCGTTTACAAATCAAGACATGAATTTAGCAATAGATAACTTTACATTTAACTAAAGATTAAATAGTCTTGTGTCATTGTTTCCTGTCCGGAAAGAGAACAAAACATATTTTTACATTTTAGTTTTCCACAGTTAACTTTACGCTTAGAAAGGTAAACTAATTACATCAATCAGTTTGTAAACCTTTCTGCTCTTCATTTTAACGGACATTGTTGAATTCGACGTTATTATTTAGAAGCTTATATTGGTCTTGCGCCGACATATATTATAGACTTAGACTATAGATTTAGACTTCTATATATTATATAGATTTGTTTGTGATTTGTTGATTTGAACTCCGTCATATTAGATATTATCTATCTATCTTCTTCTATATATATATATATATATAAATGAATCCCTATTTACCTTGGTCACGCCGTAACTTGAGAATGACTTCACCAATTTCATTCATATTTTTTTTAAGTTTTCTAATACTATGTAGAAGGTTCTTACGGAAAGAAAAATTACGCAGAAAATTGGAAAATTTCAGAAAACTTAACGACAATTTAACTTCGCTCGTTTGACAGTTCTAAGACAGGTAAACGTCTGTCCAGCAAGTATTATAGATTCAGATTACAATAAAATAAAACTTATTGAGAACCTTTCCTTCCTTTTTTGTGATTCCTTTTTCGACTCGGTTAAAAATGACGAACTTCCATGCAAACTATCATCCCCTATTTAACCCCTTATTGAGGGGATGAATTTTCAAAAATCATGCCTCACTTTAACCGATAGACTTCACACTCATCATCATCATCACCAGCCACCCAGACCCACTGCTGGGTATAGGCCTCCCTTTGTTCAGGCCACTCTCCCCGGTCTCACACGCATCATTTTTAATAAGTGATGCGGGGTCATACATAAAAAAATACGCATCGACTTGAGAACTTCCTCTTTTATACCGTCGGTAAAAAATACAGTCTAATTGAGAAGCTATTATGAAGTCGGTTGATTATACCAGGGTGTTAGATTAATCGCAACTACCAATTATTAGTTAAAATTGTAATTGTAAAAATAGTATAAATTGGTCGAGAATTGTAAAAAAAATCTAAATTGGTAATTGCATATAGCGGATGCAGATGGAAAAATTCGTTAAAATCCAAAATTTCCTAAGGGTGTAATTTCTGATAACAAAGTACCTAATCAGATAAAATATTCAATCCTTATTTAGTGAAATCGCTGCAGACCTACCGCAAACACTTAGTTCGAGCATTCCTTTTCAGTCTAGTTCTCTCGTTTTATCTACAGTATACGATAGGTACTTAAAGCGAAATAAAAAGTTCTGTGAAGAAAAACCCAATGGGACTAAGTATAACAAAGTCAGAGGTTGTTGTACGAGAACGAGGCTGGAGAGCCTGGTATAAAATAATTCTCGTTGCTAAACCGAAAGGAGCTGTACTCATCATTATGAACAACTTTTACTATAGGACTAACCCAGAAATCGCGAAAAAATATTTGAATATATTAAATTTTATATTCATTTATTGAATAATAATAAGAACGGCTAACGCCACTTACACTTATTATCTAAATTACATTATTACAAAATTAGTCCAATATATACAATGCTTATGTCAATTATTATAAATATTACAATAAGTTAAAATAGTATTCTTACATTTAACGGTCATATAAAACGTATATATATATACGTATATATACGTATATATGTATACGTATATATACGTATATATGTATACGTATATATGTATATAGGGTCATTGTGGGAACAGTGGATCGGTATTTATTCAAAGCAACGTAGATAAATCGCTTTATTACTCTCGTTTCTTATATTTTTAAACTACAAAGTAGCATTACTGATCTACATATTTTTCCCAGACAGCATCTATATATCATTAACCATTTTGTCGATATTGTTTTTTTTTTAAACGAGATGTTATCCACTGTGTACTCGTATGGGTATACAGAGAATCATAGTACATGAACACAGTGAATAAAGCAATTTATTATTATAAGAAAATAAATAATATTTAATGTGATATTTAATATTTTCAATTATAATAATGTCAGTCTCGATTAATAGATAGAAACAGAAACAAAAACCAAAACTTACGTATTAATTTTTTTTGGCCCGTCGATACTCTCAAGCTGTTATAACACATGCCCGCGAGATCAGAATGACGCGCCAAATAGAGCGGTAGTGCAATACTCTTGAAAGCGAGACGATGGAAAAAGATGGTCTCTGTAAAATCGTTCCATCTGCCAAATATAGCAATTTTTCACTGTGTACCCATGATCCACTGTTCCCACAATGACCCTACAGCTGAATTTTTTTTCGCGATTTCTACATTGGTCCCATAGTAAAAGTTGTTCATAATGATGAGTACAGCTCCTTTCGGTTTAGTACAGTCTATATGCGTAACCCTGTATACGTAATTACGTACTTCTACTAAACGTCAATGTCGACGATACTTTTAGGTACAATTCCACACCACAGCCATATCTATTAAATCAATACTCCCTGATGATAATGATCATTATTATGGTCAGTACGTCAGCTGTGATTGGCTAAATGTATACCTACACGCGAGTTCCAACGTAATAATAGCTATATTTACACCAGATATTCTGATTAATTGAATTGTAAGAATTCCCGATAGTAACAAAATCACGTTATTCTTATCATCATAATCTTTGGTTAAAATCAGCATTATTTTGAATATTACGTGTGAAATATTATTATGCCACAGGCTCGTTGGCTCGCCGGCTTTGTTTATGATATTGATCAATCATCGGTGAATGAGCGGATTTTTTTGAGTCGTAGCATTTAGATTAATCAATGCTGGGCAAAAATTATTGTGATGATTACCATTACCCAGCATTGTTGTTGTGAGTACAGGTCATCATTCTGATGACTGATGACCTGTACTCACCAACAACATTATATAACAACACCATACACCATTATATAACAATGCTGGGTAAAGAACTTCGCATTCCGAAGACCTTTACTCATCATTATGTATGTATTCATTCATTGTTACATAATGATGAGTACAGATCATCGGAATGATGTCATTTACCCAGCATTGTTACATAATGGTGAGTACAGGTCATCGGAATGATGTCATTTACCCAGCATTTTTACATAACGGTGAGTACAGGTCATCAAAATGATGTAATTTACCCAGCATTGTTACATAATGGTGAGTACAGGTCATCGGAATGAAGTCATTTACCCAACATTATTACATGATAGTGAGTACAGGTCATCGGAATGATGTTCTTTACCCAGCATTGTTACATAATGATGAGAACAGGTCATCGGAATGATGACCTTTACCCAGCATTGTTACATAATGATGAGTACAGGTCATCGGAATTATGTCCTTTACCTAGCATTAATTGTTAATTAACTACAAGTAGATAACAGATTTATATTTTCAAAATTTAAAAGGATATATATTTATAATATACTAGCTGAATCCCGCTACTTCGTACGCGTAGAGCTCGCCCTTCGGCCTCGCTACTATAAACCTATATGCTATAAACCTCACGGAGCCCGAGACCTTTCCAACGAATGCAAAACCGTGGAAATCGGTTCGTGCGTTCTGGAGTTATAGCGTCAGGAAGGAAAACCCGACTTATTTTTATATAGTAGAAGATTATAAATATCAATGATACTTATTATAAGCTACCTTCTCGTAAAACACAGTATTTTTAAATTTTGTTTTTCTTTTCTTTTCATCCGACGAAAGGAGGAGGTTATCAATTCGACTGCATGTTTTTTTTAAATGTTTGTTACGCGATTACTTTGCCATATATGACTTGATTTTGATGATTCTTGTTTTTTTTTGTTATAATATGACCATTTCAGAGGTGGTCCAATATAAGATTCATCGAAAGTGACACAGCGCTTTTTGAAAAAATCAACAATAACTAAAATATGGGTCATACACAGATTTGGTTTATGGTTCCATGGAGCAAAAGATTTGATGAAGTCTTGACAGTAAGTTAAGTTAGTAAGTTAGTTTAAGTTTGTGCATGAACGTCTTAATTTATTATAGTCTTGAAGTCGGTTTTTGTGGTGTAATGGAATATTGTTGTAATGGAAACAGTATAAATCTAGGCTAAGAAACTGAAAATATTGTACGCCCGAAGAGGGTATAGAACTGTGATACTCAATGATGTACCTATTTGTAACAACTCCTGCTATTCAAATGTTTATGCAACACTTTTTGTAAGTGATTTAGTCGTGATTATTAGATTAGTGATAGGTACTTACTTAGGTACTTG
Source organism: Agriopis aurantiaria (assembly GCA_914767915.1). Classification (NCBI taxonomy): domain Eukaryota; kingdom Metazoa; phylum Arthropoda; class Insecta; order Lepidoptera; family Geometridae; genus Agriopis; species Agriopis aurantiaria. Next base: position 13,179,060 of record OU611996.1, read on the forward strand.
GTTATATCGGTCGTAGCCGTTACCTTATCTAATATTTTGCTAACGTTCAACGGAATAAGTCAAAACAGAATTAATCTCATTATTATATTGGGCGATAACAATAGTTGTTACATAGAAAATTAATTAGTGAACATGGGTTGTTTCCTGTGCTATCGAACATCGACCGTTGACTACCTCATCAGACAATATTTTAATCTAGGTTTTAATTGAATTAAGTTATAAATAACCTTAGTACATCGTTTATGGGACCTTTTCAAAAACTATTTGAAAAACAACTGCTTAAGAACTCCTGAAGGGCATTCCTTATTAAAATTATAATATAAATTTAAAATAAACTTCTTGGTGATAATCTCAGATCAGACAAACAAAGGAGATATGGTAAACTAAACTACTAAACCGATTCTGCGAAACCAACTATTTAAAAATTAAAATTGAAACAATTACAATTTAAAAACAATTGGTTTAGTAGAATCGGGCCCAGGCTTGATGTATTCAGCCTAACTCACTCTGCAGACGACCTTCCCGCCCTTTTTATTGCTTTTTCTATATTTTAATACTTATTCTACTATTCGGGGCGGAGAGAAAAACAACAAATTAAAGATTATGAATTACGGTCCAGCCATTCTTGAGTTATAAATGGTGTAACATACACGACTTTGTTTTATATAGATATTAGCTGAATCCCGCGGTGCTACCGGCGATTTCCAATTTCCCCTCATTTTCTGGGAGAATAAGTACCCTATGTCCGTCCATATGATGTACACTATCATCCTGCCAAAATTCGTTAAGATCAACTTAGCGGTTTAGTCGTGAAAAGCGAACAAACATCCAGACAGAGTGACAGAGTTACTTACGCTTTTATAATATTACTAAGGATAAGGATATAGATAGATAGATCCCACCAAAAACATTATGTAAAAAACTAGCCAAGTCTCGATGAAGCTGCTTGTTTATCTCTAAAAAGTAATGAAATCTAGACAAAGTCGTGCCAAGTCTAAGGTTCCTTACTGCGATTTCTTTATTATTATAGTTAATGTTGTGTGACTTGGCATTTTGACTTATTTTATTACATTTTCTTATTTGACGCATTTTTTAATTATAAGTAATATTTTAATAATCAGTAATCCGTCACTAATCATAAAATTCCTAACCTATTCAAATCTTCGAATTGTTATAATAACAACCTGCTAATTAACCTTAGCAAACCTCACGAAATAATAAGCGAAATCAACTAAATGCAAATAATCGCTCCTAATCCCTAGCAAACGTTTTCAAGCGCAGTAGAAAAATGTCGTAAACGACTGTAACGGGGCCGGTTGCCACTTCGCCATATAAGGTTATCGGAATAACAAACGTAAGCGCGTTTTAAAATACAGTCAGCGCCATCTAGCGTCGCGGGTATCACCGCCACTCTTAGTCCAATGAATTATATTTTGACCAAATTTTGAGCGAAATTAATAATTAATATTTTAGTGTAATTTGTTTTTTTAATTTGTGTAATATTCGAGTAGAAAAAAGTTAATCGTTCGACTATTTCTTCTTGTAAACTTGTAGTCTTATCCAGAGTTTTCCTTAAATTTTATTTATATGCGTATTAAAAGCAGAAGGGGAGGCATTCGCCCAGCAGTGGGAAGCAATAGGCTAGATTAAATTAGAAGATGTGTCCCACTACGCTGGATTTTTGCAATGACAGTAGATTTTTTTATGTACCAATAGTAGAAGGGGGCATTACCATATCTCTAATACAGCTGAGACAAGCTGAGGGTTCTTCATCAGATACTTCAGACCTTCGATTTTTGACGTCAAATGAAGAGGCAAACAAAGTTGAATATTTTTTGTAAAGGCGGTATGTCGATCTTTAATAGTTTAGTTGGGCTCTTGTGTTTTCAAATAAGGGTCACCAGGTACTCCAGATCTTCGATTATCCTAGTTTTTATAGTTTTATCTTTATATGGCCATTAAACCCTAACTCTGTACCAAATTTCAGCTCTCTGAGTTTATGGGAAGTACTAGTTCTATTCTGATTATCATGAGTGCGTGTCATAAATGCGAAACTTTGCTTTCGCTTAACTTCGGAACTAAATGACCTACAGACTTGTTTTTTTTTTTTAGTTTGATTTTATAGCTTACTGGATGACGAAAATTTCTGGTCTTATCCAGAGATTCTCAAACAGGGGCCTGAAAATGCGGTGAATTGGTTCCAGTAAAGGATAGTACGGCAGTGGCGGCTTCGCGCTCGACTTGGCGGGGGCACTACCGTGCCCCCAAATTCACCATTATTTAGGTACGTACCTACTTGGAGTGTGGTAGGTACCTACTTTTTGATCGGCGACTTCAAAATCAAAGTGCTGATTGTTGATTACACGGAACGTTTGATTAAATCTACTGATAAACACTTTCTAATTATAGATTGAATGTTGCACTTCCCTTGTCAGATCAAGGGTATCAATAAATCAATGTGAAATGAGTAACAAATGTTAAAATTTAATCATTAAAACCGGCTAAGTGCGAGTCGGGATCGCGCACAGAGGGTTTCGCACCACCACAAAATTCAATAACGAAATTACCAGTTATGACTTGGTATTGAATAGAAACTTGTCACCGACTCGCAATTAGCCATTATTTGCTGTTTGTTGTTATATTTTAGAGTGTGTACTATATATGCCAAGTTTGACGCTTGTACGTATTACCATTTTTACATTAGGGCTAATACAAAAATACGTTAAATAGTTGTTGTTGTTTGTTGTATGGGGACCTCCCTTTCAATTTTACTTTTTGATTTTTTGATTTTTTCTTAGTTAATCCGCCGTACCACAGTTCCGGTACATATTCTGTGAAAATTTCAATTGGTTATCTATTACAGATCGAAAGATACAGCCGCTTAAAGGTAGGACAGACGGACGGACAGACAGACAGACAGACATCGTAGGCTTAGTAATACGGTCCCGTTTTCCTCCCTTTGGGTACGGAACCCTAAAAAACGATTTCATAATAATAATGATATTTGAAATGGGTTCCGTTTAAGTAACCCAGAACCATTGTTCATATAGCTTAATTACTGCGTATGATGAAAACGTCGAAATTGTTATATTGCTGAAATCTGAATAGTGTGCGCATCGTTTATATTACAGACTGAATGAGACAAAGACAAAAAGGTTAAACGATTAAACAAAAATCTTAATGGCGATTGAATAAAGACAACAATTAAATTGTTAACTAAAAAAACCTTATTCTAAACAAGGTTTTTACATTCGTCTCAGCAAACACTTTCATTTGATACCCATATCATGGGGTTGTATAAAAAATTACTGGTCCGCCGTCTTTGGGCGTCTGCCATATTGGATTGGACGTCATTTAGCTAGCCATGCATTGTCATCCAAACTAAACATGAATGCAAATCGGTTGGGGATAATTGGTCTAAAATTCAGTTGCAAGGTTTGTCCTACACATACATACTAACAGGACAAGTCAAATCTAATTTTATAAAAATACCCAGCATGTAAAGAAGAATGAATGTTTCACAGTAGGTTTGAATTAGTATTCTTAGTTAGTTTACGTAGCCCACGTATCCATTGTAATTGGAGCGTCGTAGACGTTAAAAACGCGCATAGAAACGTACAGACGTTTCTTTGCGCGATAAGATCCGAAACGTGGATATTCGCCAAAGAACCAGAGTCGCCGACATAGCTGTTAAAGGGTAATATCGATAACCGATGGGGAAGAAAGGTTCTGGAGTGGAGACCACGAACCGGAAGACGCAGCGTAGGGAGGTCTCCCACTAGATGGACCGACGACATTGTGAGAGTCGCGGGCATTCAGTGGATGCAAAAGGCGGGCTGTCGTTCAGTGTGGAGGTTAAAGGGGGAGGCCTATGTTCAGCAGTGGATGTCTTCCGGCTGATGATGATGATGTTGACGATGAGACGTTACAAAGATGATACGGAGTACCGTATTCTTTTCTCCCAAAGGCTACAATAATAAAGAAAGAATTAAGAAAGAAAATAAAATTTACATTAGCGTCCATTGCAGTCGTAGCATCGTAGATTCAGCTATGAACGATGTTACAACGTAAGTAGTTTTTTGTTTCTCTCTTCTCAGTGCTACGCCGCAGATTCAGCTACAAAAAAGCTACGACGTAGCTGGTTCTAATTTCTTAGGAAAGAGGTGCTAAGGGCATATTTGCACCTCTACCGTGTGAATCCAAAACACAGCTTCTTAAGTCACAATGTTTAGCAGTCGTTTTCTTTTGATATGTTATTTGCTCTGTACAGAAGATAATTGCTACTGTGGCGTAGTAGATTCGGCTACAAAAAACGCTGTGTCTGACGTAGCAAATCTTCAGTCCCAAAAAGGATTGCATGTAGTCGTAATGTCATATATTATCCTACAAAAGATGCTACGACGTAGCTGACTCTTTCTTTAAGGGCTGCAAGTGCTACAACTTACTATCTTTCGTAGCCCTAGAATCGTAAATTCGGTGATACAACATTATAATATGCTACGACGTAGCTATATCTTCTCTCTCATAGGTTCATCATCATCATCATCATAATTTCAGCCATAGGACGAAACATACTGCTGCATTCATGCTGGTGATGCATATAACTTCCGCTTATTCCCCACTGCTCAACTAGATTACTCAACTAGTTGAGCAGTTGAGCACTAGGACATAATTTGTATTACCAATCATTTTATGCTCTATAGCTCAACAATTTTTAGTCGATCAGTAGGTCATCCTGTTATAAATTCAAACATTAACTATTTAATTTATTTAAAACTATCTCATTGTCAAATAGAAGACAAGTATTTAAATATGGTAGAAGTTTTTTGCTTGTCTAATATTAAGGTTAGATTGCCATCGTTATATATATCATCATCATCATCAGCCGGTAAACGTCCACTGCTGAACATAGGCCTCCCCCTTTAACCTCCACACTGAACGACAGTCTGCCTTTTGCATCCACTGGATACCCGCGACTCTCACAATGTCGTCATATATGTCGTTATATATGTCATCAAAGTAAATACAGGAGTCAAGTTATAAAAGAATCACCAACTACCTTAATTTTAAATTAAAATAACACGTTTTTATTATTACAATGTATATGTATCATATCTGTTTAAGCCACTTCGGAAAACAATAAAACGTTTTACCGTTTTATTACTAAGAATAATATGTGTTAATTTTATCATTGACGTTTTTTTACTGTTTAAAAACATACTGATACACAGTGAGGTGTAATAATAGAGACGTTATAAACGAACAACACGGCTTTAAAAAATGACTAAGCGCAGCATATGTCTACTTACCTACGCATGTATATGTGCATTAGGTCTGTGGCATTAGGTAAGGAATATGAAAGACTTTTGACGCTATATCTGTTGTTAGAAAGAGACAAAAATACAATTTGTTGTGGACACTCGGAGTGCGTGACTGAGAGATGATGAGATGAGATGAGAGAGATGGTGGCGGGCACAACCTATCTACAGGTAAAATTTAATATTTTAGCTACATGATTAGCTTAGATACATGGGTTTTCAATTTCAATCTATCATGTTCCCACTGATGGGACATAGAACATTACACACATGCACACAAACACGCATAAGCATTGCTATTCAACGTGGTAATGCCACCAGCATGCTGGGAACGCTGCCAACATATAGTGGCTTAAGCATTTGGATTGTCTTTAGACCTTCAACGGTTTATGAGCAGTCTGTTTAGTTAATAAAGCCATTTGCCCTGTACAATTGACTAAATATAGGTAAAAAGAAAATGTTTTTAAAAACATTACACTAACCTGAAATATGGAATCTAAGTGTATTCTTTGTGGAAGTTAATCAAAAAATATAATTGTTTCTCAGTAATCACTGTAAATCAGTGTTTATTGTAATCAGACAGATAATCATATATGAATGTATTCAAAAACAGCGCGAGGGTATAAATAATGTGCAACTTAAAGTATTGATATCAGTATCAGTGCAATTTTTCCAGAATACTAACAAACGTGCCTATTAAATGAAAGGTAAGTCACGGGGGCCACGCCTACTCTTTGTTCTCGTGCTAAAGTGATCTTGGAATAATCGGTTTAGGACTGTTGGTTCCACTAGTGGGTCCAGTAGGATTTTCAATCAGTGATCGGTGTTTTTCTTGCCTAATTAGTTGCCGATTTACTAGCTCTTTTTCCACGCTTCACCTAAATGCGTTGTGATTTAAAATATCTAAGGATCCCAATTTTCGCGTCCATTTCGGATAGTCGTATCTAGTTGAATGTTTGCAAACTGTATGTAGTTGCAATGACAATACAATGATATTTGATACAAATTGTACTGGTCTTATGATGAAGCTGCTGGGACCTTACCGTCAAATATATTTTAAATGAACTTTGCTCTCCAAATAAACCCTAACAAATTCTATTAGATACAATTTTCCTAATTACCTAATGAAATAGTTATACCTACACACAATTTAACTTAATTACTTGAGATAAATTTGTTTTATAGACGTTTTGTCGTCTTAATGCAACATATGGTTTTATATGAGATATTAAATGAGTTAGATATTCTATAGGGGGAACCGAATCTAGTAAATTACCAATTTCAAACATAAAGGAGACTATGATATTTTTTAAACACTGCTTCAAACTATCTCGGTTGTTCACTAAAGTTTTATGATCATTCCACAACCTTACCACGATAAATACCCTGTAAATAATCATAAAACTTTAATGATATTTGTTACTTGTACCTAGTTACTAAAACAAACACATAACTTCCATAAATGGGATTTAAATTTAGGTGGTCGTTTACTTTTTTTTTGTAATTTTGTAAACGCAATTTTTTTCTATATCTGGTGGTCGGTTAAACATAATGCCAATTGAAAAAATCAAAAAATGCTCCCGCTTTTCATTGGTCCTACCTACTACCTAATGGTGGCACTTGACATTGCCTATATTTGCAACCATTTGTCACCTCCAGGTGGCAATTACGATAAAAGATTATAAAAGTTGCTGTGCGATAAATTGATAAATGCGCAATACCAACTGACTTTGTTTTAGGTAGTTATCATCGACAAAGTGCATATACTAAAATATTTAAAACTATATGTTTGTACTTCAAAGATAATATACATTGGATGTAGTTTTAATTATTTTAAGCGCCATTTAGCTTATGTACATACAACTATTATATCGGTGATCGGATATCGGTGTGATGCCCAACTCATAATTTTTTTTTCAACGTGGTAATGCGCCAGCATGTTGGGTACGCTGCCAACTGGTAGTGGGCTTGAACATTTGGATTGTCTTTAGACCTTCAACGGTCTATGGGCAGTCTAAATGTATTTGTAGTGTTAGTTTTAGCTTGTATTTTGTTTAGTTAATAAAGGCACTTGCACAGAAAAAAAAAAGTATTGCAAAAAATAAAATAAAAATTATACTAAGATGTTGTAGTCGGCCGATCATGATATTCTATTCTATTCTATTCTATAAGTCGGAAATTACCCGCCTAAAAAATATCTTCAGCCAGTAAAGTATTAAATTATACAGGTTCATTTTGAATGTACTGGAGATCTCTCAACTGCAGTTTCAGGCTAATGTTGTTTCATTGATCTAATTTAATTTTCGATCTAGGCAACCCAAATGGCAATAGAATTTTACGCGGTTTACGCGACGCAAAGCTTAGGAGCTGACCATTCCTCCAACGAAATACAAAACTACAAAATTTGCAAAAATTTTTTTTTGTGATTACATTAGCATTATTTGTTATTTATTCGTTTTGTTAAAAAAAATATGGAATAGGAGTTGTTAACTGTGATGTATGGAAAATTCCTGGGAGAAATCTTCGGTACATTAACAACAACCCTGTACTGTATATTCTACTACCTTATACGGTGAATTCTTTTAGACGACGGGATTTTTAGTCTTTTGTTCGAGAATAACATTGTACTCATCATTATAAGCCTCTTTTACTTCAGGACCAAGACTTCGCGAAAAAAAACAGTTGTTTTAAATTTTTTCTATAGAACAACTGATTTCTTTTTTCTCAATAACATGGTCTCAATGTAAAAGTTGTTTATAATGGTGAGTACAATTATATCCTTGCATATCTCCATCGGCTAGAGAACCACCCGGTATAAAGCCTTGTTTTCTTACTATATTTAAGTAAAATTTTGCATTTTGTTATAGCTTCCATGTACATTCCAGCTTGATAGCCCGTTGGTCCAGTTGGTAGTGAACCTAACTTCTGAGCCTGAGGGTGTGGGTTCGATTCCCACGTAGGACAAACATTTGTGTTTGTTCTATATCTGGTTGTTAATATCTAATTAAGTATATATTTTAAAACTATATAATATGTATGTATATCAGTCTTTGGCAGCCATATCACAAGCTTTGCTTAGTTTGGGGTCAGATGACCGTGTGTGCAAAAATGTCCCAAAAAATATATATTTTTATTTATTATTCAAAATAATTTTAAGATTTTTTACATCAATTTAATTAAAATTTGACGTGTTGTTTAATTTAATATGAATATTATTGATATTGATTTTAAATACAATTTAATACCTACTAAAATAACTACTAAATTTTAATGCTAAAGAAGTTGGTAGGTACCTAAGTAGCGGTAGCTCTTCAATGGTGTAGTAAATTTTATGGGCACGCCAAATTTTGACTTTGCACTAAGATTAAAAGATAAAATCATTTTTATCGATGTTTAATCGAATCGCACAAAAATTATAAAAATATTTTGGACAAATCATCGTAAAGATAAGATAAGATAAGATTCATCAAATTCGTCACCAAGATAATATTAATGATTTATCATAATAACCTACCTGCCTATTGTGGTATTCACAGTAAAAAAATATTATTTGGCGGTATGATACCGCTTGGTACGTAGGTAATTAGGGAAAGGTAATTGCAAAATGTGGCATAACTTGACTATAAAATAAATTAGTTAATTAATTAGTTTATAGACAGCACACTTGCTATAAATATTGGTTTTGGTATTTATGTTCGAGTATACTCCATTTACGAGATACAATACAATAGCCTTTTTTTTACTCACGGTCTTCTGACTCCAAACTAAGCAAAGCTTGTGATATGGCTGCCCGAGATTTCTTTTTTCTTTTTTCCTTTTATATACATGCATTTTATAAATTTTTAAATACCTACTTAAATAGATATTAATACCCAGGTAGAGAACAAACACAAATGTTTGTGTCCCTAGGTGGGAAGGGAATCGAACCCACGCCCCCAAGCGCAGAAGGCAAGTTCACTACCAACTGGACCAACGGGCTATCTAACTGGACCAACGGGCTGTCTATATTTTGGGTTATACAGAGTTCTTTATTTGGTTTATGCAGAATGAGTGTAGGCCCAACGTCTTGGTTGCTTAATGATTAATTCTTGTATTGAATAACATGAATATTATTCCATCTTAGTAATATTATACAAAAAATTTTTATGGATGTTTTTTTGTTACGTACACAACAAGTTTTATTCAGAAAATACAATGGTCACATTCAACTAAAACAGGCATTTATAAATAAATAAAAACGAGCTCTTATGTAAATTATTCTTTAATTTTGATTCGATTTTTTTATTATTTTAAGCGGTTAAAAAAAATAAATTACAATATTGGACATTGCAATTGTATTGTCGATGGACCTAAAGGTATATGCAAAATCTCAGCAAAATCGTCAGTAGGAACTGAGTATAATTGCAAGCTTAGCAATATCAATATCAGCAATATCAGCTTGCAAGGTTTGACCCAAACAAACTAACAACCACTGGAAGATAAATAAAAGCTTGTAAAAATAAGTTAAGTACAGTACCTATTCACTTTTAATTATTAATGATAATCTTTCTTTCTTTTCAGGCACAGTACCATTATTGCTCTGTGCGATCACACTCGCTCAGGCTGCTCAGCCTCTGCTTACCTTAAGCGGAAAGGTGTGTCATTGCAACTCTGCAGAAGCAGCCAGCGTGTGCTCACAAAATGGATCTGACAACGAGCTAATAGTGCACGAAAACTGCAATCAATTCTACAAATGCACTCATGGACAACCCATCCCATACTACTGTCCTGATATAACTCTGTATAACCCGTTAGCTGAGAGATGCGACTGGCCACAAAACGTCCAATGCGGTGATAGGCCTATAGTTGCTCCCGACGGCGGCGCGGGAAACGAAGACAGCAGTCAAGAGGATTCTAATACCAGCACCGAAGGCAACGGAGGTCAAGACAATGGAGGAAGCGACAACGGAAGCGGCGGTACATGTAATTGTAACCCTGAAGAGGCACCCGCACTCTGCGCCGCTGGTGGTTCCGACGGTGTTCTCGTTGCTCACCAGAACTGCAACCAATTCTACAAATGTGATCACGGCATTCCTGTCGTTCTTAACTGCCCACCTGGACTTTTATACAACCCTCACACCGAACAGTGCGACTGGCCCGATAGCGTCGACTGTGGAGACAGACCCATTGTTGAAATTGAAGGTGGTGGTGACAATGGTGGCGATGTAGACTGTGAAGATAGTGGTAACGGAAATGGTGAAAGTGGCAGCGGCGGAGGAAGTGGAGACAACGGTAGTGGTGATAATGGAGGCACTTGCAACTGCAACCCCGATGAAGCCCCCGGAATCTGTGCTGCTGATGGTTCCGATGGCGTCTTAGTTGCACATGAGAACTGCAATAAATTCTACAAGTGCGCTCATGGTATCCCTGTCGCTCTGTTTTGTTATGGTGACCTCCTTTACAATCCTTACACTGAACAGTGTGATTGGCCTCATAACGTAGATTGTGGAGACAGGCCCATTGTTGAAATTGATGGTGGTGGCGACAACGGTGGTGAAGAGGGTGGTAATGGAAATGGTGAAAGTGGGAGTGGTGGAGGAAGTGGAGACAACGGTGGTGGTGACAACGGAGGTACTTGCAACTGCAACCCTGGGGAAGCTCCCGGTATCTGTGCTACCGATGGCTCAGACGGAACACTTGTAGCTCACGAAAATTGTAACCAGTTTTACAAATGTGCTCATGGAGTACCTGTAACTATTAACTGCCCACCTGGCCTTGTTTACAATCCCTATATTGAATGCTGTGACTGGCCTTACAATGTCGACTGTGGGGACAAACCTATCGTCGAAATTGATGGCGGTGGTAATGGAGAAACCGGCGGTGACAATGGAAGTGGAAGCGAAAATGGTGACAATGGCGGCGGAAGTGGAGGAAACAGTAATGAAGACAATGGGAGCACATGTAACTGTAATCCAGAAGATGCTCCAGGAATCTGTTCCGCAGATGGTTCTGATGGTACCCTTGTAGCTCATGAAAATTGCAACCAATTTTATAAATGTGCTCATGGTACACCTGTAACAATAACTTGTCCTCCTGGCTTAGTTTACAATCCCTACATTGAATGCTGTGACTGGCCTGCTAATGTTGACTGCGGAGATAAACCTATTGTAGAAGTTGAAGGCGGAGGCAATGGGGACAATGGAAGTGGAGGTGGTAATGGTGACAGCGGTTCTGGTGGAGAAACTGGCGAAGGAAACAGCAACGAAGATAACGAAGGTACCTGCAACTGCAACCCCGGTGAAGCCCCCGGTATCTGTGCTGCCGATGGCTCAGATGGGACACTTGTAGCTCATGAAAATTGTAACCAGTTTTACAAATGTGCTCATGGAGTACCTGTAACTATTAACTGCCCACCTGGCCTTCTTTACAATCCTTATATTGAATGTTGTGACTGGCCCTACAATGTCGAGTGTGGCGACAAACCTATCGTCGAAATTGATGGCGGTGGTAACGGAGAAACTGGCGGTGACAATGGAAGTGGAAGCGAAAATGGTGACAATGGTGGCGGAAGTGGTGGAAACAGTAACGAAGACAATGGGAGCACATGTAACTGCAATCCAGGAGATGCTCCTGGTATCTGTTCCGCAGATGGATCTGATGGTACCCTTGTAGCTCATGAAAATTGTAACCAATTTTATAAATGTGCTCATGGCACACCCGTTACAATAACTTGTCCTCCTGGCTTAGTTTACAATCCCTACATTGAATGCTGTGACTGGCCTGCTAATGTTAACTGCGGAGACAAACCTATCGTTGAAGTTGAAGGTGGAGGCCATGGAGACAATGACAGTGGAGGTAGTAATGGTGACAACGGTTCTGGTGGACAACCAGGTGGAGAAAACAGCAATGAAGATAATGGAGGTACCTGCAACTGTAACCCCGGTGAAGCTCCCGGAATCTGTGCTGCTGATGGTTCAGATGGTGTCTTGGTTGCGCATGAGAACTGCAATCAATTCTACAAGTGCGCTCACGGTGTACCTGTTGCTCTATACTGCTATGGCAACCTTGTTTACAACCCACACACCGAACAATGCGATTGGCCTGAACTTGTTGACTGTGGTGACAGACCCATCGTCGAAGGAGGAGGCACTGACAACGGAGGTACTGATAACGGAGGTACTGATAATGGAGGTACTGATAACGGAGGCACTGACAACGGAGGCACTGACAACGGAGGCACTGACAATGGAGGCACTGATAATGGAGGCACCGACAATGGAGGCACTGACAATGGCGGTGGTACCTGCAACTGCAACCCTGGTGAAGCCCCTGGAATCTGTGCTGCTGATGGTTCAGATGGTATCTTGGTTGCGCATGAGAACTGCAATCAATTCTACAAGTGTGCTCACGGTGTCCCCGTAGCTCTATATTGCTATGGAAACCTTGTTTACAACCCACACACTGAACAATGCGACTGGCCTGAACTTGTTGACTGTGGTGACAGACCCATCGTCGAAGGAGGAGGCACTGACAACGGAGGTACTGATAACGGAGGTACTGATAATGGAGGTACTGATAACGGAGGCACTGACAACGGAGGCACTGACAACGGAGGCACTGACAATGGAGGCACTGATAATGGAGGCACCGACAATGGAGGCACTGACAATGGCGGTGGTACCTGCAACTGCAACCCTGGTGAAGCCCCCGGAATCTGTGCCACTGATGGTTCAGATGGTGTCTTGGTTGCGCATGAGAACTGCAATCAATTCTACAAGTGCGCTCACGGTGTCCCCGTAGCTCTATACTGCTATGGCAACCTTGTTTACAACCCACACACCGAACAATGTGATTGGCCTGAACTTGTTGACTGTGGTGACAGACCCATCGTTGAAGGAGGAGGCACTGACAACGGAGGCACTGACAACGGAGGCACTGACAACGGAGGCACTGACAACGGAGGCACTGACAACGGGGGCACTGATAATGGAGGCACTGACAATGGAGGTGGTACCTGCAACTGCAACCCCGGTGAAGCCCCTGGAATCTGTGCCGCTGATGGTTCGGATGGTGTCTTGGTTGCGCATGAGAACTGCAATCAATTCTACAAGTGCGCTCATGGTGTCCCTGTAGCTCTAGACTGCTTTGGAAACCTACTTTACAACCCGTACACAGAACAATGCGATTGGCCTGAACTTGTTGACTGTGGTGACAGACCCATCATTGAAGGAGGAGGTACTGATAACGGAGGCACTGACAACGGAGGCACTGACAACGGAGGTACTGATAATGGAGGTACTGATAACGGAGGTACTGACAACGGGGGCACTGATAATGGAGGCACTGACAATGGAGGTGGTACCTGCAACTGCAACCCCGGTGAAGCCCCTGGAATCTGTGCCGCTGATGGTTCGGATGGTGTCTTGGTTGCGCATGAGAACTGCAATCAATTCTACAAGTGCGCTCATGGTGTCCCTGTAGCTCTAGACTGCTTTGGAAACCTACTTTACAACCCGTACACAGAACAATGCGATTGGCCTGAACTTGTTGACTGTGGTGACAGACCCATCATTGAAGGAGGAGGTACTGACAACGGAGGTACTGATAACGGAGGCACTGAAAACGGAGGCACTGACAACGGAGGCAATGACAACGGGGGAACTGACAATGGAGGTGGTACCTGCAACTGCAACCCCGGTGAAGCCCCTGGAATCTGTGCTGCTGATGGTTCAGATGGTGTCTTGGTTGCGCATGAGAACTGCAATCAATTCTATAAGTGCGCTCATGGTGTCCCTGTAGCTCTAGACTGCTTTGGAAACCTACTTTACAACCCGTACACAGAACAATGCGATTGGCCTGAACTTGTTGAATGTGGTGACAGACCCATCATTGAAGGAGGAGGTACTGACAACGGAGGTACTGACAACGGAGGTACTGACAACGGAGGTACTGATAATGGAGGCACTGACAACGGAGGCACTGACAATGGAGGTGGTACCTGCAACTGCAACCCCGGTGAAGCCCCCGGAATCTGTGCCGCTGATGGTTCAGATGGCGTCTTGGTTGCGCATGAGAACTGCAATCAATTCTACAAGTGCGCTCATGGTGTCCCTGTAGCTCTAGACTGCTTTGGTGACCTACTTTACAACCCGCATACAGAACAATGCGATTGGCCTGAACTTGTTGAATGTGGTAACAGACCCATCATTGTAGGAGGAGGTGATGACAACGGAAGCACTGATACCGGTAGCATTGACAACGGAGGCACTGGTAACGAAAGCACTGACACCGGTAGCATTGACAACGGAGGCACTGACAACGGAAGTGGTGACAATGCTGGTAGTTGCAATTGCAATCCCGAGGAAGCTGCAGGTATTTGCGCTGTGGCCGGTTCCGATGGCCAATTCATTGCATATGAAAATTGCAACCAATTTTACCAGTGTGCTCACGGCGTCCCTGTATGCAAATTCTGCCCTGGCAATCTGTTGTACAACCCTTACTCCCAACGTTGCGATTGGCCCCATCTTGTAGATTGCGGAAGTAGACCCATTGTTGAGAATGAAGGAGAAGGCGAAGACAATGGTGGTACTGACAATGGTGGTACTGACAATGGTGGTACTGACAATGGTGGTACTGACAACGGAGGCACTGATAATGGAGGTACTTGCAACTGCTATCCAGAGGAAGCCCCAAGTATCTGCAGCGCAGCTGGGTCTGACGGTACACTAGTGGCCCATGAAAATTGTAACCAATTCTATCAGTGCGCTCACGGATTGCCTGTTGCTATATTCTGCTCTGGTAATTTGCTTTACAACCCCTACACTCAACGTTGTGATTGGCCCAACCATGTTGAATGCGGAAACAGACCCATTGTTGAGGTTGAAGTGGGTGGTGAAGATAATGAAGACGATGGCAACGACGGCGGTGATAACAACGGAGAAATATGTGATCCAAGCCAAGCCCCTGCAATCTGCGCTGCTTCTGGTTCTGATGGTACCCTGGTATCTCACGAAAACTGCAACCAGTTCTACGTCTGTACTCATGGTGTACCTTTTGCCCTGGATTGTCCATCGAACCTCTTATTCAATCCTATTATCAAGGACTGCGACTGGCCTAGTAACGTCGACTGCGGCGAAAGGATTGTTCCAGAACCTGAGAGCGGTGGCAACGATGGTCCCTGCGCCTGCAACGCAAGGGAGGCTCCTT
Source organism: Agriopis aurantiaria (assembly GCA_914767915.1). Classification (NCBI taxonomy): domain Eukaryota; kingdom Metazoa; phylum Arthropoda; class Insecta; order Lepidoptera; family Geometridae; genus Agriopis; species Agriopis aurantiaria. Next base: position 13,194,563 of record OU611996.1, read on the forward strand.
CTATTTGCGCGGGTAGCGAGTCGAGCGGCAAATTGATAGCCCACGAGAACTGTAGCCAGTACTATCAATGCTTAGAAGGTGTTCCCGTAGCACGAAGCTGTCCACAGAGTCTATTCTATGAGCCACATACGAAACAGTGCCTCTGGCCGGCAGCAGTTAGCTGTGAAGGACGAGTCATCACTTCTTATTCCTCCCTCAACAAGCACGTACAAGCAAGAAGAGGCTTATTCTAGTTATTAAATAGTAATACATAGTTTATTAAAATTGTGACTGAGTTACCTTGAACCTCTCATAATATCTATTCTCATGTCAATATAAGGGACAAGCTTTACTTATTTTGTAATTGTATAATGTAATTTTATTTATTGAATTACTTTGTCTCGGCTATTATATTGTAAATAATGTTATATAGTAATTTATAATTAAATATAATTGAAATATGTATATTAATTTATTTACTTGCACATATTGATGTAAACAGTCATTGCTTGCAATACACACCTATCAATACACTGTTATAAGCTGTTATGATTGTTCAGTTGCAGTTATATGATTATTAACGTGATATTTACCGTGATAATGAAAATCCCTTGAACATGGTTCATGTACAATTACTAACCACTTGACTGCTCATCCTTTACCCCGCATGAGGCAAAGGTTCTAACATGTCAACCTATACTATTTCGAGCGGGGCCAATCCTAGGCGCGAATTGAATGAATGACTTTATTCTCCAATCACAAGCGTCGAGTCGCGTTGAGTCTCCAATCACAAGCTGCCCCCCGCGACCGCCGTGGCATCATTTTGCAAAAGATAATTTTGACTAGATGCGCGATCAAGTGGTTATATTATCTTTGTGCATGTACCTGCGCTGAAATATCAGGAGCTCAATCCATAACTTTATCACGGTAAAGATAACTATAATTGTTACTGTCTAAATAATTTCCTGGACCAACGACATTGTAAGAGTCGCGGGCATCCAGTGGATGCAGATGGCAGGCTTTCGTTCAGTGTGGAGGTTAAAGGGGGAGGCCTATGTTCGGCAGTTGACGTCTTCTGGCTGATGATGATGATGATGATTAAAAAACCAAAAAAGGTTAAAATTATTTGGAGATGTTTAGAACATTTCGAGAATCCTCAACGTGCAAGTATTACTCGCGTTTTTGTGAATGTATTTCCTAAGCTGGCTGACCTCTGACGTCACTAAAACATCGTAAGCGCTTGCAGTTTTTGCTTGATAAGCTAATTAGTTTTATCTCACTGTAATGATAAAACTATTCAGCCTATCAAACAATAAATTATCTATTTAAAACGCCCGACTTCAAAATCCGTTTAAAAACCTCCACACTGAACGACAGCCTGCCATCTGCATCCACTGGACGCCCGTGACTCCACAATGTCGTCGGTCCATCTATATAATGGTGGGCCTACCTACGCTGCGTCTTCCGGTTCGTGGTTTCCACTCAAGAACCTTCCTTCCCCATCAGTTATTGCCTTAGCGGTTCTTCGAGCGATGTGCCCTGCCCATTGCCACTTCAACTTGCAAATTTTAACAGCTATGCCGGTGACTCTGGTTCTTTAATAATACAATTTCTAAACAAAAATTTTGCAGGCTGTTTTTGTAAGCAAGATGGGAGAAAATATCGGGTATATGTTAGTACATATACCTCGATGGGAGTAAAGTGGATTACGGAACAGATGTGGGACTGGGGCAGAAAGGTCGAGGCGGTTGTAGGGGGACTGATTGGATCCGGCAACGGGACGCGAGCGAAGCCGCACGTGCCAGCTAGTTACGATGTATAATACTCAGCTAACAACCTCTTGCAGGAAGGTTTCCTACATAATAGCTACCTGACAACTTTAATTTAATGTTTATTTTTATTTACAAGGTTTTATTTATCTTGCCATGTTAGTATGTGTGGGAAAACTTTACGGCTAACTCTTAACGCGGACTTGAATTAGCGCTGAAACAGTGCAGTTCGGAAAATCACGTGAACGCGCCAAGCGTTGCGGTCGCTCAACTTTTATCATCACCTATATATATAGCCCCAGTTATCCTCAACCGATTGAGCTGAAATTTGGCATACTTATGTAAGTTCGGTGACAATGCAATTTTATGGTACCATCGAGCTTTTCCGATGATGGAGATTCCTTCCCAAGCACTTTGCTCCTAGATTAATGATGACCAGGGTCTTAATGATGGAGCCGGAGGGTGGCCATAAGAACTACTAAACTAAACTACGTTACCTCATCGATATGGCGGATGGCGTAAAAACAGTTTTTTAATAATAATATTCATTCTCTTTCTTATTTTCTTCCAAATAAACCATAAATATTTGACGCTTTCACCATTCCACTATTGGACACAACACGCTCGGTGTTCATATTTTTTTAAGTTATGGAATCATACTTTTCTTGAAAATCGGGAAATACGCCTTACATTGTGACAGTTCATAACACAAGAACGCAAATTGAACGATCCTTTTTACCTGCTATATAGCACCCAAAAGGTGCGTTCGGATAGCCCCTTGGTGGCAAAAATAACTGTTACAAACTTCAATAATGATCACATGTAGCGTTCATTTTGGGAATGTGTGTGCAAAAGTGGCATTATTAACTGATTTCGCTCACCGTTCGGATAGGTCGAAAACAGCTAAAAATGTCATCGTAATCTGCCACTTTTGACCCACCTCGCGACATGGGATCGTTGTGGATTCGTTTTTTGACATTAGGATTATGACATTTGTTTTTCGCGGTGTTTTGGTGTTTTGTTTGCGCGCGACTGTAATAACTCTTCAGTTTCTCGTTTTACAACAAATCTACGGTCAACTACGGATTATATTATCTTTGAACTACGGTGTTTGACGTCACCGCTGGTGACTGTAGCGTTCGTTTAGGGTAGGGATCAAAAGTGGCAAAAATTGCAAAATTCTCAACATTACACTTACACTCTCTTGCTTTACATTATCGCCAATTTTGACAATGCTAAAAATGCCATCATAGCCTATCCGAACGCACCTAAAGTAATTAAGGTATTTAGTACTAGCATAGCATATATATACTATATATGTACTAGTTACCTTATATTGTGTTTAGTTAATCCTTGCACCTGCGAAAAAATTAGTACTAGTTAGTTAGATATAGTACCTACCTACTTTAAATAAAATAATAAAACAGAATACTAAATACGCTGCGGATAGTACTCTGATGTTTTACCAGGCAATAACATGCACATCTATACTTCTATACTAATATTATAAAGAGGAAACATTTGTATGTAAGTATGTTTGTAACGAATTGGCTAAAAAAGTACTGGACCGATTTTTAAAATTCTTTCACTGTTGGGAAGCTACACTATCCCCGGGTGACATAGGTTATAATCTTAGAAGAACTACACAAAGGCTATAATATATATCCGTGCAAAGCTGGGGCGGATCGCTAGTTATAAATAAGTAGGTACCTAAAAGCTTCGACTCATTTTTTTAGGTTTATATTAATATCCTATATCGATGGTTGTAGGTAACTCGTACCCTCCATTTTCCCTGGAAGTAGGTGCCCCGGTGCCTGCCCTCGCAAAAGTGAGAAAACTTCCATCCAATTCCCTACCTCCCCAGAACAGCAAAGCGAAAGAAAACTCCAACGAGCTGATTTCAATAAGATGGGCCAAGTAAGTACCTAACGCCTTACTAAATTGCAACATCACTTATCGTCAGGTGAATTGTGGTCAAACGCCTAGTCAGTCAACCATAACATGAAAGCAGGTGCTTACTATGTTTTATTCTCACTACACCGCATCCCATGACGCCGCTTTGAGCTTTTACATCAGTCTCACTGCGCCGCCCGTCGATACTCCTATAGATTAGTTCCCGTGACGCCGCTTTGAGCTTTTACATCAGTCTCACTGCGCCGCCCGTCGATACTCCTATAGATTAGTTCCCGTGACGCCGCTTTGAGCTTTTACATCAGTCTCACTGCGCCGCCCGTCGAAACTCCTATAGATTAGTTCCCGTGACGCCGCTTTGAGCTTTTACATCAGTCTCACTGCGCCGCCCGTCGAAACTCCTATAGATTAGTTCCCGTGACGCCGCTTTGAGCTTTTACATCAGTCTCACTGCGCCGCCCGTCGAAACTCCTATAGATTAGTTCCCGTGACGCCGCTTTGAGCTTTTACATCAGTCTCACTGCGCCGCCCGTCGAAACTCCTATAGATTAGTTCCCGTGACGCCGCTTTGAGCTTTTACATCAGTCTCACTGCGCCGCCCGTCGAAACTCCTATAGATTAGTTCCCGTGACGCCGCTTTGAGCTTTTACATCAGTCTCACTGCGCCGCCCGTCGAAACTCCTATAGATTAGTTCCCGTGACGCCGCTTTGAGCTTTTACATCAGTCTCACTGCGCCGCCCGTCGAAACTCCTATAGATTAGTTCCCGTGACGCCGCTTTGAGCTTTTACATCAGTCTCACTACGCCACCGATCAAAACTCCTATACATTAATTCCCATGACGCCGCTTTGCTCTTTTATACCAGTCTCACTACGCCACCCGGTGTAACACCTAGGTAAACTTTTTTTGTTTATTTTGTAGGTAAATATAATAAATTGTACCTAAATTGTTTAAGCGCTTTTAGAAAAAAAACTATAAAAAAATGTTACAGCAAAAGTAATTGATTATACATTATATCTTGATTATTTTATTTGGCTGTAACATGTACACACAGATTACCACAGAATTACAGCAAAAGTTTTGACTAGGACTTTCTCTCTATTCCTACTGTTTGTACATGTAGGTATTCTAGGTATAGCGTTGAAGTCGTTTTTCCCCCTAAGTCTTACTTCAGTCGGGATTTATGCTATTGTCCATAGGTGGTATGAGGCGTTATATCATCACAATTATTGAATTTTCTTGTACCTATTATGTAATTATGTAGCTTCATACCTAAAGTGCGGAGTAAGTGATTTTCGGGCAAAAAACTAACAAACAAAGACGTAATTATCAAGACAAATATAAAACAAATAAACCATCTTACTTTATGTCAGTAATTTTACCCTCCGAGTGTTTTACGAAAAACTACTTATATGTAAATTGGAGGTAATAAGTTGATATGTTGAGTTTTTCCAAAATTTGAAGCCGTTATTTTCAATAAAAAATACAGGCCTGTTTATTACAGTAATTGTAATTTCTATAGATCTTTCTATTTGGTAGAATTGGAACACCAAAAATACAGTTGTAGTTGCTTTTTACGCCAAAAAATGCAAGAGAGCTTTTAATAACTGAGCCGAAAGCAGCAGCTCCTTTGTGTATTCTGTGCCGATAGGTCGTAAAGTAAAAAATTTATGAAAATAAAATGCAATATGCATTCAAAACCTACCAATTGTTTATTACAAGCAGGGTTCCATCAAATAAACAGATTATAAACGCTAATGTTTATATTTATTTAATTCAAGATCTGTTTGAGGAGACGGCGGCGGGCGGCAGCATGCTTGTTCGCCGAGACTGTGCAGCCGGCGTTCTGGGGCCAGTCGCACACCTGGAACAACATTTCAAGTTAGAAAGATGATAGACTAGATAGAAGTTGATGCCAGATGCAATACGCTCAGCGACGCGACACTATAGCAGGCATTTATTACGATTAGGAAAATCGTACACAGTGGATAACTGGAACACTGTGGATAAAATAAGGAGGAGTCTGACCACCAGGCCCAGCCATCTCGGTCCTGCTACGTAAGGAAAGGTTTGTTGAAACAATGGAACGCCTTGCCTACGTCCGATAACGCCCAGAATATGGAGCGCCGCTTTATCACTCACACTTATTTTTAATAATTTTCTGTCTTCTTTTGAAAAATGTGCTTTGGTCATTTTGCGCAGTTCATTATCATCATCATATTTCAGCCATAGGTCGTCCACTGTTGAACATAGGCCTCCCCATCGATCTCCTAAAAGGCCGGCTGGAAGCGGCCTGCATTCAGCGTTTCCCTGCGGTCTCTTGTAGGTCGTCTGTCCATCTTGTGGGTGGACGTTCTACGCTGCGCTTACCAGTCCTTGATCTCCATTCGAGAACCTTTCGGCCCCATCGGCCATCTGTTCTGCGTGCTATGTGCCCTGCTCACGGCCACGTCAACTTGCTAATCCGATGGGCTATGTTGCGCAGTTAATATGTCATAATATTTAGAAAAAAAATCTGTTTTATAATTAAAATTATAACCACAAAAATGGGATAAACTGTTTTTCTATTCTGGTCATTATAAAAAATATTTAAACAAAAATTGGTCTAAATATTTTGAAATATTAACGTCGTTTAGTGACCGAAGCACATTATTAAAAAGGAGAAAATTCATTTTATTTTATATCTTTTAAGCCTCAAATGCGCGAGCGAAATCCCTGGACCCGGTATTCTGACTCTCAATAGGTGTAAACGTGCTCAGTCTATGTTTTTTTACATCTCTATTTCTTCTCTTCTTTTCTTCTCTATCTCTATTTCTACATAGTATAAATTAAAGTCGCTTTCCGCGTCTGTCTGTCTGTATGGCCGCCAACTCCTCCTAAACCACGTAACGGATTTTGATGCGGTTTTCACTATCAGTTAGATACATTTTCACGGAAGGTTTATATATATAACTAGCGACCCGCCCCGGCTTCGCACGTAAATTACACCCGTGCGAAGCCGGGGCGGGTCGCTAGTTATGTATAAAACAACAAATCATCCATAACTTTTATCTTCTATTAAAATTAAAATTAAATGCTATTCGTTGGTAAGCATCACTTGAGAACGGCTGGACAGATTTCGCTAATTATTTATTTAATTTCAAAATGTTGTAATGGTCCAAATTAGGTTTTTATGGAAATGTAAAAAGGAAAAGCTTTCCAGAAAATCCCACCCAGCATAGTTACTAACCTGCAGAGTAGGGTTGAAGTGCAGCGTAGGGGAGCACTCCCTCAGCACCAGTTGTCCCCACACGCAGTAGTAGAAGAGGTTGCAGTCTTCCGCGTTTGGCAGCAGCCAGTGAATATGAGGGTCTACCGGGCAGCCGTTGGGAAGGAACTCCAACTCCTGCTCCTCTTCCGGTTGCGGTTCCGGGGCTGGCGTTGGCGCTGGGTTGATCTCAATCTCACACTCGGGAGCGTGGGTAGTTGTAGAAGATGTGGTTGTAGGAGCTTGGGTAGTTGTGGTAGTACTGGTGGTAGTAGGAGCTGGGGTAGTCGTGGTTGTGGTGGTGGTAGTAGGGGCTGGGGTAGTCGTGGTTGTGGTGGTAGTAGTAGGGGCTGGGGTAGTTGTAGTGGTAGTGGTGGTAGTAGGAGCTGGGGTAGTTGTGGTGGTAGTGGTTGTGGTAGGAGCGGGAGTGGTTGTCGTGGTAGTGGTGGTGGTTGGTTCAGGTGTGGTAGTGGTGGTCGTGGGCTCGGGGGTAGTAGGAGCGAGGGTAGTGAGAGCGGGGTCGTTCCTGCCCTCACAGTCGACGTTGTGCGGCCAGTCGCACTGCCAGGTCTCTAGGTTGAAGTAGAGGCCGTGATAGCAGTTGTATTCGACGGGCTTGCCGAAGGTGCACTTATAGAACTTGTTGCAGTCTTCGTGGCGCAGAAGCAGCTCAATTTCCCAGTTGGTCTCCTGCTCCGACGGGCATTGATCGACCTGCGCGTGCGCCGCCGCCACCGCCAACAACAACAACACTGAAATACCTGAAACACATTTTCCCCCTTTAATTTTACACTTCCACGTCACAATTGAGTAATTATTGAATTTCGCAATTGCGATAAATGTTTGTTATCACTGATGTACATTAATTACTATTAACACCGACCTTTCATTGTGAACTTCAGGTGTATATTGTTTTGCTTCCTGACGTTGAATTAAGTTATATACCAGTAGTATAGTAGCCAATCAAGGTAGCTAATCAGCAAGATGAGTAGGGCCGAAATACTATGTTATCAGCACTTTTCTTGCGATTATTTTATCGGCGACGTTTCGAGATTAAAAAAAACACTTTAATTTAAAAGCTGTGATTACGTTTTTTTAACAAAAATTTGATTATGATTATATTGAGGTACGATATTATACGTCATTCGTTTTTCAGCAATACTGATGGAGAGGCATGTTCTCATCTCAGACCAGACAAACAAGGGAGATATGGTAAGGCGATATGGGTGAGAACGCAGCAGGTCTAAATCAGACTTTATTCCTTTAGTCGAATTCACCCGGCAGACGACCTTCTCGCTTTTTTTTTGTATATGGACTACTATTTTTTTTTTCTTTTAAGAATAAATTTTATTTTATTTTACAGTGTATTACGAAATCATGAAATGTAGGCAGGAGTCCTCTTTTAGACAAAAATTGTCTGTGCCACAGTTAGTTCATGGTGTTACTACAAGTTTCTTAGTGTGCGTGAAAAATTTGTAGGTGCAGTTTTTGCGCGGGATAATGAAAAAAAGTTATGAAAAGTTTAGAAATTTGAACACGAACGATAATTGTACTAAGGCATATCTTCCTAGTTTGCCTGATCTGAGATGTCAACCGACACAAAAAATATACCGTCTTACCACAAAAGATTTAAGAACGCTTTAGACGTGTGTTTAGCAATTGTTTCACTGTGAAAAATATGCTAAACACTTGTCTAAAGCGTGCTTAAATCTTTTGTAGTAAGACGGTAATACCGTCTTACCACAAAAGATGCTTAAATCTTTTGTGATAAGACGGTAACCGTCTTACCACAAAAGATTTAAGCACGCTAAACACATGTCTAAAGCGTTCTTAAATCTTTTGTGGTAAGACGGTTATTCTCTATTTAGTCTGTTTTTGTTTTGTGTTTAAATATGTTAGGTACGCGATTTATCTTCGACGATTGTGAACCATTTTGAATGATTTGGTTTACCCGACGGCCCAAGATGGAGGGTAACGTTTTTTTATTGAATAGATATACTTCAAATGTTCACCTTTAAATAAAAAAATAAAAAAACTATACAACACCAACATTTAGATGAATAGGTCAATAAGAGTTTGAGACGTTTAAATTTATCTGTAAAGTCAATGGAGTCAAGTCTGTGGAGCCACCTTCGAATTTTCTGAACTAAAATAACAGACTAAACTAAAATTTCTAGTTCCATTGTTTCGCTAACTGCATAGATAAGTTGGTATGTTTCCCCTCGCGTCGCGGCGGTTGCCGGCGCCAGGATGTCGGGTGCCGCCCGCCCAGCCGCGTCTCAGCCGCCCAGCCTGCAGTCTTCTCTCTCGACCGCCCTATCGCGCACATTGTCTCACACCGTAAAACACACGGAAATTGTTACAGTGTTTTTAAGTAACCCTTTCATAACTAGGAAAATTAATGGACTACTTCTAAATTAAGCTAAAATTAGCGTTAAATGTTAAAATTGGAGATCGCATCAGAGATGTCAAATTTAATTTATTAGTAGGAAATTTCAATCCAATTATTATTTTTCAATCTAATTTCTTTTTATCATGTAAAAAATTATACCAGTAAGATGAAAAAAATGACTGTGAAAACTTTTATGTTCATTTCAATAGTTTACTGTGTAGTAGCAGTCAAGCCAAAAACTCAACCAGTCGAGAAAACTGCGTCAGAAACTACGGCAGAAATAAAGAAGATTCTAGAAGAACATGAACAGATCCTGTCTAAAGTGAGCAAGAGTAAAACTGAAACTCCTGTCAAAATTAAAAACTATTCAAAGCCGAAGTTTATTCCGATAGTTCCTGAAAAAGAACCAGATTTACCAAAAATTATCTCTTTTTCCGAGTAAGTAACACATTAAATTATAACTTTATTATACCTACACCAAGAAAAAATACAAAGCAACTTAAAATTGATACCAAAAACCAGCTGAATAATATATGGCCTTATCGCCTTAAGCGATTCCTTCCAGGCAACCTCTGGATGGACATAATCGTTTGAGAAGTAATGGTCGGCGGTGTAAATAATAGGTTATATGTACCTATTTTAAATACATTATACATACATACAAATTAATACTAAATATATACATATTAATAATACTATGTACTTACCAAGGAAGGTACTTACCAATACACCATAAATAATATATAAATAGTCATACGTACCTACCAATTATAAAGAAATATAGTGATTGTAGACAAGATTCTTAAAAATTCATTCAATAAGTTGTTCAATAATTTAACGAACTGATACTTCAGAGTAAATCTGATGTAGCAGAGAAAAAACGGCAGCCTGTATTTACCATCGTAGTCCACATTTCTGCAATAAAGATAATTACATACTTTACTACCCAGGAAAAGGTACCTAGTTAGTTAATAATTAGATTGTTTAAATTTAAATGAACGTCTTCGACGTCTTCGTCTTAGATCGATCGATTAGCATAATCATTCTTTCGAACTAGCGTTATTCGCACAGGCATCCTTGCGCAGAGTGATTATTCGAAGCATCGATCTTTCGAACTATTCTTCACCGCACTTTAGTAGTTCGAACTGCAATTACGTATACTCGGCCGAAACTGGCATTTCATAAGTCGCTTTTGTCATCAGTGTCGAAATATGGGCGAAGGAGCTATCCGATATTCTTTACAAAATGGAAAAAGGTGTCGTTCGGAGAGAAGAACTGTTAAAAGGTTTTGTCGGTATCAAAATGGAAGTCCGCAACGGCACCGCCATCGTTAACAAAATGGCCAGAGACCTCGAGGATCTCCTAACGAGGAGAGCTCGTGCCGCCGAAGAAATCATGCTGAAAGCTGAGGACCTCACCAAAGATATGGACTTCAAAAAGTATGAGGCACAGGACAGCTTCAGATTTGACGCCAGTCTTGTAAGTATCGTATAAACTAGCTAGCTTATAGAACCTAAGCTACGAGAATATCAAAGTTTATGTTGTTGAAACTTTTATTTAGTCTCTCTATGACTATGTCATAAATCTATCAGGGCCCCGATTCTACTAAAGAAATTGTCTTTAAATTGTAATTGTTGCGATTTTAATTGTTAAATAACTGCCTCAAAATTGTCAGTTTTAAATAATTTTTTTATACTAGAAAAATACAACCACCTAATATTATAACTTAGTATAAAAAAATATTAATAGCTGTCAATTTTGAGGCAGTTATTTACAATTAAAATCGCAACAATTACAATTTATAGACAATTTGTTTAGTAGAATCGGGGGGCAGGTATCTACCAATTACGAATATATGGTATTCCATTAAATTCCATTATTAACTAAACATAATTACCTATCAAATTAAAAAAACGATTTCACAAAATTAGTAATATATACCTACAATTTTGGTTCCTCAGTTCCTCCTCCTCCTTCAAGAATTTTTTCCAGTTATTTTTATTTAAAATTCAAACTACTGAACCGATGAAATTTCTATGGAGACAATCTGTAAGTGTATCCTTTATATACAAATAAATAATATAAATAACTTTTCATGTCGGTTCATAAGTGCCGGAGTTCTGAGGTAACAAACATAATAATAAATACAGCTAACCGATTGCGAACCCCTCCTTTTTTTAATTTGGTTAGAAATACAAACAAACGAAACTAAGCAAACTACCTAAATAATATTCAAAAACAGCATGATTAGCACCAACATGAATTTTCTGATAGTTGATAATTCAGTATCTTTTATTATTTATGTGTAAAATCGAACTGCAAGTCTGTGCAATGCGCTGCCTGAATGGATGTTCCCCGGTAGGTACAATCTGGGTGTCTATTGGTTTCTTCTGGAAGAGCGAGCCCCATGGTAGACCGTTGGGTGAAATAGCAGTCAAGCCTATTTGTCAAAAAAACTCATACATATGTATATTTAATTTTCTAGCTGTATTTTCCATGCAGCAGCAAGCTGACAACAAAAAAATGTTTTGTGTTTACTGATCTTACTGATATCTTATCGATAAGATCTTACTGATACCGATCACTAATAAATCAATTTGCGGGAAATGTTGTTGTGATTTTATTGCACAGATATGTTTGATTTTCTACATATTATATAACGAGTATAATGCAGATAGGTAAGATTTTATCATCCTACGCGATTAACGACAATAAGATGAATTATTGACTACATTTAAATATTTAATTGATTTCTGTAGACACAAACTAAGATTAGGATTTCATTTTGTTAGTGATAAGTTTGTAAAGGTCAGCTGAATGATTTATAATATAAAAAGGGCGCAGGAGTGGCACCCTTAGCCTGTGCAATACGATGTGTTACTGGAATCAGTACTACAAGAATGCTTCATTGCATTCTGGCCAGACTGTCGGAGTAAAAAAAAAATTTACTTGTCTTTTAGCTTGTACTACCTAATATGTATTCTGTGCTGTAAGTAACCTGTTTTTTTTTTATGAGGGCGTCACTCCTGCTTTCTCACCGATTTATCATGGCCCAGTTGTCTTTCTATTATCAGTTTTTTGGTTTTCTATAAGCATGCTGGGTATGCTGCAAACTGGTAGTAGCTCAATCATTTTGATTGTCTAGGATCTTCAACGGTCTAGGGCAATTGAACTGCTTTTTGTTTAATAGGCTAAATAGTAGTTTCCCATTCGACACTGATTGTATCCTGTAGATATAAGTTTTTGTAATGGTGTCGAATAAAATTTATTTTCTTTCTTTTCTTTCTTTCTTTCTTTCTTTCTTTAAGCATAGAAATTCCGTATATACTTTTTCTGCTATTGTAAAAAGTACACCGTCACGGGACGCCCGGCAGATGTGAAACATGATGGCATAAAGCCGTGTACGCATGTACTAACAAATTTGTTGCGTTGCATGATACGCAACAACTTGGTCCGCACGTGTGTACCACTAATGAACATCGACCACTCTGTTCGTCAAACATGTTTGCGGCGATCCTATTTGTATGTTCCGTATGGACGGTGTTCGAACAGCTTTCGAATAGCGCCGCAATGCTATGGAGATAGAGTTCACGACTTGTGCTCGAACTCGATTCGAATTATGTTCGCGTTCGTGTTCGAATATACCGTCCATACGTACAAACCAAACGTTCATGTTTGATGTCTGTGCTCACTATGTTCGTGTTCGTACGCGCGTACACGCCTTGAGAGCGTCATATCGTTTGCCTTCACGGCATATGAGTCGGTTTTATTTTTGTGTTAGTTATCTTGTATTTTGTTTAGTGAATAAGAGCACTAGCCCATAAAAATATTTTTAATTTGCTTTAAAGGAGTTGGATGTAATAAAGGAGACCCCCACTGTGCGTCCCGAGATACTGTTCCCGTACAAACCACTACCCCCGGACTGCAGGAGTCTTGACAAAGTGAGGTTGGCCCCCAGCAAACACTTCGGTGCGAATATGTCGCTCGACAAGACCAGTGTTCACATTGCTGCAGAGGTCTTTGATTGTGGTAAGATATTATAAACATAGGTATAAGGGAACTTACGGCTTTCTCTTAACGCAGGCTCGAAAAGCGCTGAAACAGCGCCGTGCAGAAAATCACGCGAACGTAAACCTTAACGCGCCGAGATTCGATTTGCGGTCACGTAGCTTTTACCAATCATCTAAACAAAATCGCTTAAAACAGGTAGCCGTAAGGCCCCTGCACTGTATTAATTTTATATTTTCTACTATAAAGGCTACCAGCCTCTAGCCCTGCCCGCGGCTTCACTCGCTATCCTCTTACAGGAATCATGATTTTTAGGGTTAAGGGCGAGGCTTTCTTGACATTTTAGGTAAATAGCGCTCGAACGTATAGCTAGCTATAGAACTAGACAGGTACGCTTATAATGTTAGCATTATATACCTAGCTACCTAGTTGTTATTCTCAAACGCATAGGATTCCCAAATTAATTTTATATATATTTTCAGATCCACGTGTAAAGCAGCACCTGGACTGGTCAGAGAGACTGCTGTCCACATTCCAGAAAAACTACGCTCAAGATGCAACGACGCACTATCAGTACTTTTGCAGTGCTCAGGGGTTTCTGAGGCATTATCCAGGTTGCAACATATTATCCAACATCTAGAAACTTTAAAACACTTGTCGTAAAATGGTAGTACTTAACCATAATCTCTATCTCTTCTCTTCTCTTCTCTATCTCTTCTCTACATAGTATAAATTAAAGTCGCTTTCCGTCTGTCTGTCTGTATGACCGCTAACTTCTCCTAAACCATACTTACATAGTAAATCGGGAGATAATCTTGAAAAGCTCATATAAACAAGTGGAAGGAAAAAGATCGAAGCCCGAAACAATGGTCAGAACAAGTGCCTAAACTGCTTGACACCAAGATTAGTGACGGACGCCATGCTTGAGGCCGCTGATCGACAACAAATTGTCCAGAAAATTGCCGGTCGGGATCATCATGACGCTCAGCAGTGATCCATACGACTACAGGAGGACGAGTATAAATTAAAGTCGCTTTCCGCGTCTGTGTGTCTGTATGGCCGCTAACTCCTCCTAAACAAAGCAACGGATTTTGATGCGGTTTTCTTCAGTTAGATAATTTTTCACGGAAGGGCGATTACACCGGTCGATGCCGGGGCAGGTCGCTAGTGATAATATAAAAGTATGTTTGTTAGAACCGGAAACATGTACAATAGGCATGATTCCTAATGTTTAATTTATTACAAATAGCCGGCTTAGCGATGAATATAACTAAATACATTACACATACTGAAAAAATAATTTGAATTGGGTGATAAATCTCTGAGATATGAGTATTTAAAGTTTTAGGTGGGGATAGGGAGGGGATGTTCTATCCCTTTCTCGCAAAGCGTATGTTAGTATAGCATTTGTATGGCGCTCCTGAGCCGTGACGTCTTACTTACTTGTTACTTGTGTAGCGGGCATTTTCCGCAACTAGGCCACTCATTGGCCCATTTTGCGTCTCCCGGTTGCAGCTAATTCAGCCACCCGGTCTCCTCCAGGAAGGCCAGCAGCTCGCTTATGCCTACGCAGGCCTCCCAGAGCGTCCTCGGTGATCCGAGGATAGTGTTTCGTTGTTCTGCCACGCTGCTGCACTCCAGCAGCAAGTGTGCGGCCGTTTCATCAGTCTCCAGACACCCTCTACATAGGGGACTGTCTGTAACCCCAATTTTAAAAAGGTGTTTGTTTAATAGGCAATGCCCTGTGACAACCCCAACAATTTGCCGGAGTTTGTCACGTTTTAGATTCAACAATCTACGGGAGTATCTCGGATTGAGTTCCGGGAAAGCTTCCCTTGACTGTCTACAGGTTTTGGTACTTGCCCAGTATTCTTTGTGGAGTCTTGTAGTACGTTGTCTAATCCAGGATCTGATTTGGCTGAAAGGTAGGGGGATTATCGGCTCGGGCCCTACAGGTGAGCGTGACGTCACGGCTCAGTATAGTGAGCTCTCTGTCTAGCATGAAATTAAATTAAATTAAAATGCTTATATCTTATTTATTTTTGAACTAATTTTAATTTTGTTTTTATTGATGTGCTGTATTTATGATCAGCTTTTTTATGAGGTAATAAAAAAATATCAGTCATCATGCCTATTCTTGGGTAGCGGATATTGGTGTTTTTCTTATGCGTACTTAGCATGTTTGTGTTGCATCTTATCTAATGCAGTCTAATCATCTCATAAGTTTCTATTTCTTTCATGACTAGCTGAGAATATTTGGATCATTCTCGATAGATCCATTGCTAAGATCCGTTATGGTTCTATAGAGAATTTTTTCTCTCTTTAGAACCTCACAAGCATGATTTCTCTTTTCCAGTAGGAAAAGGGTCCTTAGAAAACTAACTGAAATGTTTTTTTATTTCTCCTAACAAGTATAGCTGCGCGGTGGCCTGACATGTTTGAACTTCCCTATGACAAAGAGTCTGACATTTACGACTGCCGACTGCGGCCCTGGTATGTGAGCGCAGAGGGGGCGCCCCGAGACATCTTGATCCTTCTAGACGCTTCTGGCTCCATGACTAACTCTTCAAACCTGCTGATCGGGGAGCAGTTTACTCTGGCGCTGCTTAGTGCGCTCACAGACGACGATCACGTCAACGTGCTGAGATTTAACGTCGAGGTGAAGTCACCTATTAGCTGTTTCAATGAAAAACTCGTACCGGTAAGTGAACTTTTTCATAATACATTAAATCAGTCCTTTTGAAACATGTATTGGCGCGCCTCGGTAGTAAATCCGACTCGTATCTATAAAAATAAAGTCGTGTTAGTTACACTATTTATAACTTAAGAATGGCAGAACCGATTTGGCTGAAAATTGGTGAGGAGGTAGCTTAGAACCAGGAGACGGACATAAGATGCTTTTTATCATCATTAATTTCATCACAATCACAAACACAATCGGGTTTTGGTGTTATGGAAACGCGGTATTCGAAGTTTCTGATACCCTAGACGTGCCTTGATACGTAAAACTTGGAGGTTATATCATACAAAATCTGTGTTATCAGGCGAACCACGTGAACTCAGCAGCCATGATGGCGGCGATGTACCCGACGCGGTTCATCAATACGACGTACTTGAACCTGATACTGGAGGACGCGGTGCTGCTCCTACAAAAGCAGCACGGCACGGCTGACCGCCCGGCCGCCTGCCAGCAGGCCATCGTGCTACTCACTGACAGCATCTACGAAAACTACACCGACATCATGCGCAAACTCGACCCACACAACCAAATCAGGTACTGTACAATATAACAGTGTTAATAATTTGTGTTAACTATGTAATCAAAAAAACTAAAACTAAGGTACACTAACAAAATCCTAACATACTATGTCAAATGGAAGGAACTACCGAAATTTTCTGTGCCTTTTTATGTAATTTCTATGTCTAAAGAAAAGCTAAATACTCATTTACGAACTGTCTGCCTGACTGGTTTATCACGAAATCTCGAAAATTACTTGACGAAGATAAAATTGTCAGATATACTCCTTATGAGGTGTAAAGGCTTAAGAAAGGATTTTGCGAAAAGGCCAAATTAAAACGGAAGCAAATGGAGGTTAAAAGTTTGTATGAATATAATTATACGCCTACGAATTCACGGGCAATACTCGTAGTAACTCTAACTATAAAGATTTGAACACCCGTTTTAGCGGCTCATACCGATAACATTTGTGTTGGTACAACTTTTCATGTAAGATAAAATTGTTTTTTTGTCTTTATGCAGTTAGTACACTTCGTGATGCGATAATTTTACTGTTGAGTCTAGTCAAAGCTGGCCACACGCGTTGAGCATGCTGGATCTACGGCTGCCGCTTGGTTTTTGGTGTTTATTAAAGAGCTACGCACATGTTGTCATTAATTAAATAAAACGCACGTCGCTCTCAGATACAAAAATAAACAACTCTGAACCTTTGAAGTGTAAAAAAGTTTTTA
Source organism: Agriopis aurantiaria (assembly GCA_914767915.1). Lineage (NCBI taxonomy): Eukaryota > Metazoa > Arthropoda > Insecta > Lepidoptera > Geometridae > Agriopis > Agriopis aurantiaria. Next base: position 13,211,838 of record OU611996.1, read on the forward strand.
CGATACTTTGATTAGCTTGTAGGAGCTTTAAATTTTGTTTGAATACTTTTTAAAGAACAATATTTATTTCCTGATAAACTTGAATAAAATATAACAATACAATGATTAAATTAGGCACTTAACGTATGTAGATTATTGTAGGTGACAAACGTTTTCTTTCTTTGTGAAATTGGCTTATGTATCTATGAAATAAAGAATATTTATTATTATTTATTATAGTTATAGAAAGTACTCTAGCTTCTATCTTAAATATGATATTCATCGTGCAAGTCTTTCTAGCTTTCTGAGGTTATTTCTTTCTTCTTCAGGCTGTTTATATTTTGGCTGCACGACCCTTTCGGGATCCGTGACTCATCGCAGGCATACGCAGAGTCCATGTCGTGCGACCGCGATGGATACTTCGCAGAACTGGTCACGCATTCCGATGTCACAGAACAAGTCATGCGTCTACTTCGCGTGCTAGAGCGCCCGCTTGTTGCGCAAAGGAAGGATCGGTTGAGGGTCTTCAGTGACGTCTATGCTCATGTTGAAGTAAGTTATCAATTGGATTGGACTAAATGTACAGTAACTATTTGTATGGCTTTTAGTTTTCAATAGTAGCCGTAATGGCAAAAAAAGTATATTTGTAACCATGGCTACTGAAAGTGGTTGAAATCTCAATCAGTCTAAAAACACAATACATAATAAATGCGATAAAAGAACACTGTTTTTATAAATAGTGAAAATAACCTAGAAGAGTATTGGGTTTTAGTTAAGATTAATTTGATGAGTTTAAGTGAATTAGAAATTTTTTAATTCGAACTTCATCAAAATAGCTGAGAAAAGTTTAACAGTCAGTTAAGATAAGATAAAAGGGGTATTTAGGATTTATGTGACACGTAAGTCGCACGTCGTAAGCACAACCTAACAAAATCACACTAATATTAAATACCTAATAATAAAAGCGAAACTTTGTGTGTAAGTGTGTAAATGTGTAAATATGTTAGTGTGTGTTATCCCCCTACTTAACTCCGTAACGGCTAAACAAATTTCATTGTTTGGTACGAAGGTAAATTAAACTCTGAATTAATAATATTTACCCCGGTAAGATAAACGATGCCTGTAGGTTAGTAGGCGGAACAGTTTGAATTGCAGTCCGTCTTTTAAAATACATTTATACTGTATAGAACCCAATATATGGTTCATATTTCGACGCTTTATTTCGATACCGCTATGCGAACGCCATCCTTTAGTTAGATGATATTTCTAGACAAGCATAACCCTCATTATCTCTCTCAGGACCCACGGCGAGGCGAACAGCTATGGAAGAAAAAAGAAAACGACGAGCAATCAGATCGGTACCGACAGCTGAGGCGCAACAAGGCACAGCTACTTAGCCCCGCGCAGCGCTACAAGGACTATATGTATCAGTACACTTTCGTATGTACCTTCTTCTTTAGTCTTTCTTCGTCTATTTCTGGACATAAGCCTCTCCCAATTTCCTCCACGACCTACGATCTTCTACATTGAGCATCCAGTTGAGACCTGCGTGTCTTCGGATATTGTCAACCCAGTGTTTCGGTGGGCGGCCTGATGACCTGGGGGGTTAGACAAAACCCAATTTCTGTTAGCGTTAACACCTGCGGAAAGATGAAATTGCTTTCAAAGTGCAGCTTCGTAGTTGCAACAGTATTTATTTATTTTAAACTAAAATTCCATTTCCCTAACATTAAAAACAAATGACTTTCATATAAACCTAATTTTCTTATTTTCATACCGCAACCATCATTATGCACCACTTTTACTATGGGACCAACCCTAAAGTAGCGAAAAAAATATCAGCTGTTTCTTAAAAAACTGTTATTGACGCTCGACAAAATGTATGGGAACCTGAATCTATGATGGGAACAGATGATATTTTTTCGCGATTTTAGGGTTGGTCCCAAAGTAAAAAATGTTCATAATGATGAATATAACAGACCCCTTTCAGCTTAGTATACCCTTTCCATGTAACCCTGTATTGTGATGCAAAATTACTATAGTTGAAAAATGTCACACTTTTGTTGTTGGTTTCAGGATAAATACGGTTATTATTACGAAGAGTCGGACATTAATTACCAACTGCAAATAAGCGTTTCGGTTCCTGTATTCGAACACACCACGGCAGAGGTTGGTATTTTAACCGACTTCGAAAAAGAAGGAAGGTTCTCAATTCGGCCCGTATTTTTATTAGATACCTACCAGCAACGGCCCGCGGTTTCCCCCGCGTGGGCAATGCATCAAAAAACGTATATTTTCCGGAATAAAAAGTATTATATATCATCACTCTCCGGCCCGCCGATTATCTCTATGCACTAAACTCTGTCATTTTGCTGCGTAAAAGAGAAACAAAAACACCAACAAACAAATACACTTCTTCATATTTTATATATATTATTCATATAATTAAATTAAAACCTTCCTCCTTGAGTAGTACTACTCATGTCTGAGGGTGATCTGACCTAATTAATCTCCCTCTCTCTCTAAATGCAATATTCAAATGGAGGGCCAGAAATTTTTTTCGTCTCTAAATTTCTTATATTTATTGTTTGCAGAATATCACAATTCAGCTTCAAGAGGTAAGAATAAGCGAGTAATTCAAATAAATTGCGAAAAATGCATGGGCATCGGCTTCATGGCACGGTGGTACTAAGCCGAAATGAAGTCAATAAAAAAAAATAACAATAGTTCCAACCCTAATATCACAAAAAACAGCTGCTCCCTTTGATTATAAACATCAACACATAAGCTGATATGTTTTTCGCAATTTCAGGGTTGGTCCCATCACTCCCACCACAGTAAAAGTTATTCATAATATTATGAGCACAATTTATACCTAACCTTTTGCTTCGCAGGTGACTAGAATAATAATTTTTGAATAGTACTCTAACATTTTAATACATAATTTAAGTACTAATTTATAAATTTAAATTTTATGTCAGTAAATACATTATTCCTGTGATTATTCCAGTTGTCGGTATATTACTATACTCTATGGACATGAAAAAGTTGTGTTTTTGTGTTTTACGTTGTTTTTATTTGGTACGTTTATAGAAGTTGAGGTCACTGAGGTAGTGTACAGGCGGACAGTTCAATTTTCAAACAAGATCTTTTTGGTGTAATCTCTATGGTATAAGTTTTCATACAATTGAGGTTTTAAATTCAAATCACATCATTTACCAGCAACCAGAAACCAATTCATGAAATCCAGCATCGTACATTATTCTCTGCTCTACTCCAAGCTTGAAATGATTTACTTTCGGTTTGTTTGCATTGTACATACGATAATTGGAAATTCTACAATATCTAATCATGTATAATGGTGGTGTAAAAAACTCGTTTTCTGTTTTTAATTATATATTTTTTTACAGGAAAAACAACGAAACGCCACAAGAACGGTAGGCATATTGTTTAAAATTATAGCTTTTAGCTGTAGTAAACCAAAAGATAACAACTTAAATAAATTATTTAAAAAAGTAAACCACAGTTGGTTGCTGAGCGTGCGTGCATGTGTACGTGTGGCATATCTATACTAATATTATAAAGAGGAAAGATTTGTTTGTTTGTTTGTTTGCATTTAATAGGCTCCGAAAAAACTAAACCGATTTGAAAAATTCTTTCACTGTTGAGAAGCTACACTATCCCCGTGTGACATAGGCTACATTATATTTAAAAAAAATGGGATCCTTACTATAACTCCAATAATACACGTGCGAAGCCGGGGCGGGCCTCTAGTAGATTATAAGTATAGTATGAAATCTTTGACGTCTAGGTACTGCGCCAATTTATCCATCATTACTCTTTTACAACCGACTGCAAAAAGAGATTCTAAATTCGACTGTGTATTTTTCTGTTTATGTTTTTTTTTAAATTCAATAATAGGCTTGCGTTTGACCTTCAAATCGCCTGATGTTAAGCGATGATGCGGACTACCGATGGCGCACGCTTGGCTATAGAAGGAACCGATTCACTCGTTGTGTCGAGCCGAGTCGTGTTTCAAGATATCTTCGCCGATTACAAACATTAATTGTTATTGCTATATCTCAATGGAGATACTTTCTTCAAAATAAGGTATTTGACTGTATTAAAAATATAATGCATGCTGGTGTAATCATAAATGATTATTATTTTAAAATAATATTTACTTACTAAAACCTCATAAATAAAGTACCGATTTTCAGAAAAATGCAAAATAAAAATATGATTTTCATTGATCACGTGACTTGACTAGGTTGAATGTCCTTATGACGTCACACAAAAGTAAGTAGAGGCAACAATTATTGTATGGCGAAAAGAACTCGTTTGCTCATGTGTGACGTCACTAAACTCACGTGGCTCCATAATTGCCAAAGAAAGCGTTTGTAAAGACGTGGGAGTGTAATATTAAATTATTTATTTTTTTGGAAAATTATGATGATTAAATGGCAAGATTGCTTTATCCTAATATAATAAACAATTTAAGATGATTTCGTAAAATCAATCATATGGCTATTAAATGGGATCACCCATTGAAATTAGAATTAGAATTTTAAATATGAAGAAAGAAGTATTTCCTCTCTAGAGGTGGTTAGGGGTGAATCACGTTTATTGACCTTACCGAGGAGATGGTTGTTATTTTTTGGTACAAATGTATTAATTATTGTTCAAGATGTTTACCAGTCACTAGGTAAATCTGTTTTTAATTTGGAGTAATATAATTAATGTATTATAATTTTTTCAGTACCCCGTGAACAGACTTTTGGGAGTAGCAGGCGTGGATATACCCATCGATCAGTTGAAATTACTTTTGCCTTATCACCAGGTAAACAATTGTTTTAAATGTTTATCGGGACTTATCACGTATTAAAACAAGTGTTCAAATCGCGAAAGTTTAAAAATTACTAGGTAAACTATTATAATAATAATAAAATGTAATAATTATAATAATAGTCGTATCGGTTAACGGCCTTATAGCGAAGAGCCTCGACCAACATCTTAAGAGGCTCTCGCTAGATGGTTGGGCCAAGGGTCGGATGCAGAAGGCGGTAATCCTTGACACGGCACGTATCGTCAGGAGGTTCCTCACTCTGCAGCCCTAACCACCGGTAGCTTGGGCCCTGCCCCGCTGCCGGCGGCACCCTAGATTTAAGTTTTTTTATAATATTTTGTTTTTGTATAGATATTGTAAAAAAACTTTAATTTAAGAAGAAAAATAAATGTGTGAATAAAATGGAATTGATTAAAATACATTTTAATAAACATGGGTTTACTTCTTAGAAAGTAAAGAAATTAAATAAATCTTATCTTTTAAAAATAAATCAGTTACATATTAGGCTTAAATTTTTTGTAGTTTGTTTTGTACATTGGCATGAAATAAGTGATTATAGTTATCAAATTTATTAGAATCACTGCAAATTGATAAACTAGATCGTGTTTGCGATTTTATCAATGGCAAACTGCGATTTAATGCAAAACACGAAGCTAATGCCCGCCTTCAAACAAATACTATGACTAATTCGTTAATCCATAGATACTGATTATCCGACGGATAAAAAATAAGGTATGTCTACGGAAGGAGTGTAGGGCGTGTATCATACAAAATTAATGTGTTTATATTGGTGATAAACTATGAGTAGATGAAGTAGATCTACCACAGAACTCTAGGGCAGGTACTTTTTGTGTGGATAAAATTCGGCCACTTTTGGAGTTCCCCAGAATATTATTACTCGGATTAAAACTCCACTGTTGATTAGGTTCCTGTTTCCAAATCTAATTAATCTTAATGCCAATTCAATGTAATTTCACAAATTCCAGATTATTTCCAATTAATCTCGATAATCCTAAGATTAAGATAAAAACTAGACTCTTGCGATTGTAATTAGGTATTTTTCTACATTCAAATTGGCTTTAGAATCGTTTCAGAACAAAAACATGAGCACGATGATAAATTTCGTTTGTCATTTGATGAAACGGGGATCATATTGACATAGAAATTTTATCCTTGATAATGTATTTCACAAAATAGAATTGAAACGCTCACACATGAGGCTGTGCACAAAATCAGAATAGCACAAAGAGCTATGGAGAGATCCATGCTAGGCATCACACTCCAAGATAGAGTTCGTAATATCGAAATCCGACGAAAAACAAAGGTTTGAGACGTAGGAATCGCGGTAATGAAATTAAAATGGAGCTTGTCAGGACACGTTGCTAGGTGCAGTGATGACAGGTGGAGTAAGGTTTTAACAGAGTGGTGGCCGAGGCAAGGTAAGCGGAGCGTTGGTCGTCCAGCTGCAAGATGGGTCGACGATATTATCACAATCGCGGGTCGAACCTGGACTCGATTAACACAGGACCGAGACAGATGGAAGATGGCATAGCAAGAGAGAGGCCTATACCCAGCAGTGGGATAAGGATGGCTGTGGTTGATGATGATTGAAAATCACACTCACGCAATAGGCATGAACTGTTGTAAGTAATATAACGTGGTTTGTTTCATTGCAGCTGGGAGGTGGGGGTTCGCTATTCATATTGGATCATCGCGGCAACATCGTGTTACACGACAATATCAAGTCTACGGTTTGTATCAAACCAACTGCTATGTATAATAAACTTCATTATCATTAACATAAACTAGAATATAACACGCTGTAAAGGGTACCTGTGCGTAAAGGCTGATTTCCGCGTTTATAACTTCAAATTTTTCTAACTTTCATATGAAGTTTCAAAGGTCCTTCCTAAGTACTCAACTTCTTTACATTAGAAATTCTTCTGCAAAATTTCACGCTTCTAGACTCAGCAGTTTAGGCTGTACGATATCTGTCAATGAATAAATGAATTTAAGATTTTTATTAACTGGATATACACCACTCATAATGTATTATTGATTTCAATGTATAGTTTGACGGTGACATTCTTCGACCTGGATATAGAACAGTGGACTTCCTAGAGTTAGAACAACCAGCCGTCGAGCACTACCCCAGAAACTACCCCGCAGATTGGCTAAAGGTAAGTAATATCGGTATCACTAAGGTAACTATCCTTAACTGCTAGCGTTTTAGAAAAACTCAGTGTCATACAGCGGGCAATGGGGAGAGCTATGCTCGAGTTTGTTTGCGCGATATAATCCAGAAAGTGAATATTCACCGACCACCAGTCACCAGTCTGATAACCAGTCACCGACACAGCTATTAAAATTTTCAAGTTGAAGTGGCAATGGGCAGGCCACATCGCTTGAAGAACCGATGATCTATGGGGAAGAAAAGGTTCTTGAGAGGAGACTACGAGCCGGAAGACGCAGCCTCCCACTAGATGGGCCGACGACATCATGTAGAGTCGCGGGCATCCAGTGGATGCATATGGCAGGCTGTCGTTCAGTGTGGAGTTCTAAGGAGGCGGCTTATGCTCAGCGGTGGACGTCTTCTGGCTGATGGTGATGATGATGATGATGATAATGAACCGCTATCGGACACACCGCGTCATAACTTTTAATGTTAGATCAGACAAACAAGGGAGATATGCCTTAGTATAATTAATTATCGTTCGTGTTCAAATGTCTTCATGTTTCACCCACTTTTGTCACTATAACGCTAATATTATAAGAACGGCACACTTAGCTACTCATTTTTCATACACACTATGGTCTACAACACCAACGAACTAGCTACGAGTAATAGTCCACATGCAAAAAGGGTGGCAAGGTCGTCTGCAGGGTGAGTAGGATTAATGGCATTAACCCTGTTTAAAAAAAAAAATATTAGTTTAGATTTACGTTTGGCCACCAACTCGCTTGATATTAAGCGACGCTGCGGCCGAGAATGGAACACGTTGATCTAGAAGAAATCCGTTCACTGTAGCCTTGAAGATGACTTGATTTAGGCCAGACGCGTTCGCACCCGCCACGCCGCCTTACCATATCTCTTTTGTTTGTCTGATCTGAGCTTTAATCCTATCACTAGATTAATAATAACTAATAATTATCACTAGATTAATTTTACAGTTTCGGAGAATGTTGATAATAGATAAAGAGAAAGGTAACATGACGATGTATGGAAAGAACATATTCGAGGGCGGACTCCGGGTGAATCTGGAGATGAGAGAGTACCATTGGAAGAGGATTTTGAAACACTACACGGCCGTGGTGGTGCTGCCTCCGTATAATAGAAATCACATTGTCCCAGAGACGACGTTCACGAAGAAAATCGCTGAAAGTGCACTCAAAATTCTGGAGAAAACTGAGTTTGCTGTTCAGCCAGATTGGTAAGAGACAATGAACGTAACTTTGGACAATGAACAACTTTGGTTTGGGCCGATCCTGGAATCGCCAAAAAGAAATCAACTGTTCCATACAAAAGGGGCTGTTAATAGAGTCTTTATGGGTCGGCAACGTATCTGTGATTCCCCTGGGTTTGCAGGTATCCATAGGCGACGGTGATATCTTACCATCAGGCGGCCCGTCTGCTTGTTTGCCAGCTATAGCATTAAAAAAAACTTTCTTGAATGCCATGTACTGACATTGTATTTTTTTTTTTTTTTTTGCTTTAAAAGACGACCAACAACTTGGTTACTAATATCTTATAGATAAAACTTTAGGGTATATAAAAGGTCCTTGAGATAAACTTATTTAGATACACAAAGCCAATTACAGGTCATCACGGATAGAAATATAGTACATAGTAACAATATCGAAGAATGAACACTGAGGATACAATAAATACATAATGAAAAGAAAACACAATTGAATTAATCAAGAAAACAATTAATACCATGCAATATATCAAAACAAATTAGTTAAAGAATTATGGAACAGCAATTTTTTTTTCTATTTAGGGCCGGCTCCATAGTAAAAGTTGTTCATATTCATGAATAATGACCTCCTTTCGGCTTAGTACACCCTTTCTGCGTAAGCTTCTATATCGGGTGTAACAACGGTGACTTTCGAGGTTACCATTGTACTCATCATTTTTATTCGAGATGGGGGCGATAAGTCCTGCACTGACGTCCCGCTTGGGGGTGTATTGTGCATACCGTAGACCCAAGTATTTAGTATAAATTTCAACTTGATACTTTTACGCGTTCTTGAGAAAAAGGGTCTTGACAGACGGACAGACAGACGGACAACAAAGTGATCCTATAAGGGTTCCGTTTTTTTCCTTTTGGGGTACGGAACCCTAAATACAAAAAAAACTGGATAATCACGGGCAACACCGCGGGATTCAACTAATTTTAAGTGACATCTATCGTAATTTTTGGCAAAGAGAGGATTTTTATCCAGAAAAAATGTACGTTTCCTATGGGATAGCCCACGCGAGAAGAACCACGGAGCGCAGCTAGTTGAACATAGATATGTTTTACAAATTACATGTTGGAAATTTCGTAAATCCAAGATATACCAGGATTATTTTCTCATTAGAATTATGATTATCGATATGTCATTTCCGTTTTGATAAAAAATTGTTTTTGTTATACTCAGTCTTGCGCAACTTCAATAAAAATTCTCGAACGTATGAAACGGAGACGAAATCAAACTTTTACGTTTTTTTACACTACCCTAACGTATAAGCTATTTATATACGTTAGAGCTATAGCTTAAAAAAAGAGACCCCAGGGAAACGCTGTGGCCTTATTAAAGAAGTTTGATTGTGATCGAGATTGCATACCGTCCCTTTCGGATCTACTTACTCGCATCACGTGCGTATGTGAGATGGCACGCAATCACGATCACAATCCGAATCACGATAAGTTGTCACGTCAACCCCATGTTGTCACGAGTATGGTTGTTGTACTCGAAGCTCTATCATCTGTTCCGTGATTGTAGGCTGTACTGCCGCCACGTGGACCCACACTTCGATGACCGCGTGGCCGAGGTGTTGCACTTCATCCGGCGGCGCAGCGACGAGACCAACTTCGCCATGAAAAAACTTAGACATGAGTTCTCGCCGTTCCCGCCGACGCTCTTTGAGAAAGCATACCAGTGTAAGTTGTTTTCTCTCTGTTTGTTACCGTGGACAGCATCTACCCGAGCTAACCCAGCTTTTAGAACTACCAGAGCGAGGCTCTGGGGTGCTGGAACAGTTGCTTCAGTTGCGTAGATAGATATATAGGTGATGATGATGATGAAAAGCAGTCTAGCTTTTCCCCTTCAACCACCCAAATCTAGCATGGTCTCATACTTCATCAGCTCACTGCTGGATACTGCCTAAGACTTCCCAATCAGTCTAATCTTTGGCTTTTCAATCCCAGTCACTTCCAGCTGCCTTTATACCCTGACTACATCGAGTTGTAATACTTCCTTCACTACATTTGCTGATTTGTGGACTACAATCTAGGAAACGCCCTGTGGTAGACCACCCTACCGAATACAAACATCACCAAACATTCAAACCTACAAATAATCATTAGCTATAAACAAATTATAAAACAAGTCGGTTAATTGTAGCGTCTACTGTATACAGAAATTACGGCCCAGGGTCTACGGCGTAGACGTCTACGAGATTTCTACAAACTCTACGAAGCGACTACGAGGTGTACTTAAGTTTACAAGATACTTGCTGTTACAGAAAGACGATGTGTATAATCGATAATGGTGAATACGTTTAACCCAGACCTGATTGACTCTCAAGAGATGCTGCCAGATACATCGAGATCATAGTGGCAGATTATTTGTTCCTTATCTCTTGTTACCTATACATTTTTATAATTTAGTAAAAATTTATCCTCAGGTGACCAGGAGCTAATGGCAAAGCTGTGCAAAGAAACCATCGCGACAGAGAAGTGGGCAAAGGAGCACGACGCGCCCGACTCCGATGGCGACTGTGCCACCTGCAAGCTCGGGGGCTCTACTGCCTTCTTCGCTAGTGGTACGATGTCTTTTTAAACCCCATTGCAAACAGATGGGTGTCTGTGGCATCGTAGCTCCCAAACGGCTGAACCGATTTAGATTTAGTTTTTTTATTTGAAAGGTGACTTGATTGAGAGTGTTCTTAGATATTATTAAAGAAAACCTGTTCAGCTGTTTTACAGGGGATTTTAAAAAAAAACTATTTATATTGTTATACATTCAATGTCAGCGGCTAGTGTGTTCTCATCACAGAAAAGATTTTTCTTTTCTGTGATTCTCATAAACTGGTTCAGATGCCGAAATTTATTTTGATGTTAGCGGCATCATTAAAAACTCCATTATGTATGACGAAACAAAAAACATTTTCAGTGTTTTTTATAGTTACTTGCCAATGTTGCGTGAAATGTATAAAATATTTGATCGAAATATTTTAAACTTTCAAAGAAATATTTGCATAGAGAACGTGGATATTCCATAATAAATTTAAAGTCATGGATAAGGGTATGCGTTGTAGAAAGAAAACGTCGCATACAATGCGATGTGATAATAGGGAAGGCTAACTTTGCCTCACAGTATACAACTATAGTCAGAAGGAGAAAAAATATTTTATCATTTTTTTTTTTTCGAGCACACTTTTCCCATATGCGCAGACCTTTATTTCGCGGGCCCAGAGCACTTAAACGAGGTCGGCTCCGTGAATGTGGCAAGCGGAAATTTTCGACAGGGCATGTGTGTTAAAAAACGAAAAAGTCAACTAAGGCCCAAGTACAATAATGTGATTGTTTTCAGAGAGTGGTCTGACTCTCTGGCACCAGTACCACGCGACGAGCCAGCACGCGCCGCCGCCGAGTGGCGCCCTGTGGCCGCGCGGGCCGGCCGAGCCGTGGTATAAGAGTGCGGTGGCCCGGCCCGCACTCCTAGTGGTGCACCTACCACTCGCGCCGCGCCGCATGCTTAGGAACTCTTTCCTGCACCCGCCATCGGTAAGGACCCAGCGGCCCGTGGCTGCGCGGCCCAGCCAAGCCCTCGTTCAAGAGCGCCACACGTGCTCGTGATGATTTGCAGGTGCAATGGGTTAGGATTTACCCTTCAATCCACCCCTAAATAGGCCCACAAGAACGGGTTGTTGTGGGCCTAGCTAGGGGTGGGTTCTTAATATAGAGGCATAGACCCCCAGCTATCCAGTGTCTTTTTTTACCGAAAATCTTTTATACTTTTAGGATTCATACAAAATTATCCAGGCCTTCGACCCTAATTGGCGTGGGGGATTACTGTGAAATGCCTGGAGGCCCTGTGTCTTTTAATGCGCAGGTCCGCATTAAAAGACACAACGAGACCTAGTCACAAATCTACAAATCTTTTGTGTGTGAGGTGAGGTGGCTTGAGAGACTGAGTCGGAAATACGGAAATCCGACGAAGGACTAAAGTCACAGATGTCGGAAACCATATCGTGCTGGTCCAGTGGCGCTGGGCAGGGCACGTGTCTAGACGTGGTGACGGCAGGTGGCCTGACAGAGTGGTTACCAATAGATGACAGTGTGTGCAAAAATGTCCCAAAAATATTTATCCTAAATAGAGTTCTAAAGGGTCGGCAACGTATTTGTGATGCCTCTGGTGTTACAAGTGTCCATAGGCGACGGTGACTGCTTACCATCAGGCAGCCCGTCTGCTTGTTTGCCACCTATGGCATAAAAAAAAAAAAAAAAAAATTATAACGTATAAGCGTTCCGTAAGCAGACAACCAGCCCGATTGATCGATGACATCAGACCCATCGCAGGTCATACGTGGATGAGGGAGAGAAGGCCTAACCAGCACTGGGTTGATACAGGCTAACGATGATGATGATAATAGATGTTTCAAGACCCAATAAGTAGCGCCAACACGGAAGTCTTTTATGTAGGTAACCTTATCAAATTCACATTATGTGAATGTGCACGCTTTAAACATTACAAAAGCGCGTGGTGGTGCTTAGACGTCACTTCTAATTTCTATGAAAATGTTTTTCCGGATATTTTTTTTTATTAAAAGAATCTGTAGATATGATCGTCGATTAATAAACACTTATTTCGCATTTGCGAGATGTCGATTGTTATCTGTTAAAATCAGTAGGGAAAATATGTTGATTGCAATCTGATTGCTATCTTCTTGATTAGATAAATAGATAAGTAGAATGTAACAAAATTTTACGTTTTGGCGTGAAGACTTCGCCTTGATAGATGGATAAACTGTTTATTGTTCACTCCAAAAATTACGTAGGTACATGATAAATAATTTTGTTTTTATTATACGACAATTACTACTGGTACTGCTATTATGCTATTACTTAGACATTCATTAAATAATAATTATTTGATATAGGTACAATTCACTACAAATACCTTTGTTTTGATCGAACTTCACAAAACATACGATACCTCGACTACCTATACTTGACTTCTGCTGGGTGAAAAGCCACGTGGGAATTGAGGGTAATGAAGCTGCAGATAAAGCCGCTAACAGCGCCGCAGGACATTAGGTACCCAACTATTCTAAGTTCTCTATCTCTTTTGTGAAAAACAAATTTAGTAAATTTAACCAAGAAACTTGGGAGACACGTTACCAAAATGCGGTACAGGGCCAGCACACGCGAAATTTTTTCCCTACTTACCTACCTACTCTTTACCTAAAAATTACCGAATTCCGGAAATGTGCTAGAATGTCATTCTATATCACTCAGGTTATTTCAGGCCATGGGTACCATAAGGCATATCTTTATTGTTTTAAAATTATTGATTCTGATAAGTGTCCATGCGATAACACCTCCATCCAAACTGTTAAACACCTTCTAGAACAATGTCCAGAATTCAGCACTTTTAGATTTACACATGAAGCACTATGTGCCTTCCTGGGTGTATCACCAATATCACCATATGATATTGATGAACCTATCAGAAAAGAGTCAGTCATAGCCTCATGGGAAAAATTAGTCTATAGTATTTTCAGCGTTTTGAAATCATACAATGGCACGTAAATAATTAATACAATATTTTCCTTTAGTTTAGCGTTCGTTTTTAGGTTAGGTTTATATTTATAGGATAGGAATGGATCTGTGGGGATTGGTGGTATCAAATTGCAATCATCAGATCGTGGGAAGACTCCCACAGATCTAGTGATTCATGTTTAAAATATTTTGTGTTTTTATTTTATTTTGTTTTAGCGATTGTAAACTAAATTGTGAATAAAAATATATAATTAAAAAAACTCGACTACCCATTAATTATCATTATTAAAATTAAACTTAATAATAATAAATAAACAAATAAAAATATGAAGCTGGCGTGGTTTTCGCACACGTATTTATATCCGTGTCTTATGAATAAAATGTGTGAAAACCACGTCAGTTTAATTTTTTTGCGGATTACTCCCCTACTCACGTACTTCGACTATAATAGTTTCAACCCTTACATACATACACAAACACACACAAATCCCCATACATACATACACGGTACCATATTGATTATTTACCTATATCTTTTCTCTTATCAGCTGATTGATTGATAATGCTAAGTAATGTATTAGAAACATTACTTAGCATTATCAATCAATTAGCGGATTAAAGCAATCTCGACACTCTCACATGTCATTGGAAAATAAAGTCAAGTGGGAACTGTAGGTTCTTGTACCTACTTCCATGCGTAAGATAAGTGGCCGCGTAATGCTACGTAATGGTGGAATAAAATCCATGCAAAAGCGATAAGGCAATATTATTACAAATATACTGATAAAACTACATAGTTACATCTAACTTCTGGGTTAGATATCAATCAAAGCCGACTATCGTCCTAATGGCAACCTAAAGTTACTTTACTATATATAGTCTACCGTAGATTAGGTAGTGCGTAACTAAATATTAAGCGTAACACAAATTTACATTATATTTAATTGAAAAAGCATGTACGTAGGTTCCTAATCGTTATTTTTATATGATGTCACTTATCAGAATTTGCTAAAATAGATATGTATTTGACATAATATCAAATGAAAGGGTTTGCTGAGAAGAATACGAAAAATTTAATTACATCACCCTAAATTCAATATGGCGGATGCCCCAAGATGTCGAGCAATTTTTTTTTATCTACCATCATGATATTGATTTAATGATATAGGTATCAAACAAAAAGGTTTTTTTATTTATAAAAAAATAAGCAATTGTGGTTTGATATCGACCCTGAACATGAAAAACGCTCAGTTGCCGCTAAGGCTTGTATTATAAAGTACTTTTCTTAAACATTGCGTAGATATTCACGTAAAAAATTACATAAATGTTTTAAGGTAATTTTTACATTGTGTTTCGCCGCTTTTAGAGGATAAAACGTATATTGAAATATTGTATGTACATAATAATTAGAGGAGACAAAAATTGGTTGCCAATTATTTTAGCAACACTTGAGTCCTTTTCCTAGAAATGTATTCTTGAAAAAATACAAATGTTTGAGCAAATTGTCTATTGTTCAGTTGGGCACAAAGCACGAGTGGTTGACGGCGGCGCGCGCGCTGGTCACCGAGAAGGGGTTCCTAGGTGTGGCCGGCTTCCACTTCCACCCGCAACACCTGGTCGAGGTGCTTGTCGCTACCACCGAGTTCCCGGTACGTTTCTTCTACCCATCATCGTCATTAGCAGCTTTTTCAGCCGCCTGCATGGCATAAGCCTTCTTTCATCGTCGTTTTGTGCAAACCTAGCGTAAAACGCCCTGCGATTCGATGGAGTGGAGATATATATGTCTACAGAACAGTATAGATAGCCCCGTTGGTCCAGTTTGTAGTGAACCTGCCTTCTGCGCTTAGGAGCGTGGGTTCGATTCCCACTTAGGACAAATATTCATGTATGTACATTTGTGTTGGTTCTATATCTGCGTAGTAATATCTATTCAAGAATGTATTTAAAAATATATAATTATGTATGTCTGTATTAGTCTCTGGCAGCCTTATTACAAGCTTTGCTTAGTTTGGTGTCAGACGACCGTGTGTGCAAGTGTCCCATTGGTGTCAGATGACCAAAAATGTCCCAAATATCTATTATTATTATTTATTTGGCAGTGTTTGGACTAGTGTTGAGGGAGATAGATGGAGAGTGAGTCCCGTCCATCAGTGGACTAATTAGTTATCTCATACCACGAGTCTGGGGTGCAAGTACCGTTCTTTTATCGATCGTCAAATTGACAGTTGAGGTCGTCAAATTCAATAATATGCCATTTTTCAGTACTCGCTGTGATCGATTCTATGGCATTTTAGCGAATTTGAAGATCGATAAAGAACGGTACTTGCACTGCTGATCCTGAACACAGATTACGTCCTCGTTCGTCCTGGGTTCGATTCCCACGTAGAACAAACATTTGGGTGATGAACATTTGTGTTTGTTCTATATCTGGTTGTTAATATCTATTTAAGTATGTATTTAAAACTATATATGTATGTATATCAGTCTCTGGCAGCCATATCACAAGCTTTGCTTAGTTTGGGGTCAAATGACCGTGTGTGAAAAATGTCCCGAATATTTATTTATTTATTGGTCGGTGCAAGCAGCACCTGTCTTAACGAATGTAAAGGTATGAGCCCGTCGCCAGCGATAGTCCTTCTTCTTACGTTTAAGCTTCTTAGTCTTGAGCATTGGCGCAAAGTTGCTAGTCTAACAGTTTTTTATTGGATACATTCGGAGAGTGTGCATCAGATCTGCGTGATTTTATTCCCTCCTGCCCATTTTTCTATCGGACTGCCAGAGTCGGCACGAAGAATCGACACCACTTTATGGTTGATATTCCGAGAACCCGTACGAAGCGCTTTGATTCTACATTTATTATGCGAATTACTAGTCTGTGGAATTCGCTGCTTTTGTGGGTGTTTCCTGATAGTTACAATCTGGGTGTCTTCAAGTCGAGAGTGAATCGATTTCTTCTAGGCAAGCATGCTCCATCGTAGACCGCATCATCAGCTTAACATTAGGCGAGTTGGAAGCCAAGCGCAAGCCTATTTATAATCAAAAAAATATTTAAAAAAGTAACACCGTCTCTATCGGAATGAAATTTTAAGAAAATGTATAGGACCAGTAGTGTCGCTTGTCTCCGACAGCGGACTCGATCCATATTTTTATTTTTTTATTTGTATTAATACAAACACCCACAGATATACACAACCAGATCGGCAATATATTTTAGTGAAAGAGACAACTTGATATGGCTCAGCACAAGTACGAAAAGGACATAAATAGATTTTGTTGTCCTTATCGGCGTGACCTGTTTTTGGTACCTCAAGTGTCAAAATCTGTAATAATCAGTGACAAACAAAACGGGTCTGAATTATATTTATTGCCTTTTTTTGGTGATTAAATGTGATAAATGCGTGTTTCCTTTGAAAAATAATTGTAAAAGATATTTTACAATGGTTGGTTGTAGCATTTTGGGCTGCAAGAAGCGCAGTGAGCGAAAATACGATGAAATATCATTTCACACGTAAGTAAACATATAAAGCTTGTAACGATCACCTAAATAAATTCAGGATATCAATTCGCAAATATTTTATTCATAATTAGTCAGTTTTTAGGTCGATTTGTGGTCTAATTCTATGAATTTTATCAAATTATTCACTTAGAAAATAAATTATGAATGTTGCCAGTTTATGAAAGAAATTACCCACCGCAACTAACATAAATTATTCGTTCTGCAGGTTTCCAACTGATCCTGTCACATTGCTGAAAAAAGCTGGCACATTGCAATAAGTGCAAAATACCGACCCTTTTATGCCCATATGAATATGGTGAATGTTAATATTAAATATATATTAATGAGGCCACAGTTATGAAGCTGGAAAAGCAAAAGGCGATTTCGGCGAACCGATTCAAAAAGCTACGCGCTGTTCGTGAAATTTGTACTGTAAACATTAAAGAGTCTATTTATCTAATTATTTGGAATGTTATACATAATTCCATTCATGAAAAAACTAAACTGACCAAGCGCGAGTCGGGCTCGCGCGCTGAGAGTTCTTTACAATCACAAAATACAAAAAGTTGTGCAAAAAGACAACATCACGCCCAGGCTGTCACCCATCCAAGTACCGACCGCGCCCGACGTTGCTTAGCTTAGTGGTAAACAGAAATTTGTCACTGACTCGCACTTGGCCAGTGTTTATTATTTGTTGTTTTACTTATGTTCACTAAAATCCGCTAAATTTGACGCTTGTACGGATTACCGTTTTTACACTAGAACAAATCCAAAAATACGTTTAACGTTTGTTGCATGGGGCCCTTCCTTTGCCCTTCCGTTTTAACTCTTTGACTTTTTTATTGTTTTTAATTAATCATAAAAAATCATGCTATGGTTACTTTACAACCCTTTTTCTAGTACTATATTCTAATCCTAACAAATAATTATAATAAAAACGCAAGTAAGTTTGTAACTTTCTGTCTGTTTTTTTACGAGGAAACGGCTAAGTCATGGTATAATAATATACTCCGCCAGGTATAGCAATTCGAGAAAAAATGTTTACGTAGGCGTCCCGCAATGATGTCATGATGTCAATTTACAACAGGTTAGAGAGAGATGACGATACACCACGTAACAGCTAATTGAATAAAGTGGCAACTGGACAGTGACGTCATTGCGGGACCACTCCCAGACTGCTAGACCTTGTTTTCTTAGATCATGGGCTAAGTCAAATTTTGTCAGGACGATAGGGTGTGTCATGAGGACAGACAACGTACTTTTCTTCCCAGAAAATTGCAGGTAGCACCGCGGGTTGCAGCAGATAGTGTATAAAATATAAATATTTAAAAGGTAGTATTGTTTCCAAAGTACTCATTGAAGATTCACTACCCATCATAGTAGGTAAATTACCCTAACTTATAGCAAATCATTTTAATGTGGCAACACACCTTGTTGAAGCGAGAGGCACTGAGCTAGCCACGCTCATTGAAAATCTATAGGTAGTAGATCTGTGCAAACACCTATACATTTCGATAGGTACGGTGACACCATGTGACACTGTCGTCGGCGACGGACACATACCTTTAACCTATCCTACTCCTTTCATTCGTTCAGTCATTCTCCATCCTGGGCTTTCTGCTTCAAACATATATTTAGATTGATAATTTGATGTTGGTTGTGGTTGATTGATAGTTTTTTTTTTTTTTTTGGGGGGGTTTTCATTTTTCATATTTGTGTACAGTGTAACGATGAGGACAAATCCAAATGCAAGCCGCGGTGCGACGAGTCGTGGTCGTGCATGCTGGTGGACGAGGGCGGGTGGGTGGTGGCGCGCGACGCCGGGAACCTCACCTGGCCGCCGGAACTCCGCGACCATCTCTCGACCCTGCATCCAGCCGCAATGGCAGCTCTACTGAACGCTGGGGTGTTCCAACTCAAAAGCGTGCACGACTACCAGGCTGTTTGCTTCTTCCCTCCGTGGAGCGGTGCTTCAATGGTGCGTCATCTGGATGTCAGAAGTCTGATCCTGAACCCAGCCGCCACGGCAGCTCTACTGCATTTGTAGTATTATTTATTCTATAACTACACTTCTATTTTAATTCTGTCTTCCTTCCTACCGCGTACTTTTTTCATTTTTAAATATACCTATTACTTCTTGAGGTATGAGGCAGGGTTGCCACCTTTTTGAAAAAAAATCATCGGTCTTTCATAGTTGATAGGGGGAGGGTGTTTTAAAAATGACCATAATCATTCTTAACGCAAAGATCTTGTATATACCCTAAAGGGACCTTAACGTAATTAATGAATGGCCCTTTAGGACCTAGACGCATATTTGTTTGCCACGCGTCATTGTGAAATGTGTGATCGTCGCATGTAATAAAAAATCTGGACAAATATATAGGTTATCGGCGCGAGGGAAAATATCATCAAAATTGGGACTGTCCCGGCAGAATCGGGACAGGTAGCAACAGTGGCGGATCCAGGATTTCATTTGGGCGGGGAAGGGGGCCGTCACGCAAGGTCCACCTGAATCAAATCGAAAAGTTGAGTCGAATGTATGGAATCGTGTTTTACTACTTTGCGAGTGTGCATCCAGCCACAATAATAGCTTTACTGGTCCAGGCAGCAGTAGCAGCTCAAGCCCAAGTATTGCTGACATAATATCTCAAAATCGAAGTCATTGAAGAATTTGCAAAAAGTTATCCGATAAGACTCGCCAAATATAAAATGTGTGCTTTTTTAAATGCTGACCTTGATAAAGCCTACCCTATGAATTAATTGGATATTGTTTGTGTATTCAGAAGTCTGTAATAAGTATTCTATCTTCTAATAGAATCTCTTATTTTCAGATAGTACCGTCTCTGCTGAAGTCATTGTGGTATTCAGTCACGCTTCTGTTTCGAGCCGTACATCAAATTGGTGCCTTGCTGACGTTTATTGCTTCCAGTAAGTAACTGCACCAGATAAATGTCTAAACTGAGTAGACTATGATGAATACGGAACGACGAAATATGAGAAGGGTAGGAATGGGACCTCGTACACCTTGATGACTTCGATTCGTGTAACACTTGGAGTGTTCCATCGTAGACCACATCGTCGTTAACATCAGGCGAGTTGGCGGTCTATGGCGGTTGGCAAGCCTATTATTAAATATAAAAAGTACAAGTAGTTATTCTGTGGTATCGTCAAATATAAAGCTTTGAAGTACTCCATAATTTTTAGAATTTGGGGTGCATCAATCTATCTGAATTATCAAGGGAGTCGCCAGGTTGGAGTGTTGGTAAGCGCTCGTTCAAATAGCTTCCCAACCTAAGAGTAAATAAAATAACTTATTAACGTTGTTATTATATTTATATTTAAATAACGTTGCCCCCAAGTCACCCCCCACCCACATAAAATAATTTTAAAAACTAGGTAAAACAAACTAGCTTATAGGTAATGATATTTACTGCCTTGTGATTCATTAACTTTCATACAAATTAATTAGAAATATGTATAAAATTCACGACATTATTTACAAAATCATTACAGTAGGTACTTTGTATATTTTCGCTTGCATGATCTCTTGAAGTCGATAACAAAGGTTCTCTCTCAGGTGCTATGGTTTCTGCGGAAACAAGGAAGGAAAAAGAGAAGCGCCGTAAAAGTTTGAAGAAGAACTACGCCCGAGAGCAGTTCGACAGCTTATACGACCCTGACGTCATCGTGAACAGGACGGTGTTCGCGGCTTGCGATAGACATCGGGCCTTTTATCAGTTTCAGGTGAATTGATAACGCGCGCTTTTATCATGTCTGGATGAAAACGAGTAAAATACCCCTCATAATGAATTATAATAATGTAAAATACACGCGATAAAATCCAATAAGTGTTTTAGGGTTCCTTACCCAAAGGGTAAAAACAGGACCCAATAAGTAACGGGGCTTAGTAATAACTAAGCCTACGATGTATGTATTGTATGTCTGTCTGTCTGTCCTACCTTTTAACGGCTGTATTTTTCAAACCGTAATAGATAGTCAGTTGAAATTTTCACAGAATATGTAATGTTACGGTTTTAGTAAAGACAAACAGTAAAAACGAAAAGGGGTCTCCAATCGCATACAACAAACGTATTTTTTTTACGTATTTTTGTATTAGCTCTAATGTAAAAACGGTAATACGTACAAGTGTCAAACTTGGCAGGATTATAGTACACACTCTAAAGTAACACAAATAATAAATAATGGCCAAGTACGACTCCGTGTCAAATTTCTGTTCACCACCGGTCTCGTACGATCACTGCGGTGCGGCGCGGCGCGGCCGGTAGGTACTTGGATGGGTGACCGCCTTGAATGTTGTCTTATTGCACAATTGTTTGTACTTTAGTAGCTAACAAGTTATGTGGTGATACGGAACCCTCAGTGTGCGAGCCCGACTCGCACTTGGCCTGTTATTTTATAATTAAATGGGCTAGCATTTGAGCACAAATCAACTGATAGTAAGCGACGATGCGGTCTAAGATGGGGCACGCTTGCCCATGAGGTGCCTTCACTCTTGTCTTGAAGAGACCCAAGTTGTACAGGGAACACCGCGGCAGGCAGCGCTATCCATTCCTGTGCAGTTCGTATTAGGAAGGAATATTGGAAACGCTGCGTGCGGTCTTTACCAAAGTTCGCACGTGTAAAATTCGCGAAACCCAAAGAAATCATTATAAAGATAAGATTTTTAAAATGAAAATAAGTTTTGATACATCATGTTCCCCATGTTTACCGTTTGTGAAATATGAACTGGTACAATTACAAAATTATCAAGGTTTAATGTTGAAAGACATAAGAGATGTTATTTTCAGCAAACTCCGAAGACGATAGAAGCGTTATCCCGAACTCCTACGGCCGCGCAGCTGGCAGACTGCAGCTGGCCCGTGGTGGGTGCTGTCGTGCCGGACACCAACCTCGTGCTGCTGGCGCTGTACAAGTGTCAAACGCAGTTCGAAGGCAGGCCGCCGCCCTCGCCGCTTCACAACCAGATGGCAAGTCCACTCAGGGTCGGACTGGGCTGGAAAGGTCCGGGTGGCTCCCCACAAGCCCGGGGCCCGAGACTAATAAATAAACAAATATTCGGGACATTTTTTGCACACACTGTCATCTGACCCCGAACTAAGCAAAGCTTGTGATATGGCTGCCAGAGACTGATATACATACATATATATAGTTTTTAAATACATACTTAAATAGATATTAACACTCAGATATAGAACAAACACAAATGTTTGTCCTAGGTGGGAATCGAACCCACGCCCCCAAGCGCAGAAGGCAGATTCACTACCAACTGGACCAACGGGCTATCTAAAAACTAGACCCCGTATCCTACCTACCGCCTGGCTGGCGGCAAGCCCCAGAAGCCAGGCCCGTGGAGGGCCCGCGCAGGCTGGGGCCCGGCTGGTAAACGCCATCTCGACTATATGGCCAGTCCGACACTGTCCACTTTCTACTTATTTCTTCTTAGTCATCATTTGAAAGCTAATAAAAACGATAGCAATGATGACAGAGACAGGCCTGTATCCTCAGATCAGACAACCATAGGAGATATGGCGGGTGCGAACGCATCTGGCCTAAATCAGGCTTGAAGCCTTTAGTCGACCTTACCCTGCAGAAGACCTTGCTGCTCTTTTTTTAGGGTTCATCATTATCATCATTTCAGTCTTGGGACTTCTACTATTTCCAATGTGTTTTAGGGTTCCGTACCTCAAAAAGAAAAAAGGAACCCTTATCAGAAATTTCATAAAATTCAGTTCAGTACTTTTGTTTTGAAATAAAAATTGGTGAAAAAAATATGTCATCCAAGTAAATGAAATTGCGTATTAATTTACTAAATTTGAAGTCGGTTTTTTAAATTGATAATTTTATTAATTTTGATGACCGAGCTACCGCTCGATCGCTTTATATTTATACTCGCGGTCCGCCCCAGCTTCGCAATGGTATAGATTATAGCCTATGTCACCCGGGGATAGTGTAGCTTCCCAACAGTGAAAGAATTTTTCAAATCGGTTCAGGAGTTTCGGTGCCTATTCAATGCAAACAAACAAACAATCAAATCTTTCCTCTTAACAATATTAGTATAGACTAATCAACTAATGACGATGATAATAGTATTGTGCTTGTTGCAGTATCCGAAGCCAGAGCCGATGTACTATGACGGCATAAAGGAGAGTACGGCGAGCCAGGTGGCGTGCTGGCGGAACAAAGTGCCGCTGCCGGGCCGCCCGCCCTCTGCCACGTGCTACGCTCACGACTACAAGCAGGTACACTTGTGGAAACTGCCACTTATGGTCTAAGCAAGGGCGGATCCAGCTTTGCTGCCACCAGTACCGGCGTTAGGGCAGGGCCTGGTTGGGCGACCGCCCGGAGCGCCAGATAAAAAGGGGCGCCATAGGCGCCTAGAAAGGGGCGCCGCAGGTATATAAAAATATATAAATATATTATATCTAATCTATTCTTTGCCTTTTTTCGGTTTGAATGGCAGACGAGGGGGGGGGGGGGGGGGGGGAGGTGCGCCGTAGAAGTCTCGCCCAGGGGCCTTACGGACAACTGCTATTACAGGCACCTAATCGGCTCAGTTGGACAATCACGCTACCGCAAACCGTATGTTGGCGCGATAAGGTTTGCGGTCGCGTGATTTTCCAACTGAGCGGATTAGGTGCCTGTAATAGCAGTTGTCCGTAAGGCCCCTGGGCGCTGAATCATTTCATGTAGGTAAATTCCCTTTAATTTTTACGCTATACAAAGCGTGAGGTATCGACAGAACCAATCTATATCTTATAAAAATAATAGGCGATGTATGTTCTCTATGGACTCCAAATCGGCTGGACCTACTTTGACGGGACTTTCACTGGCAGGTAGCTTATGATATAAGGAGTAATACAGGCGGGTGAAATCGCGGGGCACAGCTTGTAATATAATTATATACGAGTAGAAGCGAAATACTACTCACTGACTGACTGACTCAAGAAATCTCGAAAACTACTCTCTTGACCTACGAAGCTGAAAGGGAGCAAGATTCCTTGTAGAGATCTGCTAAGAAAGGTTAAAATCGGTTTATTCTAGGCAAGCTTGCTCCACCGTAGACCGCATCATCGCTTAACATCAGGCGAGTTGGCGGTCAAGCGCAAGCCTATTATTTATTTAAAAAAAAAGGATTTAGGGGGCCAAACGGGTGGTGAAAGTTTTATAAAAGCCTACGCGTATAAAGTCGGCAACAGTTAGTATTCGATAAACATATTGAAATATTTTTTTTGTATCGAAGGTTCAAATGTGTTGCAGGAGGAGGGGTACCGGCAGTGCGGCCCGTGGCTGCCCGATCCAGAGAAGAGAGATAGGGCCAGCGGCATGCACTTTCACTTTACTCTCCTGTTACTTACCTTTATATTCCTCATAATATAAGCTTCTTGCCTACTTTATTTAGTATCTAAGAGCCGTATTGCGAAACGTCCAAGAATTTACTGAACTATCTAAAATTAATTCACAATTGATCTCAATTAAAGGAATGTCTTATTTATTCATGGTCATCAAAATCAGCCTTTCTTAGTCCAGGGGCCTTACGGCTATCTCTTAACACGGGCTCGAAACAGCGCTGAAACAGCTCAGTGCGGTAAATCACGCGAACGTGAATCAACATTACGTTTTGCAGTCGCGCAACTTTTCGCAATCACCTCAGCAGGCCCCCGATTCTACTAAACAAATTGTTTTTTAATTGTAATTGTTTCAATTTTAATTTGTAAATAATGGCCTCAAACTTGAAAGTTAAAAAAGAAATACTAGAAAAATATAATTTTTTATACTAATAACTTAGTATAAAAAATATTAAAAACTGTCAATGTTGAGGCAATTATTTACAAATTAAAATTGACACAATTACAATTTAAAAACAATTTGTTTAGTAGAATCGGGGCCCAGTGCAAGTACCGTTCTTTATCGATCGTCAAATTTGACAGTTGAGTTCGACAAATTCAATTTGACATTTTGATCAGATATGATCGATTCTATCAGCTATATATTTCTAGCATTTTATCGAATTTGTCGATCGATAAAGAACGATACTTGCACTGCTGACGAAGCCCGTAAGGTCTCGGCATATGTAGAAATTCGCAAAATGTCACGTTGGCACGTCATTTTTTATTCGATAGCCTTTCCCAAGGCTCTCATTTCGGCTTTTCGCTTCAAGCCACTGCCAGCCGCCTTACGTATATCGTCACTCCATTGAGACTTACGTTAAATTTTTGTCGATTCGTAATCTCCAATTAAAAACATGTCTGCCCCAACGGTTATCTGTTCTTCGCCAAATATGACCACTGCTACTTCAGCTTGCTAATATGCTACGCTGAGCCACTGTTTATGTGACAAGTATTTATGGTTGTGCTCTAATATCTCTCATCGAGATAATTAAGTACTTTTTATTTTTAAAAAGCGTGTTTGTGACTAGAATTAAAGTACATAAAGCTGTTTTCAATTTAAAATATGAAAGCATTCATCGCCTTCGTGGAATTGACATTCGGGCAAAGATTTAGCGATTACCAAGGACGTTTCATAACCTGCCATTAGGTTATGAAACGTCCTTGTCGATGATGATGATAATGGGCTAGGGCCCATCATCTCTCTGAGAGAAACCCTGTGTCCCAGCAGTGGGAACGTGATAGGATGAAATGATGATGATTATATTTCTAATTCGAACTATTTTTTATTCACGGGTGATCAAAAGATACCAAAACAATAATTTTAATCGAGTCGCCTATGGTCACCTAGGTGCAGGTGATCAAAGGATACTCAAATAATAATTTAAACGGAGTCGCCTATTATCACCCAGGTGATTATATTCCCAGGAGATCAAAGTCGACTGAAGAGTAGACTTTTATCACCCAGGTGATTAAAGTGGAATAGACCACGATTACCTACTACGTACACCTCAGTCCAGTTTTTTTAATTCTTGCCAATGGACATAGTAGAGAAAAATGCGGCACACTGGGTTTTGATAGAACTCGACGAGCTCGGAATCCATCATAATAAAGTTCTGTGATTCTAGTCATAACTTAAATGTAGGTAATAAAAGTTTCAAATAAAACAATTGTTTCCATTAACTCGTTTAATTAAATTATCGTTAGTTTGAACATGAATATTTGGTTCGGAAATGTCTCTAATACTGATACAGATCGAGTCTACGCGTACTACAATCACATTTCCTTGAAACATTTATATTACTCCTAAATAGTATTATATATCATAATTTTATCTCTTCGTATGTATTGGAATGCGCTGAATCGGTGGATTTAATATACAGGGTTACTGATAATTTGCTAACAACATCTCGCTGGCAACTTCCCTACACAACACTCGCGGGAAACATCCCTACACAACAACTAACAACTTTATAACAATAATTTAATAAAGTTTATTCGTTCAAGATAACTTAGTGTCAATACAAAAGCCAAAGTAGGTAACAAAAGAAACCCAAATAAACAATGTTCCGTCGGTGTGCACTGAATCCCACACTAGGGTGACCTGTGTCGACGGGCTTCAGACTCCCCATTTGGCAAGACGTATAAAAAAAAAACCAAAGCTTTTTTATATTCGTATTTTTCCTTCTAAACAATAAAACTACACTTGCATTGAAATTTAAAAAAAAAAACGCTTTAAAAAAGGACAATATTTTTTTATACAAAATTATATTATAGGACAATAATTTGCTATAAATGGCAATAATTTGACGCGGTTTCAAATGAGAAGAAACGTTCGGTCGAAGCTTCTTAAGTTTCGGCAACTCTTGTGCCTAGTCCAAAACTAGTTTTTATTTCATACGCTTTCTTGGGAATGTAAAGTCGAGAGATTGTTAGGTAATTAATAATAACCCTGTACTTAACAATTTTAAGATACATATAAGTATTCATTAAATTGATGATGAAGACATGATAATTTCTATTACATAAACATACCTACCCTACCAACATCGTAATTTAGAATTGATTACTAGCTTAGCTTAGTACGCGCGACTTTGTGCGCGTTTATTGAAATATCTCATTGCTGCATCGCAACGCAATACTCGCCTCGGCTGTACTGCCGCACGTAAGCTAGAAAGCAGCTAACCGACATTACAGTTCAAAGTGAGCTGATCTCTCTATCTAGCTCTATCTAGTTTTCACAATATGTTGAAAATCAGTCAAACTCACATTGGACCGTAATGTCGATTTGCTGCTTTTTAGCTCACGTAAGGCAGTGTACACTCGTTTAAAATGCCCGAAACCATATATCGGGAGTTAGTGTTTCATTTATTAAAATATAAGAGGTCCGGAGAAGAAAAATATGTATACTGGAAAAATATTTCAAGTCAGCCAATAAAGTTATGAGATACTAGCGGCTCGCCCCGGCTTCGCACGGGTATAGATGTGTTATAGCCTATGTCACCCGGGGATAGTGTAGCTTCCAAACAGTGAAAGAATTTTTCAAATCGGTTTACTAGTTTCGGAGCCTATTCAATGCAAACAAACAAACAAACAATCAAATCTTTCCTTTTTATAATATTAGTATAACTAAGATATAGATAAGCGTTTAAAGTTTTCGGTGGAGTTTGAGATTATGCTCTGTCACTTTACAGCTCTATTCATAAACATTTTCAATTCAATGACCCTATTTATAAATATAAGAAAATGCTATCATATTATACACGCAATATTACTTCGGAAATGTTTTATCAGTTTGGATACTTTAACTTTTGGAATTGTTAGACTTTTCATAATAACAAAAACATTCGTAATAAGACACCTAACTATAGTTAACAACAATAAAACTAATCAAACTGAAAGAACAGAATAAATTTCATGTAAAACAGTAACACACAAAATGATCACAAATTAAGTGTGATCATTTTATTTCACATCAACGCTCTAGCGTTTTAACTTATACCTATTACTTATAACTTAAATAAACTCCTTACTTAAGAAAGTAAAACACTTCAAAAGCCTGATAAACTAAAATAAAACTAAAAAAAAACTAAAAAAAAAAAACTAAAAGAAACAAAAACAAAAAAAACTAAACAAACAAAACAAAAACAAATAGTTAAACTTTTTTTTCCCTAATTTTTATTATGACCAGAATAAATGGGAAAACTTGTTCTCCCATTTTTTGTGGTCAAAAGAAAAAATATTAAACAAAAATTTATTCTAAATATTTTGAAATGTTAACTTTACAAAATGACAGCACATTTTTCAAAAGTCGACAGTAAATAATTATTATATTTAAAAAGAACCTCGCTACAAATGTGCATGTGAAATAGCGACGCACCATATTCTGGGCCTTAAGATAAGCCTTTAAGAGAGGAAATAAATATATGTACTAAAAAGGCCCATTGGATATTTTAATTTCTTAAAACAAGGTATATTATAAAAAAAAAAATCGAATTAAAGTCCCACATATAAGAACATATATATCCGTTCATTCAATGTATCGTTCGACGAATATATCATTCTTTCATTCACTCACCAAATTAGACAAGTTGTACTAGAAGTAGTTATAAGTGAGTGAAGCAGACACCATTATTATTGTCATTATGGAACGAAACAAAATCATAATTTATTTTCTACAACAATATTACAACTCGAGTCCTTCGACTAAAATAAAATGAATGGAACATGCCCAGTAGAAGAACATTTTTGAAGATAACAAAATGAGCGCCGGCTCTCATTTCGTTTCAGTCGGTCTCTAGCCGTAGGAAGTGCAACACGTGTCTATTGTTACGTCATAACGAAACATCTGACAAAATTATGCATTCATATGCTTTCCCGAAGTGTAAATACACAAATAAAACCGGGATCTATATTTTTTTACATTTATACTGTACATTTTTATAATTAGGTGTTGAAGTATATGTCTGACGGTTTTGACTCGTTTTTACTGAGCAATTTCAATGGTTAGGGCCCGTCCATTCATTAGAATTTGGTCGAAGCTCGAGTCTGGAATGTTAGCGTATGTTAAATGCTACAATTATGACTATTAATAAAACAAAAGATAAATCTCTGCTCTGTTAATTTTTTTAAAACATTTAGTTGGCTCATACGTACTTATTCAAGGATATCATTGTAATCTTCATTATGTTTTTTTTAGGTTGGTTCCAACAATGATATCGCGGTAATAAAAACAGGTATTCCATAGAAAAATTACATTAGCAATCAACGAAGTTTATGGAACAGCAGATTTCTTTTTTCAGTAATATCTTCGAATTTGTCTATCGTCCATAAGAACACCTCGTTTAATTAAACATTCAGATATTTCTCAAACATAGCAACTATCCTACCTACTACTATGATGTTAACAGACATAACAAATTTTTTGCATTTTTTTTTTTAATTTTTACATCATACTTCAAGATCAAAAATATTGTTACTTATTTATTTGCCCTAACTAATAATTATAATAACCCTGAAACGTCAGACTATTTAAAATACTATTTTTGTTTACTTCCAAAAGATACATAATTTTGAAAACAATTACAACGCATAATTTTCTAGTAGTTAATGTTAGCTTGTATTTTGTTTAGTTAATAAAGTTACAACTTTCATGTTCGGTGCTAATTTGAAATAATTACATTGAAGTCAACGTATTTTGTCAACAAAAAACGGCGGGAAAATTAAAAATATTCTTTATAAATATAAATATAAATATTCGGGACATTTTTGCACACACGGTCATCTGACCCCAAACTAAGCAAAGCTTGTGATATGGCTGCCAGAGACAAGTTGACAACACTGAATAGTAAAGTAATTTTGACATAAACCATAGACAAAAATGTGACATTTTTATTATATGCAATGTCTTGTGACCTTCTTGTGACAATTTATACTGATTGTAATATTTAATGAAAAAAATATCATTTTAGAAATACTATCTTTTTTCAAATATTTTTTTTTTAGGTTGTAATTATGTGACGCAGAGATACAGATTTGAAAGAATAGAAGAGTTTAGTAATAGACTTAATTTTAAACATTTCTATGATTATATTATTTCATTCTTTTTTTCTTAGACAAAAATATAATAATATTCGCAAAAATTTCATTATGTTGCAATTATAACTGCGGTAAATATATTACTATGAAATAATATCAATATTAACAATCTGCTTTTTTATATGTACATAATTATTACATGTTATTTTGAGCACTATATTTTGGTCTAAAAAGAAAAACTATTTAGAAGACAACCATTTATTTTTCTGGTTGTTAAATACCAAAAAATACACTTTTCACTTTTCATGCTCGTAAATTTCTTGCTTATCGGTGTAAGCGTAATAAAACAAAGTTTTATGCTCTAGTGCATAAGTCTGCTTTTTATGCACAAAAATGTTTACTTTTTACAATTGTTCAAAAATATTTAGTTTGTAATGTATTTCATTAAGGAAGTTAATAAAAGACTCAGTTATAGCCTTTGTCGAATAAAAATAGAATATTGTTAATTTTTTGTATTAATTTTAATTAAAGAGATATTATTTACAATATTACTGTTTTATTTCCTCGCAAGTGTATGAAAAGTCGAGCCGTACATAAAACCCATTTTATTGTCGACTTAAATATCCTCGCCTTCAGCTCGGGCTGATAAACGCCTTGCTACAATGGCTTGTTTTATGCACTCGTTGCACAATGTACTATTTTTAGCATGCAGGCTTTGTATATTACAGGCAGGTCAAGAAACGATATCGAATTATAATCGATGGTAGCAAACACGTAGCCAATATACAGGCTGATTTTTTTCAAGTGGGTGTGGATGGTCTAATCTTAAACTATAAGGAATAGCGAAAAGTACTCAAAGGAGTGTTGGGCATGATTTTGATAAAAAATAAAACATCATCACTGCATCATTGGCTTTTGACAAATCTATATTCCTAGACAGAAATCAAACCAGTTGATTGAAAAAATACACTGTATTATTAGACCATTCGACAGTGTCGTTAATAAGGATCGAATTCTGGAAAGTAATGACATACGGCAGAATTGAGGAAAATGTTAGATTTTAATAGCAATTAATCAGTTAAGGTTTAATTAATATCACCAAGTGCATAAAAAATAACTGGTCCGCCTTATTTGAGAGTCCGCCATATTGGATTTAAAAACAAGTCAGTTAGCTAACCATGCATTGGCGTCGATTCTATCATACCGTTCACTAAACTTAACCAATCTGACAGGACTAAAATTATCTGCCTCTCTATTAATTTTAATATGTTAGAGAAGGATGGCAACAATTTTTAGAGCTGTCAAGTTTAGTTTGGAGTACATCAGAATCGATGCCAATGGCGTCGATTCTGTCATACCACTCACTAAAATAAACCAATCTGACAGGACTAAAATTATCTGCCTCTCTTTTCATTTTAATGTGTGAGAGAAGGATGGCAACAATTTTTAGAGCTGTCAAATTTAGTTTAGTTTGGAGTACATCAGAATCGATGCCATTGTCATCCAAACTAAATGTGTATGTACAATTTCAGCTCAATCGGTCGGGGCGGGGATAACTGTTTTAAAATTCAGTTGCAAGATTTGACCATAGTACTAACAAGGCAAGTTAGATAAAAGCTTGTAAAAAGTTAACATCAATACCTACTATTCCTAAACTAAGACAAGGAGACCTAATAAAATCTTTTCCTAACTCTACTGATTATATTTTAAAACTATAACCAAATACTGACAAACTTAAAAATACAACAGAAAAAAAGTGTAAAAAAATATCTTTGGCATAAAAACCTTTGCAAAATACATTGTGCATATTTTAGAATTTAAAAAATAATAACAAAACGAAACAAAACACATTTGATGTGCGTTAAAAAAAGTAATGATTTTGGTAAAATATCACTGTGCTTGTGATAAAGGTACTTAAAGATCCGATTCGTAATGAATGGTTAAACCGATGGCCCAGTGGTGAAATAAATCTATATTAACCACCCGTATCGTATCGTAACAAAAATAGTTTTCACTTCTCATGCTCGGAAAGTTCTTGTTTAGGCCCGGTGTAAGCGGACTAAAACTGATTTTTATGCTCAAGTGCATAAAAGTTATAGGTACTTTTGTGCACTAGAGCATAAAAGTAAACAAAACCTAATTAAAATTGTTCAAAGAGGTTCAGATTCGTAGACATAACATCTGTTGAATAAAAAAAGATTTTGGCGCCAACGTGAAGTAAACATAAAGTCTACTACAGGTATTACATACAATTACACTGTTTTATTTCCTAGCAATTTAAGTGAAGAGCCGAGTGTATAACTCGAGCATAAAACTCATTTTATCCTCGACTTAAATATGCGCCCTCGTATTGTATCTCTTCAATCGGCAAAAAGTTAAAAGTTACTGACCGTATACTGCCGGCTAGCTGCCAAAGTAGACTAGAAGTCCTGAATATCCGCTAGCCCTTATGTTAGCGGAATAGAAGTTAGTTTCACTTGTTATTCCTCCTCGGATTCAGTGTCGGAATCAGGGATGGTGTTGAACCAATTCTCCCAATTGGAAGGTGGGCCCATCGTGGTTCGCCTGTGGAAAGACAAAAAACTTCAAAATAAAACGAAAGTTTATAATCTGTAATTTTTAACGAGGTCCTTCGAGCTCGAAATTAAAAGAAAGTTTACGATCTGTAATTTTTAACGAGGTCCTGCGAGCTCGAATTTACACGAAAGTTTAAATCTGTAATTTTTAACAAGGTCGTGCGAGCTCGAAGTTACACGAAAGTTTAAATTTGTAATTTTTAACGAGGTCCTGCGAGCTCGAAGTTAAAAGAAAGTTTACAATCTGTAATTTTTAACGAGGTCCTGCGAGCTCGAAATTAAAAGAAAGTTTACAATCTGTAATTTTTAACGAGGTCCTGCGAGCTCGAAATTAAAAGAAAGTTTACAATCTGTAATTTTTAACGAGGTCCTGCGAGCTCGAAGTTAAAAGAAAGTTTACAATCTGTAATTTTTAACGAGGTCATTCGAGCTCGAAATTAAAAGAAAGTTTACAATCTGTAATTTTTAACGAGGTCATTCGAGCTCGAAATTAAAAGAAAGTTTACAATCTGTAATTTTTAACGAGGTCCTGCGAGCTCGAAGTTAAAAGAAAGTTTACAATCTGTAATTTTTAACGAGGTCATTCGAGCTCGAAATTAAAAGAAAGTTTACAATCTGTAATTTTTAACGAGGTCCTGCGAGCTCGAAATTAAAAGAAAGTTTACAATCTGTAATTTTTAACGAGGTCATTCGAGCTCGAAATTAAAAGAAAGTTTACAATCTGTAATTTTTAACGAGGTCCTTCGAGCTCGAAATTAAAAGAAAGTTTACAATCTGTAATTTTTAACGAGGTCCTGCGAGCTCGAAATTAAAAGAAAGTTTACAATCTGTAATTTTTAACGAGGTCCTTCGAGCTCGAAATTAAAAGAAAGTTTACAATCTGTTATTTTTAACGAGGTCCTGCGAGCTCGAAATTAAAAGAAAGTTTACAATCTGTAATTTTTAACGAGGTCCTTCGAGCTCGAAATTAAAAGAAAGTTTACAATCTGTAATTTTTAACGAGGTCCTTCGAGCTCGAAATTAAAAGAAAGTTTACAATCTGTAATTTTTAACGAGGTCCTTCGAGCTCGAAATTAAAAGAAAGTTTACAATCTGTAATTTTTAACGAGGTCCTTCGAGCTCGAAGTTACACGAAAGTTTAAATCTGTAATTTTTAACAAAGCTCTCGAGCTCGGTTTTATATAGGTTAGGTATTCAAGTTGTTCACTTTGATAGATACAATATAATCTTAATTATTACTCTATCTTTATGAAACATGTTGTGCAAACTCAGTATAGAAGATAGATACTTACAGCTGCTTGGTGACTGGTTGCGGCAGGGTGGCGGTAGCAGGTGCGGGGGGCGCGGGGGGCGGCGCGCGCCGCTGCAGCGTCTGCGTGCCTCCCTCCTCCGCCTCGTCACCCCACCCTTCTTCCAGCACCCATCTGTCATTTGGAATAATTCACACTTCATACAGTCACTCATGGGCGTGTAAATATAAGGGGAAAGGGGGTCCGTACGCCCCCCCCCCCCCCTTAACATACGAAATTGAATGAAAAAATCGTTGAATATTGGACAGAAGGCACGGATAATCTGTGCCACCAACGCTAGCCACAAAATATAGTATTAGCACGCGCCGTTTGATTGTCATGGAAGCGGTTCTTTGCTGTGACAACGAACTATAGCTGTGCGGGAGAAGCTCTTCCGCAAAGCGTCTATTAGAATAGAGTTTATATGGCGCACGCACGGCGTGACGTGCTATATTGCGGTCCCGGTCTAAACTACTAAACTAACTACTAAATAAGTCTTTAACCCCGAGGTAAACACTGTGCTTTTCATTACGAATACAAGGAAACTAAAAATAAAAACATGAACTGATTGTGTTAATACAAATCTGCTATACGGAAGTATAAACAAAACTCTACAATGAAGATCGGATTCCCGCTAAAAAATATTTTTTACTTCCTGACACTGGCAACTGCACGAGAAGTGCAGGACCATAATCCCCAGAGAGAAAACAAGTTAGAACATGGTTTAGTAAAAATGTGAAAATAGAACTAGTTTTTTTTTAAGTATCTGTCAGTTTTCAACTGTCACTGTCAGTTGAAAGTGATTCTCCCTAGGGCTGAAATGTATTACTTTCAACCCGCACCTAAGGCAACTTCAGACCTACTTTCCGAGTATGAGTAATGAAAAATACATAATATGCTTTATTTATTTTTGTACAAATATTAATTTTGTTTTCGTAGATAGGGTCTATTAATGATCAGCTTTTTTAAAAGGTAATCAAAAAAGATTAGACATAGGCCTATTGTCTATAAAATTTGATGAGTAAATCCTAAAAATATGAAATATCTCACCTAGAGCTGTTAGCGGACTTGCAGTTCTCGCACTCGCTGCGGTAGTCGTCGTGCTCGTCCCCCGCCGCGCCTCCCCCGCCCCCGCAGGGCCCGTAGCTGCACTCGCACGACGGCTGCAACCAACACACACACATCATTAGCCAGTAAATGTCCACTGCCTTACAAAGACCTCCCTCTTAGAGAGGGGTTTTGCCATAATCCCCACGCTTGGCAGGCGGCTTGTGGATCGCAGTACGTTCACCGTGTACTAACAGGACGCTGCTGTCCAACCTCCGGTGGTTCTGATAGCAGTTTTAAGACATACCCGGGGGTCCCGGGTATTGTTAATTATTTTTTCCATGTCCATGGGTACATAGTCCTTCAGTCGATTTATTAAACAAGTCTACATAGTATTAAACAGCGACAAACAAGTCATAGTCACAGTCAAGCAAAGTCACAGTCAAGTCAAACTTAAGCCCCAGTAATGTGGTGGGGCTATACAAGAGGCTTCTATGAAGTTTTAGCAACAACATGAAAATACATGTTTTACCTCATTAT
Organism: Agriopis aurantiaria; assembly: GCA_914767915.1. Taxonomy (NCBI): domain Eukaryota; kingdom Metazoa; phylum Arthropoda; class Insecta; order Lepidoptera; family Geometridae; genus Agriopis; species Agriopis aurantiaria. The sequence goes on from OU611996.1 coordinate 13,247,548, forward strand.
ATCACTTACCTATACTCGAGCACGTTAACGAGCACTTAATAAATAATAATTACACATTAACACTCGAAAATACACAAGTTCCGGAAAATAATACAACGTGTTGATGTATTTTTTTCACGTTGGCGCCAAAAAAAAACTCGCAGCTACAGACAATGATTAAAGTTATATGATTATTTACGGGATATTTACCGTGGTAAGGTTGTGGTTGTGGCAACCTTACCACGGTAAATATCCCGTAAATAATCATATAACTTTAGTGAACAACCGTGATAGTTTAAAACAGTGTTTTAGACAATGATTAAACAAAAAAACTATTGCAAAAATTCAGTTATTGACAGGACTCGAACAAACACCAAAGATTTCTGGATATCGGTCAGTGAATAAGTGAAAAAAAAATCTGCTATTTAAATGACATTCTAATGACCAGCGACACGTTTCATAAGCTAGTCTGTGGAAGCTAGTCTGCTTATCTGTGGAATGCGCTGCCTAAATGGGTGTTCCGTGTTCCCCAAAGATAATTTATATCGTCAATGGTGTTCTCCGATAGTTGCCGATAGTTACAATCTGGGTGTCTTCAAATGAAGAGTGAATCGGTTTCTTCTAGGCAAGCGTGTTCCATATTAGACCGCATAATCGCTTAACAGGCGAGTTGGCAGGCAAGCGCAAGCCTATAATTTAATAAAAAAAAAAAAAAAAACACCAAGTCAAAAGCACATTACAGGCGGTATGGCCTTAAAGGCTTTAGCCTGCAAGATGGCGAATAATAATTTAAAAAAAATAAAAAAACACATTGTCCTTGTTCTGCGCACGCGACGTTCCACCAAAGTGTAATAATAATGGGTAGTAGGGTAAACATACCTTATCTAGTAATTTATAAACTTTTGCGATTTGAACACATGTTTTAAACGTTTTTTTTTTTTTTTTTTATGCCATAGGTGGCAAACAAGCAGACGGGCTGCCTGATGGTAAGCAGTCACCGTCGCCTATGGATACTTGTAACACCAGAGGCATCACAAATACGTTGCCGACCCTTTAGTTTATCGGGACTTCGCTTTCGTCGAGCGAAAGGTACATATTTTTTACCTAAATTAAATAATACGTGATAAGTCCCGATAAACGTTTAAAACATACCTTATCTACTGTGAGCGGCAATGTGGTCTGCGGAGGCGCGGGCAGTGGCTCAGGCAGTGGTTCGGGCTTGGCGGTGGCGGGGGCGGGGGCTGCAGCGGGGGCGGGGGGCGGCGACCCACCCACGTTGTCCGTGCTCTGGGCCCGCGACCGCTCGCCTGAGTGAGCCAGGCGCAAGCTCGACCTGCACACAAAGGTCAGTTTGTAAGCCCAGAATATGGCGCACCAATACTGCATTCGCACATTTGATGGCTATGACTACTTTTGAAAAATATGCTTTGGTCATATTGTGAGGTTTATAATATTTCAAAATATTTAGAGCATTTTTTATTATAATTATAAAACAAAATTAAAATTAAAATTTTTAGGATCCAGATTTGCATCCTTGACTTATTATACAAATTACATTTATTAATTGATGACCGCAAAAAATGGGATAAACAGTTTCCGGCGTCGCGACCGATTAGTTCCTAACGGACCACCTAAACCATCCACCTAGATGGTCGGTTAGGAAAACTTGTTCCTAACCGACCACCAGCTGCTTTCCATCCGGGTGGTTGGTTAGGAAAATTTGTGCTTAAGAGACCACCAGCAGTCTAGCGGAAGGTCGGTCAGGACCCGATGTACCGTTTGCACCATTGACTTGCACCATTGACTTGCACCATAGATTTGCACCAATGACTTGCACCATTGACTTGCACCATTGACTTGCACCATGGACTTGCACCGTTAACTTGCACCATTAACGGCACGGAGCGGCCGGTGTCGCGGTGCGCGGCGGCGGCGGGCCGGTGGAACGAGCGCCGCACCTCCCCCGCGCCGTCTTATATATGTACTGTGTGTGTGTGGAGACTCACTGGTCGATGTGTGTGTCTGGTGCGGAGGCGAGGTCGAGGTGGCGCGGCACGGAGCGGCCGGTGTCGCGGCGCGCGGCGGCGGCGGGCCGGTGGAACGAGCGCCGCACCTCCCCCACCCCGCACGCCGCGCCGCCCTCCGCGCGCCGGAACGCGCCCAGCTCCAGCGCCTCGATCGCAGTCTGGATGCGAGGGATCGTGCGGTGCCTGCGCTCGTACAACACACCACGCGTTACTCTTAACTATCTTCATTTCGCATGTACCAAACCAAAGCTACCTCTAAAATGCAATATTTTTTCACATTGTGAGAGTCACGGGCGTCCAGTGGATGCAGATGGCAGGCTGTCGTTCAGTGTGGAGTTCTATGGAGGAGGCCTATGTTTACCAGTGGACGACAGTAGAAGACGACGACGGCGATGATGATGATGATGATGACGACGATGATGATGATGATGACGACACCGAAGATTGTGATACGTTTGAGTCAGTAATTGCATAATCTGAGAAGCGTGCTTACAGCGCCGTGTGCAGATGCGTGTTGGTGTAGAAGCCGGGCACGTTGTGCGGTCGCTCGTGGTCCGGCTCGCGCGGGATGGACAGGCGCCCGCTGATGGCTCCCAGCGAACCCGTCAGACGAGCGCGGTGCGGCAGCCCGGACACTGCACAACAAAAAAGTTATTTTTTAAAAGCTAATTTTTTTTGGGGCTTAAGTCGCTATGCGATTATGCCAGCCCCGTTTTTCAAAGCAACTATTATACACAATCAAAAGGGACCAGAGTCCCTGCGCTGATCTAATACGACCGAGAGCATGGCATACAAGGCTCTCGCCGCATCACACGTGGGTGCGGCTAGGATACCTTGAAACATGCCAACATCTCGAGGGTTTACGCCGTACTCGTGCAACATATTATTGACTCACATTGACATTCTTTCATAGACTCACTCCGTCCGCAGTCGTGGGAAACATCTTATAAACAAAAAAAGTTAAAAAGAAGTTTTTATACTTATCACTACTTGTCTTGTTGCCCGACTACTTGTCTTGTTGATTGTTGTCTTGTTGTTGTTGTTGCGCTTGCAGACGATGCGAAGTACAAGTAACAAGTAGAAGTAGCAAGTGCCTACGCATTGTCTGCAACGGTGTGCTTAGTGAAAGTGGCAGTGAAAGTACTTAGCAGCACTTTGCGCTGGTACTTGGCGCCAAGTGAAGCTGCGGTTCACCGCGCAAGTACACTACTCGCACGAGTTGTGCGCGTCACCACGCGAATGAGAGAGTGGTATTTCGCTTTTATACACAAATCTAACTAATATAATATATACATAGATAGAGGCCCACTGAAGGTATATGGAGGTTCACTATCTCGCTTGCGCATTGAAACATTGCTCAAGGTATAAAATAACTGAATGTACTTTCGAGAAATCTAAGAAATATAAGTCGAGAAACAACGTAAATAACGAAAATTTTATATTATTCCAAACATGAATGAAAGAATCCGGATAATCTATTCATAAACAAAACTAATGTCTTCTTCCTAAAATCAGAAGTGGGATTTTACTTCAGTTGCTGTTTCAGCGAGACTTCTGTATGTGCTGTCGTAGAGTTCTACGCTCATAGTAGATTCATTTGTTATTTTCGGTCATAGTAGTAGGTCATTAAGTAATTGATGCCCCATACAAACAGAAAAGAGGTCAAACCAAAACATACAAAATGTAATAGTCTAACCTCTATTCCACACCCCGTCTTCTATAAATCATTTGCATCCTAAGGTTGCCTGGAAGAGATCTCTTTTAGCGATAAGGCCGCCAGTTGTTACACTAGCTTTTAAGAGTTTTTTGTCCTCTGTATCAAATTTAATGGTGAACGAGTTAATCAATCAATCAAACCGCAAAAAAAAACGCGAGAGCTCTGGCGCCACGCAAACAATAAATTAGTGGATTGCCTCATGGATTTTCATTGCATCAGTATGGTGTTGTATTGTATCGAGACTGTCAGTCTCTTCACGTATCCTCATGACAGATTTAGTCAAATGTAAACTTACTATTAGGAGCCAAAGGATAATAGGGCATCGGATTCCCTTCTCTCACTTCTGTCGGGTGCACGCTTTGAAGCAACGGAGCATTGTAGCAGGTTTGCGTGTTTGGTATCTGTCGAATAATCAAGATACACATTGTAACAAGAGCTATACACTAGGAACTAATCAATCCGAGATACTCCCGTAGATTGTTGAATCTCAAACGTGACAAACTCCGGCAAATTGTTGGGGTTATCACAGGTCATTGCCTATTAAACAAACACCTTTTTAAAATTGTGGTTACAGACAGCCCCCTATGTAGAGGGTGTCTGGAGACTGAAGAAACGGTCGCACATTTGCTGCTGGAGTGCAGCAGTATGTCAGAACAACGAAACACTATCCTCGGAACACCGAGGACGCTCTGGGAAGCCTGCGCAGGCATAAGCGAGCTGCTGGCTTTCCTGGAGGAGACCGGGTGGCTGAATTAGCTGCAGCCGGGTGACGCAAAATGGGCCAATGAATGGCCTAGTTGCGGAAAATGCCCGCTACACAAGTTACAAATAACAAGTAGGTAACCCGAAACTAATACAAAATTAGATAAATAGAGTTAATAAATAGAGAGGTTGGGGTCTCTCTGTATCTTTTATCACAATTACAATGGGGAGTGTTTGATTCCACTGCTGGGGCACAGGCCTTCTCTGAGATAGAGAGGATGGACTCTAATCCACCGTGCTGGCCTAGTGCATGTTGGTGAATGTCATGTCTTTAACTTTTGATGTTAGTAGACACACCGGTTTCCTCGTGATGTTTTCCTTCACCGTTTTTGAGCGACGGCATAGATACTGCATATAATTTGTTATCATACTAATATTATAAAGAGGAAAGATTTGATTGTTTGTTTGTTTGTTTGCATTGAATAGGATCCGAAACTACTGAACCGATTTGAAAAATTCTTTCACTGTTGGGTATTTCGACTATCCCCGATTACTACAGAATAATGTCACTTGCCACGTCTGTCTGTCTTTATATTCGCTAACTTCTCCTAAACCACGCAACGGATTTTGGTGTGGTTTTCACGATCAGTTAGATAATTTTTCACGGAAGGTTTTAGGTATATATAATAAAACTTACACCCGTGCGAAGCCGGGGTGCGTTGCTAGTGCTAAATAAAGTTGTTGGTGCATGGCCGAGGATCAAACCGGGTGCCGTCAGATTGTAAAGCGCACATGCAACCGTCCGACCACGATCGCTCCGTTAAAACATCATCATTATCATCATCATTTCAGCCCTAGGACATCCGCTGCTGGACATAGGCCTCCCCCATCGATCTGCAAAAGGGCCGGTTGGAAGCGGCCTGCATGCAGCGTTTCCCTGCGGTCTCTTTTAGGTCGTCTGTCCATCTTGTGGGTGGACTAACATTGCAAAACATAACATTGCATTGGTTAAAACTAACATTGCAAGTTAAATAAAAGCTTGTAAAAAGATTAATCATGTTTAGTACCTGTATTGTCAATACCTGTTGTAGAGGGCGCGGCATGTTGACGTACCCGTGTCCGTTACAGGAGAGGTCGTCGGGACGTGTCATCGCGTCGACAGTCGCCGGGAAACTGCGGTGGTATTGACCTTCCGACATCAACCTGTACATTCAATTGTTTAAGGTTTTTTGCTAAGCGAGATAATCTACAAGAGAATTTCACGACTCTAAGTCACGCGAACGTGAACCTTAAAGGTACGCGTCCACTGGGTCGGAATCAGCGCGTACGCAGCGTACGGATTTGTTGCTTTGTATTGTTTTCTATGGTGCTGCGTGCACTGGATCGGCAAATCTGATTCGCTTGGATTCCGACCCAGTTGATGCGTACCTTTAAGGTGGTATGTTTCACATATGGCGGGAAAATCAAATTTCAAACAGTTTTTTTGTCCTTGTAATTATTTTAAAATGACACAGTGTTTGCGCAAATCGTTGGTTGTTCTTTACATTATCATATACAGTTATTTATCAGTAACGCACCACATTACTTACATAATTGTCAATAAACTGTTTATGGTACTGAGACGTGGTCCTTAACTGTTGGCCTTTTGGAAAAGCTCAGAGTCACACAGCGGGCAATGGAGAGAGCTATGCTCGGAGTTTCTTTGCGCGATAAGATCCGAAACGTGGATATTCGCCAAAGAACCAGAGTCACCGACATAGCTGTTAAAATTTGCAAGTTGAAGTGGCAATGGGCAGGCCACATCGCTCGAAGAACCGATAACCGATGGGGTAGAAAGGTTCTGGAGTGGAGACCACGAACCGGAAGACGCAGCGTAGGGAGGCCTCCCACTAGATGGACCGACGACATTGTGAGAGTCGCGGGCATCCAGTGGATGCAAAAGGCAGGCTGTCGTTCAGTGTGGAGGTTAAAGGGGGAGGCCTATGTTCAGCAGTGGACGTCTTCCGGCTGATGATGATGATGATGATGATGTTTAAAACAGCAAAAACTAGTTTATTGACAAATGTAAGTAATAAAATAATGTGCATTAGAGATAAATAGCTTTACATGATTTTGTAGTGAATAATAATCAATTTGCGCAAACATCATGATCGCTTACAATAATTACCCGGTCTAGCTACAAGGACAAGTTTTTTTTTTATATTTGAGTTTGCCGCCATAGGTAAAACCATAGATAAATATATACTAGGTAAAACGTACCACCTTAAGGTTAACGTTCGCGTGATTTTCCGCACTGCGCAGTTTCGAGCCCGCCTTAAGAGGTAGCCGTAAAGACTGGCATAAGAAATTTAATATTTCTGTAGGAATGGTAGTTACCTAGCGTTCTCGGCGCGGCATTGTGCGACGACCTCGTCGTACGGCGGCGGCGCCTCGCCGCGCGGCAGGTAGCCCCCGGGCTTCCACCCGCCCAGAGCCGTCTCACACTGGCTGCTCATGTACGCCATGCTGCCACTTATATATCTGTAATAATAACACTCCTCTGACATTATATTTCACAAACATATTTCGCAAATTTTCACAAAAAATAGATAGATAAACTCTTTACTGTTCACACCACAAATTTCATATACACACTATAAAACTGGTGCAACTATCGGCGGCTTTATCGCTAAGAGCGATCTCTTTTTTTAAATAAATAATAGGCTTGCGTTTGACCAAGCAACTATGCTATTTCTAGATAAGTATTTAATTCATCACTGTTAACACACATCACTTAAGGTTGCCTGGAAGAGATCGCTAAGGTTGCCTGGAAGAGATCGCTTTTAGCGATAAGGCCGCCAGTTGTTACACTAGTTTTTAAGAGTTTTTGTCCTCTGTATCAAATTTTATGGTGTGAACAAGAAAGAGTTAATCAATCAATCACTACTACCTTTCGATAAAACCATCATTGGTGTGACAGGTAGTCACTAATATATTGTCAGTGTTGTTTTTTTTTTATAATTGATAGGCTTGCGCTTGACCGGCAACTCGCCTGATGTTAAGCGATGATGCGGTCTACGGTGGAGCACGCTTGCCTAGAAGATACCGATTCACTCATGATTTGAAGACACCCAGATTGTAACTATCGGGGAACACCCATTCAGGCAGCGCATTCCACAGACTGGCAGTTCGCACAATAAAAGTGGAATCAAAGCGCTTCGTTCGGGTTTTCGGAATACCAACCATAAAGCGGTGTCGATATTTTATATTTTTTATAATATATGTAGGCTTCGACCAAATAAAGTGAATCCGTCTATTCACAGATTAAGAAAGAGGGTAGATCGTTATGTCAGCACCTAACTTTTTAACTGTTCGACCAACCACCCACATTCTTCAGTCTTCCCGTGAACATGGTGCATGTAACTGCGCCGAAATATCGGGAGCTCATTCCACAACCTTACCACGGTAAATATACCGTAAATAATCATACAACTTTAGTGATAAACGTGATAGTTTAAAACAATAAATGATTCGATTTGATAAATACGAGTTTCCAAATAGTAGAGAAAGACCCATCCATACCCGATGCTAGTCAAGCTCCTCTGATCGTCGGCGTGCGTGGCGCGGCGTCGCTTCTGCTTCCTAACTCGGTAGACCACCAGCAGGACAGTGGCGAGCACGACGGCTGCGGCACCGCCGGCCGCCACGCGAACATTTGCCTCGGCCGCATCTGCTGGCTTCACCACATCGTCCAGGCAGATGAACTCGCAACAAGTGACGCCCACTCGGAACGAGCGGCAGTCCTGATGAGAATTATGAATGAAGTTAGCTAGTTTATGGACTAACGATTTATATAACATGACAAGTTAGCAACCAGTGAGCAAATAATTGATGGTCATCAAGCGGAAGCATGTGCGCTTTACAATCTGACAGCACCCGGGTTGATCCTCCAGCAATGACTTATTTCGTACCTGTTGTTTCAAATAAAACATCTTATATTATTAATTACTGTGCAAACTAAGCAAAGCTTGTACTATGGCTGCCAGAGACTGATAAACATATATATATATATATATATATATATAATTTTTTTTTTTTAAACACATACATACTTAAATACATATTAACACTCAGATATGAATGTTTGTCCTAGGTGGGAAGCGAACCTATGCCCCAAGAGCTGAAGGCAGGTTCACTATCAACTGGGCCACTGGGGCAGTCGGGATTTATAAAAAACGATGATTGTGTGTATGTATGTGCTTCAATGTAGACCGCATTATCGCTTAACATCAGGCGAGATGGTGGTCAAACGCAAGCCTATTATTTGTATTAAAAAAAGTTTTCTATGGATTCCGAAACGGCTGAACCGATTTTGATGGGTCTTTCACTGGCAATATGATGATGGCAATATGGTGATGTTAAAACGACTAATCCCCGTGGGTGCAGCTAGTACTATTATAATAATCTTATTTATTATGTAAGGGTGTTATAAATAAATTAAAAAATATGTACGTTACCTAAGCAGAACTTTTATAATACAATTTGAAAAAAAACTTTTTTTTATTTGGAAGTGTATACTGTCAGAATGGTTCTGAGGCCTTACGGCTAGCTTGCTGTTTAAAGCAATCCAGTTTCTTCATCATCATCATCATTATCATCAGCCCTGAGTGACCCACTGCTGGGTATAGGCCTCCCTTTGTTTATGCCACTCTCCCCGGTCTCTCGCTATTCGCATCCACTCGTTCCTGACAGTCGGGAACGAGTGAAATCCAGTTTAGGTGATGAAAAAATGTTGCGCGTCCGCTACCTGTATCTGGGGGCGTTAAGGTTCACGTTCGCGTGATTTTCCGAACTGCGCGGTTTTAACGTTAATTTGAGACCGCGTTAGGAGTTGGGCATAAGGCCCCATAGTATTTATATTCTCTTTGAGTCCTATAATTTTTTTCATAGACATCAATTCAAGTTTGATATTGAAATCAAAATAACTGGAAAAAAATTATGTCGTCAAAGTAAAAAAAATACTTATTTACTAGTTATAAAATCGTTTTTTTACTAAATTGATAATTATTGATAACAGTAAAGTGCAGTTTTTGATACCATTTAGTTCAGTTTTGCACTGTAATTTAGAGCAGTAAATAGATATAACTATAGTTTAGTTGCAATTATTTGTGGACTCTATTGAGCACAGCTAAAGTGGTAAAAATAGTTATGTTAAATATTTATGGTGTGGTTAATGACATGTTCGGTACCTGGGGAGGTGAACAGAGGACCGCCTTGCACTCCAAGGGCACTCCATTGTCACACACGCAGAGAGTACAAGTGTCTGGGCCTGGCACATAGTGGATACCGTGGGACACCAGTCTGCCGCGCAAATCCGTGCAGTCCCGCTGCGCTGATGCACCTAGAACACCTCACCATCAGAACACCACATTCATTCGCATAATAATGCCGTAAGTCATTGTTATTCCACACTTACTAGCAAAAATAGAAATACACAAACACAGCACCATCCAGCGCAACACCATGATTGAGGATCTCCAATCAGATTATCACCGACAAGTCCTCATTTTTAAGAATACTGGACTTTTGTCTTATTTTATAATCGATATTTGCCTGTCGGCGGCAGTCCAATGCCTCATGTAATGCAAAAATCTTTTTGATCATGCGTCTTGGAAGTTTCGCTTTTGCTTTTCGTGGTGGTGACGTGAGGGGAACGGGCGGGAGGGGAGGAAGAGAAAAGGTCATGTCAATAAATCTATCAACACAAATGTCAAATTGATGATATATTCTATTTTTTCCACTCACTGGACAGGCTGAAGTTATATGTTCATACTACCTCATCTTACGTATTTTACAGACAAAATTAATCTTGCGCTATTCAACATATTGATCTTAGATATAGATAGTGTGGATTTACAACAAGCTAGTATCTGTGGCTAGTATAGTTAAAAAATCTGCTAACGGCTGAATGAAGGGAGCGAGATAAACACTTATTGCACACACTGACATATTTTTACCAGTCTGGCTAATGAAAGTGGAGACTGAAAACGCCCGCCAATTTAAAAAAAATCCGCATTGCAACCCCAAAATTAATATGAAATGCAAACATTACTGTGTTCTGTCTGTGTTACAATAAAAATTAATAACTTACAAGTATCAAGTGAGATTATTTCAGGCATTTCATTGTAATTTTTGGGGTTTCAATGCTGATATTTTTAAATTTGCCGCGCTTTTTCAGTATTTACTTCCATTAGCCAGACTAGTTCTACAAACGCACACTTCAGTCGATAAATAAAGCGCAACGGGAAAAAGCTTAGTGCGTAGGCTTAGTGCGACGGGAAATTCGAAAAACACTGGCAGTCACGGGTGTTTTTCTTGTCAACTTGTGAGTTTTGGCATGATTTTGGCGCCAACGTGAAAAAAACATGTGGGCTCGTTGCACAGGCTCGTTGGCTCGTTGTAATATAATCCATATTTTTTTTTTCCATAGTAACTTTTTTCATCATTTCAAAACTCCATAGCAGCCTCATGTACAGACTCCACCACTTTACTGGACTGGGGTATGGGTTTGACTTGACCGTAACTTACTTTGCTTGACTCTGACTTATTTGATGCTAGATAATAATTAATAATAAGTAAACTTGTTTGATATTACGTCTGAAGGACTCTGTATCCATAATCATAAACAAAATTACAAAAAAACTTGGCAGTTTGTCAATGTCACACTCATACGGATGTCAATTATGTCAATGTTAATTTAATATAGGTATATTTGCGAGGGGGCAGTTTTTCGCATCTTTTCTTTTCGTCGTGATTTTTATGTTTTGCGTAGAGGCTGTAAATGTAAATTAGATAAATAATGCTCAAAAATGGCAGGTTTTGACTATACCGGATACAATAGACCTTTTGGTCTTGATCATAACAAAGAAACCAGTTATTTGTATGATGCTCGCTATCAGCAGATCTATGGATACCATACTCCAGTTACCGAGGAGTTCCAGGGACCACCCTTGGTTATGGATGACAATCCTGAAGAAGGTACAATATATGATGAACTAGGTCATAATTTACATCACCTACAATGTTCCAGTCATAATAAAAACGCCAAGCCTTAACAATAAAATCCAGTCTTGGAATGTTATAAAAGCTCTTAAAAGCTGATTATATCTAGGAATAAAGTAGTGAAATTGCTATTAGGTGTCAGAAGAATCTATGCCATAAATATCTACAAAATTCTATTTTATCTTCTACAGGCGCTAAAAATTCTATGTTCCAATTTGTATGTGTAATTATTTCTTTCAGACAACAACACTTATATAACTACAGCAATAAGCGTTGCAAGTCTGATCACTGAAAATCTCCTCAGCCACCCATTTATAGTGCTACGAAGACAATGCCAGGTTTGTAAAAACAAATTCTTATAAAGTCACAATAATCAATGAACTCATGATTATTCCCGTTGTCCACCACCCACTTGTCAACCATGATGGACAGTGACACAATTTTGGAAAAGTTGTGTTACTGTCCACCATCGCTGATCAGATACACAACTTTTACCATCAGGGAGCCCATCTGATTGTTTGCCACCTAGGGCATAAAAAAAAAAAAAAAAAAAAAGATTATGATATTGATGATGTTAATTTTTCAGGTCCATAACAGTCTCAAAAACACCCACATAGTTCCCTACACATTGCTGCCTGTAGTGATTAGAATGCACAGACGGCAGGAAGTCACTACTCTGTGGAAAGGCATTGGATCTACTTGCATAGTGAAAGGACTCAACTTAGCTGTTGAAGATGTGGTGGCCAAAGGAACAGGATGGCCCAAGTATGTGTAATAATAAAATGTTGATTAGTACTGGATACCGAATATCTGGCCAACAGGTTAGAATCCTGCAGTGGTAGTTGAATTTTTAAGTTGTCTATAACATCAAATAATCATAATGTTTAGAGAAAAAAAAAACACCGACTTCAAGCCTATGTACCTTCATAGTTAAAACAAAGATTTAAATTCATCAAAACTTTTGCTGAACGGAACCCTAAACCAAAACGTCATCTGTGTATCTATATTTGCTCTTTGTTGATTTTTTCATTAAGCACTGAATCAATCTCAATATAATTTATATGGGACCACATCTGTATGCTTAGTCCCAGATTTGATAGTTTTTGAAATCTTTTTTCGTTTTCGTATTGTTCCATACATTGCCGGATTTGCTGCACTAAAAGGTATTCGAAAACTTTTTTCGTATTAGAGTGAAGCAATCTATACCGCCGATTACTACCGATTTTAGTTCCTCCACGTTTCCGATAGAGGCGCTTTACTAAAATGAATGGAACAATAAGTAAATGAAAAAATTTTCAAAAACTATCAAATCTGGGACTAAGCGTACTGAAGTATGACCTACCAAACAAAAAAAGAATCATCAAAATCAATTCATAATTGGCGGAGTAATCGCGTAACATACATACAAAAAAAAACATGCAGTCGAATTGATATTCTCTTTCTTTCGTCGGTTAAAAACGTACAATCAATATTGATTATGTCAAAACATTAACAAATCAAATACTGTTTTTTTCCAGAGAAATTGGAAAATGTGGCACAGTTCTGCAGTTTCTTCAGCACATTACTCTAAAATGGTAAACAGACCTTTTTGTTTTGATGAATGGTATCTATTGAACTGTTTATTGATGCATCCACATCTCAGTAATTTTTTGAGAAGCATCATTTTTAACCCCTGACGCAAACAAAGGGGGTGTTATAAGTATAACATGTGAATCTGTGAGTCTGTCTGTGACATTGTAGCTCAGACAGACAGTTTTTTTTCTGATTGTAAGTCGATTTAACAAAAGTGTTCTTAGCTATGATTTTTTGCCAAAATCAACTGAATGTCTTAAGTAGCTAACAGACGTAGTGGACTTGGTTGACTGACTGCCGACGAGAAAATTTTCGCTGTCTCTCCCGTTGGTCAGACGGCGGTCCGGCGTACCAAATCTATACGTCTGTTAGTACTTATAGATTGCATAATGGTTATGGTAGTTATTGTCCATCCTATCACATTTTTTGACAAAAAAAGCATCGAAAACTGGATTTTTGGTATTCTTTTCCTATCAGTGAGAAAAAGTTGTTAGTAGTAGTAGTAGTTAGTTAGGTAGGTAGTTAGTTTCCTATCTATAGAAAATTCATAGAATTCGTATTAAATAGATCTGTATTTTTATTGAATGTAGTGGCTTCAGATTTTGGAAAAACTCAACATATCCACTTACTACCTCCAATTTAGATTTATTTTATTTTGAGTTTGATTATTTTAGATTATTATAAAATAATTAAAATTGAACGGTGCGTTTTGTAATACGCCTCTTAAAGATTCCATCCTGTACATTTTTATTAAGTCCATTACTATAAATTCAATGCTTTTTATAAAATTATTTCCTTCGCAGTGTGAGCATAGCATTAATCACTCCATTCTACTCGGCAAGCCTTGTTGAGACGGTCCAAAGTGACATTGCCAGTGACAAGCCAGCTCTGTTCGATGTGTTCCGGGAAGGACTTGTGCGCCTCCTAGAGTGGGGGACTCCGAGCCGCGGACGAATGCTCCCGATATGGGCTATAGTGATGCCTACTGTTGCACTCGGAGTGTCCAAGTACCTTGCACAGTAAGTGTTTCAGCAACAAAATGTTGCAAAATTATTGATCACCTTTCAATCATATGACTAATTTCATTTGTTTTGTAGGCACGCACTTATCAATATAAAGAGTTTTTACTACAAGACCAACCCTGAGTCCATAATGTCACCCCTCTAAAACAATTCTATTATATTTTCCTTCACTAAAGAAAGCACAAGCTAATCGCTATCAAGAAAAACTAAATTTAATTGGGGTGGTGTTCTAAACTGAATCAACGTTTAAGAAGAGCTCACGGTACGGACCTGGAATCACAAAGTAATCAGCTGTGCCATGTACAGCAACCATACATAGTACCATATACAGTATCATTTTTTTTATGCGAACTGTATTTTAAAAAAATGGATTGCGTTTGACTGCCATTATTCTATGGAACAAATTTCTTTTCTCAATTTCAGGGTTGGTCCAAACTAAAAGTGGTTAATGATGAGTACAGTGACCGTTCTGCTTGGTATAACTCTTTATTCATTCCCATTGTAAAACAAGGGTCACTGTAACTAGGGCAACTAAAATTTGTTGAACTAATTTTGTGTTAAAATATTTAAGTGGCTTATGGGAAGGCAATCACTTAAGGTGGTACGTTTCACATATGCAGGGAAATTCAAATTTCAAACAGTTTTTTTGTCCTTGTAGCTAGGCCGGGTAATTATTGTAAAATGACACAGTGTTTGCGCAAATCGTTGGTTGTTCGTTACATTATAATGTACAGATATTTATCAGTAACGTACCATTAAAAATACTAAAGAGCGTTTGCATAGCAGAAATGAGAGGAAAATACACCAGGGATATGAGGTCTCTGGACCTCAAACTATAAAATGACTACCACATAATACAATTCTGCTCATGACCCAGCTGATCACAGAAAGAAGAAAAAATATACACAATTAATTTGTCATTTTCAGCATAGCTCTCAAGAGTTTAACAGCGAAAGTTCTCCGTTTCCAACAACGCAACAAGCATGAGTTGAGTGACTCATACAATTCAAACTACACGAAATCATCACAGAACCCTCTGCTTGAAGATATCAACGTCAAAGCCAACATCTTCGCGTTTGTAACCATGGAGGTTATCTTCTACCCGATCGAGACTATTGTTCATAGGCTTCATATCCAGGTAAAACTATGAAATGTGATACATATTTTTTTCCTAATGAAGGCATCACTAATACGTTGCTGACCCTTTAAGACTATGAACTCGCCTTTCCAAAAACCCCATGTTGTAGCTTCTCGGAAACACCGCGGAAGGTAGCTCATTCCACATATTGCAGGTGTGAGGCAAGAGAGATCGTGTGAATCGCAGTGCGCGATTACCACTCATCTATGATATGTGGATGAGCTTTCAGGCGATGGTGGCTAGTGCGATGATAAAACTGTGACGCCGCCATCAGATAAAACAGTTCTTCAGAACACTCTCCCTGTTGTAAATGCAATAAAAGGTACAGAAACCCAATGTTTCTGCGCATGTTGAAAGGCTCTAGGTATTTGGTGAGCTAAATGGGATAAGGCAGCCTGTGAATGACATATAGACATACATAGACGTCATTTATTTGTGGCAAAAAAATACAATATACAAAGGTAAAAAAATATTTTTCTAAACAAATCATAACAAGCTTATCATATTTTTTTATCACAAACTGGCTCCAACGCAAAAAGATGCCGGTCGTAAATAACTGGTGCTGGATTAATGATGAAATAGTATAAGTATTTAAATCTAAATCTTCTAATCTTGTCACGACTGTGGCCTTCTTAATTCTGGTCAGTCTCCACTTGTCCTTCAGCTTAATGTGCAACTTGCTTCTCTCCAGCCCTTTTTGGCATACTTTAAGTTTTTGGCTGTCAGAATAGATGTATCACGGGACTAAAATGGTGCTGGATTGGACATGTGGTTAGATCCCCTAAACAAAAACGAACCAAAGAGGTAATATCTTGGTACCCCAGAGATGGGTAGAGAACAAGGGTATGACCACATAGGTGGGATGGTGACCTACCAAAAGGGTGGTGCAGAATAGCCAGAGATAGAGAAAGGCGACTTCTCTAGAAGTCACCTCCTCCGTTGATCTCCAAAAAGGCCGTTCGGAAGCGGCCTGCATCCAGCGTTTCTCTGCGGTCTTTTTTAGGTTGTCTGTCCATCCCAAAAAATTATTTAAGTATAAGTAATATAAACTAGTAATACTGTAGTAGTTAAGATCGGAGAATAAAGGCTATTTTTATTTGAATCTAATCTTTCTGGTCTATTTGCAGGGTACAAGAACTATAATAGACAACTTGGATACAGGCACATCTGTGACACCTATACTGACTGGTTACGAAGGCTTTATGGACTGCTACACCACCACCATCGCCAGAGAAGGCATGTCGGGATTATACAAAGGGTTCGGGGCCTTGGTATTACAATTAGCGGCTCACCTAGCAATAATTAAATTAACAACCATAGTGGTATCAGAGATAACCAATCTATTGAAGCCAGCAAAGTCACCGACTAACTCAGAAGATTCACTTCATTCACAACAAAAATATTTATTTAACTAGTCAATAGTGTTATTATCTGAGATTATCAATAATTTATGGAATGCCAGTAACATTATAATTTATACACGTTTCACACTGAATGAATTAGTTAAAAGACACTCAAAAAATGATCTAACTGGATGAATGTATGAATTTGTAGCAATGTTTTTGTTATTTTTATAAAGATTATTATTGGCTAGGTGGTAAGTAAAGAGTCAGCTTTGATAGCAATTTTAGTGAAGTGCATTAAGACTCAATAGAAAATCAGTTTTGTTTTGAATAAAATACAAATTTTAAATGTTTTATGGATTATTTATATCCCTAATTGCTAATGGAAAAAACATTGAATAAATGTTAGTTTGTGCAGAACAGAGACATTCTGGAATCGACCAATCCCATTAGTAGTAATCCAGATCTTCAATGGAAACAATCATAGCAGAGACAAGAAGAATTCTATGGCTAGCAGAGAAGAATGGTTTATAGGGGTGTGAAGCGTGTGCGCCCTCCGACATAATAATATTGTTCCACAACTTAAAAATTTATCAGTAGTCTCCGCTTTAAGTTTACTCGTCTCTGCTACAGTCTAATAATAAAGTCTAATGGTCCATCCTCAAATGGTTGACCACTTCTTTTCACAGATTGTGCAGTGGAAACTCAACCTGATATGTATATAAGTTTATGAGCAGAGACGCTCTACTTATGAACTACAAAGGTACTGCTGATTCTGATTTATAACAAAATGGTATGCTACTAAACAGCATTTACCAGCCTCGGAACCAGATTTCTTAATATTTTTTTTGTTTACCAAATCCACTGTAATAGAATGTTAGGATAGAAATAAAACACTACTATACAATTACAACTACTATACTTAAATCCTAAAAAATAATGTAACAATTCTAATGGCTCAGAACATGTCTTCCTTTCAGCAGCTTTCTCATGATAATCTTCCGTCCGTTAGGAGTGGACATTCTAGTCTGCCAGCCGTGGCGACGAACTCGCTTCACTTCGTTTGGCCGCGGGAAGTAACAACGCACTTTAGTTCTTATTGACGACAAAGAAAAATTTTCAGGTTGCACTAAGCTTGTGCTCGGTGATATTGCTGATATACTATGTAGCCCCTGCCTCAAATACCTGCAAATAAATAAAATAATGTTCGTGTTTAGAAACTGTAGCATAACCTCTGGTAGTAGTAATAGTGTTCCTTGATAATAGGAAAATTCTGTGTTGAGGTTATTTTATGTTTACATTTTCTCAGGAAATAATTAATTGAGGGTAAGAATACTAACCTTAGCGGTTGAAATACTGCTGACATAAATCCTGACATACTTGAATTTATATTAAAAACTAACCAGACACGAATTCAAGTAGGTTTACCAGCAAATAATAAAAAATGTAAAATATGAGAAGAACAAGAATCTTGTTTTTTTTTTTTTACATTTACGACTTCAAGTGCAATTGACCTGACAATGACATGTATAAACTAACACGTTTTTTTAGCCCATAACTGAGCCGGCTAAAGCTGGCCATACCAGTGCGTCTTACGTATTTTACTGTGTGGCACTAAACAAGTGCGGAGTGCGCCAGCCCTGCCAGAGGCGAAACATGTATTTTCGTGTTGTTTCTAAAGATCCAAGCCTCTTTCAAAGTCTCCGACGCTTGACCACGGAACACTATTACTCCTAGCGGAGCGCTTGACTGGGGCATGAGTTTCGCTTGACTCTGACTTGTTTGAAAATATTTCAATACTTGACACTAGCAAATGCACAGGAAGTGCGACGCCAAAATCTTCTCATCATATTTCCCTCTTTCTTGCCTCTTTCCGATTAAAGTCAACCAAAACCACACGCCTGCGCTCTATGGTTTACATCAGTTTGAATCAAAATCAGACCGAGAATATCAGTTCAAATCATAGTCGAAGGATAGGTATAGACCCGCTCTTAAAATAGCATTACGAAAGTGAGATAACCTATAAGAACAACTTCTTAAGAGTGAGTAGGACAAAGATTATATTTTTTGCCCCTTACTGGCGTATAGGCTTTTTGTTGTTTGCCATCGAGTGATGGCTGGGTTCTGGTGGCAAGCAAACTGCGGCATCGTTGAAAATAACTCTGTAAAAGATAGAAAGACCTCATTTGGTTTTTCGTTTGTGACTTTGTAAGTGGATTTAGTGCGCAGTGATGTTGAATTGCAGTCTAATTGGGTGTAAAAGCTGTTGTGAACGGAATCAACCGAACCTTTCATTGGTATCCTTTTTTATTTGATACATCGAAGAAAACAAAAAAAATATTGAATCTGGGCCTATTTTCTGACTGTATCGTGTGAAAAATATTAATAAGTTCATGTATATAAGTGAAGATCAGTTGAATTTAGTAATAGACTGTCGAACTATTCGCTATTGCATTTGTATACGCCACAGATATACACAACCAGATCGGCAATATATTTTAGTGAAAGAGACAACTTGATATGGCTCAGCACAAGTACGAAAAGGACACAAATAGATTTTGTTGTCCTTATCGGCGTGACCTGTTTTTGGTACCTCAAGTGTCAAAATCTATAATAATCAGTGACAAACAAAATGGGTCTGAATTATATTTATTGCCTTTTTTTGGTGATTAAATGTGATAAATGCGTGTTTCCTCTGAGAAATAATTGTAAAAGATATTTTACAATGGTTGGTTGTAGCATTTTGGGCTGCAAGAAGCGCAGTGAGCGAAAATACGATGAAATATCATTTCACACGTAAGTAAACATATAAAGCTTGTAACGATCACCTAAATAAATTCAGGATATCAATTCGCAAATATTTTATTCATAATTAGTCAGTTTTTAGGTCGATTTGTGGTCTAATTCTATGAATTTTATCAAATTATTCACTTAGAAAATAAATTATGAATGTTGCCAGTTTATGAAAGAAATTACCCACCGCAACTAACATAAATTATTCGTTCTGCAGGTTTCCAACTGATTCTGTCACATTGCTGAAAAAAGCTGGCACATTGCAAGAAGTGCAAAATACCGACCCTTTTATGCCCATATGAATATGGTGAATGTTAATATTAAATATATATTAATGAGGCCACAGTTATGAAGCTTGAAAAGCAAAAGGCGATTTCGGCGAACCGATTCAAAAAGCTACGCGCTGTTCGTGAAATTTGTACTGTAAACATTAAAGAGTCTATTTATCTAATTATTTGGAATGTTATACATAATTCCATTCATGAAAAAACTATACTGACCAAGCGCGAGTCGAGCTCGCGCGCTGAGAGTTCTTTACAATCACAAAATACAAAAAGTTGTGCAAAAAGACAACATCACGCCCAGGCTGTCACCCATCCAAGTACCGACCGCGCCCGACGTTGCTTAGCTTAGTGGTACTAAACAGAAATTTGTCACTGACTCGCACTTGGCCAGTGTTTATTATTTGTTGTTTTACTTATGTTCACTATAATCCGCTAAATTTAACGCTTGTACGGATTACCGTTTTTACACTAGAACATATCCAAAAATACGTTTAACGTTTGTTGCATGGGGGCCCTTCCTTTGCCCTTCCGTTTTAACTCTTTGACTTTTTTATTATTTTTAATTAATCATAAAAAATCATGCTATGGTTACTTTACAACCTTTTTTCTAGTACTATATTCTAATCCTAACAAATAATTATAATAAAAACGCAAGTAAGTTTGTAACTTTCTGTCTGTTTTTTTACGAGGAAACGGCTAAGTCATGGTATAATAATATACTCCGCCAGGTATAGCAATCCGAGAAAAAATGTTTACGTGGGCGTCCCGCAATGATGTCATGATGTCAATTTACAACAGGTTCGAGAGAGATGACGATACACCACGTAACAGCTGATTGAATAAAGTGGCAACTGGACAGTGACGTCATTGCGGGACCACTCTCAAATTGCTAGACCTTGTTTTCTTAGATCATGGGCTAAGTCAAATTTTGTCAGGACGATAGGGTGTGTCATGAGGACAGACAACGTACTTTTCTTCCCAGACAATTGCAGGTAGCTCTGCGGGTTGCAGCAGATAGTGTATAAAATATAAATATTTAAAAGGTAGTATTGTTTCCAAAGTACTCATTGAAGATTCACACCCATCATAGTAGGTAAATTACCCTAACTTATAGCAAATCATTTTAATGTGGCAACACACCTTGTTGAAGCGAGAGGCACTGAGCTAGCCACGCTCATTGAAAATCTATAGGTAGTAGATCTGTGGTATACGCCTATACTCTGAGGACTCGTCTATACCTATTCATCGACTATGGTTAAAATAAAATATATTCATTCAAGAATGGCGATATTGGCCTTTGGTGAATTAGAACTCTGTGGAATTTGTGGAATGAACGGAAAATGAAAAAGACAAATCAATATGGCGGATCAAAATAACAAGGGCGCTAAAAGATAATTTTCTGCATAATTCCAACTTAATTTTGCTCAGTTTAAACTGAAATTTGCATGTATTACATTTGTTTTAACATAGAAGCATTTAATGATTTTACTGCCGACTAATGTAAGTCAAATTTAGAGTAAGCAAATAAACTGCTCAAAGCATAGTGATCTCGAGTTTTCTGTTAATATCTTGTGACTATTGCAGATTAAGGCAGAATGTCAGCGATTAAAGTTAATTTCGAGATAGGGCACGAAGCGTCACTTCGTTCAAAGAAGACCCCTGAAGGCTTCACTCATGACTGGGAGGTTTTCGTACGCGGACAGGAGGGCGCTGATATCAGTCATTTTGTTGATAAAGTCGTGTTTCTTCTTCACGAAACGTTTCCCAGGCCACGAAGAGGTAAGCAGAATCCCAAATGATAGTCCTGAATATGATTTCTTTATTATTTCATCTGATGATTGCCCTCACAACTCACATTCTGTAGAGTTATTTACAAACACAGTTGTGTAATTGTTTTGCTGACCCAATAATGACCTACTCTGCTGTATAACTTAGAATGACTATAAACAGAACTGTAATTTTGAAATGTTATTTTTAACTAATGTTTGTATAGAAATAAATAGTAATTTAGATTTTTAATTTCAGTTGTAAAAGATCCCCCATTCACCATAAAAGAATCTGGATATGCTGGATTTATTTTCCCAATTGAAATATACCTTAAAAACAAAGATGAGCCTAAGAAAATTAAATTCACATATGATTTTACTTTACAACAGAGTGGTTTTCTTAGAGACCGTTATATCTTTCAAAGCCCTAATGAGGAATTTAAAAAAAAGCTTTTAAAAGGAGGTGGCATACCTTACAGCAATAACACATTTTATACCAACCCTGACCAAGAAAGCAGAAGTAGAGACTCGTTCACTGAAGAAAAGCAACAACTACTCAGCAAGCCCAAGCTATCCTCGGAAAATGTTAAGAAACACAAAGTTAAAGAGCACAAGGAAGAAGTTCCTCATAGAACCAGTAGTTTCGAAAATCTCTTTGGAATGCCATTGCAAAAGCCACCTAAAGTGTCACCAGACCCTAAAAAACTTGAAAAACCTGCACCACCACCACCACCACCTAAATCAGACAAAAAAGATAAAGAACGCCCGGAGAAAAAATCTAAGCATGAACACAAAGAATCTAAGCCAGATAAAATAAAAAATAAGGAAGAAAAGGATAAAATTCGATCTGAGAAAGTAAAAAGTCACAATAGAGATCAAGACAAAGTGAAAGAGAAGATTAGCAAGAGACCTAATGAAAGACCTCCTACACCTGATCAGGCCAAAAAACGTTGTTTAAGTCCTGCGAGGAAACCACCGAGTTCCCCTCCACCACGGTCCAGCAGTGCCTCCAGTATGAAAGAGGATTATAAGATTCTCAAACCAGATGCAGAGCTCAGGAAGCCCAAACTTGAAGAAAAATCAACAGAGGCTAAAACAGATAAGGAAACAAAGGAGAAAAAGAAGAAAGAAAAGAAGAGCCATGACAGAGATAAAGATAGAAAAGAAAGGAAAGAAAGCAAAAAAGAAAACCAAAAGATAAAAGAATCACCAATCAACAAAGAACCTCCAAAAGAAATACCTAAAGAAATCCCAAAAGCTAGAGAAACTCCAAAAGAAACATTAAAAGAATCTGCACCTGTCAAAGAAAAGCCGCCTAAACCAGAAAAGGTTATAAATAAGTTTTCTATAGAAAACCTCATAAAAACACCTCCTCCTGAGGAAGAGAAATCTGCACATCACAAGTCTAAGGAAAAGTCTGATCCTGATAGAAAACATAAACATAAGAAGAAGGACAAAAAACGTGAAGAATCGAGAGAGAAACACAAAGAGTCAAGTAAAGAAAAGAAACACAAACATGACAAAGTAAGAGAGCCACCACCTGAAAAACCAGAAACTGTAGAGCACAGAGAGACTCCCGTACCAAAAGAGCGTCCCGCACCAGAGTTAGCCTCACCTATTTCACTCGACACAGCATCACAGTGCAGCTCCAAGAGTGGTATCGCGAAGACATCGCAAATAAACGACGACATCAACAGTAGTCACTCTGATTCTGAAAGCTCAATAGTGAATGAGGAAGAAGAGAAACCAAAAATTGAGAATCCATCACCGGAACCCATTAAGCCTCCTTCCCCAGAGCCTGAACCCGAACCTGAAGTAGAAACGGAGCCCGACCCCGTAGTGGAAGTTCCAGCTCCACAGCCAAAAGAAAAATCAAAGAAACACAAAGACAAATCATCAAAAAGAGAGGAAAAACGCAGGAAACGTAAGGCAGCCGAAGAAGAAGATGCAGAAAATAGAAAAGTGGCAAAAACATCAGACCCTGCACCGACAAATACTGAACCGGAACGTGGGGAAAGCAGTGGCTCTGTCACTACTGAAACTAAAGTTCAAGACAATGGAGTATCAAGCAGCTTAGGGGAGGAACCAGAACCTGGTGACCTGTCTCCAGATTACATGGTGCAGCTACGAGATCTGCAGCAAAGGATTATGAAAATAAAAAACAACGAAGATCTCGAGAGGGTTGTTAATTTGATTGCAGAAACTGGGAGGTATGAAGTTACGACTCAGACGTTTGATTTTGATCTGTGTTTGTTAGACCGGTCAACAGTACAGCAGCTGATCGCGCTAGTAGGCTGCTAGCCCCAGTCTTGTCACAATGATGACGAACCATACTACTGGGACTCCTATGTGGACAATTTTTAAGTTAGCTCAAGAAGCGATATCCTCCATGGACTTATTTTAAATCAATAGTTGTTATATCAGTTGATATACTTATATCTGATGCTAGATAGTGTAATTAAGTTATTATCTCATCTGTCCATTGATGTCTAGACACAGGGACGTGCAATAATGTATAAGTGTGGAAAGTTTTATAAGACTGTTGAAAGATTGTTATAGTTATGTATATTTGTACATTCATGTATTATTTTATTGCAAGTTAAAATAAACTTGAAAGTTATACTTAAAGTTGGTCTCTGACTGTGAGAGGCTTGTTAATATTGTAAAAAACAATGCTATAGTATTGATTAAGTTAGCTGTACTGAAATTTATTTTTATTTATACATTTACTGATAAGATAAAATCACGAGTTTTACATAATGTGTTAGGGAAATTAGAGTTAGGGTAGTTGCACACATATTCAAGATAGTTTGAGAGGATCGAAATTGACGAAGAGTCATGGTTAAATATTAACCTCATTCATCATTTGATTCTGCTGAACTTAGGCCTATTCCCCATGAGTAAACTAAAAAACACCGGTTACCAAACATCACCGAGTCACTAGAAAGTCACAGCACTAGTATTTCAATGGTGCAACATACGTTAGTTGTGATTGGTTGCCATTAAAATACTAGTGCAGTTTCCACTGAGGAGATAATCATAACATCAGATTCTGTGACTTGCTGGTGATCTGTGTTGGCCTTATGTGATGGATTTTACGTAAATTTTTCCTTGTATTTTTCCAGCATTCTGCCTCTATATCGTATCGTTCGCGCGAACATTACGGCAGTGGCATACCATACCAATGCTCATGGATGCAGGCCGCTTTCAACCGGCTCTTGGAGATCGATGAGGGCGGCCTATGTCCTGCAGTGGACATCCTATGGCTGAAATGATGATGATGATACCATGCCGATAGTTTGAATTTGGTATAGGTTCTATATTAGAAGCTGGGCCAACATTTTAATATTTATTAGTTGAGATTTTACTGTGACTGAGAATTTTGCACCTGATTCTTTTTACTGCTTAAGAAACATGATGTCCGAATCTGCTATTTTTAGGTCAAGACTCAATGAAATGTACCTTTGTAATATTTTCATGATAAATCGCGCATAATGCATGTTTTTAACATTGAGAAAATATGTATTGCGTACGTACATATTTTCTCAATGGTTTTTAAATGTTACTTGAATATGTTTGCAGCTATTCTTGTAGCAAACTGCATAAGACTTGGTTAATGTCATAGTAATAACATCACTTTATAGGTAATAATGAATTTTGTAAAGCAATGTGATCTAAAGTTTCTACTGTCTTTTTAATATTTACTAAAAACGGCTCATTTTGCTTTTTATCAGAATCTGTACATTATTGTTACACATATAACTTATTTTTTATTTAATTTGTAGTGTTTTAAAAAATAAATAAAGTATAACAAATCAAGAGTGTATGCTACCTACTACACATTGTTTATTTCTAACACGTCTTCTGCAATCTATATTAATATTTAAAAGAGGAAAGATTTGTATGTAAGTATGTTTGTAACGAATTGGCTCAAAAAGTAGTGGACCGATTTTAAAAATTCTTTCACTGTTGGGTGTCACCGGGGATAGTGTAGGTTACACTATCCCCGGTGACACCCCCACGGTGACATAGGCTATCATCTATACCCGTGCGAAGCTGGGGCGGACCGCTAGTAGGTGTATAAAAATTATCCCTATTTACCTTGGTCAAGCCATATCTTGAGAAAGACTACCTATTTCATTTATATTTTTAAAGTTTTCTAATACTGCGTAGAAGGTTCTAACGGAAATATTTCAGAAAACGTGTAGCGATTTTAACTCGCGGGTCGCAGCTAGTAATATTATAAATGTTATAGTTTCCACTTTCGAGTAATCCGGCATTTCATTACGAACCCGCCAGCGACCAAGTCCGCCACAATTTCTGGAGTGTTTTGCCTGTAGTAAACTCTAACAGCTGAACGGATTTGAATGAAATTTGGTACAGATATAGTTTATACCCTGGATTCCATAGGCTACTTTTATCCAGAAAAAACAGCTGGTGATGCTTCGGGTCCAGGTTCCGTACCCAAAGGAGGTAAACGGGACCCTACTACTAAGCCTACGTTGTCTGTCTATCCGTCCTACATTTTAACGGCTGTATCTTTCTAACCGTAATAAACAGCCAGTTGAAATTGTCACAGAATATGTTACGGCGGATTTACTAAGAAATAATAATAAAGTAAAAACTAAAGGGTCTCCATAAACAAACGTTTTTATTAAATGTATTTTTGTATTTGTTATAGTATAAAAACCACAGATATACACAACCAGATCGGCAATATCTTTTAGTGAAAGAGACAACTTGATATGGCTCAGCATAAGTACGAAAAGGACATAAATAGATTTTGTTGTCCTTATCGACGTGACCTGTTTTTGGTACCTCAAGTGTCAAAATCTGTAATAATCAGTGACAAACAAAACGGGTCTGAATTATATTTATTGCCTTTTTATGGTGATTTAATGTGATAAATGCGTGTTTCCTCTGAGAAATAATTGTAAAAGATATTTTACAATGGTTGGTTGTAGCATTTTGGGCTGCAAGAAGCGCAGTGAGCGAAAATACGATGAAATATCATTTCACACGTAAGTAAACATATAAAGCTTGTAACGATCACCTAAATAAATTCAGGATATCAATTCGCAAATATTTTATTCATAATTAGTCAGTTTTTAGGTCGATTTGTGGTCTAATTCTATGAATTTTATCAAATTATTCACTTAGAAAATAAATTATGAATGTTGCCAGTTTATGAAAGAAATTACCCACCGCAACTAACATTAATTATTCGTTCTGCAGGTTTCCAACTGATCCTGTCACATTGCTGAAAAAAGCTGGCACATTGCAAGAAGTGCAAAATACCGACCCTTTTATGCCCATATGAATATGGTGAATGTTAATATTAAATATATATTAATGAGGCCACAGTTATGAAGCTGGAAAAGCAAAAAGCGATTTCGGCGAACCGATTCAAAAAGCTACGCGCTGTTCGTGAAATTTGTACTGTAAACATTAAAGAGTCTATTTATCTAATTATTTGGAATGTTATACATAATTCCATTCATGAAAAAACTAAACTGACCAAGCGCGAGTCGGGCTCGCGCGCTGAGAGTTCTTTACAATCACAAAATACAAAAAGTTGTGCAAAAAGACAACATCACGCCCAGGCTGTCACCCATCCAAGTACCGACCGCGCCCGACGTTGCTTAGCTTAGTGGTAAACAGAAATTTGTCACTGACTCGCACTTGGCCAGTGTTTATTATTTGTTGTTTTACTTACGTATGTTCACTATAATCCGCTAAATTTGACGCTTGTACGGATTACCGTTTTTACACTAGAACAAATCCAAAAATACGTTTAACGTTTGTTGCATGAGGGACCCCCGTTCCGTTTTAACTCTGACTTTTTTATTATATTTTATTAATTATAAAAAATCATGCTATGGTTACTTTTCAACCGTTTTTCTAGTACTATATTCTAATCCTAACAAATAATTATAATAAAAACGCAAGTAACTTTCTGTCTGTTTTTACGAGGAAATGGCTAAGTCATGGTATAATAATATACTCCGCCAGGTATAGCAATCCGAGAAAAAATGTTTACGTGGGCGTCCCGCAATGATGTCATGATGTCAATTTACAACAGGTTCGAGAGAGATGACGATACACCACGTAACAGCTGATTGAATAAAGTGGCAACTGGACAGTGACGTCATTGCGGGACCACTCTCAAATTGCTAGACCTTGTTTTCTTAGATCATGGGCTAAGTCAAATTTTGTTAGGACGATAGGGTGTGTCATGAGGACAGACAACGTACTTTTCTTCCCAGAACATTGCAGGTAGCTCCGTGGGTTGCAGCAGATAGCGTATAAAATATAAATATTTAAAAGGTAGTATTGTTTCCAAAGTACTCATTGAAGATTCACTACCCATCATAGTAGGTAAATTACCCTAACTTATAGCAAATCATTTTAATGTGGCAACACACCTTGTTGAAGCGAGAGGCACTGAGCTAGCCACGCTCATTGAAAATCTATAGGTAGTAGATCTGTGATAAAAACGATAATACAAAGAGTAGTATAATAAAGGGGGAAAGATAATACGTACAAGCGTCAAACTCTCCGTATATATATAGTAGTCTTTGCGTCAAACTTGGCATGTAGTAAAAAAACAAATAATAAATACTAGCCAAGTTTAGTGCAAATCGGTGACAAACTAGGTACGATCACATCGGGCGCGGTCGTTACTTGGATGGGTGACCGCCTGGGCATGTCTTTGCATTACTTTATTTTTTTACTTTAGTAAGTAACAATTTATGTGGTGGGAACCCTCAGTGCGCGAGCCCGACTCGAACTTGGCCGCTTTATGTTTTGCTCAACTACTGGTAGAGCGGCTGGTAGTGTCGTTGCCAAAAAACGAAATTTATGGAGGTATGGAGATAGTTTGGCCCTGGATTACCACAGGCTATCTTTTATCCTACAGGGGCATACTACAAACTCAAAAACATTCATAGATTAATCTTTTGCTGAGCTTTCTCTCCTCAGAGCAAATAATTTGCTCTGAGTGTCTCTCTCAGCTAATGAGTGAGACAAAATTACACTATAATATGTTTCACCATAGACGAAATAATTAATATGAATCCTTAGAAGATGAGTTGATCTAAGTATGAATCCTTGGTTTCAACTATGGCCGGAAATTCAAAATACAAACAGTTTTTTTGTCCTCGAAGCTCGGCCGGGTAATTATTGTAAACGATCATGATATTAGCGCAAATTGTTTTTTTTTTTACAAAATCATATAAAGCTATTTATCTCTAAAGCACATTATTACTTACATTTGTCAATAACCTAGTTTTTGCGGTTTCAACGGTTTATTGACAAATGTAAGTAATATGGTGCGGTAATATATAGCTGTATATGATAATAAAAAGAACAGTCCTACGACGGTCCTCTTTTAGCACAGACTCTAAAGGTGTTTTAAAAAATGAATAGAAACACACATTTTGATGAAAACATTTATTAAACAATGAAATTATTATAATAGATAAAGGGAAACAAATGACAATGGCATTAATCACTAACTACATAAGGTCGTACATTACTCGTAATTATGATAAATGAAGGTAGTTTTCAATAACCATGCAAAATGCTTAACAAAACTATAATGATAATATTAATTATAAGTCATAGAATTTGGTTCTGACCAATCGTAAAGTCAAAGTTATAAAAATGAAGAAGTTAATGCATTTAAAAAATATGTAAATAGCCTTCGTTAACAAAAACTGAAATAACCAAATTCTTACTATGATTATTTTTGCACTCAGCGTTGAATTATCCGAATACGTGCCAGCATTTCCTGTCTCAAGGGTAGATGTTGTTTATCCATTATCGAGCCCAAAAAGCACTTGTCTTTTCCTCAGCGGTATTCAAGTCCCAGGTCGGTCGACGTTTTCCTTCACCTTTTCTTACCGCTCTTATGGGCCGTCTGACGCCACTTCGTGTAGAAATCTTCAATGTGCTCGACGGAGATTCCGGCCGATTTTGCCGCACCCATCACGCTGAATTCTTTGTATCGTTCTTCTTCTTTACCGGGTTGATTGCCCAATAGGAGTACTAAGAAAGGCGTAGATTTTGTGTGGGATGTTTCAGAATCACCACTCCCGCCCAAGTTTTGCTTCTCTTCTCCGATAAAGTGGTTGCAGAACTCTAATATTTGCATAAAGTTGTGGATGTGCGGTGGTGCCTTGCGAGGACATTTGAGCAAGGGCAGGGGTCGGGACTGTCCAGGCCGCTGGGCTCGGAGGAACCTTGACCCAGTCTTCAGTTGCAGCTCGAGCCAGCGAATCGCGTCGCGAGCTGAACTCTCCTCGCGTTTTAGATTGTCCAATTCTTGTAAGACTGTAAAAGAAAAGCTGCATTTGAGTATACAGCACCCAACTGAATGGAATACAGATTTATAACCTCTAAGAATTTGGACTCTATTCTCTAAGGAATGAAGGCCAACTTTTAGAGGTTACGCGCTGCGTTACGAGCTTGGTTGTAGTTATTGAATCAGGGCCCTGGCAATGGTATTAACAGTATGAAGTACTAACCGATAGCAGGTATGAGCAGTATGAAGTTCCTAGCGCGCAGTAGATGCTTGACGCGACGCAGATGGGTGTGCAGCGTGGCGGTGTCGAGCGCGAGCAGCGCAGGCGCAGGCGGGGCGCGGCCGCTGCGCTCCAACTCGCGGACTTGCGACACCAGCCACAGACGGCCCAGGCGGCGCAGTAGCCCGCCTTCAGAACCCTCCGCCTGCACAATTAAACAGAACATTAACGCAGGTGTCCATGGTGTTATTGCCAAACACTGTTTCTCCTTATGTTTCCAGTATATGTCCATTGTTTTTGTTTTTTGGCAATAAATATATCTTATTCTTATTATTCATGGGCGTAGCCAGGTTTTAATTTAAAGTGGGACAAAAATAAAAAATTTGATTATTGATTATTTATTGATTTGATATGAACGGAAGCAAAACACGCCATGAGAATGAGCGCTGGAAATTTGAAAAAAATTGGTCGCCCTGATGTCCTGCCAGGACCATCCAGGCCAGCCAGATGGGGCAAGCGCCCCATCCTGCCCCAACGTTACTACGCCCATGCAGGTGTCCCATAGCCATCGAGTAAGAGATTGGCTATTTTCTAACCAAAGAAATGTACAGCTGCTGTATGTTTGCTGTCTGTATAACAGAAAGAGCAAACTATAGTCTATTCGAAAGGCCATTGACTACCTGTATATTATAATATGCTCTATTGCCATTGACCTAGGTATTATGTTAGCACAGATAGGATATATATTCAAAGCTATACATTTATGCATCGCTCCTCTGTTGTTTTACGCTTGCGCTTTCGATTTCTATCGCTGCTAACATAATACAGTATATATTTATCTATGATAATACCTAGGTCAATGGCCGTTTAAACTGGAATAGACCGTTTTTCTCTGTGCCTTTGGAATAGACTGTAGTAGAGCGAGTTAGCCGAGAATGTGAATAGCCAATTGTTAACCAACTTCAAAAAAGGAGGGGGTTCTCAATTTGGTTGTATTTCTGGTTGTTAATATCTATTTAAGTATGTATTTAAAAACTATATATCAGTATCTATATACTGTATATCAGTCTCTGGCAGCCATATCACAAGCTTTGCTTAGTTTGGGGTCAGATGACCGTGTGTGCAAAAATGTCCCATAAAATAAAAAAATTAAAAAATATATCAACTTAGGCTGCTGCCGATAATTTGTTTCCAGTATTAATTTCATACTTTTGTATCCTATTACGATGTAAGTATCAAGTACAATACAAGGAAGCCAAACACTTGCCAGAGATAAGAATGTGGGATATAATATAAAGTAGCCCAAATTCTTAATAATAATGATAAGAAATTAACAGCCTTACTTTTCCGTGACAGAAATTGTTAACAGGAAACAACATGTTTGGACAATGGACTTAGACATCATTTATTTAGGTTTTGGCTTAGGGTGTATGACCTACTAAAAGGGTGATGGCAGAATAGCCGGAGATAAGAGACCACCGATAAAAGAGCTGGTTATTTTCAAAAGGTTGATTAAATTTTATGGAATCATATCTAAGAACACTCGATAAAGACACCTTTCTAACAAAAACAAACAAAATCGAAATCAGTTCAGCCATTTGGGAGCTACAATGCCAGTTAAACAGACACACATATACACACATGATACTTATTTTTAAACCCTCTTTTTGCATTGGAGGTTAAAAACGTCAACTAAGGATAATTATATATAATTATGTGTAGGTAGGAAGGCTTTAGACGGGTCTTAATGATGAGGCGTTTTGCATCTAGGTCTTGTATCAACTAAGGATGCGCTTCCACTGAAATGAAGCAGTGTCCAAGATACAAGCAGGCTTGTGTAGT
Source organism: Agriopis aurantiaria (assembly GCA_914767915.1). Lineage (NCBI taxonomy): Eukaryota > Metazoa > Arthropoda > Insecta > Lepidoptera > Geometridae > Agriopis > Agriopis aurantiaria. The sequence continues at coordinate 13,279,299 of OU611996.1, forward strand.
GGAGACAAGCAGACTTTTGTAAAGGAGTCGAGCGGTTGACTGTTTACAAAATAATTAAGCAAAATACTCACATGCTGCTTTTTAGAATTGTGCCATTCCCTGCTTCTTTTATGATTCATTTTAGTAGTAAGCTTTGGAGCTGGTATCTTTTTCATGTAAAATATCTTCATTGTCCGGTTGAATCTAACCCGTGGCACAATGTTGGCAATGAAATTACCAAAATCAATAAAGTTCAGGATTCTTATAATATTCTCTTCATAGACTGAAAGCTTGTGCCGGTCAAGAAATTGCCATTCTGCTGCGTCTTTATCAAATTTGCAGATGTTAGTACCACGCAAGTTAATGTCTTCGGGCAACGGTGTAGTTTTGTATTCTAGTCTGACTTTCTTGGCAACGCTTCTAGCATACTTCAATACTTGACAGGCATTATCTTCTTCAGATGCTTTGAGAATGAAGTTATGTGTTAAGATGTTGAGTAGGTCTACGACACATTGGAAAAGTGCCTCCCCACTATCTCCACAAGATAAAATCAAATCTTTTTCCGACATGGCCCAGTCTTGCAGCAGCTTTATGCTGGACATAATATTGTCACCAAGCAAAAAACTTTTCAATTTTTCCTCGTTCATTTCATTTGTTACATTATTGTTAGAATTTTGAGTTGTTTTTTTGTTTTCATTAATATCAGTTTCCACATTTCCGTTTACTGTAGTTTGTGTTTTATCTTGAATAGCTTCCTGTGGTGTGTCTCCGTTTATTTTGTTTGTGTCTTCTCTGTCGGTGCCTTCTTCTGAATCTTCACTTTGGGAATCCTCATCTGTCAGTTCATCAGAGTCTGTTTTCTCTTCATCAGAACATGATTCAAAGGTTTCGACGTCACTATTTTCTGCTTCTCCACCACTTTCATCAGAGCTTCCCGAAGAGACTACACGTCTGCGTCGACGCCTTTTCATCATCTTCTTGACATTATTTTTCATTTCTCCGTTAACTTTATCTATTTCATCTTTGTTCTCAAATTCCTTATCACTTCCAACGTCACTGTAATCGATGCCATTTGTAACAGGTTCCAGGTTAGTTTCTGGTTCAGCTGGTTCTATTACTTCTTCTACTATAGCATCGGATTCTGTCTCTTGGATGGATGTAGTTCTTCCTCTATACTTGGATGCTGGATTCTTCAATCCTATTGATTCCAACTGCTTCAACAGTTTCTGTAATAACTGTGAAAGTAAAGCTAATGTAAATGCTTTGCAAGCAAATGCTTTGGTTTCATCAGTTTCTGAGATTTTTGGAATGGTGAACAAGCAGATCTGTGCTATTTTATGGACCAGGCTGGGGTGCATATAGGAAGGGTTAGTTGTCTCCTCTTCCACCGCTTGGATGTATTCATCGTAACTCTTATTAGGGTCCGGCATTTGAGTTTTATCAAAGTCCATTGATACTTTCAATCCTTGAGCAATCATACTACAACGTTGAGGTATGTTTGTATCATTTTTGCTGAGGTACCACAGCTCTATTAGTGACAGAAAACTCACAATGGTACTTTGAATATGCTCAGCTTGTGTCAAAGTTTCAGAATCATTGATTGTGTCGACAAATTGAACATTTTTCTCAAAGATTTTCTTGAGATTGTCCATCGCTCCTTCAAAGGGAGTTGTGCAGTTAAGGCAGTGGATGTAATAGCACACTGAATCAATATTGTAATTTTTGTCAAGATAAAGGTTGCCCAGTTGATTATAAGGCATACCCGAGGTCATGTCAATGTGAGCAGCCTGGAGATAGTATCTAGCTGCAATTGACGAGTCAAATGTATGGAATATTTCAGCTTGGTATCTACTGAGGTCGCCTAAATATATCAGACAGGAATACAACATGGATCGACCAAACTGGAGCTCATCTTCTGTCACTGCCTCGTTACTTTCTTGGCACTCGTCATCCTTGTACGCGGAATAGTCCAGTTCCTTATGGTGTATGTTCATATCTGACTCTATCCTGGCTATAAAGTGATGGAAATGACCGATTCCGCAAATAAGGTGTGTCAACAAGTAACTATCATCGTCGCTATCTGTCTCACGCAATTTTTTTGCAGCAGATACAGTATCATAGTACACTTTTCTCCATAACAGTTCGAGGGTCTTTTTGCCATAGTTTAATGGATCAAGAAACAACAGCTTTTCACAGTTATCCCTAAGTTTCTGCCGTTGAATTTCAATATGCATGGAAAAAAGATCCATTATAGATTGACTGGAAGCCGTCATTTCCCCGACGCGTCTAGCTGAATCGTTTACATAGCTGTAAAATAAAATGATTGCATTACTATAACCAAACTTCCATTTACATGATAATTTATGGCTGTTTTTTTTGTAAGATAATTATTTAAAAAAGGAGGGTAGGTATAGGGACTTATATCGCGAACTAAATAAACTAAATATGTACGTCATTAACCCAAAACTTACCGATAAAGTTTTTTGGCACGTTCATTGCGCTCTGCAACTTTAGATTCCAAAGTTTCATTATTTCCGTTCTTCATTTTCAAGCCATGTTACTTACTGGTCAAGATGCTGATTTCAAAAATAACTTCGATGTTTTTATCAATAAACCATTAAATATTGTACAAATCATCTCTAAATAACCATAATTTCCATGTAATTTCCACGGACACGGAATTTCTGTTCTGAATCAGTTTTTTTTTGTTTTAACATGCGTAATAAATGTAAAATAAATGAACGACAGTGGCACTGACAGTGACACAAAATATGGTAATGACATTGACGCTATGACTTTTGATTGTTTTTGATAGGCTTCAGAGGGTTTTTTTTCTTCTTTGAATATATCTATAAAATATTATACAAGGAGCTGAGAAAACGTCCTTGAAAATACGGAATAAATTAATATATGGCTTAACCACAAGGACGTTATTGGCCGTAGCCAAGTGAAAAAAAAAGTAGCAATGACTGAGCATTAACGCAAAACATAATTTTTGAACATATGCTTCTTTCTGGCAACTTTATCTATCCGTCAGCCCAGCAAACATTAATGTGTTCCCACCGCAGCGATTTTGTCACTAGATTTGGTGACTTTTGAAGTCTTTAGTGATATATTTTCATGTTTTAGCGAGAAAATTTTTTTTGGTGATTTTTTGTGATTTTTGCAGGAATCTAGCAACACATTTTTATTTATGATAAACGCAGGGGTAAACTGATGCCTTATTATAGATGTCTTATCGTGATTCGGATTGTGATCGCGATCGCGTGCCATCTCACTTAAGCACGTGGTGCGAATAAGTAGATGCGAACGGGACGGCATGCAATCTCGATCACAATCAAACTTCTATAATAAGGCCGCTGTTGTTACCTACAAGATACTGCCAAAAGAACTGAGTGTCCGGACATATTAGCTATCTTGGTCAACAGTTCATTGTGAAGATCACTGGGTAAAGTGCTGGGCCCTAATTCCGTAACTTAAACACGTACGTGATGCGGCGGGTTAAGTTAACCTCTAAAAAATGTAACTGTATTTCAAAATAAAGGCCAACTTTTAGAGATTAACTTAACGCGTTGCGTTACGTGCGTCTGCGTGTTGAAGCTATGAAATCCAGGGCCCTTATCAATAAACTGTCAAACAGCTAGTTTCATATTGGCTATCTCCAGTGAACAGGGTTGGGCAGTATTTGAATTATTTGTAATTAAAATACGTAATTGAAATACAAATACGTATTTGGTATTTGTATTTTAATTACTTCCTTAAAATGTAATTTGTAATTCGTATTTCAAATACCTGACACCGAGGTATTTTGTAGTTAGTATTTCAAATACTTGAGGCTTCAAAATACATTTTAACATTAAAATACATTTAACCTTCATTTAGCGATCGTGAGTGTGAGTGCGAGGCGAGATTTTAACGATGGTAAAACAGCTATTACAGTTGGCTACACTGCACCTTTTTTTAAATATTATTTTTCATGATTAATAGGCTTGCGTTTGACCACCATCACGCCTGATGTTAAACGATGATGCGGTCTACGTTGGAGCACGCTTACCTAGAAGGAATCGATTCACTCGTGATTTGAAGACACCCAGGTTGTAACCATCGGGAAACACCCATACAGGCAGCGCATTCCACAGACTAGCAGTTCGCATAATAAATGTGGAATCAAAGTGCTTCGTACGGGTTTTCGGAATATCAACCATAAAGCGGTGACGATTTTTCGTGCCCGTTCTGGCAGTCCGATATAAAAATGGGCAGGAGGGAATTAGATCGTGCAGATCCGATGCACACTCACCGAAATGTATCCGATAAAAAACCGATAGACTAGCAACTTTACGTCGATGCTCAAGACTAAGAACCTGTACGCTATGACTGTACGTCAAAATTGGCCATAAAAAGGCAAAAAAAATTACGTCAAATTGTTAATGTCCAGCTAAGATGTCATGTCATAACGGTTTGTTTTTAGTTTTTTCACGGAATAAATAAAGCTTCTGTTCTGTGTAGAATACAAATTGTATTATTAAAGTTTGTCGCGACGGATGATCAAAATCCCTCTGCAGTCTGCATGTACGTCGTCTACGATGCCGGACAACGGTGGCGATGGAGTGAGCCCGTGCTTTTCAGTCCATGCTGGTCTAGATTACTTATTTTGTATTTTGTAATGTGTATTTCGTATTTCAATTACAAATAGCTAAAATACTGTATTTTGTATTTTAAATATTTACTTAAAAGTATTTTGTATTTCGTATTTTAATTACTTGCGATACAGTATTTTTTAATTTGTATTTCAATTAAAGCAAACCATGTATTTTGCCCAGCCCTGCCAGTGAACAACTAGCATAGATTAGAGTGACAACTAGGATGATGCCATGAGCACCAAGTCCCACGGTTAATCACCATAACTTATTATGCCAGTAACAGTTGTTTTCGTATCGATACTTAAAAATTGTGATTTTGTAAGCAAAGTATAAATCAAATTTTTTTATCACTTAGGCTTTACAATACTCAAGAACAGTGTTATAAACATTTTAGTGATTAACACTATAGTGATAATAGTGTTGGCGCCAAAACTCCAGTCTATAGACCGTAGCTTTGGCACCAACATGAAAAAAACGTCGTCTCATTGTATTATTTTCGTATCCTTGTGTATTTACGTGTGTTAGTGCGTAATAATGGTGTACTAATATTTAAATTTATAATAAATTACTTAATAAAAAAATAATTAAAAAAACAGTAATTTTTTTCAGCGATAACTGGTGATTTTTTCCTCCTGTTCAAAATCTGATGACATTTGGCATTTGGAACTCCTAGCTACCTAGCTACTTTTAAATCGCTAAGGTGGGAACACTCATTATGTTTTCCAAAATAACCAAATATTATTGTACTCCTTGAACTTGAATCTTAAACTCCTTCCCTTCAACTGAATTCAACTCTTTTCCTAGTTTTCCTTGTGTTGTGCCTATTGTATTCTCTTTGTGTATTCTCTTTGGTGTTGTTTTTGAGCTTTTGTAAATTGTGTTGTTCATCAGTCATTGCAATAAATTGTAGATTTGTGAAATTATTAATCTAATAGTCGTACTTTTTGTTATTATTGGATTCTAGTGCAACGAGCAGTTGCGACGAATTAATTTTCTATTATACCAAAGGTAAAAATTTGCATGCAACTTGAAAGCACCGATATATATGTACATATATATCGGTACGTACCTTGAAAGATTTTTTACTTACTAGTCTATTTATATCGATGGTCTTTATACATTGAATTCGAAATTGCCATTGGAAATTGCATTATTATTATTTGTTATATGGTTCTGCTGTTGTCTTATGAAACGACATCTCTATCAACAACAATGTACATGTAGGTAGGGTAGCCGAAGATCGGACGTTTTTTCTTACGAGTTAATGATAGAAAATATTTTTTTTCTCATTTTCTATGATAATTTTCTTGGTGGTTTTAATGTATGTTATTTGCCTTAAAATATTCTTCAGTCTATTTTTTTCTGTTATTGCAGACGCAATTATTTGCCTTCCCTTCCCGTGTGGAAGTTTAAACAGACACATATTTTACTAACTTAATGCAAACAAAAACATTGTGACCAAAGATCGGAGTGTGGTCTATTATGAGCTCTATGTCTGTTAAATTTAAGTATACATGAGAAAAATATCTGGAAATTAACATTTACATGTCTTGGAATCATCCAGAAATATAAAATTTATGTAGGTAAAAATAAAATAATGTAATGTGTAATTAATTTAATGTTTAATGTGTTTAATTTTGTGTTATAAGCTAGGTTTATAAATTATTATGTTGACATACGCTATTGAATTAGGACATTCCTGTAATGATAGTTATAATTTGAATAAATAAATAAAAATAAAAATAAAATAAAAAAAATTACTCAAAAATTGTCCGATCTTACCTCCATAAGGCAATTGAATCAAAATCGATGTTCTCAAACTTTTTGCTTCACTGGGTAAGATCAGATTTGTCTTTATTAAATACTAGCGGTCCGCCCCAGTTTCGCACGAGTATAGATTATAGCCTATGTCACCCGGGGATAGTGTAGCTTCCCAACAGTGAAAGAATTTTTCAAATCGGTTCAGTAGTTTCGGAGCCTATTCAATGCAAACAAACAAACAATCAAATCTTTCCTCTTTATATTATTAGTTTTATTATTGTATATTCCTCTTTATTAACTATATATTATGTACCTGGTCTTGCTCCACATCCGATTTTCGGCGACTCAACCTATATTAAACATATCCCTATTTATATTAAACATATGCATAAATATTTTTTGCTACCCAAAACCCTACTTTGGTTTCTGCAATTGTTGTGGGTTGTATACAGTTGAAAGTGACTTTAAAAAATTATGGTACATTTGTAACTCTATGAATTGAATGTTGCAGAATATCACAATGGATACTCCATGCATATTCTTAGGCATCAAAGTGAAGCCAGGTCCGATAGAACGGTTCAAACTGGAGAACTATACACTTGACAACACTGTAGACCAGCTCAAGACTGAGGCAGAAAAGAAAGTCAATATACCATCTTCATCCTTAGGTATGTACATCTAAGCTGGGGCTGTATGAAAAACTTGTATAAGTACAGTAGTGTCGATTATCCAAACTAATTGGGGGATGAGTAGGTATGTATGAAAAACTATGGGCCTCATAAGCAAGCTCAAAGTCGCACAACGAGCTATGGAGAGGGCTATGCTCGGGGTTTCTCTACGAGATCGAATCCGAAATGAGGAGATCCGTAGACGAACGAAAGTCACCGACATAGCCCACCGGATTAGTAAGTTGAAATGGCAGTGGGCAGGGCACATATCACGCAGAACAGATGGCCGATGGGGCCGAAAGGTTCTGGAATGGAGACCACGGACTGGTAAGCGCAGCGTAGGACGTCCACCCACAAGATGGACAGACGACCTAAAAGAGACCGCAGGGAAACGCTGGATGCAGGCCGCTTCCAACCGGCCCTTTTGGAGATCGATGGGGGAGGCCTATGTCCAGCAGTGGACGTCCTACGGCTGAAATGATGTATGAAAAACAGCATTTTTAATAAAATATATGTAATACATGTGGACTTTCGGCAACTCTGCGCAGGACCATGTGCGAGTGAGTAGCAGTTCGGTAAATTGATCTTTCTGTTGACCAACGTTTGGATAAACTACACTCATATAGTGTAATAAGGGAACCTAATAAAATAACTAAATACAAAATGGTTTCAAACTGCATTGTTATTGCAGCTGTAAGTGCTAAAAATAACTTGAACCGAGTATAATAGTAAATATATGTTTCTAATTTATTCTTTTACTAGCTGCGCCCTGTGGTTTCACCCGCGTAGTGATGAAAAATGGTGATGGTGACGATGATGATGATGAAAAGTAGCCAATGTCACTCTCCAGCCCTTGAACTATACCCTTGCAAATAATCAGGTTGATCCGTTGCTCTGTTGCTGCGTGAAAAAGTAACAAACAAACACACTTTCACATATATAATATTCAGTATATTATTATAAATTATAAATATTAGCATAATGATTACAGAACTAATACACCACGGAAAAATATTGAAACCAAATACAACCCTCCAAGACAGTGGAGTGAAAAATGGAGAAATGGTACACGTTGTTAAGAAGAAACAAGAGGAGACTGCACCACCTCGGGCCACTTACACGGATGCCGAGCTACAAGGGTTGAATACTGCGCTCAGGTCTCTCGGATGCACTCCCAATGCTCCGGGGTGGACTAGGGCAATGCAGGTATCGGAATGGCTTTATCATACAGGAAATATTATTTTTTTGCAAGAGAGAACGCCCAATACATTGCATTGGCGAAATTGTGGCGGCCCCACTCCACAAAAGAGGCCATTAAATAAGAGTTGAAGTTGATGTTGAGAAGGTTTTGTGTAGGGACAAACTTACCAAACACAAAAACTTTATCATTTAGAAAGTTATATGGTTATTTACGGGATATTTACCGTGGTAAGGTTGTGGAATGAGCTCCCGATCATATAACTTTAGTGAACAATCGTGATAGTTTAAAACAGTGTTTTATCATTTAGTAGCTGCACCCCTTGATTTTCACGTTGTCATAAAGAAACTGTTAATTTGGATTTTTTGGTCTGTTTACTACACTTTAAATATTTAAGAAATCAAATACTAACATTTGTGTGATAACCCCAATGTATGCCCTAAAACTGTGACCTGCTGCCTTATTATGGTTCTTTGATCGGGATCGAGATTGCATGCCGTCCCGTTCGTATCTATTTACTCGCACCACGAGTGTAAGTGAGATGGCACGCGATCGCGATCACGATCCGAATCATCCATAATAAGGGGCCTGCCTTCTGAGCTTGGGGGCGTGGGTTCCCATCTAGGACAAACATTTGTGTGATGAACATTTGTGTTTGTTAAAACTATATATGTATGTATATCAGTCTCTGGCAGCCATATCACAAGCTTCGCTTAGTTTGGGGTCAGATATATACATACTTTCGCAGCTACTTAACGAAGAGTCTGTTATGAATGACATCCTGGACGTGGCTCCGTCCTTGGGCGAGGATTGCGTCGCCTTGTCTATCCTGCACGAAGTGGAACTGTTGGCCGCGCTCGGGGCTAACGTTCAGACGATGAGGCGGGGCGCGGAGGCGCATCCCGAGCTGCCGGCTGCCTTGATGCATCTGATGGGACTCGAGCGAGCGCGCGCTAACACAGCAACCCCCAACGACAATGGTAATTTTTCCACACGAGGTCGAATGTAAATTTAATAATCAAATCACGAGTGCAAGCGTGCTCCATCGTAGACCGCATCGTCGCTTTACATCAGGCGAGTTGGCGGTCAAACGCAAGCCTATTATAAAATAAAATAAAATAAACGAGTGAATCGGTTTCTTCTAGACAAGCATGCTCCATCGTAGTATCAATTAAAGGATGGTTTATGGTAGACCCTGGCGGGCACGAGCCGTGACCCGTACGAGGCACTGATTTAAAACTTCAGGAACATTTTATATGTTGCAGTTGATGCTACACCGTGTGTCGCCTGCGTCCTGGAGCCTTACGGCCAATTGCTTACACTGACATCCCGTTTGGGGTGTACTCGTATTGTGCAAACACGAGCCTTTTTGTAACTTTATTTTCGGTTTCATTTGAGCTACCTTTTATTTTTTATGCACCAAATAACTGCCACGGGCACGTTCTCTCTCGGGTTAATTTTTTATTTAAGTTACTAGGAAGGGAAATATACATTTAAAACCATGTAAATACTGATTCAAGGCGCATTGTCGTCACCGTAACCGCCGCTCTGAAGTACGGACTGAATTAGTCTTTAAGTCTACGAGGTTACGATTGATGTTTCTGTCAACACATATCAACCTGCTAATTTTGGGACTCAATTTTCGTGTTCCAGGTCCAGCCATATCTGGATTCGCGTACTCCCTGGAGGCTCTATCTGAAGAAGAGGACGCTGAGGAAGAAGAAGGGGAAGAAACCGAACGGAACCCCATCACGCAGGAGCAGTTGGCGGCTGCTTTACAGGTACTGTTACCAAGCCCAAGTAGACCAAACCCATCTGGACTCTAATTCAAAGTAGGTGTGCAAGAAAGTAGAAGCGTATTGTGTATTTGTCCCTGCCAGTGTCCCTGCCAGCCAACGCAAATCACCCAAGCTCCTTAAAATAACGAAGCACAGCTTTGTGTTCCTGATTTAAGAATAACCCTATAAATGAGCTGATAATCATGAAACGGCATGGTAAAAAGTAGAGTAAAGTAGAGTAGATACATAACTTGTGAAAAAAATTTACATCTCAGTCCTTGTAACTACTTTAGCAGCCCTCTTTTTGCATCGGGGGTTAAAGAGCTGACTATAAATAGAGCCGATTGCCGAAAACAAAATTAAAGAAGATATAAGCATTTTAACGTCTTGCTCAGAAACGCGTAGGGGTATCAAGTTAAATTATATCAAATACTCGGGTTTTTTTGTTTGCACTCACGCTCTGAGGGTTCCGTCCAACGGTGGGTACCGTTGCGAGCCCTACTCGTACTTGTCAGATTTTTGCGAAATTGCGGTTTGGATCATGTTTCAGGCTGCGACAGAAGCGGTTTCGTCTTCGTCCCGCGGCGGCGGCGCAGGCGGTACCCCGCGTCAGAGCTTCCTGCAGCTGCTGCGTGGCGCCGCTGGGGAGACCAGCCGCAACATGAACGCCTCGCCCGCAGCCGCACCCTCCTCAGGTATTCTGCGCTCCTGGTACTTACATTGCACCTTCATTCCACAGCTACCTAAAATGAACATATCACTTTACACGTCATCATCATCATTTCAGCCATAGGGCGTCCACATAGGTCTCACCCATCGATCTCCAAAAGGGCCGGTTGGAAGCGGCCTGCATGCAGCGTTTCTCTGCCATCACTTTTAGGTCGTCTGTCCATCTTGTGGGTGGACGTCCTACACTGCACTTACCGGTCCGTGGTCTCCATTCGAGAACCTTTCGGCCCCATCGGCCATCTGTTCTGCGTGATATGTGCCCAGTGTCAGTTGGGAACTCAGTTCTTGAAGCTGTCGACGCTTACGTCTATCTACTAGGTAGGTCCAACTTCAAGAAAGAGGTCAATCGGCGAATCCAACTCGGCTGGGCAGCGTTCGGTAAACTTTGCAACGTCTGCTCGTCCAAAATACCTCAGTGCCTTAAGACGAAAGTCTTCGACCAGTATGTGTTGCCAGTGATGACATACGGCACTGAAACGTTGTCTCTCACTATGGGCCTCATAAGCAAGCTCAAAGTCGCACAACGAGCTATGGAGAGGGCTATGCTCGGGGTTTGTCTACGGGATCGAATCCGAAACGAGGAGTTCGGTAGACGAACGAAAGTCACCGACATAGCTCACCGGATTAGCAAGTTGAAATAGCCACACTGTACTACACATTGGGAATTTGATATAATGCGAAGGTACTCCAAAGCAAAGACTTTGTGTGACAAATGTTACAGTCAAAACGCGTTTTCACTAGTTTTTACTGGATGCCTTTGTTACAACTAGAATTTACTACTGAGCCAAGATGAATATCAGTTAAAACTAATTCTAACTAGATAAAAGACGCTTTAACAAAATGGCTCCGAAACTGGCTAACAAAACTGTTTTGGCTGAGGTCAGAGTTCGTTTAGGTTACATGAGATGCATTAGATCGATTCTGAATTGGCCGAGCGACGTCGCCTGACTCGAGGGGAGTTGCCAAGCCAACAGATGAGACGAGGACCACGGGGGTCTGCACCTAAGTAACCGGCAAGGAAACGAGGATATGCAGACTACAGTCAACGGCTCTTTTAACTCAGAAGAACAGAAGAAAAAATTCACTTTAAAAAAATCACACAATAGCCAGTAAACGTCCAATGGTGAGAAAGGCCTCTTAGAGAGGGGTGTTGCCATAATCCCCACACTTGGCAGGCGGCTTGGGGATCGCAGTACGTTCACCGTGTAATAATAGGACGCTTTTGCTCAATCCTCCGGTGGTTCTGGTCCCAGTTTTAAGACACCCGGGTCCGGGTTTTTTTAATATAATATTTTATTCTTTTTAATTACAATACAATAACTCTTTATTAAAAACAAGGATAATATAAACATTACAATAAAAAATATTATCTAGGCTTTTAACAGGCGGCCTTATCGCTAAAAGCAATCTCTTCCAGGCAACCGTCAAAAAAAAAGGAAAATCAAATCAATCACTATACCCACCACAAAGTGAGTTGTACACTCTGTACTAACCGCTCTCCTCACTCGCTGAACATCTGGCTTCTCGCGCGCGGTATAATTATATGTGTAATTCCAGCGGGCGGCGAGCGAGCCGTGATCACTCCGGAGATGTTCAGCGACGCTATATCCGAGGCAATCAACCGCGCCGGCACCGCCGCGGCTACTCCGATGGAGCAGACCACTGAAGGTATACCCTAGCGAATACTGAAGGTGTACTCTGGTGAATAATGAAGGTATACCCTAGCTAATACTGAAGGTATACTCTGGTGAATAATGAAGGTATACCCTAGCTAATACTGAAGGTATACTCTGGTGAATAATGAAGGTATACCCTAGCTAATACTGAAGGTATACTCTGGTGAATAATGAAGGTATACCCTAGCTAATACTGAAGGTATATCCTGGTAAATAATTAAGGTATACCGAAGTGAAACCTGAAGGTATACCCTAGTGAATTATGACGGTATACTCTAGCGAATACTAATAGTACACCCTAGTAAATACTAAAGGTATACCCTAGCGAGTACTGAAGGTATACTCTAGCTAGTGAATACTTAAGATACACACTAGTGAATTATGAAGGTATACTCAAGCGAATACTGAAAGTATACCCTAGTAAATATTAAATGTATACCATAGTGAACAATGAAGGCATATCTAAATGAATACTGAAGGTATACCTTAGTGAATACTGAAGGCATACCTTAATGAATTATGAAGGTTTACTCTAGCGAATACTGAAAATATACCAGTGAATAATGAAGGTATATCCTAGCGAATGCTGAAGTTATACCCTAGTGAATACTGAAGGCATACCTCAGTGAATAATGAATAACAAAAAAAATTGTCTATTATATATTTTTATTGAAGAGGGTTTTAAGCTTTTTTTTATTACTAGGGTTCATATACCTTAATAGGGTTCAAATGCCTTATTTAGATACAATACGCAAAATCACTTATCTCTGCATTGAAGTAGCCTAACAGTGCATTCCCGCGACAGCCAGCTCAGGACGCGCAGTGATCACGCCGGAGGCCTTTAACGAGGCCATTACGGAGGCCATCAGCCGCGCCAGCTCCGCGCTTGGCACTCCCATGGAGCAAAGCACGGAAGGTACTACGGGTCCACAAAGTCGTTATATCCAAAAGTAGCGCGGCAGTACTGCAGCAGCGGTGCTCAATTCGTGTGTGTTTTATAGCATCCCCAGAGAGGAAATCATATATAATTTCCCCAAGTTTGTGTTGGAAAAATGGTTTTTGGTTTCTGTGTAACTATATTTATCTCATCTACTGTCGTTAGCAACTGTTTGTTTTCCATGTAAAATATGTATGATGTTGTATGGCAGCGTCGTCGTCGCAAAGTCCTGCGCGCGCGGCCCGAGACCAAGACTTCACGACTCAACTCAACCACATGCACGAGATGGGCCTACTGAACGACACTATGAACGTCCGCGCGCTGCTTATCTGCTCAGGTATGTACAAAAAAACCGGACAAGTGAGAGTCCGAACAAAAAAAAAAAAAATGAATTATTGAAAGACAAACTTAACTTTGTAGTGGACAATAAGGTTCTTCCATACATTCCAACTACAAAATGTAAGTTTGTAATAGCAATTTTTTTTTAATGATATAACTTCAAATTTATGACTTTCTGATTTATTTCTTTATATGTGCTGTAAGACCTCGCCTCTTGCCAAATTTCATGATTCTAGGTTAACGGGAAGTTTTGGTCTATTCCACTTTAATCACCTGGGTGATAAAATTACTCTTTAGTCGACTTTGAAATCGCAAAATATACGAAAATATGCGTCATAAACGGTCATATCTTTTGATCGCGTTGATTTACAAGTTTGATTTTTTCACAGCTAAAAGAAACCGTAGACCCGAGTATTTGATATAAATTTCAACTTGATACCTTTACGCGTTCTTGAGAAAAAGGGTCTTGATAGACGGACAGACGGACAACAAAGTGATCCTTCCGTTTTTTCCTTTTGAGGTACGGAGCCCTAAAAATACAAATAAATCCACCACCCAGGGAATCCATGTGGACAAAAGATCTAAACGATCTGTGGTTGTAAACAAGTATCTAAATGAATCTCCCGAACTTGGCAATATTTTTTCTGATAAATTGTTTATTTTTTAGGGGATGTAAATGCAGCTATCAACTTGGTATTCAGTGGAGCTATTGGAGACGACTAACAAGGCAACTAGTATGCTGATATGTCCCTATATCTTACCTATAATATCTTATTTATAATTACAAAAGCTAAAATATAGTATAAAAAATATTGAGTGGCTTTTCATTGTTACCTTTAATATACACAGGGGCATACCGACACCTCATTGCGTAATTCAATAAGGTGGATGGTCCAACGCTATTCTCCGTTTTTTAATCTTAGATATTTTATGTAAACAAAGGAGTTACCAGTGAAAGAAAATCTTTTGTAATGGTAGTTTACAATATTTAACCAAAAAGATATTTTATTAAGTTTTTCTAGTCGTAATATGATCAATCATCAAATAACAATCGTTTTATACTATTTATTTTAGCGTAATATCTGTTCTATACAATGTTATGATAAAAAAATCTATTTTTGATAGAAAATATTTTATTAGACTGGTAGGACAGTAGTGGTTCTAAACATTTCTGGCCACCGTTTGATTTGACCTCTATTTCCTCTAACATAATAGTCAACGCCTCTATAATCAACGCCATCTATTACAATCTTTTAAAGATGTTTTTTATTAATTTTATGAACTATCAGATTATCCCCCATTGTACCGCGCGAGAGCAAAGCCGAAGAAAATAGAAAGTAAAATATTGATCATAAGAGAAAAAAGTTTTGAGCAACTGGCATTTCACTTTGACAGTGACTTTTCGTGATATTTCTTTGTTTACATAAAATAAGATAAAAAAACGGAGTATAGGTTCTCTAGAGATGCTGCTAAAGTACATAGTTTATTTTAGAAATGTACTTTTACGCCGGAAATAGTATAGTATTTTCTGGGATTGTTAACAGCTTCCAGCAATCACACAGTTAACAGGTTGGAACAAACCAAGGTTTTATGCAAGATTACTTTTGTAGACGTGCTAGGCATAGGTCTTCCCCCATCTATCCCTGTCTTATGCTGTCCTGTCATTTTTCACAGAATACGTTCTGATCAACCTATCGTTTGGGGGTCTGTGGTGTTTAACTTCTGTCTTGAAGAACCCATACCTTGACTTTTTTTAATGCATCAGAAATATGCAATAGATACAAAATAAATAATTTTTCAAACATTTATTGTTATGAACACTAGTTAATTTTTAAACTTAAATTATAACGGGATGTAAAATTCATAAGGGCAAGTAATACCTTTTAAGTAGGTAAATAAGGTACTTAGTTTCTAAATTATATCACATAAGTAGGCGTAAGAGTCGCAGAAAGTACACTGACAAAAGATTCTATGTAACGTTTTAACCAGATTATAAGTCGAGATTCTATAGATAAGAAATTTTAGAAAATAGAATTCATTCATGTAATTCATTTAGAAGATAAAAAAATAGCAGGCGACATGTTCAAGTTTTTGTCTGTGTACTTTCAGCTAAAAACTACTGTTCTAATACAAATAAGTCGTAAAATTTATGCAGATGCGCACTTATAAATTAAAATATACCTATAAATGTAAAAAATCAAAAGTAGGATAATGGTAATATTAAGTGTCAACTACAGAAATGAGTGCCTAGCACCACAGACGTTTAAATAGGTTTGTTATTTAAAAAACACTAGGTAAATGCTACAACTCTTGTTTTTTGTTTCTTTTGATGTAATTGGTGGCTATATTTCCTTGATATTGACCTTGAGATCCTATTAGTGTCCAAGAAAACACCTAGTGCGCGAAATCCTTAACTAATAGCTAAGTTTTATTGCAATTATACAAGGCCCTTAACTCACTAAAACAAGAAAGTTACAGGGTAAGTTAACTTCTAAAAATTTGGCCTCTATTCCCTAAGAAATAAAGGCAAACTTTTTGAGGTTAACTTAAGCGCCGCGTTACAAGCGTGTTTATAGTTAGTGAATCAGGGGGGTTAGACAAGACCCATTTTCTGTTAGCGTTAACGCCTCCGGAAACATGAAATTGTATGAAAATGACATTAGCTTCAGATAATTTATCTCAAGCTAATGTCATTGTCAATTCGATTGTATGAAAATGACAATGACATTAGGTTGAGAGAAATTATCTCATGCTAATGTCATTTTCATACAATTTCATATTTCCGCAGGCGTGAACGCTAACAGTGTGTGGCTCTTATCTAGACCCCCAGGGCCCTTATGTCGAAAGACATAAACTTATAAATTTAGCGCTTCATTTTAAAATTCATCTTACGTTTGGAGTACTTTTTGAATGTGCTGTTATCTTTTTGCGCGCGACATTGTTCACGTTTCTGCATGCGGCGGAAGTACCACGCGGCGGTGTTGGATGTGTTCTCGCCAAACATCTCTTGCTCCAACTTCAATCGAGCCTCTGCCCTCAAAGCAGATCTCTGATCGTACCATTCAAAATCCTTGGTTTTGCCTTTCTTCCTTCTCTCGCTTTTCGAAAGACGCTTCTCTGATTTATTGGCTCTTTCATCAATATTTTTGGTAATCTTTGGCAGGTCTTTGTTAGACCCGTTATTCTCAGCCTCTATAATCTTATTCACATAATTTTCAAAATCTGTATTCCGGAACTTTTTCTCCGGCTTGTTTATTGAAATATTATCCTGGGATGATGTGATGGAAAACTCATCAAAATCTTTTAGGTACCCTCCTTTCATCTCCCACTGTTCATATTTGTTGTTTCTTTTTTGCCTTTTATGCGATTTTTGGCGATCATGTTTCTTTTTGTCATACTTTAGTTTGGGGCCAGTATATCTATCATCTTTTTTGATATCATCCTCGCTGAATGTGTTTAGATTCAACAGAATATTTTCATCCTTTTGCTTTCTCTTGCCTATGTGGTCTTTAATCAATCCACTGTGCAGTTCATTGTTGTCGTTCCTTTTGCTTCTCTGTAATGGCTGGTCAATCTTCAATGAATCAGCGTAAGTGATCTTCTTTTCTGGAAATAGTTCAGACTGGACATCTGGGCTATGCGCATTTGTTGTAGATCCTGATTGTAACTCTAAAATAATTTCCCTGTCAGTTTTCATTGCACCAACGGAATCAGTTTTAGTATCCTCTTGATTTTCAGGTTTTGCATTAACTGGTATCTTGTAATATTTAGGACCCAGTTGTTTTTCTAAATTAATTTGTCTGTGCGATTTTAAATTTTCAGGTTTTGCTTTAATTTCTTGTTTGACATTGGGCTGATCAAGTGGAAAGTATATAGGACCCAATTGCTTTTCAATGTTCAACTGTAAATTTTGCTTATTTTTAGATTTTTTGAAATCATCGTATTTTCTTTTCACTTCTTTGTCTAACCAATGTTTATTTTGTTCGTAGATGTCCTTCATTTTATTGATGTCAGTCAGAAACTCTTTCTCATGTTCAGGTGTTGCCAGGGAGTTGTGAAGTATTACGTCAGGTTTGTTTTCATCCACACATTTTATTGCAGTTAGCAGCTTATTATTTTTCATTACCGGTTCTTCAAATATCTTTTTACATCTGTTCTGTTTGTTTGATTTGTTGCCAACAGATTTTTGTTGCTGTGATAGTTGGTAACTAGTTGATTCGGTGATTTCTTTCAGTTTGCTTCTCAAATAAGCATTTTCTTCCTGTAGTTTGTACAAGTTCGACAGAATTTTGTTGACAGATGTCTGTGTGGTGCATTCGTTCTTACTACTCCACAAATGGCCCAGGGCCATTCCAGCAGTAATCACAAATGTCCCCAGCATTATCACGTCGAGGATTGAACCAACCTTGGGGTTTCTTTTGTGTACATACGTCTTGTATTTAACATTGTCGCCTAGGAAGTCAGTCTCTTCCCTTATGGATTCATTGTTAATGGTGGGTGGAGAAGCAAATACCGTAATTTCTTGCTGTTCTGCTGGACTTCCTTCAGTTGGTATTCTGACATAATTCAGGTCACAAGGTGTAGATTCAGGTTCACTGTCGCTGATGATTGATATGCCATCAGTGTCTTCATCTTTTTCACTGTGAAGATCGACATGTTCCCTGAAAAAAGAAATAAGTTTCTTTCTTTAGTGTGTATAATAATATCATAGATGAAATAACATAACTGGGTGAAATGTTTTCACTTCTTTGTACTTACTATATTAACACAGCTGTTGTAAAACCCACCATGTAAAAATAACAAGTGAAGAATGTAGGTTATCTACATTGTTATTTCATACATAGAATGAGTCATGCAACCAAAACGTCTAATTGTATTGAATATGTATAAAAAAAGGAAATTTCATGATTTAAGTAACATATTTCATTAATTTCAGTCGATAACAACTTACTGCTCGATATAGGCCTCTCCCAAGGCATACCTCTAAACTATCAGAAATCAGAAAAAATAAATTTGTATCTCGGAGAAAATAATAATTTATTTGCTTTTACATCTGATGTAGAAGTAGAGAAAAACAAGAAATATTAGATACATGAATAAAGGTACATTGTCACAAAAACCAGCATGTTGCTGATTGTACACAACCAGCGCTCGTATTCTGTTGGGCCTGGCGTACAAACATAAACAACCATATCAAACAAACAAAGTTTCAAGGTCCCTTGAAAGTATTAATAAATTGAAAGAAATATTGAAGACGTAATTTTACAGTGACGTTCGAAATGCTAGTCCTGCCGTCTTACCCCTGTAGATAAACTATAAACCAATGTGACCATGTTCAGAAGAATGTCATAAACATACAACAGAAAGATTTCATCCTCTCCTCATAGTACTCGTGGAAAATTGACACTGGGGAGCTTGTCTCTGGCGAAACTGGTCAGGAGCTTGTGTCGACCAATAAATAAACTGTTTTGTCATAGTTAATAACGTTGTTAACAAAGTAAATAATAGTATAGATGTTATCTCATTTAAAATGAAGTTTGTTTTGACGGTATGTAGAGCAACCACCAAATACTACACTGCACTGAGAGCAAATTATAGGTATACATGGATCATAGTGTCCTTGCAGTACTAATCAATACCACTACAGTGGGTCAAGGTTATTGTGATATCTACTTGAAATGCCGAGATTATAAAGTGTTAGATTCATACAGCAGCACTACAAGTATTCGTATTTTGTCAGTAGCTCACCTCGCGCCTTGATTATCAACAGTTTCGGAATTGAGGGCCTCATCACCATATGTAGGGCTGTTCTCCAGCAAGGTCCAGCTCTCACCTGAATCTGAATCGCTGTGCTCAACCGTTGAACGGTCCATTAGTAATATCTGTAAAAAAAACGATAATATACCACTAAGTACGCCTTATTAACTCTGAAACGCAAAAAATCTAGTCACCTGAAAGTACTTCGGCACTACGAATTTATCAAGCCAATTATTGTTGTAGCGCTTTGATCAACAAGAATTTATATTATGAAAATCATTACAATTTCGTTATTTTTTCCATTTTTTTTTCAAATATAAAATTGTGTCACTCACTCAAGATTTGATTGTGTTTTGTTCCCAAAAGTTACGGAAATAACTACCAGATATTCTGTGGCTTTGTTTTTTTATTCTGCCGCAGCGCAGCCTTTGTATTTTTTTATTCGCCTATTAGACTAGCTAAAGCTTCTAAGTCCATACCGTTGCTTCATGTTTAAAAAAAATACATATTGTTAGGTAGCTAACAGGCACAGATGTTGTGTATATCTGTGCTAAGTTGCTAACAGGCGAGACAGACTTGGTTGACAGACCGCCATCCAACTAACGGGAGAGATGGAGAAAATGTTATCTTGCCCTCCCGTTGGTTGGACTAATAGTGTTGTGTGGTTATGCCGCTCGCATGATACCTATTACTTTAGGCTATATAATATAACCAAAGATCTTCTATATACCTTATAATATAACTTCCTTGACCTACTATCATAGGTATCATGGCCGCTCGTCTCGTCAATGTCGTGTTATTTGTAGTATTTTTCTTGACCATGGCTACAGAGTCCTCCAGTCGTAATGTTAAACAAGTTTACATAGTATTAAATAGCGTCAAACAAGTCATAGTCGCAGTCAGAGAAGCAAGCAAAGTAAATCACGGTCAACTGGTCAAATCAAATTCATGCGCTAGTAAAATGGTGGAGACTTTACACAAGGCTTCTAAGGAGTTTTTGAAACAACACGAAAATACCATGTTTCTCCTCGTTATATCACTTGACCACACTCGGACATGTTCGCGAGTACGTAATAAATAATAATCCACCATTAACACTCGAAAATACACAAGTTTATGAAAATAATACGAGCCGAGATGTTTTTTTCCACGTTGGCGCCAAAACTCTCGTCTGTGCTCTCGTGCCGCAGACCGCTGTTTCAGCCTGTGTTGTGGATTGGTTGTGCGGTTGCGCCGCGCGCTCGTCGAGTTCTATTTTTATTTCATGAACATGGATAACATGGATGTCCTTCAGACGTAATATTAAACAAGTTTCATCATCATCCACAGCCTTCCTTATCACACTGCTGGGTATAGGCCTCTCTCTTGCTATGCCATCAGCTGCCTATTTCATTTAATCTAATAATATCCGTCTTTAGTTTTCCATTTGTCATTTTCTGACGTAGTGTCATCAACCAGGAATACCCAAGGGCTTCAGGCGGCCTGGCGGCCTAAAACTCTGACATGAGCGCAAGTCACTGGGCCTATATGAACTTCCTTTATTTACTGAGAGTATACGATGAATGTCTTCGTTTCTTCAAAATCATGAACACCCTAAGTACAAGAAAAGGACAAACTTCCTCCGTCCTCACTTCTTCCTCGGACCGTTTTTTGTGCATGACTACTCAATCCAGGGGCCCTACGGACAACAGCTAATTGCGGCACCTAATCAGCTCAGTTGGAAAATCACGCGAACGTGAACCTTATCGCGCCCAGATACGGTTTGCGGTCGCGTGATTTTCCAAGGCCCCAGGTGCCTTTAGGGGGTATATATAAAATCTATATCTAAATCTATATCTCTATCTTTGGGATTACCTCGACTATATACAATCTCACTACTTCCTCCCTCACTGTTGATGGCAAAATTGCCCCAACAAACAACGAGGCCGCAGCCAAGTAAAAAATTGTTAGGTACTTAGGTATTTGTTATACAAGAGTGCAAAGTTGCTTTTTAACCGCGTGCTCAATTTTGATGACCGAGCAAGGGAAGGATTCTAATAGAATCCTGAGCGTTGGCGAGGGAATCAAAAGAGCACGAGGTTAAAAATCTTTGCACTCGATTGCAACACGTAACTTTTCATTCCACATCAGTGAGGAAATGACTAAATGCAAAAAAAAAATAGTTATTTATGATACAAGCGCGGTAAGTTGGTTATTACAAAAGAATAAGTAGACGAATGTAAGCCCGAGACGAAGTCGAGGGCTTACCATAGTCACGAGTTTGTAATAACCAATCTGCACGTGTGCCATACAACGTTTTACAACACATTTGCGAGAAAAAAAGGCTACAAATGAAACAATTTTTATGGAAATGGAAAAAATACCGTAAAGTACACGCACGGTGCGTGAGCGTGCGGTAAAATTCATTACCGCACGCTCCGTTGTATGTTGCGTAATGTTTAACTTTCGAACGATGTATACAGGCTTCGTAAGTGCACTTTTTGAGCAAATGTGTTGTAGAAAACATTTACAATCACAAGATAGTTTTATTTCAGTTTAGGTATTAACTATGTACTACATTATGATAGTTAAGTATTACCTAGTATATAATATCTTTGGTATTACAGAATAACTTTAAAATTACTAAGTATAACAAATAATACTTAGGTCTACTTAATTAAGAAAAGTTGAAAGTAACGTTGCTACAGTTACCTACTTAAGTTGAATGTAATATTTTTGCTAGGTACTGTAATGTTGGTGTTGCACACGATGTTCTAAATTCAATTTATTTAATCCTCTGTTAGGGCTTCTATACTCCATCATTTAAAAGAGAAAGTTTACACATAGTGCCGCCTGATGGCGCTGCATTCAATGTAAAATAAAGTTACGTTCGGATACGCACACTCACAAAATTATTACCTTGCATAGATGTTCGGATACTCAACATCCTCTAGCGGATAAAAATTGCTTTTGCACTCAGATATCGAAGAGCAAAAATACTCTTTCCGAGATAGGGGAATGAAAAATATTTTTTCTTGATTTGACAATGAAAATGTTAATTCCGTACAGTGATCTGACCCTAGCTTTAATTCCATGTCTCTGTGTGTCTTCTTGTCAGACTATTTTGTAGCTAACTACCTACATAGTCGCAACGCAATGCCGCTGATGATTCCACCTTTATGCCTCACGCGGCGATAACACTGATTATCATTCAAGGTAGGTTATTCGGCAAAAAAAATCTGTTTTTCGAGTTAATTTTTCTTAATAAACCTGGGATTTAAAAAAGTAGGGGGCAGGAGGGGAATAAAACACCATGTTAAAAAAACATTTCATATACCTACATAGGTAGTTAGGTAGGTACCTACTTAGATAAAAATAATATTTGTACATGAATAAATGTGTATAATTATGTAGGATTGCAAATGTTGCGATTGATAAGTTAGGTATATAAACCGAAAAAGCCGGTTTCATCTGAAAACCGGCGCTGATAGTCCATGACCTTCCGGTGTCCGGACCCATTCGACAATATAAGTACCTATTTGGAGCAATATCGAATATCAATTATTATTGTCAAGTTTCACTTATATTAGGGAACTACGCCGAGCTACTAACTTTAGACACAGCTATAAAAGACCACCCTAATATGGAATATCATTCGGTCTACTACCTATCGATAGGTAGTAGACCGAAGACAGAAGATGGTCGAGTGTTGCGTTTCATACTTAAGTCTTAGAGAAATGAAGGTATTCCATATTAGGATACTATTCCATATTTGGTGACTTTCCTCTAGTAGTCTTTTATAGCTCAAAAACATTACGCATTACGCATTTTTTTTGACGACGACATTTTTCATTTTTTACGACTACACTAATACGCATTTTCGTGCCTCAGATAAGGCATCATACTCTGGGGCAATAGTATAGACGCCACAGATCTCTTTGTTTTCTAGAAAAAATGCATCCGTATCTTCGCCAATAAACTCCCAGACATTAGTATACCTACAAAATTATTATAGAATTTAAAAAAAAACTTACAAAATTCTTATTTTTATAATACCTATATACCTAATTCTTTCAATATTTAACTATCGCCTCTATATTGTATATATAATAATTGTATAAACAATAATATTAATATTACTGAAATATATCTGATACCGAAACTATCGAACCTCTAATTTATAGGAATACATAAAACTCCGGATATTACAATGTATTTTCTTTTCTTTTTTAGGGTTCCGTACTCAAAGGGTAAAAACGGGACCCTATTTCTATGCCTGCGATGTCTGCCTGTCTCTGTCCGTCTGTATCTTTCGAACCGTATCAGATAACCAGTTGAAATTTTCACAGAATATGTAATGTTACGGCGGATTAACTGAGAAATAATAATAAGTCAAAAATTAAAAACGAACGGGAGGTCCCCATACAATAAACGTATTTTTTACGTATTATTGTATTAGCTCTATAATGTAAAAATGGTAATATGTACAAGTGACAAACTTAGCATGATTATAGTACACACTCTAAAGTAAGTATAACAACAAATAATAAATAAAGTGTGAGTCGGTGACAAGTTTCTGTTCATTGGCAAGTTATAACTGGTAATTTCGTTATTGAATTTAGTGGTGGTACGGAACCCTCAGTGCGCGAGCCCGACTCGCACTTGGTTGATTTATTATTTACTTAATTTTAATTTAGAAAATATTGTCAACGCCCTGATAACGTCAACGTTTGGGTTACCATAAACCCAAAGATTATTATATTATAGTATGAAATCTTTGCATAAACCCAACATCTCAACTGTTTTATGTTAGTGGAGACGATGGGAATTTATAATTCGGTATGTAAAGTTTTTTTTTAGTATTTTTTTTATATTTTTATTTCGTAGATAAGGCTATTTTAAGAAACTAATTTCATTATTTTTGTTTTCTATTGAGTAGTTATTTTACAATATTTTTTTGAAAATTGAAGTTATGTGACGTCACCATATAGCACAACATTTCGTTGCGTTGAGAAGCCTAAAAAAGCACCCCATATTGGCAAACCTGAAAAAAACCAGACAGTCAAACCACAGAAATGAAAAAAAATTCTATTCTGTGTGACGAACAGTGTGTCAAATGTATAATATTTTTATTCTTAAAAGGCACAGAAAATAAAATGCTACAATTTGACGTCATTTAGAGGTCAATGAAAGTCGAATGATTTTTTAGTTTTATGTTAAAATATATGGCATCTTATCGTTTTAAAAGGTCGGAGTAGAAAAATAAGGGTTGGTAAGATAAAATCTCGAAATGGTTTTGGAATTGGCATAGGTAAATTTTTTTTTGCATACCGAATTGTTCGCGTTGGAAGAAGTACCTACTGTACTTACCTAGTAATATTTTAGTAATTAGTTGGTATTGTTTAGTACATGTTATTCTTGAAAAAACATTTAATATCTTGGGGAGCTTTTCGTATGGCCTCATATAAATTGAATCCACATTGAGTAGCAGTATTTGCAGCATTCGAATAGTCCCTCCCACAATGCATTACTAAAGACTTCATGGTTCCACTATCTCGCGTGTTTGCAATTACCAAAAGCATTTCTTCTGATATTTGGTTCTGTTGAAACCGTCGCAGAGCAAACAAAAAAGGGTAGTAACCGAATTGTTCGTAAAAATATTCCGCGCCTGGTACTGCAGAATAGTATGGTGCTTTCTTTCCATATTCCATGTTATATTGTGAATTTCCTGTGTCGGGAACCAAACCACAGCGTTCAGACTCGACACAGTAAAAGTGTTGCCACTGTGACTTGTCGAAGTTAGTGTGAACGTACGCGGCCACCAAGCCTAGGAGTCGGCGCAGAGTAAAACTATCTTGATCCACGTCACTCTCGTCTAAATACTTGCTCTTCTTTATAACGAGTGGAACGCTGAAACAAAACATCTTCCTCAATATTACAATGTCATGAAGTGTTAGAAGACCATAGAAGTGATAAGTTAGTGTGTTTTATAGGTATTCATCGGAACGCGAATCACAAGAACATCTAAGTTGCAGAATGTTTTTGTACGCTTAAATAACGCTTAGCAAAATGAAATATTACGATGGATGGTAGCATATTGTGCGCTTCACAATCTGATACAGCATATACCTACCTACCTATTGTAACTATCGGGGAACACCCAATCAGGCAGCGCATTCCATAGACTAGCAGTTTGTACAATAATAAAAATGGAATCAAATTTTATTTTGTTATTAACTTTGGTTCCTCACAGCTAATATATTTCGCCAGTTTCAAGTAAAATCATATATTTTTTTAATGCCCGATGCAAGCGGACTGAAATTGATATTTATGCTCTAGTGCACAAAATACTTTATTGCACTAGTGCATAAAAGTAAACTAAAGCTCTTTAAAATAATAATTGTTCAAAGAGGTTCTTAGATCTGTGTTCTGAACTGTTCTGGTTCGTGCATAATACAGAACCTCTTTAAAATTGTTCGTTAGTTTCCCCATGTTCAAAATGAAATGCAGAATATTTAATCCGGAAGAAACCCTCTAAGTCAAATAAATTGTTGTCATCCCTCCTGTAAGTATATACGTAATCTAATTTTACTCACTTAGTCTTCAGCAACATCCCTTTAATTCCTAAGCTTGCTCCTGGTTCCATGGTCTTATAACGCCTTTGTAACTCGTCGCTTCTGAGTAAAATTGTACGTAAGTTTTGCTGTTCTTTCAGAAATACAGCGTCTTTATACTTCTCATAGAACTTTTTGGCATTGAATCCTTCCGAGAATGTAAACCACTCCATTTTAGTAGCTGCAAAAAGATAGAATAGGTACCTATATTGGTCAACAAGAATATCGGTATATGAGTAGGTCCATGCAGAGGGTGAGTCGCGGGCATCCAGTGGATGCAAAAGGCAGGCTGTCGTTCAGTGTGGAGGTTAAAGGGGGAGGCCTATGTTTAGCAGTGGACGTCTTCTGCCTGATGATGATGCAGAGGGTGATCATTCCCGATTTTTTGTTATGAGCTGTCAAACTTCACCCCTACCTAGTACCTAGCTACAGTAGCTACTTACAGCAGGATCATTCTCGATAGATCCAATGCTAAGATCCTATTAACTCTAATGTAAAAACGGCCTAAGTACAAACGTCAAACTTGGCATGATTGTAGTACACACTCTAAAGTATAACAACAAATAATAAATAATGGCCAAGTGCGAGTCGGTGACAAGTTTCTGTTCATTACCAAGTTAACTCTGGTAAGTAATTTCGTTATTGAATTTTATGGTTGTACGGAACCCTCAGCGTACGAGCCCGACTCGCACTTGGTCGGTTTATTTGCATGGGTATACTTCAAGGGACGGAGAGTGACATAGGCTACTTTTCATCACCATCATCACCATTTTTCATCACTACGCGGGTGAAACCGCGGGACGCAGCTAGTAATAAATAATGGCCAAGTGCGAGTCGGTGACAAATTTCTGTTCATTACCAAGTTATAATAAACGTTTGTTGTATGTGTAGTGCGAGGCGCACTTGGCCGGTTTATTCGTCTGGTTGCCTGGAAGAGACTTGAGCGATAAGGCCGCCTGTTGCTAGGTAGATCCGTTATCCTTGTTTTTGTGGACATAAATCAGCTGTTAGAGCAAATAAATGGACATGGACAAATGGACAGAGTTTAGTCGATGTCACTTACCTGTTGTTGATACAACCTCCAATTCAGAAGTCAGTGTTAATCGTTGTTTACTAAAATCTAAAATCAATGTAATTTTTAAATTGTGTCACAAACCTCAAATAGGTACGATTTCTAAAAATACACAATGTTCACTAAAATGTGAATAACACGGCTGGCGTGGCACGCGCTAGTCGAACAAGTGTCGCGAAACGAACAGAGTCGAGTTCCGAGCTGCAGAAACAAAACTTATAAGATAAGCATAGGGGAAAGTACGGTAAGTACGGTCAACGGGGCAAAAAGCACAAATCGTAAAAAAGTCTCTTAATCTCACATTATCTCTACATAATCTGTAGCGTTATCGCGTTATAAGCGCCTGTCTGTCTGTATAGCCGCTAACTCCTCCTTAACCACACAACGGATTTTGATGCGGTTTTCACCATCATTTTTACGTAAGGTTTATGTATATAGAACTAGCGACCCGCCCCGGCTTCGCACGGGTGTAATATACCGGGCGGGCGGGTCGCTAGTACAGAATAAAGTGTGGCTCCTGAATCAGGAGCCACAATAAGCCAAGCCTGAATAACATTAGGTAGGTAATCAAATCTATATAATATCATAATACTACCTACTTAATATTTTAAATGCGAAAAGTATGTTGGTTTTTTAGTTTGTTTGTTCCTCATTCACGCAGCAATAGATCAACGGATCGACTTGATTTTTTGCATGGGCATAGTTCAAGGGCCGGAGATTAACACGGGCTACTTCTCATCATCAGCATTACTATTTTTCATCACTACGCGGGTGAAACCGCGAGGTGGAGCTAGGCATATATAAAACAACCATTTATATCTCAAGAACGGCTGGATTTATTTTCATGATGTTTGATTTGTTGGATTCCTCTCCGCTCCCAATAGCAGAATAAGGATTAACAAAAAAAAGTTGCCATATATATAATATGGAACGGCAGGAATTTAAGTCTATACATTGACATATCACAGTTAGGGCTTCCAATATCGGAAGTTTTCAATTCCGGAACTCATTTCCGATACTGGAACCCAATATCGGAATTCTGGAGTTGGTTCCGGAACTAGCAAATCTAGTATTTTCTTTTATTCTAGCAAAAAAAAGACTACATTTCCCAATGAAACTAGTGATGGTGTGGTGTTATCAGTATTATAATGAACTTGAGCCACATAAATGACACTTAAAATCATTTGGATATAAAGGATGACGCTTCAGTCTCGTAATTAAACTCGCAAACTGTGAAATGATCATAAGTATATTTAAATTTAAGAACATTTAACTACAATAATATAGCGAATTTTATGACCTAACATCGATATACGTGAAAAATCATTCGTTGGGATAAATATGTTGTGATTGGTATCTGAAGAAAGAAATATTGGATAAATTTGCCTAAAAAATACGAAAACTTTATTGAAAGCTGGATGACTGGATATCGATGACTGAAATGTGACTAGTGTAAGGAGCTAGGCTAGGTACCTATAGTATCTAACCTACTTAGGTAACTGAATTTTAGTCTTTTAACTTTTGTTATTTTTTGTTCATAGTATTTTATGCTACGACGGGCAACATTTATGTGTGTACTTCCAGTTATTTCAGTAGAATCTGGCTATAGCAATCACGGAAGGAAATTGTCTTACCTAAATTACAGAGTAACGAACAATTACCAATCAAAACCAAATCCTAAAATCACCACACTTAGTTGGCACCAATTTGTTGAGCCACATTGCCCCACTATACCCTATATTTATCTTTGCCTATATCCATAAAGTAATGGGTGTATCAACGGTCGGTATTTCCCCGTATCGTGTGCATTGCTGACATTGCAGTGCAACCAATCGGCAGAAAGTCCCCGTTTGACCTGAATGTGAGGCCTGCGCAAGGTTTGAATTAAAAAGGGGAATTCCAAGGAATGGACAAATCCAAATATGGAAGTACTATTATTACCTATTACTTTAATACAGAAACTGAATTTTCTATAGATCTTACTACCTAATTAATAGAACTAGAACGCCAATAGATAGTTTTCGATGAATAATTTATTATTCATTTTGATCCCTACACGGCCATGAAAACCAGGAAAAATATGGTGCGGTTGAAATTCCTGGTATTTATCAATTTATATCGCAAATACGACTGATATCCAGAAAATATAAATGCAGTATACATTAAATTATATCAGGCAATAATGTGCAATAGTTTCCCAAAAGTAGTCAAATACCCTATTTGCATTTAGCCAAAGATTATTATTACTACCCTTTATAGGGTAGGGTTTGCCAGTTTCGCGACCACCTCCTAATTCCGACCATTTCACGTACCTGTGTCACACAGGGACAAAAAATAGGATACTTGACAGTAACACATCAAAATAATATACTTTAGCGGCTACGTAAATATCAACCCTACGCACATGCACACTCCCCCTCTGGCTAACTCAAGCGTTTGATGAACAAAAAATATATAAGTTGTGCCTCGCATCAAACAAGCAAAAACACGCCATTTTGTGCAAAAAAAATAGTGTAGTGCTGATACTTCCACGGTAAGTTATAGCTGCATTATTATCGTTACCAGTTTGTTATTGTTTGTGAATGTCTAGTTATTGAATTGCTAAATCCGTTATGTGTTATTTTACCGAGATTTGTGCTAATAAACTAGTAAAAAGCGGTGGTCGCATAATAGGTAAGCTCGTTCTTAGAAAAAGCTAGATCTCGTCCAGGGGGTCGGACACAAGCGTAGTCCTGTCAATAAAGCCGTGTCTTTTTTACAAGTAAGGTATGAAAAATACCTTGTTCTGTTTTTAAATTTAGAAGCTTGTAAGCACATTTATTATATTTGCTAGTTTTCGACCACGTTATTCCTCAAGAATAAAAACATGCTGATACCAAAAATCATTCGTGGTCGAAAACAATGCCAGCCGTAAAAAGCACGCAAGTATTCGACCATTTTTGTTTTTAATAAACAAAGCGTACCTATTCAATGTTTTTATAAGTGGTGGCTAAATATGTAAAAATAAGTAAAAATTAATTTCAATATTCTGTAAAAAAAAAAAACATTATAACGAACAAAATTTCTTAAAAAAATGCTATTGTTCATGGTCGAAAACTGAACAACCTCGATTCCGTTTTCGACCAGAAAAACTGACTTTTATTTAAAAAAATATTTCTCCTGTTTTCCAACGTTTTAGTAAGGCTTTATTTTCTCCTAAGATCATAAGATTAACGGGCCAGGTAACGTTAGAGCAGGGGGTGCGAAAATTCACCGGCAGTTGCTCCGCTACCACCATCGAAATTTGGCCTGGCAACGCACAATATTCGCACGCTGAGGACCGACGAGAAGATTGCCAAGCTGGAGAAATAATTAAGCAAAATACGATGGGACATCATAGGGTTATCTGAAATCCGACGAGATGGAGAGGATACGATAGTTCTGGATTCCAGAAACATGCTCTTCTTCTGGGAAGGAGAGCGAAAGTCCCAGGATGGTGTAAGTTTTCTCATCTGCAGGTCACTCATCAACAACGTGATTAAAATCGACAGTATGTCGAGCAGGGTAGCATACCTGATACTCAGAATAACCGATCGTTATTCGCTGAAGGTCATACAGGTATATGAGCTGACCTTGATGATGAGGTAGAGGCGTTTTGTGAAGAGATATCCAAAGCCTAGCCGAAAGCGGAACTGTGTACAAATTAAACGATAGGCTGGTGGAAACTATCCAAGCAGTGGGGTCCAAGTGGGGGCCAGAAAATACCCCAGAAGCTCTAGACAAAATCATTAAGCTAATGGAAGACCTGACTGAGATGAGACTGCAGTCTTCAGCTGATATGTCGGAATATGGCAAACTCAATAGATGGATCTCGAAATTGGTGCGCCACGATCTGCGTTCCTGTAATACAAGATTTTTCATCAATTACATGTACAATTCGTCTATTGGGAAAAACCAAATAACGAAGCTGAAGATCGAGGATGGCAGTATCATTTCGTCAAAGCCAGAGATTCTGAGAGAGCACGAGAGGTTTTACGTAGTACAGTTGTAGACCTCGACACGACAGCCTATTGTCAGTACAGCTCGACAAGAGAGCTAAACTGACCCGACACTACACTGAGGACATCCCAGACATCAGCTTGTACGAGATTAGAATAGCTCTGAAACAACAAGGCGCCGGGTGATGACGGAATCACGACAGGACTACTGAGGGCGGGTGGAAAACCAGTAATTTTAGTTCTCCAGAAGTTGTTTAATTTCCGTCATACTCGAAGGTACTACGCCTGAAGCATGGCTCAGGAGTGTGGTTGTGCTCTTCTTCAAAAAAGGGTTATAACAACTTATTGGTAAAATATAGATCCATCTCACTCCTGAGCCATGTTTACAAATTATTCTCCAGAGTCATTACGAGCCATCTCGAAAGCAGATTTGCTGGTTTCCAGTGTCCCGAATAAGCCGGTCTCCGTAAAGGCTGGAGCACCATAGATCACATAAACACAGAATAATCCAACTCAGATCAGCAGCGTTCGGGAAATTGCGTGATATCTCGTCCAAGATACCACAGTGCCTAAAGACGAGGGTATTTGACCAGTGTGTGTTGCCAGTGATGACATATGGTACCGAGACGTGGTCCTATACTGTGTTGGCCATTTGGAAAAACTCTAGAGTCACACAACGGGCAATAGAGAGGCTATGCTCGGAGTATCTTTGCGCAATAGAATCCGGAACGTGGATATTCGCCAAAGAACCAGAGTCACCGACATAGCTGTTAAAATTTGTAAGTTGAAGTGGCAATAGGCAGGCCACATCGCTCGTAGAACCGATAATCGATGGGAAGAAAAGTTCTTGAGGGAAGACCACGAACAGAAAGGTAGGCCTCCCACTAGATAGACCGACGACATTGTGAGATTCGCGGGCAGATGGCAGGCAGTCGTTTAGTGTAGAGGTTAAAAAGGTGGATGCCATGCTCAGCAGTGGACGTCTTCTGGCAGATGATGATGATGATGTTTCTCAATAAATAAATAAATAAATACGTAAATAAAAACATTTATCGGCTAGTTTTTTCATTGCCGACACTTCAATTTAGGGAGTGGTCGAAAACTGGTAATTAGGTGGTCGAAAACTAGGAAAATCGATACTTTTGACTACCTATTTATTAAAATATTAAAAAAATGGCAGGCCGCAACTATTAATTTTTCACATTTTAATAAACTAGAGGGTGTAAGAATGTTACTTCAGTAGGTTAAAGACACTGTAACATTTTATTTAAGCCTTCCAAAGTAGACAACTCCAAAACCGGCGAAATGACCCTATTCTGTGATTATTTATCTTCATTGCATATAGGTACCTAGTATCTTCTTGCTTATTTACAGAGTTCCTCCATGTAGGAGTAGTTATGTATTACCATAGATAAATATAGGGTATTACCAAAGATTATTATACTGTATTACTTATTTATTTTGGTTTACACACAGTGAATAGTTCTTGAGTCTTAGGGTGATTAACAAAAACTGATTTAATGGATAGCG
The DNA here is from genome assembly GCA_914767915.1 of Agriopis aurantiaria. Lineage (NCBI taxonomy): Eukaryota > Metazoa > Arthropoda > Insecta > Lepidoptera > Geometridae > Agriopis > Agriopis aurantiaria. The sequence goes on from OU611996.1 coordinate 13,311,933, forward strand.
GTGCTGTTTCGATAGCTTTTTTTAAATCAAACCCAATATCTTCTCTTGCTGTTTTCTCTGCGCGCTTGAAATCTCTAGCGCATCTGATTATATTTGGTATCATTGCATTATCTTGAATGTAAGCAAATGCCAAAAGGCATTTCTCCGTCATGCGTTTTAATTGAAATCTTTGCAGAGCGCATAAAAAAGGCAGGTAACCGAATTGTTCCACAAAGTACTCTGCGCCTGGCAATGCAGATAAGTATGTACATTGATTATCACTATTACAGACTAGATTTTCAGCCAGGTCCGAGTAAATATTTTGGACCTGCTTGGAGTAAGCATAAGCCGCCACCAATCCTATGAGACGGCGGAAGGTGAAGTCGTCTTGAGTCACGTCGCTTTCACTGACAAGATCCGCAGAGTTGTTCGTCTTCTTTAGAACCAGTGGAACGCTGAAATGAAGGGAAACAAGCAATTATTTTAGTCACACTAATATAACAAATACAAAAGTATGTGTGGAAGTGTTTTATTGAACACTAGCTGTACCCGCGACTTCGTCCGCGATTGCCATCCCTGCAGACTAATTATTCGCTCTTGGGCACAGTTCTGTTTGTCTCATATTTTAAGCAATACTGTGGTCTGCGGTGAAGCACTCTTATCAAGAAAGGAGCTTTTTACTTTGGATTTGAAAACTTTCAGGTTGTATTTCTCAGAAGACAATAACTCGGTAGCGATCCTTCGCTATTCGACTAATAAATGTTGAAGCGAAGTACTTTGCGCGAGTCTTTACAATTTCGACAGTAAAACGGAGTCTTGTCACTGAGGTTCTCCTCGTTTTTTGGTGGAAAGAAGATGATATCAGAAGGATAATAAATTGTGCAGTTGCATTGCACGCAGTCTCCGAAATGTATCCGGTAAAAGACAGATAATTAGACAAATACAGACTCAATGCAGCGATGTTCTAGCTTAGTTAATTATATACACCAAAAAACGCCTGCTTATACCTATACTATAACCTAAACAAAATCCTAGAAATACATAAGAAACCAAGTAATATTTATAGAAGACCAATAACTGAATAAGAGACACCTCAGACAGTGGACAGATCAGGGAAACCAGAAGAAGATATACCAAGAATTTTAAAATGCGAAGTAGAAATAGCAATTGCATCGTTGAAAAATAATAAAGCCCCCGGCGAAGATAAGATACCAAATGAGCTGCTGAAAACCATGTCAGACACCATAATAGAGCCATTGACTGATCTATTCAATGCTATTATAGAAACTGAAGCCATACCAAGACAGTGGAATGAAACTACAATTGTCCTATTACACAAAAAAGGAGATAAAGATCAAATCAACAATTACAGACCTATTAGCCTGATGTCAACACTGTATAAAATCTTTTCCAAAGTCATATTAAAACGCATCACAGGCACCTTGGAAATGAATCAGCCAAGAGAACAGGCAGGATTCAGAAGTAACTACTCCACAATAGATCATATTTTTGTTATAAGACAGCTTATAGAAAAGTACAAAGAGTACAATAGAAATTACTATCTAGCATTTGTAGATTATAACAAAGCATTTGATTCGCTAAAACATAACAAAATATGGGAATCCCTAAAAGAGCAAGGTGTTGCAAATAAATACATTCGAATAATAAGAAACATATACTCAAACAGTACATCCAAAATACAACTGGAAAGAAGCGGGGAAACATTCAGAATAAAGAAAGGAGTCCGTCAAGGAGACCCAATGTCCCCCAAGATTTTTTCAGCGGTCTTGGAGAGTGTATTTAGAAGGCTCGAGTGGGCGACTTATGGTTTAAATATAAATGGGACCCTGCTAAACCACCTACGCTTTGCTGATGACATCATACTGCTTGCAAACGATCCCGAAACATTACAAGTAATGCTACAAGAATTAGCAACAGAAAGCAGAAAGGTTGGATTAAGTATGAATACGGACAAAACTAAATTAATGACTAATACAACAAGGAAACCAATATTGGTAGAAAATAATCAGATTGAATATGTTGAAGAATATAAATATTTAGGTCAGATAATATCTACCGAAAAACAGATGGATAAAGAAATTGAGGAAAGAATTGGAAACTCTTGGCGCAGGTTCTGGTCGCTGAAAGAGATTATGAAAGAAAAATCAGTACCTCTTCAAAACAAAATAAAAGTTTTTAACAGCTGCATCCTCCCAGTTTTATCTTATGGCTGCCCCACATGGTCCCTGACAAAGCAAAATTATGGGAAAATCCAAGTATGCCAAAACAACATGGAAAGAAGTATACTTAACATAAAATTAATCGACAAAGTAAATTTGGGGATAATCAAAAAGAAGACAAAAACTAGAAACATAACATATGTAATAAAACAACAAAAGTGGCGTTGGACTGGTCATATGCTCAGGAATAAACAAGGAAAATGGAATAGGGATATATTAGAATGGTACCCAAGACAGGGAAAACGAAATAAAGGAAGACAGCAAGTAAGATGGGAAGATGAAATTAAAAAAGAAGCTGGTATAAATTGGAAACAATTAACACAAAAGAGGCATGAATGGAAGTCCCAGGAAGAGGCCTATGCCGGAAGGCAAGCTGGAAGGAATACAGCGGAGCCGATGTCAATGACTAATTAATAATATCATAAAAATCTGACATCTAAAATATATTAATAACAAAAATATTATAATTAATTAATCTTACAGTAAAATAGATAATTGACATCATTGCAAGATGAGAAGCAAGAAACTTGACCAGCAAAAAAGGCTATAAAATAAAATAAAATAAAATAACTGAATAAATCGTTTTGAAAAGAACTTTTATCCGAATTTAATTTGAATAAACCGGTCAAGTGCGAGTCGGGCTCGTGCACTGAGGGTTCTGTAATACCACAAAATACAATAAATAGTTGGCCAAGTAACCGAATTACCAGTTATTAAAACGCCTTCCAAAATTGTGGTAAGCAATTTGCTACGCAGTTTGCTACAGGCGCTCGAGTATAATAACTTGGTAATGAACAGAAATTTTCACCGACTCGCACTTGTCCATTATTTATTATATTTTGTTGTTATACTTTAGAATGTGTACTACAATCGTGCGTACGTATTATCGTTTTTACATTAGAGCTAATACAAAAATAAGTTAACATTATATGTTTGTTGCATGTGGACCCTTCTTTTATTTTTACTTTTTGTCCTTTTTGTTATTTGTTAGTTATTCCGCCGTAACATTACATATTCTGTGAAAATTTCAACTGTCGCATCTATTACGGTTCTAAAGATATACGGACGGACGGACGGACGGACGGACGGACGGACGGACGGACGGACGGACGGACAGACGGATGGACAGACAGACAGACATCGTAGGCTTAGTAAAATAGGGTCCCATTTTTACCCTTTGAGTACGGTACCCTACAAAATATTTAGATTTTAAACTCAATTTGGATGCATGTGTCATGTAAGGGAGCCGACCGCCTCCCGAACTTGCCTCTTAGATTTAATTTTAAATGGACGCGTCCGTTGCGTGGGGCGCTGACTGTGCGTGCGTCTGCGCCGCGCAGGTAAGAGAGAGGCCCCATTAGTGCGTTGCGCTGCGTTGCGTCGCGTCGTCGCAACGGAACAGCGCATTGTATGCCACACCTGCGTTGCGACGACGCACGTTTGCGTAACGCGTTGTTTTTCAAGGAAAAATTATTGAAGGTGAAAGTGTAGCCCTGTGTCTAGATTTTACCATGGGCAACGATTATTTTCCAAAAACATCATTGATACAACATTATTAAAACATTATTAATAACAGGCCAAGTGCGAGTCGGGTTCGCGCACTGAGGGTTTCGTACCACTCCAAAATTCGATAACGAAATTATCAGTTATAACTTGGTAATGAATAGAAACTTGTCACCGACTCGCACTTGGCCATTTTTTATTATTTGTTTTTATACTTTAAAGTGTGTACTATAATCATGCTAAGTGTGATGCTTGTAAGTATTACTGTTTTTACATTAGAGCTAATACAAAAATACGTTAAAAAAATACGTTTGTTGTATGGGGTTACTTTTTTATCATTTTGTTAGTTAATCCGCCGTAACATTACATATTCTGTGAAAATTTCAACTGGCTATTTGTTACGGTTCGAAATATGCAGCTGTTAATACGTAGGACAGATAGACAGACAGACAGACGTAGGCTTAGTAATAGGGTCCCGTGTTTACCCTTTGGGTACGGAACCCTAAAAATGATGGCATTGATAACTTGTTTAATTTACGTGATAGTCCATAGAGTAGGTATTTTCTTTCTAAAGGATGTCTTCAGGGTGGTGACGGTGGTGTTACTGACTTTGACAATAGGGCTACCTAAGTACCTACACAACGTACACTACAAAGTGCGCTGCAAATCAACTGCCAGCTTAAGATGAGCCGTACGTTCAAAGGTTCCTGTACATTCCGGAGGTCAAGTTATTTGGAACTAATACTGAGGGTTGTGATGTCCGTAATTTCTGAACTACGAGAACGATGACCTTGAAATTTTTACGGGACGTTTTCTAATATATGTCGTTTCTAACAAAAAAAGAATGAATGAAATCGGACTACGCGGTAATGAGTTACAAATAAGTACACATTTTGACATTCATCCCCTCTCCCAAGGGAACCATGCGCAAAATTTCGGGATAAAAAGTATCCTATAACCTACCTCGTAGTATGAACTCAAATTATGTTAAGTTTCATTTGAATCCATTGAGTAGTTTTGGCGTGATGCGCGGCCCAGATACAGACAGACAGACAGAAAGACGGACAGACAGACAGACAAAAATGAAAAAATTACAGTTTTGACTTCAGTATCGATTATAGAGTGCCGTCCAATATTTTTTTTCAAAATATCTTCAATGTACAGAATTGGACCTGTTACAGTTTTATTATAAGTATAGATAGATAGATTTCGAAAACTTGTTCGAGACGACGAGTCACAACCTGTCGTCAACACTGTTGACGATCGGAAAAAACCGGCCAAGTGCGAGTAGAGCTCGCGCACTGAGGGTTCCGTACCACCACAAAATACAATAAGGTTGTCCAAGTAGCCGAATTACCAGGTATTATAACATCTAAAATTTGTAGGAGTAATTTGGAGCAGTTTACTACAGCTGCTAGAGTACCTATAATAACTTGGTAATTAACAGAAAGTCACCGACTCGCACTTGTCCATTATTTATTTTTGTTGTTATAATTTAGAGCGTGTGCTACAATCGTGCCAAGTTTGACGCTTGTACGTATATCGTTTTTACATTAGAGCTAATACAAAAATACGGTAAAAAATAAGTTTGTTGTATGGGGATTGGTTTTAACTTCCTTTCGTTTTTACGTTTTGAGTTTTTTATTATTTGTTTGTTAATCCGCCGTAACGTTATATATTCTGTGAAAATTTCAACTGTCTATCTATTACGGTTCGTAAGAGTAGTACGGACGGGACGGGTCGGGTCGGGGCGAGACAGACAGTAATAGGGTCCCGTTTTTACCCTTTGGGTACGGAATCCAAAAAAAGAGACTGTTAGGTAGTAGGTAAAACAAGGAGTCCTGTTGGCCGCCATTTTGTCCGCGTGGTAGATATAAAATTGAAGAAAATGTCCTAGTAAAATCTTGTTCAGCAGACATAATAATAATAAGGACAATCAGAACAATATGTGGGTTATCCGCTCAGATCAGACAAACATGGGAGATATGGAACTGCAGACGATATTGCGCCCCATTTTGCATGTGGATTATTGTTATTAGTTTCGCCGCATTTTTTTTAGTGTATTTTATTTATATGACGGGAATTACTCACGCCTGGCTAATTTGATTCAATGGAATTTTATCGAATTTGACGATCGATATAGAACGGTAGCACTGCTGAAGGTTTCCCGGACATCACATCCTGATATTCTGTGCCACATCCGCTACTGTTCGACAATAATTCAAAGGGCACCAGATGGTATACTATGCGCCCCTGACGTTCATTCAGTTTCAGTAGATACACCAGTCGCAATGTTAGTCTTATATATGGTTTATATTTACTCACTTTGGGGCCAGAAACATTCCTTCTATAGCGAGACTTCCACCTGGCTTTACTTTTTCATAACGCTTAAAAATATCGATAAGTTGAGTCAAAATGTTCCGTATGTTTTCCTGTTTCTGGAGAAATTCAGCTGAGTAGTGTTTGGCATAAAACTTGGAGCCGTTGAATAAGCCTTCTGAGAATATAAATTTCTCCACTTGATTAGCTGGAACAATAAAATTGAGTTAGTCGGCTCCAAAAAAATATAAAAATTTTACTATGACAATTTGCGCGGTGAAATCCTACCACAACAAATCAGAAAAGCAGCATAAGAGTTATGGTGTGACATTCCACAGGTAATCCATTAATTTTCTTGCTTAAATCGTTTAAAATACCAATCGAAACGTAAGCTACAAAGCGAATTTGTAGCTTACGTTTTGAGAAGGCGTTGTTTGGAAACTTACCTTCTCTGAGTAGTTATTCTAAATCTCTAGCATATAAAATAACTTACCAGGGGGCATATTATGTCCTTGTCCAGCCATAATTCTATGGGTAGGTAGAGTAGGTACCTACTTTCCTGAAGTTTTGTAGGTTTTAAAGTTCACAATTGCAAATAAAAAAAAAAATAAAAAAAAATATATAATATATAAATAATATATATAATTTTGTATTGTATTGTATAAAAAAACTTAAGTTTGGCTTGGATTTCAATAAGTAGGTATTATCATAGATAAACTAGGTTAGACTTAGATTCCAATAACTATTACACACTGCTGCAGTTCTAATGGCAAACTTACAAAAAGTATTGATAAAAACGTAATTTATTAAACTACTACGCTAGCCACCGCCACGCTAGCCACGGTGCTGGGTGCGGACTTGTTACAGAATGTCAGAAGTGTTGGAAATATGCGTTTTGTGTTTCCTCATAGCACTTAAACCATGTACAGAGCAACCAGTTTATTTATACAGTTGACGAGATGATGGAACTAACTTTTCCACGGAACACTTAATATAAGTTTTGCTTTGAAATTACAACCGTGTCTCCCTCACTCAACTGCACAGATAAGATGGTAGCACTGTATCACATTTTGTGTATTTATGTGTCATTGCCAATGTCACGCAGATAACGTAGCGCGGCTGCGTTTATATTATGGTCATGGAGACGGGACCGTCAGAGTCTATTTTCAATTAGGTAGGTACATTTTCAAGTTATAATAGCGTCATGTGTTTATAGCATTGGCGTCATCGCCAATCATCGTCATCGTAATTTTAAGTAATAGTGTGTATTACTATTAGAATGTATGTGTATGGTATAAGTAAACATTTAATAGTCGATCCTCTATTGCACACCCCGTCTTCTACGTCTTCTATAAATCCTTTCCATCCTAAGGTTGCCTGGAAGAGATCGCTTTTAGCGATAAGGCCGCCAGTTGTTACACTAGTTTTTAAGAGTTTTTTGTCCTCTGTATCAAATTTCATGGTGTGAACAATAAAGAGTTAATCAATCAATCAATCAATCATCGAGATACAATACATATAGAGTCACAAACGTGCAAAAAAAAAACCGAACCAAAGCTCTGCGCACGCTACCTACGCATTGCCTAATATGTCTTCTGTGGCATTGCGCCGACTTTTTGGTTAGTTGTAAGGCAACCGCGATCCAACTACAGCACTGTCCAATGCCAGTAAACACTATGCAAGTGACATAACGTCTAAATTGGAGTAAACGTGGCATTGTGAATTATATAATTGATGTCTCGACGCTCGGACATTTTTTGACTGTTTTCACTTAAAGATTGTGATTCTATAAGTTTTGTATCTCGATAATTGGCGTTTATAAAAAGGAATCTAATGTGAAAGACAGGCGCGGATACAGGATTTACTTATAGAGATTTTTTGTGTGATTTTACTTAACCTTTTTATCAGCTAGCTTCTACCCGGGGCTTCGCCCGCGTAGTTCCATAGAAAAATAATGGAACTCTTGGAAGCAGAGTAGCAATATTTTAGGTATACGCAGAGTACTTGAGTGCGTGTCTCGTCACGCTCTTGGCCAGTTATTCTATTCTCTAACCACCAATTTCTAAACTATGAATGTGACCAGCTTTGGCTACGGAACTCTACAATATCCGTGTCTCGACACGCTCTTGACCAGTTATTTACTAAATTGCTGAAGTTCTTTAAAAAAAATACGAAATATGGATTGGGTACTCACAGAGTCACGCTCCATGAAAATAAGGAGTGTTGTTTGGTATAACGAAACATTCATTTGTCTGAATCACCGCTGGCGTGGAATAACTAGCGACGTCCGACCCTCTTGTTAGCTGCACATTGGATGCCATCTCATACATTTTTATGAGTTTTATGTCGTTACCCACCCATGTTCTGACGACTGTTGTGGCTAAACTACGCGCTAAACGATGGATAGAATCGCGGCATAATATGGACGACAGACATTCCTACACCGAATCATCATCATACGTATTTCAGCCATAAGACGTCCATAGGCCTCCCCCATCGATCTCCAAAAGGGCCCGGTCATCATTAAGCTGTAAGTTTTCCTATCATATGAAAATTAAAAAAACATCATTTCAGCCGTAGGACGTCCCACTGCTGGGCATAGACTTCCCCCATCGATCTCCAGCAGGGCCGGTTGGAAGCGGCCTGCATCCAGCGTTTCCCTGCGGTCTCTTTTAGGTCGTCTGTCCATCTTGTGGGTGAACGTCCTACACTTACCGGTCCGTGGTCTCCATTCGAGAACCGTTCAGCCCCATCAGCCATCTGTTCTGCATGCTATGTGCCCTGCCCACTGCCACTTAAGCTTGCTAATCCGGTGGGCTATGTCGATAACTTTCGTTCGTTTACGGACCTCCTCATTCCTGATTCGATCTCGTAGAGAAACCCCAAGTATAGCCCTCTCCATAGCTGGTTGTGCGACTTTGAGCTTTGTAGCGGTGCTTTTTTCCTAATGTCCTAACAAAAAGCACCGCTACAGGTTGCCTAAGAGGGACATAGTGAAAGACCACCGAATAAGTAAATTTAAAGAACTAAAATATGCACCTTGTCTACTGAACATAGGCTGCCTACTACTATACTAGGATACTATACTATAATTACTATACTATGATGATACTACGATATACCTACTATACCCACTATGATAGGAACAAATGGAGATATACCTAGAGTGGCGGGAGGGACCGATAGTTCTGTACTAGCTGTCTGTGTAAGCGTGTGTGATCAGTATAAGCAAGAGTCCATCCCTAAGGTCCATCCTATTATCCTTCTTTCAAGTATCAATATAAACATCAAGCCTAGAGCTCGATATAGTCGTAGATAAGTCGCATTTTTGACATAATCATATCACAATATATTTATTTTTAATAGTTTATCGGGTCTTGTCACGTATTATTTTATTTAGGTTAAAATATGTACCTTTCGCTCGATATTTCGACCATGTTACAATGGCCTACCTATATTAGTACTGCGTTATCCTGTATGACATCCATCCATGTGAAAAACACCTCAAGAAATAATACGGGGTGGCAGCTTTTACTTGGTTTGTACCTACCTATTACCTATAGCTTGATTAGGTCTAAACGACCTCATAGTTTTTTGTATGGTTCACAGGCTAGGCGTGTGACTACAGACAACTTGTGCGGTCTAAGACGGTAAGTAGGTACACCTAGCGTGGAATAGAAACCAGCTCTCAACTATATAAAAAAACAAAATTTAATGTATGTGTATATTATGTATATATATTGTATATGTATATTTAATTTAGTGTACGTAGTACATATAGATCGATGTTGGGGACCCATAATTGTTTTTACGTCAAGGGATGCCCGGCAGATGTGAAACATGACGTCATGTCCGTCACGGCATACGAGTCGGATTTACAGGCAAGGTGCGCTAATAGATTTTTATCATCAAAAATACTCACATCAATTCTGTAGGCAAACAAAGCCGGCAGTGTAGGTTGGTGTTGTCGGGATACAGTGTACCAAATCCGATTACATTCCGCTGACAGTACAAATTACTTCGTCGAATGCTGTTACGGCTGATTTGAAAATTCATGTTTGCTTTTAATATAATTGTTCTGTTTATCTGTGGGGGATTACACGGGATTACAGGAACGCACCCGCTCAATCTGACTAAATCACAAATAAATCGAACACGAATGTACCTATATCTAGCTATATCTACTTCCTTGTTATTATTATAAAACGGTGCGGTGTGCAGTGCAGTGCAAAAGAATGCAAAGTAACAATGGGTTTTTTTCGGACTGCCAGAGAAGGGTAATATTTTCGGGTGTATGTATAATGTATATAGGAAGGGTTGAAGACTGAAAAAAATAACTAAAAAAAAACAAAAAAAAATCCTTTCAAGTGCGAGTCAGGCTCGCACATTGAGGGTTCCGTACCACACAAAATACAATAATTATCAATTTAAAATAACTGTTTGGTCCGACTTAACGCCTACCAAAATAGCCAAGCAATTGTTACGCCGTCACATAGTTAATATTTTGCAAGTGGGCGGGCTCAGGCGGACGGACGGACGGACAGACGGACAGACAGACACAGACATCGTAGGCTTAGTAGGTAATAGTAGGTCACGTTCTTACCCTTAGGGTGCGGAACCCTAAAATCGATTCCTAATTTTACTATTATTTATTCTCATCATCCAAGATCTATCCTCGAAGTTGCTTTGGGATTACAGTAGGTATACCTACCTATCTATTTGACTATACACAAAACAATTTACTGTAATTTTTTTCAGCTGTAACAGAAGTCATAACAATGCGTTTAATTGAATCCCGTGAAGCGGCATGGCCGAGGAAAGGCCAGGGGTGCGCGGGGCTGGAAGGCGCGCGGGAGGGGTGCTCCACGTTTTAACTTTCCGGCTCGCTGCTCGTACCAACTACATTACCATTGTTACGTAACTGTGAGTAATTTGAGTCTATACAATACAATAACTCTTTCGACACTGAGTGTATCCTTTAGTTATAAGTTTTTGTAAAGATGTCGAATAAAATTTATTTTCTTTCTTCTTTCTTTCTTTCTTATTAAAATACCAAAAACCAAGGATAACATAATCATTACAATAAAACTATTATCTAGGCTTTTCACAGGCGGCCTTATCGCTTAAAGCGATCTCTTCCAGGCAACCGTGCACGGAATGGAATTATATTAAGAAAAATAGCAGCCCTAACAAAACAAAAATACAATAGTAAATACCCATGCAAATAACAACAAACAATAAATTAATTTGTCTATTTTTATTAATTTTTAACTGACTTCGAAAAAGAAGGAATGTTCTCATTTCAGCCCGTTTTTTATAATGGTTTATGTATGTACATCGATAACAGTGGCGTCTGTAAACCAAATTGCGTGTTTCTTTCATTAATTATGGCTCAGTAGTTTTTAAGCTAGCTCGAATAATATGGATAATTTTGATAATTTAGAGCGCCTATGATTTTCGCGATAGCAAATACCTATAACCACACTCGTTTTGTTTAGGCGCTATGTTCGAGTCAAGACAAAAAGGTATGCATGGATGTGTAATCGTTTATCGTATCTATAAATAAATAATAATAAATATTCGGGACATTTTTCACACACGGTCATCTGACCCCAAGCTAAGCAAAGCTTGTGATATGGCTGCCAGAGACTGATATACATACATATATAGTTTTAAATACATACTTAAATAGATATTAACAACCAGATATAGAACAAACACAAATGTTCATCACATAAATGTTTGTCCTAGGTGGGAATCGAACCCACGCCCCCAAGGTCAGAAGGCAGGTTCACTACCAACTGGACCAACGGGCTCTGAAATAAACCAGTAGTTCTCCCCGAACAGCTTTTAAGCATTCCACTATCATAGTAATAGGTCATGTTTCACTACAAAGTCTAAAATAAATTTGGCAACATCAAAATCCGTGTAAAAATATTATTTTCTTCTTTGTAGTGGTATGTTTGTGTTCGTGGTTTTTGAAGACGGTTTAAAAAAAAACTCTGCACCTATTTGTTCTTGTGGAAAAACGGTCTGAAAAAAGTATAAAATTTTAATTATGTTACCTACAGTTTGAATCTAATCGTGGTAGGGGTCGGCATTCAATTAACTTGATCCTCGTTGTAGTACTTTCGCACTTTTAGTTATATCTGAGAGCGTTTTGCTATTATGTTTTCAATAGACAAGCCTATTATTTTGTTTCATAACAAAGGTTTTTTTGAGACATGAACCATGTACGAAAAAAACTGCGTCAAAATCATCAAGATTAAGTACCGTCAAAAGAATCAGACAACCATTAATGTGAAAAGGTCCTAATTTTAATGGGCAATAATACCTATAGTAAAAAAATAATAATATTTAACACGTTTTTTATTTAGTACTGGTTCCGTACAACTTCTTGAAAACTGTATTATATTTAAGGTGTTCTAACTCAAATCAATGGTCATTGACCTTTTCGTAAAATGATTCGTATTCGTAGACTGTTTTCCTATAAAACCTTAGAATAACTACACAAAGAAACCAAGTACATTCGCAAAATTTAAGCCATTCAAATGGTGTCATATATGACACCAAAAAATATATAAAAAATTTACTATGACAATTTGCGCGGTGAAATCGTACCACAACAAATCAGAAAAGCAGCATAAGAGTTTTGGTGTGACATTCCACAGGTAATCCATTAATTTTCTTGCTTAAATCGTTTAAAATACCAATCGAAACGTAAGCTACAAAGCGAATTTGTAGCTTACGTTTTGAGAAGGTGTTGTTTGGAAACTTACCTTCTCTGAGTAGTTATTCTAAGTATAATACATACTACATATACTTATAACTGAAAATTTTGAACGGTCAGAACGCTACCATATGCGTGTCTCGACATAGTTTTGGCCAGTTATTTTCAATGAACTTGATTTATGCATGTGCTACCAGAAAAGTAACCCTGTAAGTATTTGTGAAGCTATAACAATAACACCAAGTTGCGGTGCTCGGTGTCTGCTATCGACCCTTGGATCTTCGTGACCAATTAGCGAGGGATTTGTCGGCGATCTGCGTATAAACGTACCTTTTGTTGAATAGGACCGCATGCAGGTTGTGATACCTCTGCTAATTGCTTACTCTTAACGGCTTATAACGAAGCTTTTTATATTACCCGTCGACGGAAATCCAAAAGGTAAGTGCACGCACGATCATTTTAATTTAAAACGGTCGTGCACGTCTTATGAAATTTCTAAGCACGTGCATTTTTTTGGAATATTTTACCCTCATCGCAAAAAGAGGGGTGTTATAAGTTTAACAGTGTTTAAAAGTGAGTCTGTGTGGCCGTGGCATCGAAGCTCTCTAACGACTGAACCGATGTTGGTTTATTTTTTTTTTCTTTGAAAAGTTACTCATTCGAGCTTTCTTAGCTATCCAAATAATCTGTTCAACCCACAGGAAAAGCAAGTCTTTGGTTCAACCACTAGAAGATCATCAGCTCTTTTAGCAGGGGTTTAAAAAACAATTTATACTTGTTATAAATTCTACCTATACTGGGTTACACGGAAAGGGTGTACTAAGCCAAAAGGGGTCCATAGCACTCATCATTATGAACAAAAGGCTGATAAGGTTACCACCTCAACGGTTTGACGTTTGCGGCTAAACAACTATTGCACTCCTGTTTTTTTAGCCAAGCTTAGGGTTAGGGAAAGTTCCCTGTGTGAATGTGGTTTGAATGAAGAAAACGTGGATCATATGTTTATCTGTTATCCTAAATTACAGTTTTCCCTTTATAATGTCATTCCTCCTGACACCCCTCGTCCCATCTCCTTTAAATGTCTCCTCTCCCTTGTATTTACTCTATTTATTCATAATTAAAGTTAGGTAATAAAATAAATTTGTAAATGCCTACATGTAGTATATGTCCCATAGTTATTATATTGTTTCTTTACTTTTTTTCTAATGTTGTTTTAGAAGGTATTTTGTGTGTATAACCAAGTTATAGTTAGAATTATCTTTGTTTTAGTGTACATAAAAGCGCTCCGCCTGGAAAATTCACGGTGGAATTATAATCATCGTCCAAATTTGTGCTCACCGGACAATCTACTTCGTTTCATGGTTTATTCGTAGCATTGGTGAAATTGTGGTGGCTCCTCCACTCCACAAAAGAAGCAATTAAATAAGAGTTCAAGTTGAAGTTGAAACCCACATCAGCGGCATGGAAGTCGGTTGCACCAACCACTGAGTTATCATCACCACAAAAACAAAACTTCGGTAATCTGTTAGTTACAAACCATCAAAAAGTGTTAGTACCTACTTGCAATTTAAATACTTAAATATAAATAAATATTCGGGACGTTTTTGCACACACGGTCATCTGACCCCAAACTAAGCAAAGCTTGTGATATGGCTGCCTGAGACTGATATACATGCATATATAGTTTTAAATACATATTTATTATTTATTTATTTATTTAATACTTTATTGCACACTTACAAATTAAGTAGATATGTACAATTGGAGGACTTAATGCTAAGCATTTTCTACCAGTCATCCACCAGGTTGGAACAAATGGTAGGTAGGCGTGCATCAAAAACACCTTATAAAAGACAAACAGAAATAAATAGAAATACCAAAGTTTTACAAGATAATATACAAAACAACAAATTACAATAAATATAACTCTACCTACTTAAATAAATATTAAAAACCAGATACCTATAGAACAACCACAAATGTTCTTCACATAAATGTTTGTCCTAGATGGGAGTCGAACCCACGCCCCCAAGCACAGAAGGCAGGTTCACTACCAACTGGACCAACGGGCTATATAGTTTTAAATACATACATACTTTTATAGATATTAACAACCAGATATAGAATAAACACAAAAGTTCATCACATAAATGTTTGTCCTAGGTGGGAATCGAACCCACGCCCCAAGCTCAGAAGGTAGGTTCACTACCAACTGGACTAACGGGCTATCATATATTTAAATACTTATAAGTATTTATAGCTAAATGAAACCAAAACACAGGCGGGGCCGGCTAATGTCCACCGAACTAACAGATTAGTTAATGAAGTACAGCTCGGGTTGCGGACAAACATTACAGACATCTATCGGTAAAGTGATTAAAAGCAGGTTTTCGGTACTGTTGGGTGTTTTACCCAACACACAGAAGGAGGGTAATGCTTTTTGCCAGCTTAAACGTGCAGCCTATGGATCAAACATACCAAAAAATTCTATACAGCCCTGCGCACCCAATAAGTACAATACCTAACTCCTTCAGGGTGCTGATGAGGCTGCCACCGTATTGTAGCGCATCGGGGATGTTTGCGCATGTGCATATACTTACCTAGAGTCCTAGACAGTTTCACCGCAATCATGCCTGCGCTAGCGACCCTGCAGTGCAAGTACAGTTGTTTATCGATCGTCAAATTCGATAAAATGCCATAGAATCGATCATAGCGAGTGCTGATCAAATGGCATTTTGTCGAATTTGACGATCTCAACTGTCAATTTTGACGATAGATAAAGAACGGTACTTGCACTGCTGATGCGCCGCGTGTGGGGTATAGCTGCAACAGTTACCTGCAGCTGTTCGCAAGTAGATGGACCAGGGGCCTTACGCCTAGCTAAGCAATCCAGCTTAGGTGATGAAAAAAGTTGCGCGACCGCCAAACCGTATCTGGGTGCTTTACGGTTCACGTTCGCGTGCTTTTTCGAATTGCGCTGTTTTAACGTTGTTTGAGACCGCGTAAGGAGTTGGGCGTAAGGTCCCTGGACTGCCCAAAAAAGGATGATTTATGCTAGATCCGTGCCATGAAGGCGTATAGGTGCCAGGGCACGGCCGAGCCTCATCCGGGACGCGGTCGACACACGGTGTAGCATCATCATCAGCCAGAAGACGTCCACTGCTGAACATAGGCCTCCCCCTTTAACCTCCACACTGAACTACAGCCTGCATTTTGCATCCACTGGATGCCAGCGACTCTCACTATGTCGGTCTAGTGGGAGGCCTACCTACGCTGCGTCTTCCGGTTCGTGGTCTCCACTCAAGAACCTTTCTTCCCCATCGGTTATCGGTTCTCCGCGCGGTGTAGCATGAACTGCTCTATCTATACTAATATTATAAAGAGGAAAAATTTGATTGTTTGTTTGTTTGCATTGAATAGGCTCCGAAACTACTGAACCGCTTTGAAAAATTCTTTCACTGTTGGGAAGTCACACTATCCCCGGGTAACATAGGCTATATTATATTTAAAAAAAAATAAAATGGGATCCTTTCTAAAACTCCAATAATGTAACCCACAGAAAAGAGAAGTCCAATAATGTAACCCACAGAAAAGTTTTAAACGAAAAAAAATTCTCTTCTGTGATGTAACCCAAGGTGTAAAATAATTAGATTTACAATTTTTACTTTGCGTGTTTGACAGTTCTAAGACAGGACAACGTCTGTCAGGTCTGCTAGTAGATAAAACATGTATTTTCTCACCTAAGTGAATTATTGTTATTCTTTGGGATAATAAAATCTTAAACCATAATTATTGATTGAGTTGAATTGAATGATCACAAACATTCACAGAATTGCTTATACTACATAAAACATACATCGAGCAATAAAGAATTACAATCAGTTAACGATACCTTCCATAAGGGTCAGCGCACACCAGGCAGTCGACAATGACAACAAGCGGGCGAGTGCGGCGTGACAACACTTCATTATGTCAGTATTGAACAACAACGCGACTAGGGCTGCTGCGTATCGATAAAAAATATCGAAACTCAGTCTATTTTAAAATTAGCAAAAAAAAAAACTTTTGTGCCACGCTCATGATCCCTATCATGATCTAGCTATGTCAAATACCTACATAGGTAAATTTTTTTAAAAATATTTTTGCTTATATCTGATATATTGTAATTATTTAAACAATATTACATAATTATTAAGCCTCTAAATAATATGACCGATGGACACGCAGCAATTTAGATCCAGGTCCGTTTAGCTCCAGAACACTAAAAAGGGTCTTTACTGTAGTTTTGCTACAATATAATGTGCCAAAGAGCTTGTTGAATAATAAAACTTACGAGATATGTTTTATGGTTCCGTCACAAAAAGTAAAACGAACCCCTTACTGAAACTAAGGCTTTGATGTTCATTCGACGTCTGTTAGTATATTAGAAAAGGTTATAAATTTAAATAATCCTTTTAAACTACTTCCCCACTTTGCTCTTCATCTCGCTTACACACTGGCTTCAACAGTTTAGTTTGCATTGAGAAAGGAAGTCTCAAACCTATAAAATCAACGTGCATACTTCCAGCGGCTCCGCATCGTTTACTTATCTAATAACGGAAAACTTAAAATATAGCTTCAAAATAATATTTAAGTATTATTGTACTTAGTTAAAAAACAATAGACTTTGTTTCCTACGCAGTATATCGATACTTGTATAATATATTTGCCCATCACTATTCAATCAATTGACGTCACTACGGGGGTGCGCAACCCTTCAACGCGATTTAATTCCATAATTGAGGGTTAAATCTCTCCGACAAGCCGCCGTATGTTCATTATAACACTGTTTTTACATCATCAACACAAGGGTCCTATCAATGCTAGATTTTACATCGTCAATGCAAGGGTTAGCATTGGCAATGCAAGGGTTGTCTTATCTTAATGGCGTATATAATAATTTTTATTGCGAGCTATAAATCTGGGAGCTTAGATAAGTTTTCTAAAGGTTAACTATTATTGTTTTTTTTTTTCAATATTAAGCACTTATTGTTTGATAATTTTATTGTGTTAGATTTTATAGAAACTTTTTAATTACTAGCTAGCCTGTGGCCTGCGGTTTTCCTATATGTCCGTGCGCGCGTCCTTGTGATACGCAATACTACTTTGTCAAATTTAATCAAGAACGGTTCAGCAGTTTATTTGTGAAAAGGCAACTAACTGACATATACAGAGAGAGAGAGAGAAAAAGAAAAAGATAGAAAGAGAGAGTTACTTACTTTCGTATTTATCTAAGTATTTGTGTGATTTTTACTTCACTAAAATCAAACAAAGTATTTTGTAGCTGTTAATAGAAGCAAATAAATAGAAAACAATGAGAGCTACACACTGAGTATGAGTTAATAAAAAAAAAAAATGGAAACAAACAAAAAGATTAAGATTGTCGAAGATTATTTTGAACATTTTCGATAAAACTGTAATAAATTCAAGGCTTTCTAGCTCAAGGTAATTTCGTAAAATATCTTACTCCGCTTAAAATATCTAAAAAGTATATTTTATGTCGAGATGATACAACTGAAATTAGAATAAGTCCACAGAGCTTCGGTCATTAAAAAATTTCTACACTTAACCACCAATTCCTGAACTATGAATGTCACCACAATTAAGTGGCCTAGGATACGGAACCCTACCATAAGCGTGTCTCGACACGCTCTTGGCCAGTTATTATTTTTATGAACGTCTACATAATTATTAAAAGTAATTATTTTTTTCAGCAAGCAAGGAATAGCAACGATTTTTAGATAAGAATACTAACTCACATCTAAAAAAAAACATACGTACTGTCAAATTGATAACCTCCTCTTTTTTGAAGTCAGTTAAAGTACGTCGCTGTTTCTTGTTCCTAAAAAAAGTACTTAGGTTCGTATAAGTATACCGGGTAACGCAGAAAGAGTGTACCTACTAAGCTGAAAAGAGGTCATTGTACTTATTATGAACACCTTATTATAATGGGAGAAACTCTGATAATATCACAAAGAAATACGGTTTCGTAGAAAAATTACATTCACATTCCAATAAGAGAAGTCAGTAACATAGAGTCGACCTAATTTCATTAGAACCACATAAATACATGTCATTAAACACAAACAAAATCAGGGATCCGTAAATAACAAAATACCATCACCACATTAAAAACTCTCACAATCGAAACAGTGCTTTAATCGAACGACCCAGGCGCGAAGAAATTAATACCATAATACTTGTAATTTCAATCACAAAATTAATTCAGTTCTGCCGCCTTAAATAAGTGCCGGGGTTGTCCAATCGATAAGGGGAGAGACAGCGAGCGGGCGGGCGATTGAGGTAAATAAGGTTTTGGTGGCAGCCCTATTGGACGGCTTGTTTGAAGGGGTGGGGCTTGGAATGTAGGCGTGGCTCTCATTGGTTCTCGTCTCGCTCTTGGAGTTTGAGAGCTGCTGGTGTAGTGTGCGCGGACCCGCCACTGCGATAGGGTTACTACTCGCGATTAAAATTTGATGTTACATTAAGAATGTTTTGATTGTGCTGTGTTTTGTTATAATATTCAAGGTAGGTTTAGTTTCAGGTTTTGTTCTGCTTTCTTGAATAGGAGAAAGTGGCCTTAAGATTACCTATATTGTAATAAGTTGAAAATATTTTGGTACTTTACAAAAAACTTTATAAGTAATCAAAGATCAGTGATCATACTAAAATCTTCGACTAAAATTAATATAATATAGGTACAAAATTAATATTAGGATTAGGTAAGTGATTTTGCACAATTAAATAGTGTTAAGCGTGTCATACCTATTGCTTGTTATTTTTTAAATTTTATAAAGGTTTTTTTTGATAGGCTTGCGTTTGATCGCCAATTCGCCTGATGTTAAGCGATGATACGGTCTACGATGGAGCACGCTTGCCTAGAAGAAACAGATTCACTCGTGATTTGAAGATACCCAGATTGTAACTATCGAGGAACACCCATTCAGGCAGCGCATTAACTTATTGATTTGTCAGACATAAGTACTCGTACTTACACGAAGCATAAATCGAACAACACCTAAAAAAAATCAAAGAATTTTACGGAAAGCTTTTTCAAGAATTATGAACACAGCTTGATAAACAGTAGTAGATTGTTGTACCGAGCGCAATACACTCGTGCATTAATAACTCACTTTAGCAAGGTGCGTAATCTACTTATCTTTCAACTACCAATCTACCTACCGTGATAAAATATACCTACTTAAAATAAAAACTCGGACTAATACTATAATAATACTCGGATGGGCAGCGTTCGGGAAATTGCGTGACATCTTCTCGTCCAAGACCAAGACCACACTGCCTCAAGACGAAGGTCTTTGACCAGTGTGTGTTGCCAGTAATGACATGGTACTGAGACGTGGTCCTTAACTGTTGGCCTTTTAGAAAAACTCAGAGTCACACAGCGGGCAATGGAGAGAGCTATGCTCGGAGTTTCTTTGCGCGATAGAATCCGAAACGTGGATATTCGCCAAAGAACCAGTCACCGACATAGCTGTTAAAATTTGCAAGTTGAAGTGGCAATGGGCAGGCCACACGCTCGAAGAACCGATAACCGATGGGGAAGAAAGGTTCTGGAGTGGAGACCACGAACCGGAAGACGCAGCGTAAGTAGGCCTCCTACTAGATGGACCGACGACATTGTGAGAGTCGCGGGCATCCAGTGGATGCAAAAGGCAGGCTGTCGTTCAGTGTGGAGGTTAAAGGGGGAGGCCTATGTTCAGCAGTGGACGTCTTCTGGCTGATGATAATGACTCAAAATAAAAACTAAAGCTAATGAAAACAAAGTTTAATCTTCTCCTCAAACATTTAAATCTTACAAATATTTTCACCAAGTTGGTTTTATTCCGGCGATTTTTATTTCCAGCCAGTATCTTTTTGATCCAATGCATACATTTTATATTAAACTTAATGGGAGACATTAAACCTTTATGGTCAATTTATGTGGTAATTCATGTAAATTTATATCTAAATAAAAAATTAAAAGAACTTAACAGTGCATTGATAAAAAACTGTGCAAAATTAGATTTCATATAACATTTCTGCACTATTTTGGTTCTAAGCAAAAAATACGTCCTTTTGTGATCGGTTTTGTAGTGATTATTGATAACATTACTATACGTAGTTGAAAGAAAAACAATTTATATATCTCACTAGCTGAATCCCGCTACTTCGTACGCGTAGAGCTCGGCCTTCGGCCTCGCTACTATAAACCTCACGGAGCCCGAGACCTTTCCAACGAATGCAAAATCGTGGAAATCGGTTCGTGCGTTCTGGAGTTATAGCGTCAGGAAGGAAAACCCGACTTATTTTTATATAGTAGATAATTTAACTTTACACTTATTATTTTTAAGTTTAAATATGAATATTTTTTATGACATTGTGAACTCTACCTATAAATTATGATTTATTATTTACGAGCAGCGCTCCGTGGTTGTTTTCACCCGCTACCCTACACGAGCCACGGCATCATAATATCAGATTTTTTCTGATTCTTTTTACTTGATTGTATTGGTTTGTTCTAGACAAGCGTGCTCCATCCAGACTGAATTATCGCGGTGGTCAAACCAGCGGCCCTAGCCCATAATTTTTATTTTATTTTATTTATTGATAGAGATACGCCAACAGTGAACATATTACACATTCTTAAAAAATACAAAAAATTTATACATACATAGATCTGATATGAACACCTTTTACAGGCGTATACAACATTTGCCAAAAAAGTGGTTAGACACTAAAAACTATATACTTAATCGAATAACAAAATTATATGATATTCTTAATATTATTTGTCTCTAGTTAGAGACTTTACTATTTTGTTTTTAAAAACATATAAAGAATCATTAAATACATCCAGATCACTCAAGGAAACGTTAAATTCGTTATAGGTGCGACATAATCTCATAATCATGTTAATATCATAATCATGTTAGAGCGAGATTCTCTTTCGGCGCCCTTTTTTGGTCGACGCTTGCTCACCTTAATTTAGATTTCAGTTTATATATGTCACATAAATAAAAATTACCAACATTAAAAAATAAAAAAAAACAATAAGCAAGAAATGTGGGCACCGTACAGCTATGCTTATCTTATACCTACTTCATTTAATTTTCATTTGCTTTCCGGGCAGACCCGCGCCTCTCAAATGGCGCCTAAAATTGTATTTTTCACTCGATATTATTTTTCGTATTTGGCATTTTGGCGCCCTTTGCTACCTGGCGCCTAGAGCGACCGCCCCTCTTGCTCTGCCCTAGGGCAGTGGGCTCTGCCGCCACTGGGTCAAACGCAAGCCCATAATTTAATTTTAAAAAGTGCTTATGAGATTTATTATCACTTACTACGTACTGATACTTGTAAAATTACATCTAGGTCTCTTTAGCCGAGTAAAGGCTAAAAACGTACAGATAGAGACAAAAGAGCTACTTGTTGACTGATCGAAGCGAAAGAGTCTTTAGGAGTCAGCGTTTTTATATAGGTACCTACATGCTTTTATAGGTACTTACCTTATGGTTTTTCGACGACAACTTGCGTACCGCTAATCCGATTTTCGTGAAATTTTGTAGGCAAGTAGTCCTGTTCAAATATAAGAAAAGTCGGTCAACGGTTTATGAATAAGGGGTCACGAGATCACAGTTTGGGGTAAACTACTAGTTTGTGATAAAATAAACTTTTCCTAAGTCAGCTTTTCCTTCTTAATAAGGTACCTACATAATAAATGATTTATTTCCAGTAGGTACTTCTGTTAGAACTAGCAGCGCTTGCGATTTCGTTCGTTAGTTTACAAGAACAGCAGATTTTTCCAGACCTAGTAATTAGTAGCTTATGTGTGTTAAAAACTATACCCAAAGACTTCTACGTAGTAGTTTTACCTAGATTTTTTTAAATTAATAAACAGAGGGAATAGTCATCGGATCAGCAAACAAGGGCGATATGCCTTAGTACAATCATAGTTCGTGTTCAAATGCGCCGCATTTTTCGTATATTTTATCACTATACCGCTAAACCGCTTAACGCAAAAACTGTAAGTACGACACACTCTCATTTTTCACGCGCACTATAAACTTGTAGCGACACCAATGAACTAACTAATACGCCGCATGCAAAAAAAGCGCGAGAAGGTCTTCAGCAGGTAGAGTTTTTTTTTTAGTTCGACTAAAGGCGTCAGGCCTGATTTAGGCTAGATGCGTTCGCACCCGCCTCACCACCTGACTATAAGCCCTTGTTTGTATCATATGAGGAAAAGGCGGAGATAGAAAAAAAAAAAACTCGAAAATAGTTTTATTTTTCTCTAAGAGATGATAATATTTTTTCTAGCTCTGGTCGTGGCCTTTAGCCTTTACTGAGATGAGTAGGAACAAACATAGGTGCATAAACACCTAACGTGGTGTTTCCGAGAAGCTACAACGTGGGGTTCTTCAAAAGGCAAGTTAATCGAGTCCTAAAGGGTCGGCAACATATTTGTGATGCTTGGTGTTACAAGTAGGTATCTATAGGCGACGGTGACTCAGATTCAGATTTTTATTAGCCTTATAACAATGACTGCTTACCATTAGGCGGCCCTTCTGCTTATTTGCCACCCATGGCACAAAAAAAGGTACTAACATTGTTACACATTTACACACACTCTTATAAACTTAAATATACCTAATACTGGTGTGAAGTAGGTATGCTGTGCTGGATGAACGAATTGTTTTGCTATATATTTTTAGCCCCCGACGCAACAAGAGGGGGTGCTATGAGTTTAACGTGTATATCTGTGTGTCTGTGTTTCTATAATTTTTATGTTCTATGTAGATGTGTACCTATCTGTGTGTGTCTGTGGCATCGTAGCTCTCCAACGGCTTAACAGATTTTGATTTAGTTTTTAGGGTTCCGTACCCAAAGGGTAAAAACGGTACCCTATTACTAAGCCTACGATGTTTATCCGTCTGTCCGCCTGTCCTACCTATTAACGGCTGTATCTTTCGAACCGTAACTAGCGTGCCGAACTTGGCATGATTATAGTACACACTCTAAAGTATAACGACAAGTAATAAATAATGGCCAAGTGCGAGTCGGTGTAAAATGTCTGTTCACCACCGGTTCTCGTACGATCACCGAAGTAAAGCAACGAGGAGCGCGGCCGGTACTTGTATGGGTGACCGCCTGAACGTTGATGGGATGTTGTGTTTTTGCACTATTTTTTGTACTTTAGTAGCCACAAGTTATGTGGTAGTACCCTCAGTGCGCGAGCCCATCTTGCATTTGGCCGGTTTTATTTTGTGTTTGATAGGTGAGTTGATCGAGATTGTTCTAGATTATGATTCATGAAAATCTGTTTAGCTGTTTGAAGATAATCAGCTCTTGTATCGGGAGTTTTGAAACATTTTCTTTTTATACTGTTTCTAAATACGCATGAAAAAATCAGCACCATTTCCGGACTAAAATGACTTGTTGCAAAGCTCCAGTGCACCCGAAAATTGCGTTCGGGACGAGACACACTAATCGGTAGATTTAATTTTTGTCCCTCTAAATATCCATGGTGTTGCGTTGTTTAAACAGCACCCCTCTGCCGGGGGATCCTTAGAGACCCCATAATTGAAAGACAAACAGGGGTCGAGTGATTCGCGGCGAATTCATTACGTTCACATTAACTTGACGAAGAGAGTGGGGTATTACCTCACACTCATGTTAGATATCTGTACATGCGTGGAAATATTTTACCACGTTTTTGCACACATTTAGCTTCTCGTGTAGGTTCATATACTCACCAAAGAAGGTGTCCTTATCATCCCACAGATACTGTTTGAATCGTCTATCATAATGTCATAAGGCCATGTACCTGCCTATACCTACCTACCTGGTACGGACAAAGTGATTAATTAGCGATTATCAGAGAGCGAAAACTAATGGCAAACAATTAAAATGTTATAGAGAGGGTCATTGTTTTTTATCGAGTATTCATCTATCGATCTATCGATTTAACTATCGATACTTCGTAGATTTGAACTAAAATAACCAAATATGTTTTGTGAAATTAGGTTGCGCCCGCTGTTTCACCCGTGTGTACAATGAAAAATATCCTAAGTTTAATTCCAGAACCTAAAGTATCTATATACCGAATTATTACATCAAACCGTTTCGGCGTAAAAAAAATAACAAAAATGTATACACACTTTAGTCACTCACTCACAAACACTCGCATTCATGATGATGAGATATGATGAGATTAACTTATTACGTAGTACGTAATAGCATCTCCGTAGCATGGAGATAGCTTATACGCTGGATTAACACATAGGGTATTTTTCATCACAATCAATTATCATCATTTTTCACGCGGATGGAACAACTTCAGCACACAAACGCAGAAGCAAGTGGCGCAGCTTGTTATACAGTTCAAAACAAAAAGTACCGATAGCTTGACAGCTTGAATACTTGATTTAAAAAAATTACCCATCTCTAAAACATTTCAATTGTTTTGCCATTAGATTCCGCTCTCTGGTGATTATACATAATGGCTAGATATTATTCATTGATTGAAACCTCATAATACACACCATAAAATTGCATACAGAGGACAAAAAAAAATCGAATACAAATATCAATGTCAAAGTGTAAGTTAGGGTGTAACAAGGGTGTAATTATATAAAACAAGAGTGAATCAATAATATGGAAAATAACGGTCAGTTGATAAAGTTGATGATCTTTTAAGATTTTTTATTGCGTAAATATGTAAAAGTATCCGAAACTACACTACATTGTACAGTACAATATTGCTAAAAATATTAATTTTTTCCTATTACGTACCTTTTTCAGTAAGCATTATATTGTTTTTGTATAGGTCATAGCATTCTACAATGACTTGGCTATTTATATGTTAACACCATTGTTAATATCATTGCTAAGAATTTATGATTTTAAAAATAGTTGCGTAGCACGTAGCTTCGCGTAGGCTTTCCGTAGCGCCTACACATCTACGCGCCGCGCCGGCGGCGGCGTAGCGCTACGGCACAAACTCTACAGTCGCGTAGCGCGCTTGCGATAATTATGTTTCAAATGTAACCAAAAGAAAAAAAAATAAGCTAGTTGCTCGCCTCTGAAACCTCCTGCAATATCATCGCAACCCATCGACCAATTTTGCTCATAACCATATTTAAAAATTGTATTGAAATGAACTACTTGTGTACAAAATTTCATGTAGATCGGATCAACTATTCCCATGTTCTCTTCGAAAAAATATACAAACATATATATAAAACAAAAAATCTAACAAAATAATAGCTATATAGTTTGTTTATATTTGGTTTTAAGTAGTTTTAGGCATTAATTAGTTTTTCTATGTGCATTTTATAATTTTTCATGCCAATAAATTATATCATTTTACCAAGAGAATACTTGTATCAATATAATATTATATCAACCAAAGATATTCAAAACTATTGAAACAAAAATGTCCGAACCAAATTTAAAATTACTTATTGGCTCAGGACAAGTTTTTCGAGAATATGTGCTAGACCCAACATCCATAATTGTGTTTGTAAATAAATGATGTCAACTTAATTTTAGCAACAAAAAATGTAACAGCCAACTCGGCGCTCGCTCAGTAATTTGATCACGCCTCCGTACAAATCTCATAAAACTAAGCGATATAAAATTCAAATTGCCTCAGAGGCGACATTTTTGTCGCGAAACGACAAAGTTTAAGTAACAAGGCCTCGTCTACTCGCCGACTTGGATATAAGCATGCAAATATCTCGGAATATGTTTATCAAAGTAATTGAATCGAAGGCGCCGAAATGACATCTGTTGACTTGATTTGATGAGAATTAGCTTGTGGAAGCACTCTTTATTAACTCTCCCCTAATGTTGAGGGTCCCCTGACAATATATTTTTTGTATCTACCAGCGACGTGATGTTCTCTTTGTTGCAAATGAACGAGACGATGCGTCATGCTAGCCCATACTCGTAACAGTTCAGTACCACTCAGAATTTAGAACTTCAGCTGTTGAAAATCTACCATGGCAATGCACTGCGCCTACACGATGTAAAGGAAGCATTCCTTTCTTGACGACCGTGACCGGCGACCAGCGACCACGACCGGCAACCAGCGACCACGACCGGCGGAAGCAATTCTAGCGACACATCGCGGGACGCATTGTTTAGCACTCCATATAAATTCATACTGAGCAGTGGGCCCTTAAGACCTTAAGATGTCATTCTTTTTATACCCAATAATTTCACTGGAGACATTGCCTTTTAATGCCAGTACACAGCATAAAAGGCAATGTCTTAATATCATCATCATCATCATCATTGTCAGCCTGTATCAACCCACTGCTGGGTATAGGCCTCCTCTCCCTTGCGCCATTGATCCCTGTCTCGGGCTAATCTCATCCACGTATGACCTGCGATGGGCCTGATGTCATCGACCCATCGGGCTGGTTGTCTGCCTACGGAACGCTTATCCGCTATTGGTAACCACTCTGTCAGGGCTCTACTCCACCTGCCGTCACCACGCCTAGCCAATGTCTTAATATACTGATAGATAATTTTCAAACGGCTGAACCGATTTTCATCATCTGCTAAGAACTTTAGATCAAGTCTCCATTCAAACAAACAAAAAAGAGTCGGTCAGCCGTTTGCGAGCTACAATGCCACAGACAGACACATAGACACACTTATAACGCCCTCCTTTTTGCGTCGGGGGCTAAAAATACTAAAATTCAATCGCAAAAAAGCAAAACAAAAACTTCACAAAAACTTGTGACAGTTACAGAATACAGTTGTTCACATACATTTGAGATAGTTTTACATATTTTACATACATCAGGAGTTGGAGCAGTGGCGGCCCTTGCCCATAATGAAGGTAAAGCGAGATTCTCTTTCGGTGCCCTTTTTGTCGACGCTTTCCCCCGGTAAATTGTATTTCAGTTTAAATAATGTTAAATAAATAAAAATTACCAAATTTAAAAAATAACTATTATTTCAATGAGGAAGAAATTTGGGCGCCGTGAAGTTGTGCTTATGCCTAATTTTATTTTCATGAATAATATTTTTTTTGCTTTTGGGGCAGGCCCGCTTATGCCTAATTTTATTTTCATGAATTCAATTTTAATTTGCTTTTGGGGCAGACACGCTTATGCGTAATTTTATTTTCATGAATGTAGTTTTAATTTGCTTTTGGGGCAGACCCGAAGGCACGTAAAATTTTATTTTTTTCGCTCGAAATTATTTTTTGCATTTGACATTTTGGCGCCCCTGCTACCTGGCGCCTAGAGCGACTGCTCCTCTCGCTCTACCCTAGGGCCGCCACTAAGTTGGAGGTCAAAGGCAAGCCCTGCTTAACCTACTAAACATATACCTATAACCCTAATTTGAAGCTCGTAAAGACCTTTCATATAATCTAAAATGTACGTATAATTTTGAACAAATTAATTTTATGATATCAACAATGGATGGGTTAGTTAGGGATTCAATTGTGCCAAAAATCCGGCGAGGAGCCCACTGTCAACACGGCTTTTGTACTCCCTCGGAAACACGAACGGTGGGACAGAGAGCTAAAGGTATAACCACACTGGGACAATATGCGTAGGGTTCGGTCACGTTGACATGAAAAAATATTGGTCAGCAGATTTATCAACAATAGCTATCGGACTGACTATTTTTTATCTATCTATACAGTGTGACTTGGGTGAGACAGTTACAATGTTCGGGAGTATCATTGTACCCATCATTATGAACAACTTTTCCTATGGAACCAACCAGAATTCACTTTGTTTCATACATAATTATGTTTTATGTTTTGTACCTGTAGTTACATTGTGTTAACTAGGCAATTGATTAATTTGTTTAATTTTTAAATTAGATTATAGTGATTATTAGATTATAATAATTCATGTTATTATTTATCTATCTTTTCGCCTGAAACACCTAGTTTACCTAGTTGAGGCTCACGTGTTTATAGACCTAATTATGTTTACTTATGTTTTGTATTTTTGGCAGACCTTTTTATATTTTTGAATCAATTATGATATGATTATGATACATTTCGTGGAGTGTCAATGAACTTTTTGTACGGAACAGCTGGTTTTTATTTCGTGATATCATGTTTGGTCCCATAGTAAAAGTTGTTTATAATTATGGGTACAATGATGTTTACGAACATTTCTACTGTCTCAGCAATCACCCAGTATATGTAAAAGGCGATGTGTGTATGTGATATAAGTATGTATGTTCCTAATGGACTTCGAAATGGCTGACCGATTTTGATGAAATTTGAGGCTTCAGATTAGCCCAGCGAGTGATCCTGTGAAGTTTCGTAGGAAGTTTTAAATTAAATAAAAAAACTGGCTCGTTGAAAAAACTATTTACTCGATTGACGACTTTTTTTAGAGTGAAAGAAAATGTTATTTAAATAACTATGGACGCAATGTAACATTACTATATTGAAATATGTAATTATGAACTAATTTATTAATTGGAATATTGTTAATTATTATTTTCAAATGAAATACGCTGACTTATAATTATTAATCTATTGACATTGCACAACGTGATTGACAAAGGTGAATCCTAATGGGATCTTGCCCTTATTTTATAATGCCTCTGCTACCATGTGGATTTATTTATCGTTTCGCAGCTTTATATGTCCCAGCATAATAGAAGTACTTGTGAAGTGTTTTTTTTAAATAAAGTATAGGTCTACGTATGTTAAAAATGAAAACTTGTAATATACAAATCCAGCATTAAACAGTCTCTAGGTACACCGTCCTCGGGGACTCAACGTCCATTAAATATTAATCGTCGAATTATCTCCGCCTTCTCCCCCGTCTCCAATTAAGCGAACAAAGTAGCAAAGTAAATAACGTCTTTGCGCGAATTAATTTTGTAGAAGCAATCCGAAGCGTAGTTTGTTTAAAGGTCCCATCCCGCTCCTCTTTGTTCCCAGCTCTATTCTCTGCGACGTAGGTGGATGAACCGATGAATGGGGTTTGTACATTTAGTTTTGTTACTGTTTAAAAATGTATACAGATTCAGTTTGAAGCTATTTTTGAAATGGCTCCATTATTTTTGGTAAATCGTCTAATCATAATAACATTAGTCGACGCCGCTGGTGATAGAGAGCTGGCTCATTCCTCGCGCAGAGAATTTCTTTGGCAATTCAACGTTATTGGTACTTTACCACACGGTGAGTTTAAGTTAATAAGTAAGGCTTTTTTTGTTTGCTTCGTTTAATATACCTTTTAACTTAAATAAAAAATAAAATAATGAAGTCACGAACGGTAATAATAATATTAATTAATTAATTAATTAATTATTAATATTAATTATAAATCGATCATTTTCCCGATAGTCGTATCGGTGAACGGCCTTATAGCGAAGAGCCTCGACCAACACCTTAAGAAGCTCTCGCTAGATGGTTGGGCCAAGGGTCGGATGCAGAAGGCGGTAATCCTTGACACGGCACGTATCGTCAGGAGGTTCCTCACTCTGCAGCCCTAACCACCGGTAGCTTGGGCCCTGCCCCGCTGCCGGCGGCACCCCAAGTTAAGTATTTTATAATATTTTATGTATTTATAGGTAAATATTGTAAAAAAACCTAAGAATAAAAATAAATATGTGTATAACAAATATACAGAGTTTACACGGAACGGTAGTACTAAGCCGAGAGGAGGTCACTGTAGTCATCATTATTATGAAAAACGTTTACTATTAGGTCAACCCTGAAATCGCAAAAACAATCAGCCGTTCCATAGAAAAATGTTATTCACACTGAACGAAATTAATAATATACCTACTTAGCTGATACTTTTTCTTGAATATCAGGGTTGGTCATGTTGTAAAAATTGTTTAGAATTATAAATACAATTATGATATTTGTTTCTGTAGTAATTGCGAAAGGTCTTTTGTCGTACACACTACTGAAATAAAATTATAAATCAAATAGTTATACAATGTTTGATGTAGAAGTTTACAAACATTTTGTAAACATATAATAAATGCATCGATTGAAAGCTATTGTGGCGGTAATCGGTGTAAAATCCACCCTTTACTGAATCGATTGTGAATTAAGTCGCATATTGGGACTGATAATGCGGATTGTAGACCAAGGGATCACGCATAAGCATAGTTATTAACCGCCTAATTCGGTAAATTTTTGTGTGGTTACAGAAATATTTAAAGGGTAAACCAGCCATGTGTCCACATTACCTAACTTGCAAAAATGTCGCAGTGGGCAAAAACGGCTTGTAATCAGCTCTGATATATCAGGTGTCCAAAGGCAACCAAGTTACCACTTCCCTTTAGGCGAAACTCATTCCTATTTGCCGCTGTTTAAAAAAAAAAGATCTTAATATTGATGGTGTTAAGTTAGTGGGAGACTATTTCGAGGAACAAAATTTACTAGTGTTTAATTAGCTCGTGATATTGTGAGGAACCAATATCAAACCAATAACGTAACGTACCAATAATAAGTTAGATTTATATTTGTTGTATCTTCCTAGGTTATCTGTCTAGTAAACATTTTGTCCTTTTGTTCAAAGAAATTAATGTATATGCTTTTGTTTATTTCTTTTTTGTCTTTTAGTATAAGGCGTTTTTGATGCACACCTACCATTTCTTCCAAACTGGTGGATGACTGGTAGAAAATGTTTAGCATTAAGTCCTCCATTTGTACATTTCTACATAATTTATAAGTGTGAAATAAAGTATTAAATAAATAATAACGATAATCCAATCATGAAAAACGTAAGCCGCTCGGTGTACCATAGACTGCAGTTCTTTTAGGTGTTGGCAACAATAGTCATAAAAATCATATATTTTCTATTCTGTTCTCACTTACAAAGCATCTTAACAAGCAAGAATTACGGTACAGATTTGTTGGTGTTATTTGTAGTGAATGTTGCATTAAATCGATAAAACAGAAAGGGCCAACTGGTATAATATCGATAAAGATTATTTAAATAGTATTTCGGTACACAAACGTATAGTGGATCTCAAAGGAGCACTTGCTGAACACTCGAGGACGTAACGTAGCGACGGATTTGGATAGGGTGACCAAGCTGTTTTAAAACTTACAATTTGTATTAAAAACTAGAGAAGTAACCACAGTATCCCACTTTTTATCTACTCCTGGATAAGTAGAAAGACGATAAAATAATGATTAAACTATAATGGTTTTTCACTACAGTTATATGCGTGATAAGATTGTAGATGTAAGGTAATAAAAATACTCGTTTGAAATGTGTTCAAAATACTATACGCAGTGGTACAGTGAGTGTGTTTTGTTGGAACTTATGTTCATGTTCCAGTAATAGCGTAGCAAGAGACTAAGAAATGCTAGATCGTTTTGTCTGCACCTAACTTTGAACTGTTCAACCAACCACCCACATTCTTTAGTCTATATACCCGTGAATGTCGTGCATGTAACTGTGCCGAAATATCGGGAGCTCTATGCACAAAGTTATCACGGTAAATATCCCGTTAATAATCATATAACAGTAGAAAGACCCGCTCCTCATTTTCAATCAAGATCTGATCAACGATACGCAAAGTAACGTCGTAAAAGCCATGCATAGAAACGCTGATTTGTCCCTTTAGAATCAGAGACCTCTCTTCGCACGGCCAAATTTTTTAAATATTTCTTAAAAAATTTGAATCAAATATTAAAAACCATGGTGCTTCTAGTCACCAGCACGCCTCCCCTCGCGGATTATCCGGGAAAATGCACAACATGTTGTCATTCCGTCAATAGGGAACGATCCGTTGTGGCCGGATTCCTTTGTTACTTTGTTACCCTATTGGGCCGACGTTTACAAGTTGTTGGTGGATTAGTTACCGGAGATACCGATTGGTGGTCACAATGTTATTTTCAGCTGTTCAGATTATTGCTTTCAATTTTATTGTTGTGTCAAATATTAGTGAGTTTAGTTTTTCATTATAAGTCGAATCGGTGCCATCTGATAAAATATCTAGTTGTTTTATTTTTAATTTAATATTTTACTTACGTGTTATATATTGTAAACAAGAGACTTTAATCCGTGGTCAACGATGCTGGTATTTCAAATAGTTATTTCTCTGTATACTTCTTTCGTTTTAAATTTTGTTGTATACTGTTTGTTTATCCTTAAATAAATTTAAAAATAAAAAAACAGACCAATTCAAAAACTTAATCAAAACAATCTGAAAAGAAAAACAACATCGAACAACATCAACTAACCTAACCTAACCTAACAACTAAGCAAGGCTAAACCCATAAGCTAGGGCCTTTACAAAACATGATAAATTTAAAGACTAAAACACGAAACAATCAGAAAAAAAACCAATAAGCTAAGAGCCAAAGCACCTTTTCAATAATATAATTTTATTTACAAGTATGAAACGCGTGACCAGTTTAAAAACTAAAATAAGAAACAATAAAGTAAAAGATTTTTTTTTATATACCTACTAAGCAAGACTAGAGCTAATGCTAGAAGCTAGTACCTTTTCAAAATATAATTTTATTTACAAACATGAAAGGCGTGACCAATTTAAAAACTAAAACACGAAACAATGAAAATAAGCGGAGAACCGTATCGAAGAGCAGATAGTTCCAAAAGAGATTAGTTTCGATACAACACATGTGCCGCCTCTCGGGACTGCCCGTGTATCACATCAACACCATATGGCCGAGGGATCCGTAGCTACAAGTATGGTATAAAAACGCATTGTCTGCGAATTATATTAATTATGGACAGCTGAGCCGTGAAATTTGAAGTATGGAGATGTACGTACTCACTATCTATACTTATTCAATTCCAATAGAGGATTTTGAATATACGTAGTTATTTTTATGACTCAGATACATCTTATGCTTTTCCACTTTTCTTTGGAGAAAAGGGCCATTTTTTATAATTTTTTGTTATACTTTAAAGTGTGTACTATAATCAAGCCAAATTTGACGCTTGTAAATATTACCATTTTTACATTACCAAGGGCTAATACAAAAATACGTTTGTTGTATGGGGGGGGGATGTGCCCTTTCGTTTTTACTTTTTGACTTTTTTATTTCTCAGTTAACTCTCCGTCAAATTACATATTTTGTGAAAATTTCAACTGGCTATCTATTACGGTTTGAAAGATACAGCCGTTTAAAGGTAGGACAGACGGACGGCCAGACAGACAGACATCGTAGGCTTATAATAGGGTCCCATTTTTACTACTGATACTGGGTTTTTCAAATACGTAAATCATAACAGAATTACGTATTGCAGTATTGCTGAATTAAATATACTTACCAAGTTTCAAGAATCAAAAAGATCATTATGACAAGTAATTTAAAGGTAACATAACATTAGGAGACACTCGTTTTACTTGAACAAAAATGTAATCATTATCGAAATTTAATTTTATTAACACACCCCCAAAGTATAGATACGTGGAAGTCTTGATAATTTCTGCCACGTAGTACCTGTAAATTGTGAAATGGCTTACGACTTACCATCAGGTGGCCCGTCGCTCGTATGCTACTTATTATATACTAGCAGACCTGACAGACGTTGTCCTGTCTTAGAACTGTCAAACACGCAAAGTCAAAATTACAAATCTTATTTTTTTACTCCTTGGGTTACATTATTGGAGTTTTAGTAAGGATCCCTATTTTTTTTGAAAATATAATATAGCCTATGTTAACCGGGGATAGAGTAGCTTCCCAACAGTGAAAGAGTTTTTCAAATCGGTTCAGTAGTTTCGGAGCCTATTCAATGCAAACAAACAAACAATCAAATCTTTCCTCTTTATAATATTAGTATAGAAAAAAGATACAAATAAAATTGAAAAGACCGGTTTGAAAAGCACTCGGATTGAAAGCACTACGATGACAAATTCTCACATTTCCACCAAAAATCTTATAACATATACTAAAGCTTTTTGTGCAATTTTGCCTTCGCAAAAAATATAACATATGCAATCATTACAATAATGTAATGCCGTTTAACTCAATCAATTATTAGTGCGGGCGCGCCCTCGCAGACAGGGGTGCCACCATTGACTAATCACACCCTATAATGATCCTCTCGGCGTGTCACTGGGAGCCAGCCCTGTGTTGATTTTTGATGTTATGGCTCTAAAGTGGCTGTTAATCATTTTAAAGTGGTGACATGTTTTGTTACTCTTTTGAAATGATACGTGGTATCATACTAATAAATAAATGCGACAAGTTTGTTGGTTTGTTTGTTTATTCCTCTTTCACGCAGAATTGCAACGCATCGACTTAATCTTTTGCGTGGGTACTGTTTTTGCGTGGCCGGAGAGTGACATAGGCTTTTGACTTTTTATCATCATCATCCCCATTTTTCATCACTATGCGAGTGAAACCGCAAGGCGCAGCTAGTAAAGTCATAAATTAAATCACGCTCTCAATTTATAGACGAGGAAATGCTTTTTTGTATATTTTGCGATTTTAGGCATCCAGGTGTACATTATTACAATACCAAAGTATTGACACTATAGAAAAGACATTACAAGAAGAATACATTTAAACATGACACAAAAGGTAGTCTTTTCGCTAAGAGCGAACTCATACAGACAACCTTCGGATGAGTAGGTAGAGATTCTTTGTGGAGTATGGACGGTGATGTGGAATGAGTTTATATAGTATAATCCATTCCCTGATTTAGTAACAAGTTGCATTTTATCTTTAAAAAATGCTGATAAATTAAAAATTGCATATGTTGCTTTTGTCACTTTTAACGGCGTTCCGCTCTTATTGCGTTTACGAACTAGTCAATTGCATATAGGGTTACCAACCATACTGTTACACAAGAAGAAAAGAAAGTATGCAAAATACTGTTGATATTATATCACCATACCTATAAACCTTTAAAAAAATTAACTTCCGACGCGCGCTTGTTTTTTTACGGGCATCTAAAACGAAGGATAGTAGTACAAAATTTATAGTTTTCCAAAATCCTTTTCATTTTCATTGTACTTTATTTCTTTTGCAAAAAAGTTGGCAACCCTAATTCCATATCAGAGAGGCAGAATTTTTATTTAGTTGTTTACGAAACCAATGTATTCAGATTACCTACGTTATACCTATCAACAGATAACTTACTTATAGAGCAAAATTGTGCCTTGAAAAACAATATTCTTGTGTCAACCAAATTATTTATTACAAAAAAACATTGACCCGGACAGCGCTGCACATTATCCCACCCCTCGATGTACCCAATTGTTATTCGACACAGTATAGTCACACAGCAAACGCCTATTTGTGTACGAAACGATCGCTTTTGTGACTTTTGTATGCAATTTGTACCAGTAGAGGGTTCGAGTGCACTAGGATCTAAGGATGAAATGTGTAACACGTCACATTATTTTTATCTATCGTACTAGGAGGCAGATAGATGCGAAGCGAGACGAGAGGGTCACGTCAAGTTTTCATAATAAAAAAAAAAATTGCAGATCGTGTCTCGCAATAATAATTGTAATGTATGTAGCTATGTAGCTATAGAACAAAAAAAAATTATAAGCAAGCCGAAGCAAAAAATCTATGATCTCAACCACTGATAATCAAGTTTTCAACATTGTGTGTGTTTCAAGTGATTGATTTCTTTGAAATTTGATAGTAGACAAAATGACACGGAATTGTGATAATAATTATTTGAAAAATCTGCTCATCCTTCATCTAAGTTGCAGTTTGTGTTTTAGAGTAGCATGCCAAGAAACTAGACAGATTGTCTTACTTGCTAACTTTTTTAATCTGATTTTGACTTTTTTAATGAAGTAGGTAGTACCTACAATACAAGATCATTTCTAATACTGTGCTTAGGTGAGCCTTCGATCAGCATAAAGCCTTGTTGTTTGTTGATCGAAGACGTGAACTTAATTAAAGCTTGCAAATGTAAATTTTCAATCGGTCTCTAGACTTGCTATTTAATTATTATTACGCACAGCTTCGATAAAAAAATACATTTTTGAAGTCGTACAGCAAACATTTTCCGTGTCGCGCGACACTAACGTCCTATCAGTTACATGTACTATTCTTATTTGTATTTATTTTTATATGGACACTGACGTCAAATCAGTTGTACTATGTTTTAAACGTTTATCGGGACTTATCACGTATTAGTCGTGTTAATCAGTTGTACTATTCTCTAACCTGAAGTAAATTTGACAGCTCTAAAATGGTTGCCATCCTTTTCTGACGTTTGAAATGAAAAGAGACGCATTTTAGAATTGACGCTAGTGTGCCTTCTCCCTAGTGCGTTTTAACCTTTATTATGGCTTTATTCTACTCTGCACCACTGTGCAGATTTATTGACCGGCAGCGTTAAATGAAGTCGTTTTGGTAATGCGTTACCATTGTTTGATTTGTTTCGTGGTAATGGCGGTAAAAGACGAAAATTGGTTTATGTAATGGCTAATGAGATGTCCGGAATTTCACATTAATATTATAAATGCGAATGTCTGTGTGTAAGATACGGATTTGAATGAAATTTGGTATGGAGATCGCGTGTCCCTGGTTTTTTCTATTTTGTCCCGGAAAACAATACGGATCCCGTAGGATAACGGAAAGAAACGTGGGGTGCAGCTAGTTGTAAAAAAAGTTTGGGTTTATTTAAAAAAAAAACATGCAAAGATTAAGTTCATTGTTTTTTTCTCCCTTTTTAGTGATTTTAATTAGTATACTAGGTTTTAATTTTAGATATTTAATAATAATTTCAAATTGTATAATTTACTTGTAAATGAACTTTATAAACGCAAATTACTGTTTTATTGGGTTAAATAGTAAGTTTCAAAACCAAAGTAACAGAATAAATCTGCGCACCTTCTGTTTTGAAGTTGATTTAGAAGTCTTACAAAGGAACTTATAATTTTTTTTCCTACATTATAACATAGAAAAAAATATATGTTAAAATTTAAATGTTTTGACAATACAAAAAAAATATGACCGACGGGATTCGAACCTACGCCATCCGGGGTTACGTCCTTCGCTATATCCTCCAAATTTTTGAGCTGTTTTTGTAACCAAACAACACAAACCAAGGGTAAAACAACATTTCAAATATATATATGTACGGTTTATATTATAACTAAGTATCACATTATTCAATATTGCTCGCCCCGCCTTCTACCTCCTGTATGAATCCTCTCCATCCTCAGGTTGCCTGGAAGAGATCGCTCTTAGCGATAAGGCCGCCGATTGTTGCACTAGTTTTTAAGCTGTTTTATCGTGTGTATGAAATTTGTGGTGTGAACAATAAAGAGTTTATCTATCTATCTATCATTTCAAATATAAATATTACTTACTAGCTGACCTGACAGACGTTGTCCTGTCTTAGAAATGTCAAACACGCAAAGTCAAAATTGAAAATCTATTTTTTACACCTTGGGTTCCATTATTGGAGTTTTAGTAAGGATCCCTATTTTTTTCGAAAATATAAAATAGCCTATGTTAACCGGGGATAGTGTAGCTTCCCAACAGTAAAAGAATTTTTCAAATCGGTTCAGTAGTTTCGGAGCCTATTCAATGCAAACAAACAAACAAACAAACAAACAATCAAATCTTTCCTCTTTATAATATTAGTATAGATTACTCATGTTAAAATTTGTTGAACAGGATGGAGGCCACCAATTTGGCGATGTCACCGAGGGAAAATCTTAAACCTAGAACTGAAAATAAAGGTCTACAACTCAGCAGTAAGCCTAATCAGGTAAACTTTTTTCTCTTCCAAAGCAAACACTTGAGTAAATCATAAATCTATCACTCTATTAGAATCTGGGCCAGTGCAGACGACAGACTTTTACACGTACCTTACATTACAGACACACTTTCACACATTATATTCAATAGTACTAAAGATTTTGCACACGCAATAACAAAATTGCCAAAAATGTAAGGAACTTTAAAAAATATATGCTTCGTCTGAAAGAGACAGGCAGCGGTTAAACAAATAAGTTCCTAACAGATTGAAAAGCCCAAAAAACGTAATGTAATTTTTTTATTTAGTCAAAATTTCTTGAATCGTACTAAGAACACTCTCGACCAAGTCACCTTTTAAACAAACAAAACTAAATCAAAATCGGTTTAGCCGATTGGGTGCTACACTTATAGCACCCCTCTGCGTCAGGAGTTAAAAATAATTAATTGCTTAGAACGCGTCGAACTGCGAACTTTTTTTTATAGTTGGCAGGCTAGGTCTGCGGTGACAGCTCACCTGGTGACGGTGTGGTCGAAGACGGTAAACATGCGTAGCCTGGAATGGTAACAGGCTCTCAAGAGAGCCTACCAGACTCCACCATTAGGCCATTATCAACAGACCTAAGTGTAAGAGACGCGACCAACTCTCGCTCAAACTTACGAAAAAAAAACCTGTTCTTATCACTCAGAGTTTCTAGAAATCTATCGTCTATGATAGCTCTAACTTATCAGTGATAATGTTTCCCAGGTGGGCACAGTCCTTCTCTACGGTGTGCCTATAGTGTCCCTAGTGATCGAAGGCAACGAGCGCCTCTGCCTGGCTCAGATATCCAACACTCTCCTCAAGCAGTTCTCCTACAACGAGATCCATAACAGAAGGGTGGCCCTGGGCATAACCTGTGTGCAATGCACGCCAGTACAGCTCGAGATATTGAGGAGGGCTGGTGCGATGCCAGTGTCGTCAAGGAGATGTGGTGAGTATTATTTTTCTATCTTCCATTATAAAAGAAATTCAACGGCAATTTTTCAAATACATGACATTCACAAGGCACAAGCAACATGCACTAGGCCAGCATGGTGGATTATAGGGCCCATCCTTTCTCTGTGAGGCGAACACCTGTGTCCCAACAGTGGGAACATGATATGCTGATGATGATGATGATGATGATTATAAAGGCACAAAACTTAACTAGTGAGTGTAGAGTATTATTGTTGACAAAGTCCGACGATGTCCATCCTTTATGTATGTACTCGTAAGTAAACAGAAAACCATAATAAAAGAAATTACAATGTCTTATGAATTTGTGCTCGCTGGTTAAGGTAAGCTTTGTCAACTTCTATTTCAACTTTCAACTTAATCAACTTCTATTTCTTAGAAATTGAAAACTAATACGCTGACACATCTGGTACCATAAAGTCTGTCGTTAAAATGTAAATTACTAAAACTCCAGGTGAACTAGGAAGTCAGGTGGTCAAAAACAAACAAACAAGCAAATGTCCCATAATGTCCTTATAAAGAAACGATTTCTAATCTCTGTGTTATTCCAATCAGTTACGTGTATTATCCAGGTATGATAACAAGGCGAGAGGCGGAAAGGCTTTGCAAGTCATTTCTGGGAGACAACGCGCCTCCGAGACTGCCGGATGACTTTGCCTTCGCAGTCCATCATGAGTGCGCGTGGGGCTGCCGTGGTGCTTTCTTACCAGCTAGGTAAGACTCAGATTCCATCACCACATGCATATATGGCAACATAGTATGGCAGGGTATCTTGTCTGAAACTTTCTCGGCGCGTGAGGTAAGGCGTTAAGCGAGCAAGACCCATCGAGATAGAGCATCAAGTAATCCCGTGCTGTCAGCTTGTCTCAACGTGTCTAGGCGAGAGAGTAATCCACATTATACAATAAGTTAATAAATTAACCCACAATATTTTTCCTTTAGTTTAGCGTTAGTGTTTAGGTAGGTTTATATTTATAGGATAGGAATGGATCTGTGGGCATTGGTGGTATCAAATTGCTATCGTCCACTGATCTAGTGATACACGTTTAAAATATTTTGTGTTTTTCTTTTTTGTTTTAGCGACTGTAAAATTAATTGTGAATCGAATATAATAAAAAAAAAAAAACACATTAAATTTATGAGAAAGTAATCACCACCACTTACCACTTAACTCTCTACAAGCTGAAGGGTTCTTGAAGATGAGATGCATATAATGTGTATCTTGGAACTTAGAAATGTGAGAAATCGCCTATGAAATGCGCTTCCTCTAAAACATGATTTCATCAAACAGGTACAACTCCTCCCGAGCAAAGTGCATCAAATGCGCGTTTTGCGGCCTATTCTTTTCCCCCAACAAGTTCATCTTCCACTCTCACCGCGTGGGTCCTGGGGACAAGTACGTGCAGCCTGACGCAGCCAACTTCAACTCCTGGCGAAGGCATATGAAGCTGAGCGGAACTCCACCTGACGAGGTTTCTAAAACAACTTACCTGTTTTTTCATGCCACGAGCTTAGGTTAGGTTAACCCTATTTCGTCCTGTTTAGCGCTTAGATTAGGTTAAACTACCTTATTTCGCCCTCCCAAACGCTTATGTTAGATGAAACAATTTTATTTCATCCTGTTAAGCAGTTAGGTTAGGTTTAGGTAAGTGGCGTAGGTATTACGAACTCCTTAGATGTATTTTAACATCATCGATAAAATAATGTTTCTAGTTATACTTAATTACTTTGTACAGGTGGTACACGCTTGGGAAGACGTGAAGGCCATGTTCAATGGAGGAACAAGAAAGAGAATGCTCTCCGCTGCTAGGTGAGTATGAGCTCCTTGACTATTTAAGTAAATATCGAGATCGTATATTTTTTATAATTTCTTATTTTTTTGTCTTCTACGTCTTCTATAAATCCTTTTCATGAACGATATGAAAGCTACAGAGTTCCTTTCGCTTTTATGATATTACAATACAACAATACAATACAATATTTCCTAGAAAAAAGAAGAAGATGGAAAAAGAAGGAGAAGTTTTCTTAGATTTTTTCTTTCAATATTAGTTAGGATTAAGATTACTGCAGGCATCTATTGGATGTCTAACAGGTTTAGTTATATTTCAAACCATTTTAACAATTTCAGCTTTAAATTGTGCCACAGAAGGGTCCCATTCCGCAGGCCGGAGCCGGAGGTGGAGACGAAACGGCCAGCGCCGAGCCCGCCGAGTGCTCACGCGCCGGTGCCGCGACTCGCCGACTACGTGTGGGGTGCGCGTCTGCCGCTGCCCTA
Organism: Agriopis aurantiaria; assembly: GCA_914767915.1. Classification (NCBI taxonomy): domain Eukaryota; kingdom Metazoa; phylum Arthropoda; class Insecta; order Lepidoptera; family Geometridae; genus Agriopis; species Agriopis aurantiaria. The sequence continues at coordinate 13,353,678 of OU611996.1, forward strand.
TGCTATACCCTGGCTGAAACCCTCGCTTTGGACGCCAGGTTATATGAAGCTGTTTTAAAAACAGCTTTTTAATTTTTATATACAACACTCAATAATTTGGAATTAGTAGGCTTGTGTTTAACCACCATCTCGCCAGATGTAAAAAAATGTTCTGGCCAAACTTCTAGTAACTGGACGAATTAATAGTGACTAGTAGGCTTTATTAGTTTTCCTTTTTCAAGAATTCCCGTGTTAGTATAAAAGTATTTTAAGTAAGAGTAAAATAAGTTAGGTAAGTCAATTAAAAAAAATGCTTCTCTGTCGTTCTTCATACGTCTAAGTTTTATCAAAGATTAAAAATGCTTTGTTTTACTAGGAGCCTTAACTGCTTTGAGCAGTGTTGGGTCAATGGAGGAACCCCGAGCCTTTCGGCCCGTGCGGCGGATGGAGTCGCCTCAGATGTCTCCAGGGGTGTCGCCCACCAGGTCACCCAACAGGTGAGCGACTGGGTATACTGGTGCCTTACTGGTATATTAAAGTTTTCACTGTTTTTCTCATTAAAATATATTATTTTTAAACTATCTACTAGTTTTATTAGGACAATGTCATGTATATAAATAAAAGTTTTCTACTTAAATTTTTTTAATTTAGTTTAAATAAAAAATATAAATAACATGTAATGTGTTCAAATATGAAGCACGTTGAATTTTATTCTGAAAAAATATGGTTTTCCGGTATAACGAGTGAAACTAGAGGGCGCTAATCTCAGATCAGGCAACCAAGGGCCTTAGTACACGTACACATTGACTTAACATTTCTTAATATTTAACACAATAATAATTATTATCGTTCGTGTTAAATGTTAAGAAATGTTAAGTCTTTTTACATATATGTATTTTGTTAATAAGAGTAATAGATAAGAGTTTAATAAAAATACACAAACCTATATCAAACTTTTAAAAAAACTCACCTAACTTACAATTGACTAAACTTATAAAATAAATCTTACGACATTTTTCAAGTAGGTACACTAAGAAACTTGAAGCGACAACAATGAACTAACTAATAGTCCACTTGCAATAAAAATGGGCGGAAAGGTATACAACTGAACTAACTGATACTGAAGATAGGGAACGTACTGTAGATAGGGTGAGTTCGACTAAAAGCATCAAGCCTAATTTAGGCCAGAGGCGTTCGCACCCGCCACCATAGCACTTATCTGATCAGAGCCTCTGATAGTATATAAAATAGGTACATGATAAAAATTATTTCATCTAAACTAATTTCACGAATTTTTTTGTCTTTCAGTAGGTCTCCACTGGCTCTATCATCGCGCAGTCGGACCCCACCCAACTCTCCGCTGCGTTCTCCTCTCCGCTCTCCGCTCCGCTCTCCGCTCCGCTCGCCACCTCGCTCGCCCAAGAGTGACCGAGACAGCGACGAGAGCGTAGACATAGAGACGACAGAGGAGGAGCACCCTAGAGATGTGGTAAGTTTCGATTTTGGTCCTTTTCGTTCCGTACCTCAAAAGGGAGCGCACCCTTATAGGATCATCATATCATCACAATCTTTATTTGGCACAAGGAAAAATACAAACAAAACAATTGAATCCACTGGCTCCGAACTAGTAAAAACTCGTTGTTCACTCACTCACAACTCACTTCGTTGTTTGTATGTCTGTCTGCAAAGAACCTTTTCTCAGGAACTCGTGAGGTATCAAGTGGAAATTTATATCAAGTAGGTACTCAAGTCTGCAATCCCTTTGGAGCTGTGAAAAAAACATACTTCTATAATTATATTCTATTACGTAGGTTCCTACTTACATTTTGTAGTTGGTATATAGGTATGGGAGTAGCTGTTTGCCAACTAATACAAGAATTGCATATTTTGCCCTTTTAAAAAAAAAACGTCGAGACTAGATTCCCGGGATGGATGAATTGGGACCTTACGGCCAACTCCTTCCGCGGTCTCAAATTAATGTTAAAACTGCGCCTGGTTTGCAGCCGCGCAACATATTTTTCATCACCTAAACTAGATTGTTTTAAACAGCTAGCCGTAAGGCCCCAGAACATTCTACATACATAATTGTTAAGTTGTACGGAACTGTTAGGGTGCGAGTCCTTCTCACACTTGTCCAGTATTTTTTAATAGGATAAGTGGCAAACAAGCTAGTATCCTGAAAGTTTGAAGTGAAGTCTTTCATTGTGATGAGCATACACTTATAGGGAATTACTAGGAATTCCATACATTCGACGTAACTTTTCGATTCGATTCAGGTGCACTTTTACACGGCTTACTCATAGCTTACAACTACACTACTACTACAACAGAAATATTTTTAGGTGTATGATTATTACCGTGGTATAGTGTAGTGGAAAGCAATCGGTAAGTACTTGCAGTATTTACCAAATACGAGTCCATTGATTTTAGTCCAAAGTACATACAATAAAGCTTACGAGAGGTTGACAAAAACCTGCTATATTAATAACAGCAATACAATACAAAAGAAAATGGCTCAGGGAAAATAACCCATTGCTCCCACAAATAGAATGAGTGGAAATCCTTTTATAACTTACGTAAACGTTTCTCAAAGATGCAATTTAATACTCAAGTATTGAATGAATCGTATTATCCACTCGATTCGGAATTTTCTGAGCATTCGAAGCAAACGGAGCTAGAGTTGGATCCAATTTAAAAAGTTGGAAGAGGAAAATTTTTCCAATCACCTTCGCCGTGGCTCTGTAATCGAGGTGATTAGATTTTTCTTCGTTTTTTCGGGTTTCATGCTTGAAAGGTAGCGTAGACTAGACCGCGTGGGTACCTACCTACTACTAATACTTAGATGTATCTAATAAAGATAGATGGGAGTTTACGTCACTGGCATATAAGTATCCCTTCATGTAGGTACGTTTAAGTACTTAACTACTTACCTTTGAAACATAATTGTTACAATAAACTTTCACTAAGTACTAAGTAAGTATCTATAAAAGCGACTTGGAACATAAGAACTTTGTGTGCTCTCCTACAAAATATTAACAACCAAATACTTATATAACAGTCATAATTTCACAAAAAAAAAAAAAAAAATTTACAGGAAATTTTTACACGGTCATCTGACCCCAAACTAAGCAAAGCTGTACTATGGCTGCCATGAGACGGATAAACATGCATATATATATTTAAATACATACTACAACAGATATCAACACCCAGATAACGAACAAACACAAATACGGTAAATATCCCGCAATTAATCATATAACTTTACAAACACAAATGTTCATCACATGCATGTTTGTCCTAGATGGGAATCGAACCCACGCTTGGGCGTAAAATGCAGGTTCACTGCCAACTGTGCCATCGGGACATTCACCAGAGTTTACTTACTAGAATCTTTTCCCATTGGACTCTTTAGCTAAATCCAAACCGCAACAAAAAGAAAACTTGGGTAATTAATGCATTGATTAATTTTATTCAGTCTCAAACATTAGCTATTTAAGTTCAGACAACGTCCGTGTTTCTCTCTCGGGAACAAGCGCCGCCATTTTAACAAAATGGCCGCTGCCACTCGAGGCTTTCGCACATCGTAAACTCTGTAATTACTGGCACGCCGAATTCAAATGAACTTCATTTCGGTTTTAAATAAGGGAAAATGTTTAATTTAGTACCGATCGGGTCGACGAGGACCAATTAATTGGGGATTTACGATTTAGTCGGAACTTTTTTCGGTTTGCAAAGGTTCTATTTTTAAATTGACCGTTGTTGAGCAAAGCGGAAAAGCTGTTGCCTTGGCAATGGTTCACGAGGCTGTAATTATCGTCGTATCTTTTGGTCTTGGTATTATTTACCTAGTTAAGTTAGTTTTAGCAGGTAAGTAGAGTTACCTGTCAATTGGAAAACTGGGAAATGTGAGAATAGATTTGAGTAAGTAGGTACCTACCTACCTAAATAAGTATAGAAGTAAGAAATCAAATCATTTATATCAGTTATGAGCGCGTATATGGCTGGCAACACCAAACTTAGTTTTAAAGGTCCTGTTGCAAGGCGCACAGTGCAACTGACCATCAGCATTGTATGTGTAGGTGTGGGAAGGCTTCGGACGGGTCTTAATAATGAGGCGTTTTGCATCTAGGTCTTGTATTCGTATGTACTAAATAATAGTTAAGTACCTATCCTTTATTACCTTTATTTAGTGCTACCTAACTACTATATTTATAAACGCAGAAACTTGAATAATCGCTTTTGAGCGCTTCCGCCTCATTTCGCTCGATATGTTCGGCACTTTATATAGGGTGCTTACGTTATTTACGTGACGTGAAAAGGCTGTAAGTAAACAAGTATTGAGGTACTATTGAAAACAATGTTAGGCCAAGAGCTAGCTTCGTTACGACAAAGATTGATTTAGTAAAACAAAAAACAAAACAAAAAAAAAATACGGAGCAATTTTTTTTTGTTAAAATCTTCATGAGCGTGGATTCAATGTCCTTTACTCGTAATATTAAACAGTTTACTTTGTCTTAATAGCGTCAAACAAGTCATAGTCACAGTCAGAGTCAAGCTAAGTAAGTCACGGTCAAGTCGAACTCATGCCCCTGTAAAGTGGTGGAGACTACAAGAGGCTCCTATGGAGTTTTGGAAACAACACGAAAAGACACGTTTCACCTCGTTATATCACTTTCCCACACCCGAGCACTCGAAAATACACAACTTTAGGAAAATAATCCAACGAGCCGACATGTTTTTTCCGCGGTGGCGCCAAAACTCACTACGGAGCTTATTGTTTAGTATTGTCATTTTCAATGATCATCATTGTCATTCATTCATTTAATCATTATCGGTAGGAAAATGCGATCAGAAATCATGCATGCTTGTGCTCCTTTAAAAGGTTATCACATGTTATTTACACATCCTATAATATTGTATAGGATTATAGTGAATAATGAATTATTTTTCACTAGCTTATAGCGGCTTCACTGGCGTAGCCTAATAAACTGTTTTTTGAGGATCCCATAAAGATTTACTATTTTCACTTAAATTTTAAATATTACTATAACTTCTAGCACACAACTTTTAGATTAAAAAAATTGATAACTTTTTTTATTTAATTAAAAATCCATAGGTATTACCGAAAACGGGTAATTCTAGTAAGTGAGACATACTTGAAAATATATTTTCATGACATAAATAAACATTATTTGAAATCATACAAAAGTTAGGTACATACCCAAACTAAGATCAATGTATAAAACCACACTATAAAAAAAAAAAAAACTAATAGTCCGCTGCCCGTACGCATCGTTGCCAAAATGCTAGCCGCATTACAACGTTGGATTGTTGAGACATATTTACAAAAAAATGCGTATCTGTGACGACTGAGGTATGGATTTCTTCATTATCAGCCAGAAGACGTCTCCTGCTGAACATAGGCCTCCCCTTAGGACCTCCACACTGAACGACAGCCTGCTATCGTTCCTGCGTCTTACGGTTCGTGTTCTCTACTCAAGAACCTTTCTTCTACATCGGTTATCGGTTCTTCAAGCGACGGGGCCTGTCCATTGCCACTTCAACTTGCAAATTTTAAAATCTATGTCGGTGACTCTAGTTCTTTGGCGAATTTCCACGTTCCGCCTGTTTTCCGATGGTCGTTGACTCCTACTCCATAGTAATTAACGTGCGCGAAGAGCCTCGACGTAATCCCTTCAAAGCGGGGTTGCCAGCGTGACGAGTAATTATTCCATTAGGACGGGGACTTGTCAATTCGAGGACTTAATTAATGGCTTGTCGTACTTTATATCTCACCTTGGTGTTTATAAATATTCGATTTATAGTTGCGGAAGCCTACTATCATTTTAAGACTGCGTGTTTATTAGACTCTTTGGTATCTCTTCAGCGGCTAACACCATATTAACCACTGTATCTAATAACCACTATATCGTGTATCAAGAGTGCTGGGCGCATTCCGCGGCACGCCAGCCTGAATGACGTCATCCGTCGGGCTTTCGTCAGTGCCGGTGTCCCTTCAGTCCTGGAACCTAATGGACTGATGCGAGACGACGGCAAAAGACCCGACGGGATGACCCTGATACCTTGGAAGGTGGGGCAGCCATTAGTGTGGGATGCGACATGCGTAGACACAATGGCTCCGTCTCACCTTCCTGCAACATCAGTTCAGGCCGGCGCCGCCGCCGCTCAAGCCGAGACCCTCAAACGGCGCAAATATGCACACCTTGACCGGGTGTACATGTTCGCTCCGTTTGGGGTGGAGACGATGGGTCCGTGGGGGCCGGCGGCTATGGGCCTTTATCGGGACTTGGCCAGGCGATTGGTGGAGGCATCGGGTGTCCAGAATGCTGGCTTCTATTTCGCCCAGAAATTGAGCATTGCCATTCAACGTGGCAATGCTGCCAGCATTCTGGGGACCTTTCCCTCCACTAATGGTCTTTTAGTTTAAGTTTTTAGTTTGTATTTAGTTATTTTAAGTTTTAGTTTTTAGTTATTTATTTAAGTTTTCGTTAATTTTCTGTTTTTTTTAGTTGTGCATAATAAAGTATTCGTAACCACTGAAATATATAGGCAAATTTAATTTTACATTTAAATGATGCAGTTGGGGCTCTGTTAAGATTCTTATTACGTTTTAACAGCAAGGACTTTGTATACCCTAAAACTTCCATGTTTAACAGTGAGTTTTAACAGATTTTCTATAAGTAATCCGTCAAATCTGTTATAGTATACGTACACTACTGCAGCGGCAAGCAAAAAGCATTTATAGACGAACCAGAAAATTGGGCCGAATAGCCTTCGTGAGCCCGTAAAAGATCATTAATGCCGCCAAGGACTTTGTATACCTTTAGGCCCTAAAGGTATAGGTTATACAAAGTCCTTAATTGCCACCAATCTTGAAAAAAAAAACTTGATGATAACTTCGACCAAAATAAAATGAATGGACGGGCCCAGAAGGAGCGCATTTTTGAAGATTACAAAATGACCGCCTCTGCCTCACTTCGTTGCAGTCAGTCTCTAGCCATAGGAAGTGCAACACAAGACTATTGTTACATGATAACGAAACATCTGACAAAAGTATGCTTTCGTGTGCTTCTCCGAGGTGTAAATACACAACAAAAAACCGCTATCTATTTTTTTGTAACAAATGTATTGTACACGGTTATAATTAGGTGTTGAAATATATTATGTCCAACGGTTTTGACTCGTTTTTACTGAGCAAGTTCAATGGTTATGACCCGTCCATTCATTTTACATTGGTCGAAGGATGCTAATAGTTTTTTTTTTTTCATTTCTTTGTTGGCATCACCAAGGCATCACAGTGCAATCAGAGTTTTGGCGCCAACGCGGAAAAAACATGTCGGCTCGTTGGATTATTTTCCCAAACTTGTGTATTTTCGAGTGTTAATGTGTACTAAATGGTGAATTATTATTCATTAAGTGCTCGTAAACGTGCTCGAGTGTGGGCAAGTGATATAACGAGGTGAAACGTGTCTTTTCGTGTTGTTTCCAAAACTCCATAGGAGCCTCTTGTAAAGTCTCCACCACTTTACAGGGGCATGAGTTCGACTTGACCGTGACTTACTTAGCTTGACTCTGACTGTGACTATGACTTGTTTGACGCTATTAAGACAAAGTAAACTGTTTAATATTACGAGTAAAGGACATTGAATCCACGCTCATGAACATTTTAACAAAAAAAAAAAACACAGTGCAATCACAGGATACCATCTGGAAATGTCAGTTATTTTTGTCTCTACATTCTAGCATAAACTCTGTGCATTCGCCTCTTTTTAGTTTAAAACTTACGTAATAAAACCTTTTTGCACATTAAAAAATATTTTTAAAAACAGTGGGTCGGTACACTGGTTGCATTAATAAAACCCAAAAGGAAAATGACTACAAATTCCACGAATCTAAGCCGTAAAGTAAATCCGCATCCAACAGACCGACCAATCGTATCACAAACAATTAACAACGCAGGCGGACTATCAAATCAAAATCGAGATTAAATTGTAATCGCTAATCGGATACAACTCGGGCTGGTAGATATGGCCGTACTCAGGTTGGTTTGGAAGGGGATTTTGGCCCCTTTTACGTCAATGGATTTGAGTGTCTGTGGCGGAGTATTAGAAATATACCTATTTATAGTAAGTAACTACTGTAACTAGAGTTAATCAATCAATCAATCAACTAGGTACATACCTACATACTTAAACTGTTATGCATAAAAAAATTACTTCATCAACAAACAGACATCATCGTCAGTGCAAGCCGGTGGTATAATAACTCATGAAGAAATTAACTAGAAATTAGAATCGGACCATCTAAATTACCTACGATAGCTTTCATATGGTAACTTTTATAATAGGTATTATAAACAGATCTCTCTGTTTTAAACTATCACGGTAGTTCACTACAGTTATATGATTATTAAGTCAAAATTAGGGAGTCAAAAGCCAAGGACAGAGAGAAATGGAATGAGCTGGAGCTGAGGGGTTCCAACCAAAGAAAACGGAGAAAGCGAAGAGAGTGAGACGAATAGTGTAAAAAAAAAAATATAATGTAATCGCGAGTAAGACATTATTATTACTTTTGTTTACTGGTTTGGAAATAAATGGGCTTTATTATTGTTATTATATGATTATTATCGGGGGCTCCATGCACAGTAACGGGTAACCTTATCATGATAAGTATCCCGAATGTAATAAACAGATCTGTTTGATGATCGACGTGATCCATCCTTGGCATCGTGGTCCATCTTTGGTTACCATCAGGTGAGTAGGTAAGTGGCCAAATGTTGAACAATTTTCCACAAAAAAAATAACTAAGTACTGTAGGTGGAACTTGTATTTTAAAGCGCTATATTATACACTTAAGTAACTGTGCAAGTGATTCGAAAAAAAATCTGGCATGTAATTTTCTCTTTGACATTTAAAGCAAAAAGCCACCCAGTACGTCAAATATATATCGATATCGAGCTTAGACGTTCGAAGTGTCTTTACAAATTGAAGACTTGCTCATATCGCAGTTATTTTGTACTCACCCCCCTAAAACTAACCTTAATTACGTCCACCCGGCGAGTAGTCAATCCGCTTACCACCGGCGCCGCAGGGGCGCTCAACTTATTGAATTGATTGTTTGGACGCGACTAGGTACAATACCTGCTCTCCATGTAGTGTTGGTCTCTGTTATTATTTGTGTTTGTGTAAAACCAAGTTGAATATTACTGGCACCAAGGATTTAAAGACAAACGATTTGGGATCTCCATGTGGGATAGTTGTGGGTGTGTACCAAAGGCAGCGCAAAAAAGACCAGACAATATACTTATTTTTACCGGCAAGTGCCCTTATTAACTTAAATAAGTTATTAATTAAAAAATACTTTTTTAAAACAAGCTTATTATTTTTCTCAGCAAACTCTTTCATTTGAAATGTGATGGTGGCCGAGCGGTAGCATGTGCGCTTTACAATCTGACGGCACCCGGTTCGATCCTCGGCTCTGTACCAATGAATGAATCAATAAATTGTGGTTTTTTTCGCTCAAAAACGGCGAAGGAAAACATCGTGAGGAAATCGGTATGTCCAAGAAGCTCAATAGTTTAGAGACGTATGACATTAATTTACCAACATGCACTAGGCCATGGTGGATTAGGGCTCATCCCCTCTCTCTCTCTCTCTCTCTCTATCTCTCTGAGAGAAGGCCTGTTTCCCAGCAGAGGGAATATGATAGGCTGATAATTATGATGATGAGTTAAATCCACTAATTTCTCATGGTCGCGCAAGATAATCCTTAGCATACTTAGCTCACTCCATCGGATCATGTGATAGACTAGAAAATTCAAAGGTGAAATATGTATAACATTTTATAATCATTGTCTCTCCAAGCTCGCCATGCGCCACGTGTCTACACGAAGGGACAAACAAACACGGCCCGCTTCGGGCTACAATGCAATCCTCGGACAATCTATTAAATTAAAACATCATATTTATACGCCTTTACTTACGGTAATAGAAGGGATCAGGTTCCCGTTTGTTGTTTATATCTAAAGTTATGCATAAAAAGATTAAAGAGCTCTATCAATTAGGAGCAATCGGCTTTTGCTGTGAAAAGTCAACTTTGGCACTTTTGAGAGGACCACTCTTGGCAAATAGTAGATAAGATGGTGGAGGCGACTGGTGACCGGAATGCTAGCGCCCAAAAATTTACTGCCAGCATACAAGCATGGCGCAGGGGGCAGATATCATCATCATTATCAGCCAGAATACGTCCACTACTGAACATAGACCTTCCCCTTGAAACTCTGAACGACAGCCTGCCACTTATGCATCCACTGGATGCCCGCGACTCTCACGATGACGTCGGTCCACCTAATTCATATCTTGTCACAACACGACCATTTACCATATAAATTATGTTACATAGGATTTTTTAAACGGTCAACTTAACTATATAATATAACATAACGTAATAAGTATCGTCAACGTAGCAGGGGGAGCACGGATCCCTGAAGCACAAGCTACAGCTTAGTTTAGGGATCCGAAGCTCATTAGTTTTTGAAGAGAAATCCGAAAATCATATTAACACCTATTTGTGCATGCGTTTATATGAAATACACGTGTTTATGTGCAAACAAAATTATCTTATCTATCTTAGTTAGGCTGACCTACGCTGCATCTTCCGGTTCGTGGTCTCCACTCAAGAACCTTTCCCATTGGTTATTGGCTTTTCGAGCGATGTGACCTGCCCATTGCCATTTCAACTTGCAAATCTGGCATACCTGCTCAAATTTGCAAGTCGTGTGGCTGTATATGGCGAACAGCTCTATTTAAATTGATTATACATGTAAAAATAATGATGTATCAATAAAAAACAAGCGAATTGGAAGCGGAGAAACAAATTTTTTTTTGTTTAGTAGGTCGATACCTAATGTTTCAGGTAAATGGTCACTGGGTATAAGTGACGTCATTTTATAGCTTTATCGCGCACTTTAAAGTGGGGATGATAAAATATATTTCACTGCACCTTGACATTTGACGTATCATTGGAAAGTGAGGGTTTTGTTGTGGTGTATCGTTGATCCACAGAAAATACCGTAGTCAGTTTTGTCTAAGACATAAATTTGTAACCGTAGTAAACACCACCGAAGCACGTCTGAATTCTCAAGGTGAACATTACAGAAAAAAATCAGAACGAGAAATCCAAAAAAATACTTGATTCAGACCGAATACAAATACTTAGTACACCAGACACGTACGTAATAGATACTTTAGAGGGATAGCGGCAGACGATTCAATTGCACCACTTGATGTTAGTGTAATACTCGGTATAAATCACTGGTCTTGTTAGGGTATCTCGCAAGTTTGTTTGAGTCACGTAAAGTGATTATGGGTCGCGAATACGTGGGTGTTTTCTTTTATTGTTTTTATGTTTTGTTAGGTGTTTTGGAATAAGCATTGTGTACTTATAAGCTCGGGTCGTTATGCGTACCCTGATTTTTATTAGGACTTGTGTATCGCTGGAGTAACACACATTTCTTTTAACGGGTATCTTAATACATGTATCACTGTTAAAAGAAGTTAACAATAAGGAAAGGATCAATTTTTATACTCTACAGAAATTAGCCAACGATCCTTACTGAATGAAAAAAAACCCTGAGAATAGCCATCATCATTCACAAATTTCTGTAGAGAAAATACCTAATTGATCCCTAATTTCTTATGTACCTAAGCGGAAAAATATTAGAGATTCGTCAAACAAATAGTTTTGAATATGAAATTCCGCAAAGTAACGCCTGATTCAATCAATTATTTACAATATTTACATAATACATTCAGTCATTCTGTATCTTGAAAAATGTTATGCGCGAGCTAGATTTAGGACGCAAGAAACGTAGACTCATGAAACAGACGTATAAAGCCTATGCCTGTACTACGCCGATACCAACGCAGTGAACACAATTATTTTAAAGCAACGTACAACTTTACTGTAAGTCTGGCGATAGCTTGTAATTGACTTTGCTTTCGTATGCCGTCCTAAGTCTCAATGAGCGAAAAATATCGTAGTTTTATGCGTCCTATATCTAGTAGATATAGGACGCGATAGATAGAAACGTGGGCTCTTGAAACCTATAAATGTATACCTATTTTAGCTATGCCTGTACCACGCTAATACTTCTAGAGTCAGTCAACACAATTATTTTAAAGCGACGTACAACTGTCAGTCTGGCGTCAGCTTGTAATTAACTTCGCTTTCGTACGCGTCCCGCGGGAGACGCGACCCCCGGGACGACGTATTGCGATTCCTATTTGGTTACTTAACATTTGTATGCGAAATTGTTTTTGTCGAGTCTAATTTAAAAGTCACGAGGCTGGTTTTTACCCGAATTTCCAGAAGGAAGGTAATGTTTTCAGGTGTATTTACCTACTTAAGTATGCAAATGTATTGTTCGATTTAGTTTATTATTTTCTAATTGATGTTTGTCTCGCTCTACTTAATGTTCAGCGTGCGCGATACTTCCACTAAGCAAATTCACTTTGGACCTCGAGATACAGGCATAACTTAGTTTTATATTATTATTTAAAACTTCTCGTACACCACGGTCCGTGCTTTTATATAACTAATTTACTTTAGTTATTTAAATGCAATTACTTTATTGTGTCAATTGTATTTATGGTGAAATCAATAATTTGTAGTTTTTTATTTTATTTTTGTGCCTGCAGACATTTTGAAGTGCGAGGTGTTTAAATTCGTCTTCATGTCCGCAATAGTGTTGGCTATTTTATCGGGTTTTTTTAGTTGTAAACAACTAAATTGTTAAGGACAATTCAATTTTAATTTAAGTTAATCCTCTTTATTTGATGTTTACATTAAGAAAGGAACATAACTACGAAGGTATCGTGAGGGTTGGAAGAAGCCTTCTGCTGCCTTCTTACATTACTGCCTTCTGCTGCCTTCTTACATTACTGCCTTCTGCTGCCTTCTTACATTACTGCCTTCTGCTGCCTTCTTACATTACTGCCTTCTGCTGCCTTCTTACATTACTGCCTTCTGCTGCCTTCTTACATTACTGCCTTCTGCTGCCTTCTTACATTACTGCCTTCTGCTGCCTTCTTACATTACTGCCTTCTGCTGCCTTCTTACATTACTGCCTTCTGCCTTTAGGCACAACCCACAGGACCTAATCAGACCAGAAGGCGCGTAGAAGAAAATATTCAGTAGGTAGTGGGAGTGACAATACGAGTGAATTGGTTTCTTCTAGGCAAGCGTGCTCTACCGTAGACCGCATCATCGCTTAACATCAGGCGAAGCGGCAGTCAAAAGAAAGCCTATTATAAAAAAATAACATTAACAACAACAATGCGACTAAATATTATATATTTCACGAAAAGATTTCAATCAGCGACATCTGTAAAAATTAACATTAAAAATCTGCCTGACCTATTTGAATCTAGGCTCTAAGTCTAGGTTTGTCAGCCTACCGACCAGATGGTGCAACATTTCTATTTCAGTGTTCACGGAGTTTTAAAACAATACAAAAGACAACGTGACCTGACACGCTTGACCCAGAATGAAAAATAGTTCTGTTTTACTTTTTTGTCATACTTCAGTACTTTAATTAACTTAAATTATTAATTATTAGTTAATTATTAACTTAAATTTTTTAACTAAGTATACCTATATTTTTAACCCTAGACGCATGAATAGGGCGTATCTGTGTATTTGCGTGTCTTTCTGTGGCATCGTAGCTTCCAAACGGCTAAACCGATTTTGATTTATTATTTTTTTTGTTTGAAAGGTGATGTGTCGAGATTATTCTTTGCTATGATTCTAGAAAATCTGTTTAACTGTTTGAAGATTATCAGCTCTTTTATCGATATAAATATGAAATATATACTTGTTATACGACCGTTATTGCTCAGTGGTAGCCGCACCTGAGTGCCGAGGAAGTCCCGTGTTCGATTCCAGGCCAGGCAGATGAATTTAAATAAGTATCTACCAAGGGTTTAGGTGTTATTTGTCCGTGTCTTTGTGTGTCATACCCGACATAATCCTAGAGAGCTAATAAATTTATGAGAAGCGTTAAGCAAAAATATGCCCACGTAAGTTTATTACTGAAACGGTGGCCCCGAAAACCAATAATATTAAAGTTAACTTAAATAAAAGACTATTTATCTTCATCATAAAGATCTGATAAGCCAAACACAATATAGAAAATTGTAATCCTTAAACACACAAAAATACCCTCAAAACCATATTTTTCATTAAAACAAAGAATCATTACGCTAACGCGCCATTTATTATTCATTCATTCGTTCGTTTGGTTCATTCAAACAATGTTATAGTAACTACAAACTTATTTAGGAGTTGGCCAAAAGATGGAACTAAAAATTTCCACAAAAGGCTTTTAGTTTTGTTTGGAAACTACGGTGGTGGTGTATATTTAACTGCACAGATAAGTTGGTCAGGCTTTACAATCAAATTCAAGAGAATTAGTGACAAAGAGATCCTTATCATACTTATTAAATGTTATTTCGCTGTTGAATAATATTTTATGTTCGTGTTGGTTACTCAGTTATTAATGTTATTATGTTTGTATGTATGAAGCCCAGGTCATTCAAACTTGCGCCAGCTCAAGTCTGAATAAATGCATGAAGTTAAAAAAAATGTGTTGTCTTTTACCGCCATCTTGCCTCATACTGCCTACGATGGAGCACGCTTGCCTGGAAAAAACCGATTTACTAGCGATTTGAAGACATATATTGTAATTATCGGAGAACACACATTTAAGCAGCGCATTCAAGTAAAGACTGGTATCAGTTCAATCCTCAGATCAGTCAAACAAAGAAGATATGCCTTAGTACAATTATCGTTCGTGTTCAAATGTCTTCATTTTACATTTTAAAAAACATTATACCGCTAAACAGCTTAACGTAAGTACGGCTCGCTTACAATTTTTTCAAGCACAATAGCGACACCAATCAACGAACTAATAGTCCACATGCAAAAAAGGGCCATAAGCTGTCTGCAGGGTGAATTCGATAAAAGATATCAAGCCTGATTTAGGCCAGATGCGTTCCCATCCGCCACGCCACCCTGTCATATCTCCCTTGTTTGTATGGTCTGAGATTAGGACCTATTGTTATTATTAGGAAATACGAAAATATTTAAAGCATCTTCACATCGCACACATCATCAGGCAGTAAACATCCACTGCTGAACAAAGGTCTCCCTCTTAGAGGGGTGCTGCCATGATCCCCACGCTTGACAGGCGGCTTGGGGATCGCAGTACGTTCACCATGTACTTATAGGACGCTGCTGCCCATCCTCCGGTGGTTCTGGTCGTAGTTTTAGGACATACCCGGGTCCCGTGTCTTCACGGGAGAGATATTAAACAACCTTGTCTAAAACCCAAAAACCGCGGGGTGTCGCTAGTTTGATTAGAAATGCCGGCTTGGCATTTAGTTTTTTTATTTACCTCATTTGGGAGATGACATTTCGGCCGCCATTTTTATTGGTGGCAGAGTGTGCGGAACATTAATTTTGTTGTTCGGCGTTGTGGAGAAAATTGTGCCCCCATTTCTTTTGTTCGCGCGTCGCAATCGTTTCGGGCGCGGAGTTTCGCATTATTGCTGTGATTTATTTCGATTTCATTCTATTATACCTATGGTAATATTGATGGCAATGTGTACGAGTTAGAATTAACCAGGCACTTTTTTAGTAACGCACCTTCAAAATGATATCGTATATTGTAGTCTAATCTAACCGCATTGGAATAGTTATGCCGTCTTTTTTTTGCTCTACTCAAAAGACGGAGTAACTACTCAGAGATACCTATCAATGGGTAAAAAAAATAGGTACTTTAAGTTGTGATTTAGTTAGTTCGCTACATTTTAGTAATCTGTCCCCAAACTAAGCAAAGCTTGTGATATGGCTGCCAGAGACTGATATACATACATATATAGTTTTAAAAACATACTTAAATAGATATTAACAACCATATATTATACAGAAAAAACACAAATGTTCAAAGCGGATGTATCGTAATAAAAAACAGCGATGGCACCTCGTTTCCTTGCAAAAAAGCTGCCGTGGATACTTTAAACTCAAAATTTATAAACGCGGCGGTAGCGTCCGGAGCACCCCGCGCTGACGTCACGCGTGCACTTGTCGTGCTGCGAGCAGCGCGCGCGCCCGCTGACCGCTCGCTGAGGATCCGCCCGTTCACTGCAGATGAAGTCTACAGACTCATCACCTCACGTATTCCTCCAAAAACTTCCAAAGACATTTATGGATTGAACATGAAGCTATTTAAGGTAGCAGCAATCCCACTCGCTCCAGTACTAGCTGAATTGTTTAACGTGTGTATACGGGAAGGAACCTATCCGGAAGTACTGAAGGCTGCTAAAGTATCACCTATTTTTAAGGGTAAAGGCAAGAGGGAGGATATGGACGGCTATAGGCCCGTTTCAATAATCCCCGCAGTCGCTAAGATTTTCGAAAATGGCCTTAGCTCACGTCTTATGACCTTCCTCTCAGAGACTGATCAGCTTTCAGACCGACAGCACGCGTATCGAGAAGAGCGGTCCACTACCACCCTGACTCGAGAACTGATCTGGCGAATTGTCGATGCTCGCGAGAGGAAGCAGCATGTCGCTGTGATCTGCTGTGACCTCTCAAAAGCATTCGATGTCGCCGATCACGACGTGCTTGCTGGGAAACTGCACCACTATGGGCTAGGAGGTGTGGCGCTAGCGCTGGCCACGAGCATACTGCAGGATAGATCTCAGATTGTAGTTGGGAGCGGAGGAAAAGTGAGATCGGACCCTTTGCACTCCACAATGGGAGTCGCGCAGGGATCCTCAGTCTCGAATGTCCTGTTTTCGCTACTGCTGAATGATTTACCGGACGCAATAACATCAGCCGAAATTTTAATGTATGCCGACGACGTAGCCGCGCTTGTCACTGCTCCCACAGTGGATGAACTGGAGGCGAAACTGAACGAGGTGAGCGCACAGTTTGACAGTTGGTTTAGAGTCAATGGGCTGGCTCTGAACTTAAAAAAGACCAACTACGCTCACTTCAATCTGTCGGGAAGAAAACTGCGACGGCTTAAAGTGCTCGTGAATGATGTCGAATTGACACAAACAGAAGCCACAAATTTTCTCGGGTTTGAAATCGACTCTGTATTGACTTGGGAAAATCATATCCACAAAATATGTGGTAAAATTGCTAGTGCTTGCTATGCGCTCCGGCGTGTGGCGCGAGTAGTATCGGTGCAGGTGGCGCGTATGTGCTACTTTGCGACGGTGCACTCGCTGCTACAATACGGCGCCGAGCTATACGGGAACGCTGCGGAGTGGGAGCGTGCGTTCCGTATGCAGAAAAGGGCCGTACGAGCCATAGTAGGCATTGGGAGTGACCAAACTGCAAAACCACAGTTTAAAAAATTAGGAATCCTTACGCTGCCCTGCATTGTCATACTACAAGTGGCGTTGTACGTCAGGAAAAATTTACATATGTACACGGCGTATGGCGACCTTACTCGACGTGCAGGGCAGCTTAAGCAAGTTCCTAGGAACCTGGCTAAGTCTGACAAGCTCACTCATGTTATGGGACCGACGGTTTATAACAAACTGCCAAGTGACGTCATTGCCGCTCCCAACCTGGTGCGCTTTAAATGTCGCTTAAAGCGCTGGCTCGTCGATCAGACGTTCTACAGTTTCAAGGAGTTCCTTGAATGGAAAATATAATGTAATTGCTGTATAATTGGTATACCAATATTACCAATACTAATATTTAGAATTGTTAGTGTACCAATGTTTTATTATTTTTTTAATTATTATTGTTTAATAACCTTTTTTTCCTTTCCTTAATAATTTGACGTCTAAATAATATTTACAAAATAAATGAATATGAATATGAATATCAAGGGCGGATCCAGCTTTGGTGCCGGGGGGGAGGGGGGGGGGGGTTACATAGTCGTGGTTAAGTCACAAGAAGTTATATATATTTTTAATAATTAATTAATTTATTATATAGCGGTTCACCTATATAGGTCCTGGACCCAGCCCAGGGGGGAAAGGGTTATGACCCCCATGACCCCCCCTGGAGCCGCCTTTGGCAGGTATGCAAGTGACAAAAATATTGCTATACCTTGCTATTTTTGTGCTACTAGCCCGTTCACACCATGCTTTGTATCCTGTCGTAGCACTTCGTAGCAGTGCTACGACATTTTATTCTGCCCGTAGCTTAATAATTATTTTAAACAAAAACATCAGTCATTTCAAACTTTCCTTTACTACCACAGTACAGAGAGAACAAAATTTCGAATTACTAGGCATATATCGAATGGGAAAACTAAAAACTCACAGTCCACATAACAAAGCCTAGAAAATCATGCTTAACTAACTTCATGAAAAGTATAATTATTTGAGACACGCCATGGCTGGCAATTGTGTTAATCGTACACAAGCACCATCGAAACAATGTGGGCGCAGCTAGGACGGGGGCAGGGAGAATTAATCTCCACCCACATACGAAATGAGCCGGAGATCAATGAGATTTTTATAACATCTTTGCCGGAAATTAGATATTTTACATTGTGTCTTATTCAGTTAAAGTATTTAGATTCCGCATATATGTAATATATATATTTTTTGTACCTCATAATTTATTTATTTATTTAAGTCCACCTACACCTACACTGTATACATCAATACAATTTATCAAACCGTTAAACAGAAATAAAAATATAACTAAATGTCACAATAGTTACAGGTGCAATAATATAGAGCGATAAAATAAAATAATTGCAGTTAAATTTGTTAGATATAAACATAAAACATAAACACAACAAAGAATTAAACAGAAAAAAAATTACAGTCAAAGTTTTGTCAAAATTAAAATTAAAAAGTCAAGTAATAAATGTCATAAAAGAAAATACAAATAATTAAAAACTGTTCAGATAGTCAGAGACCTCGGAGAACTAATAACGTTGTCACCAAATATGTCGATATCGGTTGTCATAGACAGAATGTTATTATTATTATTTTATTTCGGAAAACATCCATATACACCATATTACATATTACACAAAATTGAAACAGTATTACAATAGAAAAATAAAAATGTCGAAATAATAAGTACAAACATAAAAACAAAACACAATTACAATTAAAATTATTTTACAATCAATCAATCAATTAATTTACTAATATAATTAAAGCTTCTCGCCCATTAAGATATACATCCACTTGTTTTGGATGGGGCAATCCATCCGGCCAACAACCATTTGGAGGATGCCGTTGCGACTGCCTCGCGCTCGCTGTCGTAGGGATGCTACTTTTTTGCGAATGATCGCATGGAAGTCGTCAGTGCGTGCCCCAGCGAACATCTCAGATGCACTGCAGTAGCGAGGCAATCGCATCAGCATCCTAAAAATGTCATTGTATTGAACCCGTAGAGCGCTGGCAGCTCGGCGAGTGTGGTTTATCCAGAGGCTGCTCGAATAGAACGACTGGCAGTACGCCTTAAAAAGAGTGATCTTCACTTCTATCGAGCAGCGAGCAAACCTACGCGCGATCATATTTCCCCGGACCGCCAGCGCCCTACGTTCCCTTTCAATGTCTGTGTCATCTTTGAGGTCGTCATTTACAACATGCCCCAAATATCTAAAACTAGTCACCACTTGTAGGGCCGCACCGTTAAGCATAATTGGCGGAACATGTCCTGGTCTAACATTACCACTTTTGAAGACAAGTACTTCACTTTTTTTCGAGTTATATGTTAGTCCATGTTCCGCCGCATATGCCTCACAAATTGAAACCAACCTGCGTACTGCCCCCACAGACGGCCCCAGCAGTACCATGTCGTCCGCGTAACTGATGTTATTGACGCATACTCCATCTATGATACACCCCGCATGGGTACTGCTGAGCTCGCCAATGAGGTCGTTTACATACAGGTTGAACAGCAGAGGAGAGGTTATGCCACCCTGTCGAACGCCACACTCCATGCCGTATGCATCAGAAAAAGACCCCGCCCATCGCACCTGATTTCGCTGACAACCGTACCATCGTCTCAGCATAGAAATGATTTCAGCCGGCACACCCGCATCCCGTAACTTACCCCAAAGTCTTCCATACAAAACTGTATCGAATGCCCTGGAGAGGTCCAGGAAGCAGGCGTACACCGGTGTCTTCCTGTCTGTATAGTACCTGACAGCCTGCTTAAGACACAAGATCGCACTTTCCGTCGATAATCCAGCCCTAAAGCCAAACTGAGCATCATGCAGTTCGACGTGTTGTAACAGTATGTCATTAAGCAAGCTGTCAAGGACCTTCGCTAGTACCGTTGCCAGAGAGATCGGCCGGTAGTTATTTTTATCAGATGCATCTCCAGTTTTACACTTGATAATTGGTACTACTATTGTCCTGGTCAATTCGTCAGGTACGTACCCATGACATAGACACAAGTTGTAAAACATACTGACGTTATACTGACGCATCATTCTAGACAAGAGTGCATTGAATCCCAGGTTAGAGCTTAATGTAGGTATTGTACTTCGAAAAGCTTTAAATCCAAAGCCCTTGTGTTTTTATGACAAAAAATAAGTGGCAAACAAGCGACAGGCCACCTAATGGTAAGCGGCATCGATATAAAAAAAAACTCGTTGATAGTTAGCGGTCACAATCGCTTATGGATATACTCGGGGCATTGTCGGTGCGTTGCCTACCTTTGTTGACTTTATTCACCCTTCGTTTGAAGCAGCCCAGATTGTACTAGTTAAGTATATAATAAAAACAGGAAATATTGCAGTTGGAAGCAAAAATCTTCACCATGGATGAAACTCAAAGCGTAATTAGGTATGATTCTACCACATTACCATTTAACATAGTGAAAAAATAAGTAGTATAAGCAAAATTAATTGGTAAACAATTAAAATCAAAAAACGAAAAAAAAACACAAATTTTTGGTCTGGTCAATTCAAGTTCTTAATATTATAATATTTTTTCTGCCCCTGCATAGTAATCCTCGCTTCGTCCATCAGCTGTTTATTTATTAAATAGAAGCATTATATCGCGCGACAAATCAACGGCATTACGTAAATAATTGTACGGGACCACTGTTGAATTCTTTATGATCGCGCTTCAGGATGGATTTATTTTAAACTTTTTTTTGTACTTTATTTTTGTTATTGTAGGTATTTATTTACTAAGTATAAATACTCGTAATTATAGCCCAATACGTTGGTATGATCAGATTCGCACCACTCTCGACACCTCAGTCTACGACGCACTCCATGTTGCTGAGGATAGAAGACGATGGAAAGACATCATCAGAGAGAGATTGATGGAAGGTGGTGGTCACGACCCTCACAGATGAAAGGATAAATAATTAATGAATGTATAGAGATGACTGGCTGATTTGAGGTACTTTTACCGATGGTTTAATCTATTTAAAAGCTCTATTGGTTCCATAACTTTACAAATTGCGTTTTCAAACCCGCAATAATAAGTTATACCAAGAAAGAATATTATGGTGGATCCTTGGTTATACTTCGTTTATACTTAACATAACTCGTGTGACCAATACTGCCCGTTTATAATAATCGATAAGTATTTCACGTTAGATATACATATTTTGGTCAGAAGGGAAGACTGGAAGGACGGTGGACCAAAGCAGTCACAGAATGGTGGCCGCGGAACGGAAAGCGACCACCGGGCAGACCACCAGCCTGCTGGTCGGACGACATCGTTAAGGCAGCAGGAAAGCAGTTGGCAAGGCTAGCACAGGACCGGAAAAGATGGCGCGCTGAAGAGGAGACTTATACCCAGCAGTGGGTGGAGAATGGTTGATGATGATGATACATATTTAGATAATTAAAAATTCACAAAGTTTCAGATAACTTTATTGAATTGAATCAGACAGCTAGCGATAAGTTAGGTATTGTATGAACTTCAGAAACCGGGCATTACAAAATATCGCTCTACGAGCGCACTGAAGCACATTTGTATCGCATGAATCGCGTCATAGTTTCGGCAGAAATTACGAATTTATTTATGCCGAATTATTTATATAAAATGTTTCAGATACTTGTACTTATTGCGGACGAGCCAAAAATGTTATGAGTAGGTGTTATGTTATGTGAGACGATTTTGCAACACAAAATCTGTACCCATTAGTAAAAGCCAACGTCCGTTTCTAGCCTTTTTTTTAATCCATACGAAGTCAGTCATACTTGCCCTATTTCACCGTCTCAAGGGATGAATTTTCAAAAAAGAATATTCATACTAATATTATAAATGCGAAAGTGTGTTTGTTTGTTGGTTTGTTAGTTTGTTGCTTTGTTTGTTCCTTCACGCAGCAACAGAGCAACGGATCGAACAGGTTTTTTTTGAATGGGTAGGTATATGAAGGCTACTTTTCATCATTATCATCACCATTATTCATCACTACGCGGGTGAAACCGCGGCACGCAGCTAGTATAAGATATATCGTAAATAACCTAGCACAAAACATGTATTTGCTGTTTGTAAAAACCCGAGTCATATCAAATTATATTTTTTTGTTATTCGTAAGAATGGGACGGATTCGGTTTCAAACGCAGCGTAGGTGTTTGGATCTATATTTTTTTCAAACTTGACTACTTCTGTCCAATGGTTGAGCACCACTGGCAAATCCCGGTAATTGTCAGGAGTTATTAGTTAAGTGACAGCGAGGGCATTATTTAACCGG
This sequence comes from Agriopis aurantiaria, assembly GCA_914767915.1. Classification (NCBI taxonomy): domain Eukaryota; kingdom Metazoa; phylum Arthropoda; class Insecta; order Lepidoptera; family Geometridae; genus Agriopis; species Agriopis aurantiaria. The sequence continues at coordinate 13,376,397 of OU611996.1, forward strand.
ATCGTGTCACATCAGATATGGGAGATAGCGCTCGCGCAATCCTACCGTCACGAAACTTGACGAACATGACATGTCACTGGGAAATTACCTACTATAACTGATACAAAATCCTACTAATATTATAAATGCGAAAGTTTGTATGTATGGATGTATCGATGTTTGTTCCTCTTTCACGCTGCAACGGAACAACGGATCGACCCGATTTTTTGCATGGGTATAAGTTCAAGAGCCAGAGAGTGACATATGCTACAAATTCTATTGAAAAAAAAAACCACTTACAGAATCGAACCACAACTCGTTTTTTTAAATTTTTCGACCATATTTTCCGTTATTTTTTAAACCACCCCTATATTATAACGAAAAAAAATTCTAGTTGGACAAGCCGTTTTTGAGTCTCAGCGAGACTAACGAACAGCACAAAATTTTTTTATATACAGGGTTACGCATTTACCCTGTAGGTAGCTAGGTAGGTACTAAGCCGAATGGGGGTCATTATTATGAACAACTTTTACAATGGGAGTTGGGACCAACTCTGAAATCGCAAGAAAAATTTTACTCGACAAAATGTATGGATCAGTAGATTTCTTCTCGATTTCAGGGTTGTTCCTATAGTAATAATTGTTCATAATGATGAGTATAATGACCTTCTTTCGGCTTATTACGGTCTATATGCGTCACCTTGTAGGTAAAATATATAGAAGATAAGATATTTATATTATAAGATAGATATACATAATGATATATAACATATGCAGCGAGGCAGTGAAGACTCAGCTGTTTATCAGTTACTTACTGCACCAGCGTCTACACTGTCGAACTATGGACGAACCACACCAAGGCTGCCATGAGCGAGATGCGCGTGCAGTATAATGACGCGTGGCGCGCGATGTCCCGACTGCCCCGTTGGTGCAGCGCGAGCGGCATGTTCGCCGAGGGACGCGCGCCCTGCTGGCAGGCGCTGCTGCGGAGCCGGTCGGCCGCCGCGCGCTCCGCCCTGCACCGCTCCGACAACCCTCTGGTGGTTGCGGCGCGAAACTGGCACTCTAGTCCCCTGCATCGTACATGGAGAGCATACCACATGCCCATTACTTAATTTTGATATTTTTATTTGTCATTGCGTACTGTTTAGTTTTTAGTTTCTAAATTAGTTTATATGGATGTAAATCTGGAATCAAACATTTCATTCAAACGATTGGATTGGTTGCAAAGACAATTCTATAAATCGGAGTCCAATAGGAAAGCGACCGTAGCCTAGTGGCAAGAGTGCCTATAACATTTAAATAGTACCTAAATCCATTCCTCAATATATAAAAAAGTTGGCCGTCACGGGACGCCCGGCAGATGTGAAACATGACGGCATAAGAGAATGTCATGTCGTTTGTCGTCACGGCATACGAGTTGAATTTCCTGCCAAGCCGCGACATGATGTTTCACATGAAAATGTACCCTATCCTATCTTCATTGCAGCCGTGCCCGTGGCCGTGCCGCACCGTGCCGACCCCGCGGCCCGAGGAGTGCTGGGGCGCGCTGGTCCCGAAGGTGGAGCGCGACGACCACAGCGAGCCCTGGCGGCTGCCCGACTTGCGTCCGCAGCTACACTATATACACGACCGCGGTTTGTACTTTCTTACATTCCTACACACACGGGACTAGATGCGGCCCCATGGTATAATATACCTACTCAGCCAGGGCCCCGATTCTACTAAACAAATTGTTTTTAAATTGTAATTGTTTCAATTTTATTTTTTAAATAATTAACTCAAAACTGACCGTTTTAAATTTTTTTTATACTAGAAAAATACCACCACCTAATATTATAACTTAGTATAAAAAAATATTAAGGTGTCAATTTTGAGGCAATCATTTAAAAATAAAATAGATATAATTACAATTTAAAAACAATTTCTTTGATAGAATCGGGGCCCAGGTATAGTATTCCGAGACGCAAAAGTCACTTGGGTGACACAACCCTACGACATCGATCGACGACCCTTAGTACAAGTTTTGATAGTATTCGAAAACTTTTTTTTGTTCCATACATTGTTGTAAAGCGCTAGGCGACGGTGACTGCTTACCATCGGGTGCATTGGCGGATCCAGGGGGCATGGGGGCCATGCCCCCCCCCCCCCCCCAAAACACCTGGCGATTCCATACATTCGACCAAGGATCATGGATAGGATCAACTTTTCGATTTGATTCAGATGCATCTTGTCTGAATGCCCCCCCCCCCCCCCCCCCAAATGAAATATGCCCTCCCCCCCCCAAAACCCCCAAAGCCCCCTGCCTACGGCCTTGAACTCAACTGACCTTATATACCTGAGATGTACTTACTCAAGATCCTCTTCCTTCAATAAGAAAATAGATAAGATTGATCAGAACAGAATAGAACTAAATTTTATCCAGTACCACAGAAGACATAATCCAGTAAGTGATCTCGCTCCGGACTGTTTTGAAAACTTGATATTTGTATTTCAGAGAGGGACAGTTGCGTCGCTTGCGTGGCGCCATTGCCGCTGATACCGCCGCCAGCTCCTGCACCGCACTAGCTACCTACTATTATATAGTACTATACTATTTACAATGAAAAGATGTCAAATTCTAGTCAACTTTAATCTAGTCTGTGCCTGTTATGTAATTTTAAATACATGCTAAACTATTCTTAGTGGATTACCAGGTACACTGTACATAATTATTTATGGCGCCAGTAGGTCCGATTTTTTTCTTACTCTTTTGTTTTGTGGAGTTTTAGCGCCAACGTGAAATAAACGGTCGTTAATGTATTATCGAATGTTAAGGGTTACCTAAGTATGCCTTAATAATGGTGGATTATTATATAGCTTCATGAATGTGCTCGAGTGTTGGCAAGTGATCTAGTAAGATGAAACGTGTATTATCATGTTGTTTCCAAAATTCCATAGAAGCCTCTACTATAAAGTATCACTATACTATATAATTATAGTCACTATAGACAGAGTATAGAATAGAAGGAGTGGGAGTGGGGCATACTTACCTATGTCAGTAAAATACGTAAAGCAAAGAGAATATAAATACTACACGTAAAGCAAGGCGGTATAGCGTCAACGACTTTAGCCTGTCCATTAATGGGAGGAAAACAAAAGTTTTACTTTTACCTCCAAGCACAGACTTTTAATACAGAAAAGTCTGTGCCTCCAAGAGGCTCTCATAGAGTTTTGGAAACAAGAAAGACGGTAAGTTAGTCTTTCGTCAAGCCATCTTCTGAGACGGTAAGACGCATTTGATTGAATTAGGTATATCATTTGCATCGATCTCTTTTGATGTACGATCCCATTTGTTTCATATACCTACCTACTCCATACCTACTCACACCCGATAAAACACAATTTTTGGAAAATGTCGCGGCATATTTCACGTTCGTGCCATTTTATTGTATTCTGTGGTTTCGTACAGTTTAAGTCTTATTCGACACTCCTAGCGCCATCTAAACAATCACTTTGGATCTACCGGACGCGCTACGCAATTTTCTAAAGGGTTAGCACCGGTCGAGTATTTACTTAAAGGTACATTTCTATGCGAAACCACATGAAACGTAAAAAAAATGTGGTTTCAAGCTGCAAGAATTCAACAGTAGGAAACTGTTACGCTCTCACTGGTCATTAATTAAATGGTGCTTTCAGCTTTGATGGCGCTTTTGCGTAGTGAAGTTACCTACGTAGTTACCATTTGGGATACCAGTATAATGAAAAATGGACTGAAATAATGTAATTAATTTATTGCATTATTTGATGTTTCGTCCGAGCCCCAGGTAAATTTTATTTTGTTCTAACGTTGTCTGACTGTAAATGTTTGAGGTTAAGATTTATTTTTAAAGTAAAATTAAAATGTATATTTTGTGATTTTATTTCGAATAAAATAGGACTCATGCTATTTTATAACTTAGTCATCTGTAAATATATATATATACCACTTGTATATTATTAGTGACATACTATGAAATGGTCCTAAGGTGGTGTTAAATAAAAACTCCTTTTTCTCTTCATATAATAGTGGACTGTATTTCTTTGTTGGTTTACAGGATTGTTTCTTAGGGTTCTAGGTGATTCTTGAGTGATGCCGCGGTGAGAAGACACGAAGACAGGAGGGCGAGAGAAGACCCGATGAATACACCGAATGAGCAAATGTGCTCTATATATAAGCCTAAATTCACTCTCGCAATTAGTACCCTGTAGCGGGCGTACAGTGTTTTATCCGTCAATTACAGACCATAATTTTCCTAACGAAACTTTCTAATTTTGACTCAAGGTCACTGTTCTAAAGCTCGTCTCTGATTGGCGGACACTTTCTCACCAATTTACATAATCAAAGTTAAGACTAAATCTGTCCGTAACAGTCTCCCCCCGGCGTAGTTTTACGAAGCCCTTTTTCTATCGGCAGGACGATGAGTCTTCTGGCAGGTCTTCTGAAGATCCCTCCTCGCGTCCTCACTTCCACGCTGCGCACAACTCCATCCTTTCCGGGGTGTACATGGTCTTTCATATTTCGAGAATCGCGTGATCATAATCCACGGCGAATCCGTTTCCGTGTGATTCGTCTTGACTTCGTCGTAATCTTGACACGTTGTTGTTTCCTGAGGCCAATTCTCTTTTTGATCGTAGAGGAATTCCGGCCCAACAAACCATCTGTCGTCAGCTGTCAATTGAGTTTTTCCTGACCGAGTAGCGTCATCTGCGACATTGTGTTGTGTGGGTAACCAACGCCATTGTCTTGCGGCTGTCAGCTCGGCGATCTCGCTCAATCGGTGTGCGACGAAAGGTGTGTATCGTACGGAGTCATTTCGTATCCAGTGAATGACTGTCTTCGAATCACTCCAAAAGGTCACTTGAGTGTCAGAGGTGACTCCGAGTTCCTTCAGAGTTTCTGTCGCGAGTCTGGCTCCTATTAAGGCAGCTTGTAGCTCCATTCTGGGTATACTTTGTGGTCTGATCGGTGCCACTTTTGCTTTGCCAGTTACTAGGATGATCTTCACAGATGCATCTGTCATTACGAATCGCCAGTACACCGCGCATGCGTATGCCTGATCGCTCGCATCGCAGAACACGTGTATCTCTCTTTCGACGATGTTTTCCTTCTCGTAACATCTTGGCAGGCGAAGCTTTTCGATAAAGTTCAGATCCTTCAGCCAATCAGCGAACTCCGTTGCCTCTTCTGGGGGTAGCACATCGTCCCATCCGAGTTGCTTTTTCCAAAGTCCTTGCAACAATATTTTGGCTGACACGGAATACGGGCTGAGGATGCCCAGTGGATCGTAAAGCGACATTACGGCTCCTAGGACTTCTCGCTTTGTAGGTGTTCGTTTCCCCTCTTTTACCTCCTGGGGTACTCTGTGCATGTTGGTATTGAAGGCTAGTTCGTCCTTGTCCGGTATCCATATAAGTCCCAGAGTCTTTCCTTGCGCACTGGTTCCCAATTCTCTGGGGGCGGATGCTCTGTCCTCCTCCGGGATTGTCTCCAGTGCTTCCGGGATATTGGCCATCCATCCTGCCATGTGAAAACCGGCCTCACGATGCACTTCTACGACTTCCTTGATTGCGCGAGTAGCTGTCTCCTTGGTGTCGAAGCTATCCACCCAATCGTCCATGTAATGATTTTCCGTTATAGCGTGGTATGCGAGCGGGTGTGACTCTCGGAATTCCGTCGCATTTCTGTCCCTCACGCTGTGAGCCATAAAAGGTGAGCTTCTGGCTCCGAAAATCATTGACGTCATTTTATACTTCTGTGGTGGTGCTGTGCGGTCATCGCCTCGCCATAAAAAATGTTGAGCTACGCAGTCTTCATTTCGAATTTTCACGCGTAGAAACATCTCTCTGATGTCCGCGACCACAGCTATCGGTTTCGTTCTAAACCGAAGTAAAATTCCGTGTAACGCTCTCATAAGGTCCGGTCCGTCCAGAAGTGCGTCGTTCAGACTTGTTCCGTTCACTTTGGCGGCCGCGTCAAAAACTATTCTGACCTTTCCCGGTTTATTTGGGTTCGTTACGGCGAAATGCGGCAGGTACCACATGCGTGGGTTATCGGTGTGGTCTTCCTTGCATCGGATAGCATATTCCTTTTCCAGTAGCTGGTTTATTTGGCCTGTGTATGCGTCTCTGAGCTGCGGGCACTTGTCCAACTTCCTCTCTACGCCGCGCAGTCGACTCACAGCCATGTCGTAGCTAGGTGGCAAGGTCACATCATCCTCAATCCACGGCAGTCCTACCTCAAAGCGACCATCTATTCGTTTCGCTGTTTGGTTAAATATTTCTACGGCGCGCTCCTCTTTGTCGATAGGCTTCCTTTTCTGGGATATTCCTAGCGCGTCGAGATCGAAATGGGCTTTCACGAGTTCGTTCAACTCGTCATCCTTGTTGATTGTTGGCATCATCTCGTTACGTAACACGTCCTGGATCGTCCGCACGTGTAACACGCTTTCCTCTTGTGTTACAACACTCCTGGGCGTCGATCCGTGGATAATCCATCCGAGATGTGTGAGCGATGCTGCAGGTTGGTTCCTCGTGCCTGTCAGTAGCCTTCGTGTTACGATCAAATGCCAATTATCAGCACCTATCAGGATGCGCGGTTTTCCGTGCGCATAACAAACGTCTTCCTGTATTAACTCTTCTAGGTGCGTATGCTTCAGGAGGTCCTCGTCCACTGACTGACTTCCCAGCGTGAGGTTCTTCACTGTACGTGCTCTGACTGATTGGTAGCCTCTGAAGTCCGGAGCTCGGCCGCGTATCTTAAGTTCAACAACGCGACTTTCCGGTTCTTGTTGACTCGATGTGACTCCATGGATGCGAAGTGGCCGTACCGGGCCTCTAGCTCCAACTATCTTGGCAATCTCATCGTCAATCAGTGTTATCGTCGATCCTTCGTCGAGCAGTGCATAGGTGTGAACCTCTTTTCCATTATTTCCCTTCACCGTGATCGGACATACTTTCAACAGCACCTGTCTTTGTGTTCCGGAGAGGTGCGCGGACGCTGTGATCGCCGTTTCCTCTTGTTGTGACTGTTGAATTGGTTCACGGTTAGGTGCGCTTTCCCTGGGCGCATGTAAAAGTGCGTGATGCGGTAGTCTACATTCTTCGATTCCGCATTTCTTACTCTTGCACCTAAAACGCCTGTGCTTGCTGTTCAGGCACTGGAAACAAATGCGCGTTTCTTTAGCCCAGTCCCAGCGTTTCTGTACGGTCATTGCTGCGAGCTTATTGCATTTTGGTGTTTCGTGCTCGCTTCCGCAGGCTAGACATTCCTTCTTCGTTGGTTGGACATCGGCTGTAGCATATACATTTGCTCCTTTGCGTTGTTGGTTCGCATTCTTATTCGTGTTCGTTGCGCCTCCTTTGGCGGCTTGATATGGTGCGGTAGTCGTAGACGCTGTGTACGTGTGGCGCATCGCTCGATCTCCTTCACGCATCAGAAATTTCGAAAGCGTCAATATTTCTGGCTCTGAGCGACTGCCTTTCTCTTCCACGTGGTCACACCACTTCGTTCGGATGTGTGGTGTCAGCTTCTCTGTGACGTGCCGCGTCAGCATTGGATTTTGTAAATATCCTCGTTCGTCAATGCTGTCGATGATGATGATGATGTTCTGTAGCTTAATCGCGAATGTATTAAGCTCAGCTGCGGTTGTGTTCGGACTGAGTTTCGGTAACTTCTTCAAGTCCTCCAATGCATGGTCGATTATCATCTCTGGTCTTCCATAACATTGTTCTAATGTGTTCATGATCTGCGCTGGATCCGTAGCGGCGAACAATAATGCAGAAACTGTCTGTCGCGCTTCTCCTTTCAGGCATGACCGCATTCGTGCTAAGTTTTCTGCCGGCGAAAACCTGTATATTCTTGTCGATTCTCGCATCGCAGCCTTGAATGGTAACCACTCGCCCATGGCCCCGGTGAAGATAGGTAAGTCCATGGTCTGTCTCGGTGGTCCTCTTTGTCGAGCCATTCGTTCTAAGGCCTCAGCTAGTCGGTCGATTCCTCTATCTTTCGATCTGGTCGGCGTCGGTGATCTCTGTCGACGCGTGTGATCGAAAGTTGCCTGTCTTTCGCGATCTATTGTTTCTTTCTGTCGCAGTGGAGAGTGATATCTATCCTTCGCTCTCCGATCGCCTTGGTCGCGGAGCTCCCCCCGTATTTGAGTGTGTTGAAGCCAGTCGTCGACACGCTGAGATGTTTCTATTTCCTCGGCGGTTATGCTTTCGCGGTCGGTTTCCTCTCGGATCGTAGCCACATCGGCGGCCAATCTCTTCTTGATCAGTAGCGCTTGCAGCTCGAGTTGATCCCGACGTATGTTGGCTAGGCTTTCTTCCGCTTCCAACTCCTTCTTCCTGATGCGTGCATCGGCGCTTTCGACTGAGCGTATCGACGTAGCTCTTGGTGCTCTCGGTTTGCGGGGTGGCGGTGGTGCCTCTTGAACTGTAGGCGGATTGTGCGCAGCGGGTAGTGATTCGGTGAGTACCCGTGATGTGGATGCGTCTACATCGGTGGGGGACGCCGGCGAGTCTTGCATGAGTCTCTTCTCGCGTTCGGCTTGAGACCTCGTCTTCATTGGGCTTCTGTCGATCGGCATCTTCGGCTCTTGAAGCCCCTAACGGTCCCTACCTCCCTAATTGCCCTACCTCCCTATCGGTCCCTAGCAGTCCTTCGGGTGGGCCCGGGTTTGAAACCGGGATACGCTCCCTCAGGGATGGAATTGCAGGAAAGGTAGGTGGGGTCCACCCGGAAGAGGGGTGAGAGTCGTGCGAGTGTCTCGGTAACTGGTGGGAATGCCAGCTACGTCTGTCGTGCCTGCAGTCCGGCCCCGCACTTCTAACACCCTTACCGGCGTGGTAATACTTAAGTGTCTTCAACGATGGTCTTCCACGGCGGTCTTCCACGTCGTGGTCGCACCGTTGGGTGACCTTCACTTTTCCCAGCGATGACACGTCGTGGTCGCACCGTTGGGTGATCTTCTCTCTTCCCCGCGATGACACGTCGTGGTCGCACCGTTGGGTGATCTTCTCTCTTCCCCGCGATGACACGTCGTGGTCGCACCGTTGGGTGATCTTCTTTCTTCCCCGCGATGACACGTCGTGGTCGCACCGTTGGGTGATCTTCTTTCTTCCCCGCGATGACACGTCGTGGTCGCACCGTTGGGTGATCTTCTTTCTTCCCCGCGATGACACGTCGTGGTCGCACCGTTGGGTGATCTTCTTTCTTCCCCGCGATGACACGTCGTGGTCGCACCGTTGGGTGATCTTCTCTCGGATCGCCCCTTCGAAGTCTTCCTGACGCGAGGTGAAAACAAGGTCTTTCACCTCGTACCCCGTGCAGCACGACGTCTTCCTGGAGCGGGGTGGAAACAAGGTCTTCCACCTCGTACCCGATGCTGCCCGGAGTCTTCTTGGAGCGAGGTGGAAACTTGGTCTTCCACCTCGTACACGATGCTGGGCGTAGAATCCGGCGACCAAAGGACCAGCTTGAAATGGTCCTAAGGTGGTGTTAAATAAAAACTCCTTTTTCTCTTCATATAATAGTGGACTGTATTTCTTTGTTGGTTTACAGGATTGTTTCTTAGGGTTCTAGGTGATTCTTGAGTGATGCCGCGGTGAGAAGACACGAAGACAGGAGGGCGAGAGAAGACCCGATGAATACACCGAATGAGCAAATGTGCTCTATATATAAGCCTAAATTCACTCTCGCAATTAGTACCCTGTAGCGGGCGTACAGTGTTTTATCCGTCAATTACAGACCATAATTTTCCTAACGAAACTTTCTAATTTTGACTCAAGGTCACTGTTCTAAAGCTCGTCTCTGATTGGCGGACACTTTCTCACCAATTTACATAATCAAAGTTAAGACTAAATCTGTCCGTAACATACTATGTATTAAGACATCACGATATAAGTAATGTGCTAGTTTTTCCCGGACTCGCCAGAAAGAGGTTAATGTTTTTTTAGTAATCTAGTCACACTTTATTTGTTACCTTCATTTATATAATTACTTTAGTGTAAATAAAAATAAATTAAAAAAATATATCACATTACGATACTTAGGTAGGTATTACGATTATTTTTTATGCCATAGGTGCCAAACAAGCAGACGGGTTGCCTGATGGTAAGCAGTCACCGTCGCCTATGGATACCTACTTGTAACACCAGAGGCGTCAGAATACAGATTTTTATAAATAACCCCAAAAGTTACAAGTCAGATTGGCATTAAATAAATTCGATAGTAAAATAGTAAAATCGCGTCTCATTAAAATATTTAGATTTTTCAATTTTTCGTCACAAATACGTTGCCGACCCTTTAGGACTCGATCAACTTGCCATTTGAAGAACCCCATGTTTTAATAGGGTATTTGACTACTTTTGGGAAACTATTGCACATTATTGCCTGATATAATTTAATGTATACTGCATTTATATTTTCTGGATATCAGTCGTATTTGCGATATAAATCGATGTTAAAGTTTGAATAAAAAAATATCGCGCCAAAACGCAGATCTGCGTCATAGCTCCGGTCGAGCGACGATTGACGTCACACAAAACAAAACAGCTGCAGCCAGGCAGCAAAAGTTTGATAATCACTAATTTTCTAATAGAAGTAATGGTTTATAAATGTTGTGTAGTGCCACAATGTACAAATACTTCCATAAAACACCTGAAAAACTATTCGTTTCTGTTCCAATGGACCCCAAAACTCGCAAAAAGTGGTTGGAACTAAGTAGCTCGTAGATAACCCAAAAGTATTGGAGCTAATTCAAGTGTTTCTATGTGCGAAGATAATTTTGAGGTACTTATTTGAGTCTATATATTTCTATTACAATTTGTGTTTTTATTGCATTACTATTTTATGTACTGTTACTTTCTTTTTAAACAATGTAAAGACATAACCTAACAAAATAGTGATATCCACCTACTACAACATACTTTTTGTACAACTTGATTGAATGTTTTGCTTGGAGAACAATTAAAAATTAATACTTACATTGTAGTTTTTACGTTTTGAGTTCTGCAGCGTAGAAACAATGACGTAGATTATTATTGAAGAAATATGCAACCATAAATACATTAATTTTGGGTAAGTTACTGCTGTCTGCTTGCACAAAATGTTTCTCCATTCTTCTCACATTTAACCTCCGGACTGTTTTTGGTGATAATTTCTGGATAAATCGCTCTCAAAATAGCTTTACAACATTAAATTCGCAAATATCAATACAAAATCTGTTTGTTTAGATTTGTGTGACGTCACTAGGGATGAAGCCAATTACAGACCGTTTTCGATCACGTGATCAAATGTCGAAAGTACAGTTATTTTATTCGCGTTTTTTACAAAAAATAAGCATATTTTTATAAAAAAATCAATGAAATATGCTTTTTCATTGTGTCATGTCTTTTGGCATAGAACATCAAAAGAAGGAGGTCACCAGGCGCATACAGCTTGGATGGGCAGCATTCAAAAAACTGGACGACATCTTCAAGTCACGCCATATACCACAATGTTTGAAAACTCGCCTCTTCAACCAATGTGTTCTACCCACCATGACTTATGGTGCCGAAACATGGACCCTCACACATGAGGCTGTGCACAAAATCAGAGTAGCACAGAGAGCCATGGAGAGATCCATGCTAGGCATCAAACTCCAAGACCGAGTTCGTAATACCGAAATCCGACGAAGAACAAAGGCTCGAGACGTCGGAGTTGCGGTAATGAAATTGAAGTGGAGCTGGGCCGGACACGTTGCTAGGCGCAGTGATGACAGGTGGAGTAAAGTCTTAACAGAGTGGTGGCCGAGGCAGGGTAAGCGGAGCGTTGGTCGTCCAGCTGCAAGATGGGTCGACGATATTGTTACTATCGCGGGTCGAACCTGGACTCGATTAGCACAGGACCGAGGCAGATGGCATAACAAGAGAGAGGCCTATACCCAGCAGTGGGATAAGGAAGGCTGTGGATGATGATGATGATGTTTATGGATGATGTCAATTGGCATAATATTTTCAATACAGTCAAACACCCTATTCTATGATTCAGGTTTGGCTTCGTAAATAAAATAAATAGATATATGTATTTGAGAAAATATGCCGTTGCGATAAATTCAAGGAAGATAACCACACGGATCTTACGGATCCTTGTAATATTGCAATATTATTCTGGTGTGTTGTGCTATAATAATACAAAAACATTACTTTCTTCTTTAACCTATACAACATTGCAAATGTAAATAAAAATAAAATAAGTTTATTTAATTATAATATTTTAATTAATGATCATCATTATTCATATAATTATAGTGACTTCATAACATAAAATAAAACTGTAACACTTAGTCAGCCAAAATATTGGAGAAGATTACTATATCAATACCATAAGTAGGTATACCTAATGGTGTCTAACTTTTGCTAACTTTTCAAATGTATAGATTTTAAATTATTAGATTACCTAGTATATAATAAAGTTATTGTACTAACTCAAAAGTAGTAATAAAATTAGATGCACTAATAAAGAAATTTTTAGGCAATTTTTTGTGTTTTATTATGAAAGTCTTATTTTCGTTATTTATGCCTACAATATACATCTAATGTTTATTTTTCAGATACTTAAAAACAAATAGAAGGGCTTCGAAATTAGTATTGTTTTATGATTTTTATTTTAAGTACATATTTAATTTTTTACTATGTAGGTACGTACAGTTTTCAATATTATTATTTTCGAATAAATAAATAGAAACAAGTAAAAATTGGTTTTGAAAGGAACTACATTGATGTTAGGATATTTTGACTAAGGGTGTCAAAAGATATTAGATAATATAATTATTATTTTATGTAGTTGGGTGACCCTGTTAGTTGATATTTATCATTTCTTGCATTATGTATTCACCTAGATTATTGATGGTAAACTAGATATTTTTTATTACCTGTTGTAAAAGGCGAAGGTTCGAATAACATTAAAAAACATTTATTTGTACATTTCATGAACGACCGTGATAGCTTAAAACAGTGGTTTATTTGGATACTAGCAACTCTAAGCGAGACTTTCAAGAGTCGGAGTTTTGGCGCCAAAGTGGAAAAAACATTTCGGCTTGTTTTATTATTTTCATAGACTTGTGTATTTTCAAGTTTTAATGAGTAATAATGGTGGATTATTATTAAATAAGTGCTCGTGAACGTGCTCGAGTGTGTGCAGTGATATAACGAGGCGAAACATGTATATTCGTGTGGTTTCCAAAACTCCATAGAAGCCTCTTGTCAAGCCTCCACCATCTTATTGGGGCATGAGTTTGATTTGACCTCTGTCTGTGTGTGTCTTGTGTGACGCTATTCAATACTAAGTAAACTTGTTTAATATTACGACTGAAGGATTCAGTATCCATAGTCATGACAATGAATTAACAAAAAAAACTGTCAAGAATCAAGGTGTATGAGTTTTGGCGCCAACGTGAACAAAAATACGTCGCTTCATTGCATTTTCCTAAAATTGTGTTATTTCGAGTTAGTAATAATCGTGGATTAATATTTATTAAGGGATTTTGTACGTGCTCGAGATGAGGTAAATTAATAATGTATTTTTGTGATGTTTCCAAAACTCCACATAAGCCTCTAGTAAAGTCTTCAAGTGCACATGAATAATTGTTCAGGGCACGACTTGGACTTGACTGTGACTTACTTTGCTTGGCCCGTTTTTTCTGACTCGTTTAGCGATATTTAATACAATGTAAACCTGACTAATATTCCGCCTAAAGGACTGTGTATCCAAGGTAATAAATAAAAGTCAAGTGTCAATGTCTATTCAATTGCCAAACAAAACGTCAAAAGTCTTTGTCATAGCTTGTCTATTCCTTTTCCTGTTAAATTTTTCCCTGAGAGGTTGGTTTCGTGTTTTATAAAATCTCTTTTAATCACAAAAAGTATTGAGTTTTGAATGAAATTAAACAATGGTGTTTCTTACAATAGTGTTACCTAATTATCTACGTCTTTATTTTCACCAAAGTGTGATATGCCGCGAAGAAATAACATGATAGTTAACCTATGTTGTTGTATCGGGATTGTGACAAGCCGCTCTGTGTTTCAGAACAAAAATGGGTCGTTACTCTCGGGAGCCTGATAACCCAGCGAAGTCATGCAAAGCGCGTGGCTCAAACCTCCGTGTTCATTTCAAGGTAAGTGCAGAAACTTATTTGTATACAAACTAACCTCGCACCATGTCGACCAACTTCCATATCCCGGTACGATGAATTGTTAGATTACCTTACCGCTTCCAACTACTCTTAGCAGAATATCGGATTTGCATTTGAAAAAGTAAGAAATTTGTAAAAATAATAACCTGTAATGAAGGAATACACACTACTCTAACTCCAGTAGAATGATTCAGTAACCTTATATTTAGGAGTTGATAAGTACTTACTGAACTGGTGTCTCAAAATTGTGAACATCCTTTTCCAGAGCGGTTGTTGAAGTATTGGAGCATGGGTTTGTGCTCATTGCTCCAGTGGCTTAAAAGTTTTGATCAGAGGATAGGAAACAGGACTCTATGAAAAAAAAAACTGCTAACCATGCATTCAGAAACATAATCAGAGTTTTAATAACCTAATTTACAGTGAAGATAAGTTAGAAAATTCGAAAATTTTGTTTATGATATTTTTTAATTTAAAATTACAGAACACATATGAGACTGCGATGGCCATCAGGAAACTGCCACTCCGTCGTGCTGTCCGTTACCTTAAAAACGTGACTGAACAAAAAGAGTGCATTCCTTTCCGCCGCTTCAATGGTGGTGTAGGCCGATGTGCACAGGCCAAGCAGTTTGGCACCACACAGGGTCGCTGGCCCAAGAAATCTGCAGAGTTCCTGCTCCAACTGCTCAGGAATGCTGAATCTAATGCCGACTACAAAGGTCTTGATGTCGACAGGCTGGTCATCGATCACATTCAGGTATGTTTTTAATTTTTATTATCTGTGATGTGCAGTGACATTGATACTACCAGATGACTTTTAGCAAAACAGAACTATTACAGAGTTACAGATACTTGAAGTATAGAAGCTACAGTGTTTTACAGATTTTTCATATTTCAATATCATCTGTGGTATGATAAAATATCCACAAATCTTCTAAAATTGCTAGTTTGTTTATTCCTCTATTGATCTACTCCATGCATATAGTGATGATGATAACAAATTATTCTGTTTCGCTAAAAAGTTACTTGTATTTTGTATGTCGCTAGAAACAAATTATCAGACGTGACCTACAGTTGCGACTCAACAATATGCACTATAGTCTGACAGTGTCGGTTGCTACGACTCATCACACAACATTTCCTTGTGCACATGCGACTGTGAGTCTGCCTCCACCAGATATCTGTCGGACGTCCGAGGTGGTGTCCATGACTTATTGCTTATAATTTGCACAATCAAGTGAATTAGGTGGTTAGATACGGAATTAGTATCGCCTTATGGTAGTGACTGTATGCTGCGTCGGATAATTATATTTAGTTTTACACCGAGGTACTAAGCCGAAAGGAAGTCATTGTGCTCATCATTATAGACAACCTCTATAGAGCCAGAAATAGTAGAAAAAATCAGCTTTATAGAAAACTGATGACATTAACACTCAACGAAATGTATGGAATATTACACTTTATGTGATTTCAGAGTTAGTCCCATTGTCAAAGTTTATTTAGATGTTGACATGTTTAAGAGAAGGAATAATTTACCAAATTATTTCTAAATTATCTTCCATGGCTAACACTTGCCTGATCTTCAGATCTAGTTTGGTTCCTTAGTACAAGTTTTTCATAATGATGAGTATAAACCCTTTCAGTTTAGCATGCCCTTTCCTTATAACTCTGTATATATATAAAGGCGATGTGTGTACGTATGTTCCCTATAGACTCAAACGGTTGGACCGATTTTTACAGGACTACTGGCAGATAGCTAGTGTCATTAAGTTTAACTTTGCCTTTTAGCTTGTCAGTGTGAAACATTATGTTAACACTGTTTTCAAAAGGCAGATATTAAAAATAGCAAATCATTTACTGGAAACTTTCTTTTTGAAACTTCCTTCCATTTGTTACTGACATTTTTAAATCTAAGACACGTTCGTACCAGGAAATAAAAACAAACTTAATTCCAGACTTAAATCATCCAATATACTCACTAAAATGTTACAGCCTTAGAGCAACACGGAAGGGAGTGCCAAGCTCAGGCATCCCTCTGTCAAAGTATATGCGTATAGAATGTTTATTGTTGCTCTATTTATGAATGATAGAACGAAGTTGCAGTGTATGTCTGGATCCCACCAGAAAAATATGAATTGGTTTAAAGCGCCATGGCTTCTCCCATCAGGCTCACCCGTGACTGGCCAAATTACACTAAAGTCACAGCAATAGTATTTTAATGGTGGTCATGCTGCTTTAAAACTTAGGATGAGTTAACATTTTCAATGGGGAGTGTTCTGAAGGACTGTTTGATCTGATGCCTTCGTTGTGGTATTACTATAGTATTAGCCGCCGCTGCCTGAAAGCTTATCCACATATCAGAGCTGTGAAAATCACACGCTGTGCGATTCAGGCAATCTTTCTTGCCTCACACTTGCAAAATGTTGAATGAGCTACCTTCCGCAGTGTTTCCGAGAAGCCATAACATAGGGTTATTCAAAAGGAGAGTTTATAGATTTAAAGTGTTGGCAACGAAGTTGTGATGCCTATGGTGTTACAAGTATCCATAGGCGATGGTGACTGCTTACCATCAGGCAGCCCATCAGTTTCTTTGCCATCTATGGCATAAAAAAATAGTAAGAATTTCTACCCAAGTAGCTGTGCTCCAAGGTATCACCCATTTAGACTTGTCTTTAGGCATCGTAAATTTTTCTGGGGTAAAAAGTATTCTATGCCAATCAAGTGCTAGTGATGTGACTTTCTAGTAGTTCATTGGTGGTTAATTATTTGATGTTAGACGAGCAGCATAGGCTGATGTTATCCAGTCGAATAATTGTCTGTTATGACAATCTTCTCCTTTCCCCAGTTTGTTTTGCATTTGTTGATTTTGGTGAGACTACATCCTCAGGCAACCTGTTCCAATTGTGAACAACTCCAGTGCTGAGGATGTGGTGTGCATCTCATTTATGTTTGGAACTATGTAGTTTATTAAGTTTCCCCAAGGGCAATGTGCCTGACTGATAGTTAATCCATGTGGTTGATAATTTGGAAAGTAAATAGTTGTATTTGTATCTGTTTTTTATATCTATATGTGTGATGTGTTTTCATTAAACTTGACCATTTATTATTATTTATTAATTGCAGGTAAACCGCGCCCCCTGCCTGCGCAGACGCACGTACCGCGCTCATGGTCGCATCAACCCGTACATGTCATCTCCTTGTCATATTGAAGTCTGCCTGAGCGAGAGGGAAGACGCCGTCGCACGCGCCGCACCCGCTGACGACGCACCCGCCAAGAAGAAGCTCTCCAAAAAGAAGCTTGCGCGTCAAAAGGAGAAGATGATGAGAGAATAGACATAAGGGTTAATAAACGACTTTAACAGCAAACATGGATATCTATTTATTTATTAGGTACTCAACAAATTATCGTAACATGCTAAGAATTTTCATCAAGACACTGATCCAAACAGTGAGCACACAACATGGCTTATAAACTGCGTGAATACAGTTGCACTACTTTTTAAAGAAGTATGCAACGTCTATTTTCGATTGCCACCTCGCAACTGCCCCCCGATTCTACTAAACAAATTGTCTTTAAATTGTAATTGTTGCGATTTAATTGTACTAGGTTATAATATTAGGTGGTTGTATTTTTCTAGTATAAAAAGATATTTAAAACTGTCAATTATGAGGCAGTTATTTAACAATTAAAATTTAAAGACAATTTCTTTAGTAGAATCGGGGCCCTGGTGCACCCGTTGATGGCAATCGAAAAAAATAATGTGGTAATGCTCTGATGCACCGTATCTTTTCAGAGTAATTTCCTGAGCCTAGCCGAAACCAGTGCATTTCCACACGAGCGGAGATATGTGCCAGAATTTACCATTCATATAAGTTGAATCTGCATCTCCGCTGTAAACGGTCAGTAATGTAAAAGACGAGAATTAGACCAAAGCAATATGGCAAGTGAAGTAGGAAGGAACGGTCTCTATATCAGTGCGATGCGAGCAGAGTAGTGAGGTATAGCGGACGTCATGACTGCGGTTCGCGCGCTGCGCTTTTGTGTAAATATATATCGGGTTATACTCCACTCGTGTTCGCATCTAAGGGAGGTCCCACCGCTTTTCACAGCTCTGCTTCTGTGGAATTGCACCTTTACTCCTCGCGAGTATAGCCATGCCCAGGGCCTTAAGGACAACTGCTATTGCGGCACCAAACTAACGTTAAATCCGTTCAGTTGGAAAATCACGCGAACGTGAACCTTAACGCGCCCAGATACGGTTTGCGGTCGTGTGATTTTCCAACCGAGTGGATTTAACGTTAGTTTGGTGCCGCAATAGCAGTTGTCCGTATGGCCCCTGTTCTTACATAAGTAAGCTTTTTATCAGCATGAGTCTCTAAAGGAAATTAGGAAAATGAAATAGTTTTTTTTTTGCGTACTATGAAGTTTAATAGTAAATCAATATTACCTATGTTTATTTATGAAGCAACATTGTTTCCTCAAACAAAATGCATAAATCATACCACTACCACTATTTACGAGCTAATCCTACTACTAAAAACTATTAAAAGATTTATTATCTAGAAAACTACTCTAAAATCGGCACCGCAAGTCCATGTCTTAAACATAATCCATCCATGAATATTTTTCTTCTTTCGAGTCAATGTTTTTGATTTCGTACCAATCCGTGATAATTAATTCAAATTTAAAGTGCAGATGATACGATCTGCACTGACATCCCGTTTGGGGTGTACAAATACAAACACAAATATTTATTGATAACACCAATGTTAAAGTGATGTCAAAAAATTTATAAATTCTGTTCATAAATACATTGAATTCATTACATACGATAGTACGATACACACCCACAAGACGGACAGACGACCTAAAAGAGACCGCAGGGAAACGCTGGATGCAGGCCGCTTTCCAACCGGCCCTTTTGGAGATCGATAGGGGAGGCCTATGGCCAGCAGCGAACGTCCTACGGCTGAAATGATGATAGTAATGTAATTTTTAATAGTCTGACAATTTAAAGAAATCAGCTATTTCGTAAAATTGCTGTTCGTGTAGCCAGAACTTAGGTGTATTTTTGAACTGCGCGGTAGAAGAAGCATTCCGCACGGCAGCAGGTTACCTATAAGGTTGTATACCGCGGGCCCTCCAACGTAAACTGACCTCTCAGACTTCGCCAGCTTAAGAGTTGGGGTCACATGCTGGTCCTTTTTTATATTACTCTTTAAATTAAACGTCGACAGGACGTCCCTCCGCCGGAACATACTGTGCACGAATAGGCCTATTTGGAATAATAGCTCGCACGGTAGGTAGGTGAAGTATGCGGAGTTCTTTAAAGAACTCTACGCGTGAAACGTCATTAAAGACTCCAGACATGGCACGTTTCTGAATTACAAAGTCTGTTTTGTAGTCGGCGGCGCGGCCTTACAACTCTTAACTGTACGTAATGTTACTGTGGACGGTCGCGAAGTAGCAGGAGCGCACTACGTTGCGGGTGGCGGTGCTCGCGAGCCGCCGGGGCGCGAAGCACGAGCGGCTAGGCTTCCCGCATATTTCGTTTATGTGCGTCTCCCACGTAAACGTGCCGTCGATGTGCAAACCCAGTAGTTTGGTGCTCTGTACATGTCGAAGAGTGGTATTGCCGACTGCTACCGGATACGGTTTAGCCAACTTGCTATTGAGGTTTAAAGTTAGAAAGCAAGACTATTATGTATTATGCTCCTGCCA
This sequence comes from Agriopis aurantiaria, assembly GCA_914767915.1. Taxonomy (NCBI): domain Eukaryota; kingdom Metazoa; phylum Arthropoda; class Insecta; order Lepidoptera; family Geometridae; genus Agriopis; species Agriopis aurantiaria. Next base: position 13,396,289 of record OU611996.1, read on the forward strand.
GTCAACCTATATCAGCCGAACTCCTTAAAATAACGCAGGACAGCTTTGGGTCGCTGACTTAACTGTTCTAACATCTATTTCGCCAGGTGTTTTGGTATTGGAGACTTGTAGAGTTTTTTCAAGGAGTCCCGACAATAACCGTATGTCTTCTGTGGCCTTGCAGTGCAGTAGTACATGCTCCCCGGTCTCGTAGACAGCTTCGGTACAGTGACCTATCTGTAGCTCCAATTTTGTGCAAGTGACTGTTTAGCCCACAGTGACGGTACCTATCATTAGACGGATTATCCAATGCATCTAACTAAATCTACTTCCTTATAAAGAATCTTCTGTTCTGTACACGAACTTCACTGAAATAGACACAACAAAATGTTAAGTTTAAGAACAACAAATAGTTTAAGAAATATACCAGCAACCTTTTATAGCATAAAACACTGTTTACACTGTTTCTGTTCTTTCATAGCATGTCCACGTGACATTTCGTTACACATACAAGCATGAGATCAATGCTACTGCATTTAATGGGCTAGCTTCACGCTGTCTCATTTTAATAGTCTCTACTGTTACTCCATAAAGGTACAGTATACTAGCATACATGGGGTCTACCACAACCTCAAAATCCCTTATTTTAATCTTACATTTGACTTTCGTCTTGCTCTTTAATTAACAGGAGGACCTAAAGTCGATGCAAGGTAAACATTTTGGTGGTGCGTGTTCAAATATAGCCGACAGTAAGCAGCTGACTACCTGCCGGCGTAACGCCAGCACCATTTTTGTAGATATTGATTTTAATTCGTATTAGGCGTAGAGTATGCCAGACGCCGCGAACTGAAGGCGTAGAAGCATCTCAATCACTACTTGCGCACAGCACCGCAGTGAGGGGCGCTCAGTCAGTTTGTAATCGGTATCGCTGTCTCTCCGGCTGCTTGCACGTTTGTTCCGTCTTTTGCTTGCGTCACAGGCTATGCGAATTTAGTTATGCGATACGAGTGCTTAATCTACAGTCAAATGTAAACTGATTTAAAACTACACTACGCAACAATGTGATTTCACAATCTTCTCTTTTTAGCTCACTGACAAGAGGCCGACCAAACGCTTCTTATAGCGCAGTCAGCCAGCGAGCTGTAGCAGTAAGCACGCTCACAGTCGGCGCGGCGGCTCACTATACGCTAATATTTGATCACGCCCGTCAGCCGGTTTTACGACATCCTAGCATTAAGGATGATTTCACAGCACCGACCGTACGGAGATTCCGCTGTCCGCCTTCGAGCGGGGTGCTAAGGATTTCTCAATAAGGCCTTATGGAACAAAACGCAGCCCCGCCGCTCCGGAACTCCGCGCAGAAAATCCGCAGTTAAATTCACATAGGTAAACTATGAAATCAACCTTAGTCTGACTTCTGACATGTCAAACAATGTGTATCAAATCAAAAAGTATTGCACAAAGCAACATTAGTTAAGGCACACATTCCAGCCTTTAAAAAAAATTTAAGCCATTAGTTCTAAAACCTTAGATCACTGTACCATATAAGTAGGAACTAGGAAGCTACAACATAAAAAGGAAGGGAATCTCCCTAAGATACCCGGCTGTATCGCTGTGTCCAATCTGACTCCAATACAGCCGGGCAGTAAAGGATTCCTCCAACTTATAAAGCGCGGCTCGGAACTCCGTATGTTGGAATGGCTGCGATTGGCGAACTTAGACAGGCGGGGCAACAGCTTTAACTAGCTCCAGGTGCGCAACACTCAGCTGTTCACATGTTTTACACCACAACAAAACTTGACGTTAGTCACGTCCAGGTTTTCTACTTGCCAACTGCAATATTTCAGTTTGCAGCAACTCACGCAGGAATTATTGATAATGATCACAAACATGTTACTTTCGCACAAGCCGACCAATTCAACCACAACATCATGTAGAAAATATCTTTACCACTACGTATTACGTTCACCGTGATCATAAGCTTGTGGCATATTTACCTTGGCAAAATTGGCATTTGCCCCTTATGGTAAATGTGGCTTACACAAAAAAAAACCCTATGACATTGCAACATGGTACATGTTTTCAAGTTGCGAAAATCAAAGTCGCCTTCCATCCAGTTCTGTACATCGCGGCAAATATGGATCAGCTTTCAAAATTGCCCCAGGCGGCAAATATGGTTTGCATAATTGCCCCATGCAGCAGATAACATAATTATGCTTTGCAAACATATCCCAAGCGGCAAATATGACTTGTCCGGCAACTTTGTCTCATTCATCATTGACGGCGCTTGGTCTACTGCGTCTGCGACAGAGTATAAAACCTGAAGAACAAGACTGATTAGTTTGCTACTTACCCAGCTCACAAGTGCTTCACGTCGATAACTTGGCCGTCCACTTTAGTGCGATGGAATAGTGCTGTGTGACGATGAGGAACATTATATTATTTGATCAACAGGTTATTCGGAAAGGGTATTCTAAGCCAAATAGAGCTCATAGTACTCATTATGTAAAACTTTTACGATAGGATAGTTCGCCCAATAAAAATGGTAACAAAGCTCTTCGTACAGCTTTTCGTAATTTCATGAAACGGTGTCTACGCTTCGTGCCCGTTTTGGCCGTCCAATAGAAAAATGGACAGGTGGGAATTAGATCATGCAGATCTGACAAGCACTCAGAAATGAATCCGATAAGAAACCGATAGACTAGGCTAGTCTCTGACTAGCAACTTTGCGCCGATATTCAAGACTAAGAATGTCAAATGTTAATATAATTTCCTCATATTTAGGGTTATTTCTTAGTAGTTAATTAAGTAGATTACATAATATTTTGTTATTTAAATAGTTTGCGCTTTGGTTTAAATGTAAGCATTCTGTTGGTGAATAAATAAAATAAATAAGAAGCTTAGTCTAAATTAGGGATTAGTTGCTGATGAGCTTCTTGGCACGTTTCTTAATGGACTCCAAGGTTAAGGCTGGTACTTGGCTGATCCATCCCAAAAGTGCGATGCTCCATGTACGACCGAACTTGCGTTGGTAATATCATGTAAATGCAAAGGATACAAATGCATTCGTCCGCATCTCGTGGCGAGTAAAAGGAGACGAGAGCGCGGCCCGGGCCGGCCTCCGCGGCTGAATGAACCTTGCCTATCTCGCTCATCTTGGACTGCAGGGCTGCGGGGGTCACGCTCGAAGGCAACTGTAAGCAATGTTAAACTACTCGTGAAAGAACAACTGTAGGACGCACTGCGACATGGTGGAGTCACAACAGGCGCAAGGTGAGAAGGAAAGAATAACTGGCCAAGAGCGTGTCGAGACACGCACGGTAGGGTTCCGTTTTCCGTAGTCAGTCTTATAATTGTGGTCACAGTCATAGTTCAGAAATTGGTGGTCACAGTAAAAAACTAAAGATCAAAGCTGGACAGAGGTGTATCATACCAACATAACATAACTTTTTATGGTTTAGTCAAAAAGAAAACTACTAGAGAAACATTCTTTGTCCAGACAATTTTAGCATAATGTCAATGACCTTTGAGCTAGAACGTCTTAAATTTATTACAGTTTTATCGCTATAACTCAAAAAGCTATAATCAGAAAATGTTCGAAATAATTTTGAATGAAGGTTTTTAATATGACCTATCAGCATGGCAAAATACAAGTTTCTATGTCTAATAGTTTAAAAATGCAGGGGGGGACCAACTTTTTGCAACTTTGACAGGCATAATTAACGAGGAGGTGAGGAAAGACGGGAGAGGGAGGGTAGACACCGCATTGTACATTGTACAGTTAGCGCCTTACGTTGAAAAAATACAGTCTAAATTACGATATTGAGTATACATACATTGTTGAACATCACAATACAGCCGTCACGATTAGAAGTTTTTTCTATAACACCTGGAAAAACAATCAAATTATAAACTGAGTATGTTTAGAGTATTTTGTCTTTGAATAATTTTGGTCTACGATTTTGACTTTTACCTTGAATGTGTGATTTGCCTTGCATGTTTGACCTGCCTGGCAAGTTTGCCCCCGCTTGCATATTAGTTTTACTTTGCTCATTTTGCAAACCTAGTACATTTGGTACAGTACCTTGTGCATTATATGATTGGAAATACTGACCTTGCATATTCGGTACACTGCTTTGAGCATTATATGTTTGCATATTCTGAGTTTGCATATTTGGTACACTACTTTGTGTGTTATATGCTTGCATATTCTGACCTTGCATATTTGGTACAGTACTTTGAGCATTATATGTTTGCATATTCTGACCTTGCATATTTGGTGCACTACTTTGAGCATTATATGTTTGCATATTCTGAGTTTGCACATTTGGTACACTACGTTGTGTGTTATATGCTTGCATATTCTGACCTTGCATATTTGGTACACTACTTTGAGTATTATATGTTTGCATATTCTGAGTTTGCACATTTGGTACACCACCTTGTGTGTTATATGCTTGCATATTTGTTGATATTGGTTGATTATAATTATATCCAAGCGTATTTTGTCCATCAGCGGATTGAGTAACATTCCAACCCGTCGACGCTTGTGATTGCGGGTTTAGTTGCGCTTGTAGCGTATTTAGACCAGGGGTTAAGCTGGTCCCAGCATTTTGCTGTGTGAGCAACTGTAGCTCTTGGCTTATTTGAGGGTTTAGGAGGGCACTGAGCGCTAACAAAGAAGTATTTGCCATAGGATTTGTCAAACTAGATCCCAATGTCGCTAACGTATTCTGCATATAATTGTGGACAGGTGTGCTTGTATTCAACTGGGTTTGAGAAGTGTTAAACTGGTTTTGCGTAGTTTTACTTTCAGAATACGCGTTACTACTGTCATTTGCTTTGTTCTCATCCTTTCTTTGATTTTCAAATGAAATTTTAAGAGCGGCTATTTCGTCCATAATCATATTTATACCGTTTCGCAGTTCTATGGAGTTTCTAACGTTTTTTATGGGGAGACCGTCCTTGCCCAAACCGGGGCCGAAACCCTTGAGCCCGGCGGGTAGGTTTTTTTTAACATAATTCTTTACCATGTATACTTGCATGTTCTTGCCGAAACAATCTTGATTGTGGAACATGGATATAGCCTAAAATTGATATAAATTAAAATTATTTACTGAGAATAAAAACGGACCAATTCCACTAACATTTATCTCACAAACTGTTAAACTTAAATTTATTTCCTAGAAAAATAGAAATAAAATTAAAAAACTAATATAATAAATACAACAAATTGTTGTAAAAATATGTCAACAAAAAATTTTTATGTCATATAATTTATCATTGATTTGAAGATACCCAGATTGTAACTATCGGGGAAAACACCCATTCAGGCAGCGCATTCCATAGACTCGCAGATCGCACAATAGCAGTGGAATCCAACCGCTATGTACGCGTTTTCGGTATATCAACCATATTTTATTCACAAAACGTACAGCGATACATGACAAAAAAAAAATAGTATAACTAAGCACTATTAAGAAATTTTCGCATATATTTAATTCACAGCTTGATCGCGTTAAATTAGGTTTCCTTAGGTCTTGGTCAATGTAAAAATTTTATAAGAAATAACATGATTTAAAAGCGAAACAGTTCAGAATTCGCACCAAACCAGAGTGCCTATGAAGAGTTTTTCGAATTGCGTTTACCTACAAAAATGTGTATGAAATAAGAGCAGTTCCATCTATATGCGCTAGTTGGCGCTGTTTTTACTTCATACACATCGTAGTTTACGTTGATATAATCGAGCAAGTAAACGCAATTGGAAAACTGGCACTAGGCACTCAGTTCTGGAAATTAGTTTTTTATTTATATTACACGGGAATTACGTAAGATTAAGCCGGTCACTCCAACTATAGTTTCAACCTCATTAGGCAGTCTTTTTCAAGGTTTTTAAGAATGCGTCTCCGCCTAATGCGGTTGAAACTATAGTCGGAGTGACCGGCTTAATCTTACGTAAGTAAATCCCGTGTAATATAAATAAAATGTTTTTTTTTTTAAATTTAATTCGTTATTTTATTCATTACAACTATTTTTACAGGCTTAACCTAATACAATAGTGTAGTTTACAAGTTAACATTTTTAGAAATTAATTACTATTATGAAATTAGTCAAGTCGTTAAATAATAATACATACATTAGATTGTGTGAAAACCACGTCAGTTTCTTTAATAAGATTAGCATTTAATTGATGGGCAGGTGTTTTAAATAGATCGAATTCGGGAAAATCATCCAGATTGTTGACATTATGAAAAAAGAGTTTTGTCTGTAGTTAACAAATGGGACCTTATGGAACTGTGGATACTTTCAGACTTGTTGATGATAGTAAGGTTCTCGAATGGAGACCACGGACCGGTAAGCGCAGCGTAGGACGTCTGCCCACAAGATGGACCGCAAAAGAGACCGCAGGGAAACGCTGGATGCAGGCCGCTTTCAACCGGCCCTTTTGAAGATCGATGGGGAGGCCTACGTCCAGCGGTGGACGTCCTATGACTGAAATGATGATGAAGCTGCAAAACATTGAGTTACCTGTACGGCTTCTAAAGGGTGATCGAACTCCACCTTCACCTTCAGGGTATCCTCGTCTCTGGAGACGACCTTCACCGAGGTCACGGAGCCGGCGTGGCTGAACAGCTTGCGGATCATTTCCTCGTCGTCATACGCGTTCGACAACTACAAACATCGCACTAATATTACAAATAGGAATGTTTATTAATAAGTTTTTTATCTATACTAATATTATAACCCAGGCCGACCGAGGATGAGGTGGACTGACGACATCAGAAATACTGTCGGGAACGAGTGGATGCGAATAGCGAGAGACCGGGGAGAGTGGCATAAACAAAGGGAGGCCTTTACCCAGCAGTGGGTCACTCAGGGCTGATGATGATGATGAATTTTATAAAGAGGAAAGATTTGATTGTTTGTTTGCATTGAATAGGCTCCGAAACTACTGAACCGATTTGAAAAATTCTTTCACTGTTGGGAAGCTACACTATCCCCGGGTGACATAGGCTATATTATATTTTCAAAAAAATAGGGCCTGGGCCAATAGGGTCAGGTGGCCAATGACTTCATCATCATCATCATCAGCCAGAAGACGTCCACTGCTGAACATAGGCTACCCCCTTTAACCTCCACACTGAACGAAAGCGGGATCTTGGAATTGGACAAGTATGTTTGTACTTTGTACAAACTTAACTTTGTAGTGGACAATTAGGGTCTTCCATACCATCCTCATCTACTTCGACCAGTGTGTGTTAGCAGTATGTAACCAGTAGATGACATACGGCACTGAAACCTCACTATGGGCAATAGCAAGCCTATAGGCAATAGCCTCATAAGCAAGCTCAAAGTCGCACAACGAGCTATGGCTAGGCTATGTTCGGGGTTTCACTGCGAGATCGAATCAGAAATGAGGAGATCCGTAGACGAACGAAAGTTACCGACATAGCCCACCGGATTAGCAAGTTGAACTGGCAGTGGGCAGGCACATAGCACGCAGAACAGATGGCCGATGGGGTTAAAAGGTTCTCGAATGGAGACCACGGACCGGTAAGCACTGCGTAGGACGTCCACCAACATGACAGACGACCTAAGAGACTGCAGGAAAACGCTGGATGCAGGCCGCTTCCCACTGGCCCTTTTGGAAATCGATGGGGGAGGCCTATGTTCATCAGTGGACGTCCTATGGCTGAAATGATGGTGATTTTTGTAAGAAAAGTGTATAATGCCGAGTCACTTACACAATTTACGACTATTTTTGTATTGAGCGGGAGTGTGATGCCGATGGAATCTAGGAATGCTGGATTGAGTCCGTATGTCCCGGAGTTGTCTTCGTCTCGCTTCAACAAATTCATCTTTTTATGGAATACGTTTCTGTTTTGGTTTTGGCTGTAAAGAAATCTTTAATTTAAAAGTGAAATATTCAAAACGAAATCTCGACTACTTGATCTATAAAGCTGAAATTTTGCAGGTAGGTTGCTTAGGGGATGTAGTGGTCGGGTTTTATTGAATATAAATAATAGGCTTGCGTTAGGCACCATCTCGCCTGATGTTAGGCAATGATGCGGTCTACGATGGAGCACGCTTGCCTAGAAGAAACCGATTCACTCGTGATTTGAAGACACCCAGATTGTAACAATCGGGGAACATCCACTCAGGCAGCGAGTTCCACAGACTATCAGTTCGCACAATAAATGTGGAATCAAAGCGCTTCGTACAGGTTCTCGGAATATCAACCATAAGCCGGTGTCCATTCTTTGTGCCCTTTTGTTTGGACTATGGCAGCCCGATAGAAAAATGAGCAGGGGGGAATCAAATCATGCAGATCTGATTTCTACCGCTACAAGCTAAAAGTATAATTGGGTAAATGGGTTTAAAAAAAGTTTATGTCGACGTAATGTTAAAAATTATCACATTACAATAGTACATTACTGCAGTCTGCAGAGTAGGCGCGAGGGCCAGCATACGGAAGCAGTTTCTGACAAGGATTGTACAGTAATTTCCCAAACATTGCGGAGATATTTACATAAAAAAGTACAACAAAAATTTGGGCCAATTTTCTCATTTGAGTGTGTGATAGAAAACGTTTCAACTTTATACGTCCCACTTTGCCTTGACCATTAAGTTGTATGTTTCTAATCTGTTTACTGATAAGATGTTTACTTACGTTGGATAGCTGTCGTAGTTTTCTTGCTGCTCTTGCCAAATTCGGATGTTGGACTGATTTCGTCCAAATTTTGTGAAATGAGTTGAACCGAACTGTTGATCTTTATCTTTTAAACGGCGTTGTACGTCTCTAGCTTTCATAGCTTTGAAATCTGGTTTGTTATTAGGGAGCCATAAAACCGGCCATTCTGTAAGTAAGATGTTTTTAAAGTTAGTGGTTTACAATTATTTTCCCATTATTGGGGCTTTTGGCTTCGCGCGATTGGCGCATTTGCCATGTATATGTTTTAGAATTTTAAAGTAGGGAAAATATACCTATAATAATAATAAAAAAATATGATATAGGATGGACGGATCAGAGTGGAAAAGAGAATAATCAAGATGATAAAATCAGATAGAGGATGGTAGGTAGAAAAAGAATCGCTACTGAGAAGAAATTTTATATTTGTAGGTAATGGAAAACTAGCTGTCCAAATTTCTTTTTAATTTTTCAAATATAATTTTTATATATAGACTACTAGCTGCGCCCCGCGGTTTCACCCGCGTAGTGATGAAAAATGGCGATGATGATGATGATGAAAAGTAGCATAATATGTCATTCTCTGGCTCTTGAACTATACCCATGCAAAAAATCAGGTCGATCCGTTGTTCCGTTGCAGCGTGAAAGAGGAACAAACAAACACACTTTCGCATTTATAATATTAGTATGATTACTATATTGGAAAATGCACAAAACATGAGACGCCAAAATCCTCTCAGGGGGAAATAAATATACACAAGTAAAAGAAATTAATAAAAAAATATAGCCCGACTGCATTGTATAAATAGTAGGTAAGTATAACTGAAAAGTAACAGCGGGCAGGTAGGTAACTGAAAAATAAGAGCGGCACGCTGCGCACCTATACCTATACCGTAGTAGATACAGAATATATATTTATATTCGGGACATATTTGCAGACACGGTCATGTGACCCGATACAAAGCAAAGCTAATATCAAGGATCATAATGATAGAAAGGATCGATATCAGGCATGGCGCACTCCGGACTTTAGGTATGTTCGGCCGGTGTCCCTTCCCGAGAGGGTCATAGCAGGGCAATCAGTGGCTGCTCGGCTCACGCCCGGCCCGCACGCTACGCTAGCCACGTTGCACCAATTATTTTCAACAGAATCAGCAAATTAGGGCTCCCAAATGAGGTATCCATGTTTCATGTAGTTTTTGCCTAAATATGCATCGGGATGATGATCTTGTAATAGGCTTCTTAAACTTATACTTTTGCATGATTGTTATTGGACCAAATTCAGAATAAGCGCTAGTTTTTTTGTGCAGATTAAATGTCGTTCCAATTAAAGTAGAACATAAGTAATAGGTAGGTACTACATAGGATACATAGCTGGTAAGTAAATACTTATAAGTATTCTGTATAACACCCCTCTCGAAGAGGGAGGCATGTGTTCAGCAGTGGACGTTTACTGGCTGATGATGATGATGATTCTCTGTAAATATCAAGAAGACAACCCTAACGTTACACGTGCCGCGTCAGGAGAGATAGAGCTACGTGATAGAAAGAAAGCGGCCTTCTAGGTGAATATGGCGAGCGGTATTCAGCGCTGTACGAGTTGAATTGCTACTTTATTGCCACGTAGATAGAGTCCTTATTTATTTAAATTTCTTCGCGGAGTGAACCTTCTGTGTCTATTATGTCTTCTGTGTCGATATTCACCCAGAAAATTGCGTAGTCGCTTTCGATAGATCCAAAGTGATTGTTTAGATGGCGCTAGGAGTGTCGAATAAGACTTAAACTGTACGAAACCACAGAATACAATAATAGTTATAGTCACCGAAAACTTTACCTTACTTCGCATTTAATTCCATCGTATAATCCTTGCTGATATACACAAACATATATTTTTAAATAGATACTTAAATAAATATTTAACACCCAGATATAGAACAAACACAAATGTTCATCACATGAATGTTTGTCCTAGGTGGGAATCGAACCCACGCCCCCAAGCGCAGATCACTACAAACTAGACCAACGGGCTATCTATTCTAGCAATTCGGGCTATCTATTGTAGCGTAGCTCCATTCACAAACACTGAACATAGGTACTGACACACAGATTTAGATTCCTTATAGAATAAAGCACAATTATCATGCTAATTCATTTAAAACTAATTCCAATGTATAAACAGCTGAAAAGTCTGTATTTTGGATTGGGCATTATTTCCTTCAACACAGACAGTGACACTGACAGATGTAAATCGCGACCGTCAGTGTGGCACTGGAAGCATAGATTTTTAGCTATGGTTCGCAGTAAGATTTTAATAATCTGTGATTACATATGTCGTGATTTTAGTAAAACGAAACGTATATAATAATATTTATGTTTTCTTGTAAACAATTCGTGTTTGTTTAAATAAACAATTAAGGTGATCTAGCGTAGATAGGTTTATTCATTTTTACAAACGTAATTATAAAATTGTAACGCAAGTAAATATTTAGTGAAGTTTGGTGACATTTTGCTTATCAGCTGCGTGAGATGGGACGTGATAACCTCGTAAAAGTGGAAAGGGTTCATGATTTTTATTCACACGATTACAAGATGGACGGACTTAGATGGGATCCACTTTCGGAGGTTGTTGCTGGCGCTAGCCAATGGTGCGGAGCGTTCTTGAACGCCATCTCCACGTTTTACAAAACCCGTAAGAAGGTGAGCAATCATTAGATTTTCCATTTCACCGGCAATCCTTTTATTTTCCGCGGCGTAAATTTTAGGCGCACGTGCCAAAGATTCACCACTCTTTTTAACGCTGTGATTTGTTATTCACAGCGGGTTTTCCCCTTTGGGATAAGACTGCACCACATTACACCGACCTGAAGACCATTCCACCTGGCTATCGGCTTCTCCTCGTCACTTTTGTCACGCCCAGTATAGAACGTGATAACCGGCGCAATTCATCGGAATTCGCAAGTAACATTTTTCCATTTTCCATTTATACCTACTACGGCCATGACCGTAGCTTAATATCTTCGGAATATATTCCCGCCACAGCAGGCATTTCTTGCTGTCTTGCGCTTCTGACTTCTGAAGACCGAGTGGAAACTTCTAGAAATACCTTCGGAGTTTTTTTGTTCGAGTATTGTAATTTGTAAAAGCATCGAACGATTCTAGTATATAATAAACTTTCATTATGACTGTTGGACAGATTGTCTAGCTAGCAATCTGCTCCATTTTTTTATAAGCATTCACACAAAATTGGTTTAATTTGAATCAATTCATAATGATAGGGTCACTCGCTACGGTGACAAAATGTGTAAAACTCTTAGATTTACATTAGTTATTTCGATTATAAGTTGAGTGTAATTGCAAAATACCTCTGGCTGAAATTCTAGCTATATTTAGAATTTAAGAGTAATTATTGGGTTTTCATTCTGCAAATCCTGTTTAAATAAGGTTTAGATCATTTACGGGTTGTGGTTTCTTTAAATACATAATTAATATTATATAACCTACTTTTGTTGTTTGTTTTTATGGCCCTCCTAAAGCAACTCTCTTTATACAGGCACGGTCCTTAAATAGTAAAGGTTTGATCTCTGTCAGCTGACATCAGATTTTATCCGAGCAAACTTTAGCTGTTCTTTTGTTTAAAACAAGCGTAACGGGTGTTAGCTATAGCTTTAAATATAGGTTTAGGGTCGCATCGACGAGGACTAGACGTCGGAACCATCGGGAGTGTTTCGTCCCACCAGGAGAGTTTCGCACCACCGGGGACGTTTCGCACCGAGCTTCACCCTTGACCGTTCTTTATTTACTTGACGAATTAAAAGTCTTTTTTTCATTTCCACCACGTTACACTATAGAGCTCTTTCATACTGCTTTATCTCGTAAACTACTGAGTAATTCATAATAATAATTAGGTAGCCCGTTGGTCCAGTTGGTAGTGAACCTGCCTTCTGAGCTTGGGGGCGTGGGTTCGATTCCCACATAGGACAAACATTTGTGTGATGAACATTTGTGTTCGTTCTATATCTGGTTGTTAATATCTATTTAAGTATGTATTTAAAGCTATATATGTATGTAATCAGTCTCTGGCAGCCATATCACAAGCTTTGCTTAGTTTGGGGTCAGATGACTGTGTGTGAAAAATGTCCCGAATATTTATTTATTTATAATAGTAGTGTGTTTTGAAATCTGCTGTGTGTGCTCTATATTGACCTAAATAACAAGGTTTTCTTACTATTTTTCCTTTTTTTTTCGCTGACTTCATCTTGAATTATTTTACCCTATGTCACTCCCACTATCAAAACGATTCAAACGACACCTCACGTGTCGAAATTCATTGAGCCGTTTAGGCTGTAGAGCGTGACAAAGAAACCATCATATACAAATACATACACTCGAAAAATATAACCCTCCTTGCGCAGTCGGGTAAAAAGGCTACAACAGAAGCGAAGCGACGTTGATATTTGATATAAAAATACGTACTTTTATTGTCAAAAGAAGCCCAAATTTTTTTGCCTTGATTTATAGCAGGGACTTTGTTGAGCATTTGTTTTGCCTCCATGGACAGAGCAAGGCTCTCGAACCGCACATGGCATTTACCGGCGAACTTTTTGCTCGGCTTGAAATCATGACTGTACGTGTACGCCATTTTTAATAAAACGAATACTATCCCTTTGAAAATTTCCTGAAACAGAAAATAACAAGCAAACAAGGTTTAACCTCTCATTATAACAAGTATTAGAATACTGTGTCTGAGCCAAATTTATAATCTGTATTAGGAAAAAAAGAAACTCATAGACTCACACGCACACACATACACGCTTCCTCACTTCTTTCCGTTCCCCGCCATTTTGTCACCCATTTCGCTGTCAACCGTCGCCTAGATCGCTCGCGCGTCCTACGCCTAGCGATTCAACGGCTGCCGCGATTACAAACCAGTTGGTGCACATGCCAAGTTCGCGATCACCATCATCACCGCGACCAGTTCACCTCAAGTCTAAACCAAAGGATCGAGAACGCAGCCACCATCATCCATAAGTTCCGTAAGTCCCCATCAATATTATTTTAATCTTTTACGGTTGTTAACTGCAGTTATATTATGATTATTAACGGGATATTAACCTTGATATGGTCAACCAGTGCCTAAAGACAAGGGTCTTTGACCAGTGTGTGTTGCCAGTGATGACATATGGTACTGAGACGTGGTCTTTAACTGTTGGCTTCTTGGAAAAACTCAGAGTCACACAGCGGGCAATGGAGAGAGCTATGCTCGGAATTTCTTAGCGCGATAGAATCCGGAACGTGGATATTCGCCAAAGAACCAGAGTCACCGACATAGCCACATCGCTCGAAGAACCGATAACAGATGAGGAAGAAAGGTTCTTGAGTGGAGACCACGAACCGTAAGACGCAGCGTAAGTAGACCTCCCACTAGATGGACCGACGACTGAGTCGCTGGCATCCAGTGGATGCAAAAGGCAGGCTGTCGTTCAGTGTAGAGGTTAAAGTGGGAGGCCTTTGTTCAGCAGTGGACGTCTTCTGGCTGATGATGATGATGACCATCTGACAATTGTTAAATGACGTCATAACTTTAATTGTTAACCGGTAACTAACCACGCTTCGCTATTGTTTATTTTATGTTTCCAGCTATGCATCTGGGGTAAATAAGGTCTCGTTGGACTTGCAACCCTGGTAACTTTAACTATGTTGGTGAATACGCTGGTGCGTTGCATTTCGAAGTAACTGCTAAAGCGTTACTGTTATTGTCAAATTTGTCATAAACTATTACTATGATGGTGCAACCAAGCCTTACACATACCGGTTTCCTCACGATAAGCGGTGGTATCAAAACTGCACTTTAATTACTAAATAATTGGTGCAGGGCCGATAATGGAACCGGGTGCCATCAGATTGTAAAACGCACATGCTACCGCTTAGCCATCATCGTTCCATTTTTCGCTATAAATCAATTAGGCATCTTCAAGGCTAGAGTGAATAGATTTCTTCCAGGTCAACGTGTTCCATCCTTGGCCGCAACTACGCTTACTGTAGTGTATGGCGGTACCTACATTAGTACATTATAATAACACGTTGAAGTGTAACCGAGGGTAGGCGCCGGCGGGCGGCCATCCTTGTTTCATTCCGAATAAACCTGTGTTTATTTTTAGGTTTTAGGACCCAGGTATGTCCTAAAACTGCGACCAGAACCACCGGAGGATGGGCAGCAGCGTCCTATTAGTACACGGTGAACGTACTGCGATCCCCAAGCCGCCTGCCAAGCGTGGGGATTATGGCAACACCCCTCTCTACGAGGGAGGCCTTTGTTCAGCAGTGGACGTTTACAGGCTGATGATGATGATGAAACCTGTGTTAAGTACGACAGTGTTTCGCTTTGCTCCCGCCTTAACCTAATATTTTCCACTTACCATCAGGCGAGTTGGTGGCCAAACGTAGATCTATTCTGTATTAAGAATTTTTGACAATAATTTTGTATACATACCTCATTCTCTTTAGTGTGTTCCTTAATGTAGTCTTCGATTTCTGACCTAGTCCATGTCAGTGGTATATTGCCCAGTATTATCACTTTCTTGTCATGGGTTTCATCACTTTCAATCTTTCTGACCTTTGCGTTCATTGGAACCAGGGTATCGTCTGTAGCGTGCCGTTTAGTTGCCTGAGCTGGAAATAAAAGTTTTTAAGGTCTTCAGCAGTCTTAAGGCTGGTGAATCCTGGATTACAATCGGTTAGGTTAGGAGCTTGGTGGCCCATAGAGAGGAGCCAGCAATGTCAAGTTTTGTGCTTGGCTTGATTACTCTGAAATAATCATAGATACGGCTAAGTCAAGTGCTGACTTAATCTGGCACTGCCCTAACAGACGAGTGGTAAGATTTGGCGGGTCTAGGGACTTATTTAACCTATGTTACTTTACGTACTTATTTTTGTTCGAATTAGGAAGGGATGCACTGTCCCTTTCCCGCTAGGTGAGTGTCAGTATGGAGTTTGTATGGCATATTTACGTCACGTCATTCGTAAATATAGTGCGCTATATTTTCTATACATTTACGTAGGGGCGTGGTAGGGACAATCGGTCGGTCGAAATTTCATCAAACACAGTTCGGGAAGTTTGGCTTTTAAATAAAAATAACTGGAAAATTTGGTTACTTTGATGACAATAAACTGTCATCCGAGGAATCGAATTTGCATATTTTACTCATTTTGTGAAGTCGGGTTCTTAAATTGATTGTTATCTGTGTGTGCCTTACTTGAGCCGGCGGTTTCATTCATCGTGGGACAGTTAGTAGATATGTGGCCAGGCTGGTAGCATATGTAGCAAGTTCTTGATTCGGTGCGACCGCTGTCGTCAGGAGTCGTTGATGGTTTATTTTTATCTAGAGGTGTACCTGGAAAATAATATCCCAATTTTTTCATTCAAGTGTTTCACCTACATAGTCTATCTCTTTCAACAAAGAATGCTTGTTTTTAGGGTTCCGTACCTCAAAAGGAAAAACGGACCCCTTATAGGATCACTTTGTTATATGTCTGTCAAGACCCTTTTTCTCAAGAACGCGTAAAGATATCAAGTTGAAATTTATATCAAATACTCAAATCTACGGTTTCTTTCAGCTGTGAAAAAATCAAACTTGTAAGTTTATGCGATCAAAAGATATGACCGTTTATGTCGCATATTTTATCATATTTTGCGAATTCACAAGGAAATCAAAACCTATAGGGTACTTCCCGTTGATCTAGAATCATGAAATTTGGCAAGAGGGATGTTCACAGCACATAATATAAAGGAATAAATCCGAAAGCTATAAATTTGAAGTTATATCATTAAAAAATAATTATTTTGCTATTACAAACTTACATTTTGTAGTTGGAATGTATGGAAGAATCTTATTGTCCACTACAAAGTTAGGTTTGTCTTTCAATATTTCAACTTTTTGTTTGGACTCGCTCTCTGACGGTTCCATCTAACGGAACCCTCAGAGCGCGAGTCCTACTCGTATTTTTCTGTTTTTTTTTTTTTTTTATATATAAAAGGAAAAGATGTTTCCTAATCAGGTTTTTTCTTTTTGATTATAATTTTGCTTATTATCTACGTGGAAAAACTTGGGCAATTTTCCACGCCTATTAGCCGGAAACCCGGGTTTGTCTGGCACGAACAAAGTGCACAATAAATTGTGCAGATGTAAGGAGTCAACCGATCCTCTGAGCATCTTACAGCAAATAGCGAGCTGATACGACATCCTTCTCACTTCTAGTGAGTTGTAGCCGAGCTGGCCGAGCAAGAACTTAGTTGGGTACGGGAAACAACCGTGAAGTTTCTTATACAGCGATCTTAAGCCTTTTGGACTTTTTCGAGCATCCGCCCATAGTTGACGTGGTGCGGGTTCCAGACACATGCGCTCGACTCCAGCTTGCTTCTGAATAACGAGTTGTACAAATCTAATAACTAACGGATTTTCAAAACCGTATTTCGTAATACTTGGTAATACGAAGCCCAGACGATAGGCCTCTTTGGCGAGATCAGATATGTCATCAGAGGAATCGAAATTGCATATTTTACTCATTTTGTGAAGTCAGTTTATTAAATTGATATACTCCGTTTTTTAATCTTAGATATTTTATGTAAACAAAGAAATGTCACGAAAAGTCACTGTCAAAGTGAAATGCCAGTTGCTCAAAACTTTTTTCTCTTATGATCAATATTTTACTTTCTATTTTCTTCGGCTTTCCTCTACACTACGCGGTACAATGGGGGATAATCTGATAGTTCAAAAAAATTATTAAAAACATTATTAAAAGATTGTAATAGTTGGCGTTGATTATAGAGGCGTTGACTATTATGTTAGAGGAAATAGAGGTCAAATCAAACGGTGGCCAGAAATGTTTAGAACCACTACTGTCCTAGCAGTGTAATAAAATATTTTCTATCAAAAATTGATTTTTTTGTCATAACATTGTATAGAACAGATATTACGCTAAAATAAATAGTACAAAACGATTGTTATTTAATGATTGATCATATTACGACTAGAAAAACTTAATAAAATATCTTTTTTGTCAAATATTGTAAACTACCATTACAAAAGATTTTTTTTCACTGGTAACTCCCTTGTTTGCATAAAATATCTAAGATTAAAAAACGGAGTGTTATCTGTGTGTGCCTTACTTGAGTCGGCGGTTTCATTCAGCATGTTGCTTGATTTCGTGGGACATTTAGTAACTACGTGGCCAGGCTGTTTGCATAAATAGCAAATTCTTGATTTCATTATTTCAAACGTTGATGGTTTCCGTTCATCTAGAGGCATACCTGCAAAATTACATCCCATCAAGTATTAATCAGGGCCGGATTTAGGGGCCTGGGGCAACTAAGAAGTGGAGGGCCCTGATATATATTTATTTACACAACTTTTTTTATTCATGTGTTTTAACTAATCAGATTCTTTCAAGTAGCAATGCTTGTTTTTTTATATAAAAGGAAAAAATGTTACCTTATCTGTTTTTTTTTCTTTTAAATTATAATTTTATTAATATGTCTATTTTGGACAAGGTCGCCACCTTTTTGAAAAAAAAAAGTAAGGGCAATCGGTCGGTCATATTTTTTTACATAGTAATAGGCTTGCGTTTGACCGCCAACTCGCCTGATGTTAAGCGATGATGCTGTCTAATATGGAACACGCTTGCCTAGAAGAAACCGATTCACTCGTGATTTGAAGACACCCAGATTGTAACTATCGGGGAACACCCATCATTGACGGATGGGAGGGGGGATGTCAAATATGGCCAAAATAGTTCTATCGTAATGATTTGACGTTAATAAATGGCCTCTAATGGCGCTGGCATCCAGTGGATGCAAAAGGCAGGCTGTCGTTCAGTGTGGAGGTTAAAGGGGGAGGCCTATGTTCAGCAGTGGACGTCTTCTGGCTGATGATGATGAAATGGCCCTCTAGTCTTACGTACTTTTAGCGACGCATGAAGTTATAAAAAATCGGGACAAAATTATAGGTTATCGGGACGCGGGACTATATGTATAATCAAAATGGGGACTGTTCCTGCAGAATCTGACTACTTTCAGATTGTCCGCATCGAAATTACATCAAAATCGGTTCAAAAAAAAGCGGCTTTTAAATAAAAATTACTGGAAAATTTGATTACTTTGATGATAGGATGGACCAAAGCAGTCACAGAATGGTGGCCGCGGAACGGAAAGCGACCACCGGGCAGACCACCAGCCCGCTGGTCGGACGACATCGTTAAGACAGCAGGAAAGCAGTGGATAAGGCTAGCACAGGACCGGAAAAGAGGGCGCGCTGAAGAGGAGACCTATACCCAGCAGTGGGTGGAAAATGGTTGATGATGATGATTGATGATAGTAAATTATGTCATCCGAGGAATCTAATTTGCATCATCATCATCTGCCTTTTAACAGTCCACTGCTGGACTTTTAGCCTACCCCCGAAAGGGTGATTGGGCCATATCCACCACGCTGGCCCAGTGCGGGTTGGTGGATTCACATACGCCATTGAATTCCTTCTCCGTACGTATGCAGGTTTCCTCACGATGTTTTCCTTCTCCGAAAATCCAGTGGTATGAAAATCTGCACATAAGCTCCAAAGAGCTCATTGGTACGGGCTCGGGGTTTGAACCCGCGACCTCACGCTTTCACGTCTAGCGGTCTCCCAAATGGGCTACCGCGGCTTCAAAATTTGCATATTTTACTGATTTTGTGAAGTCGGTTTTTTAAATTGATAGTTATCTGTGTGTGCCTTACTTGAGGAGCCGGCGGTTTCATTCAGCATGTTGCTTGACTTCGTGGGACATTTAATCGCTACGTGGCCAGGCTGTTGGCATATATAGCAAGTCCTTGTTTCGGTGTAACCGCTGCCGTCAGGCCTCGTTAATGGTCTCTTTCTATCTAGAGGCGTACCTGGAAAATTATATCCCATCAAGTATTAATCAGGGCCGGGTTTAGAAGCTTGAAAGTCCTGGGGCAACTAAGGACAGAAGGCCCCTAAGGATTTTTATTCATTCAAGTGTTTTAACTACTCAAATTCTTTTAATTAACAATGCTTGTTTTTTTTTTATATAAAAGGAATATAAATTATCTCTTTTTTTCTTTTCTATTATAATTACGGTTACTATTTTTGTCCTAAAAATGTATATTGTGTGTGATTAGTAGATTAGTGGTTAGAATGTTGTATCGGGGTATGGATAGAATGTATCGGGGTGTGGATAGAATGTTGTATCACTCGGGGTGTAAATGTTTGAATATTCTTATAACATCGAAATAGTAAAGTGTGGTACAACACTTCAAATTTAAGTTTTAGGCCATTAAACGGCTATGATTAAATGTTCAGCAATATTTTCAGGTCTTGTTCAGCTTAAAATATATTTTTGGTCAGCAAGCAACATAAAACTAAACAACAAAATAATATCCGTTTGAGTACATATGTACTCACACACACAAACTTCAATAAACGAAATTCAAACACAAACAACGACTTTCAAACTTTATTTTCGAACCACCACAAAATACAATAAGGTTGTCCAAGGAACCGAATCACCAGTTATTATAACGCCTTCCAATCGTCAGAGTAATTTGCTACGCGGTTTGATACAGGTGGTCAAGTATACTAACTTGGTAATGAACAGAAATTTGTCACCGACTCGCACTTGGCCATTATTTATTATTTGTTGTTTTAGACTCTGAGTGTACTACAATCGTGCCAAGTTTGATGCTTGTACGTATTATCGTTTTTACATTAGAGCTAATACAAAAATACGTTTGTTGTATGGGGACCCCCCTTTCGTTTTTAATTTATGTCTTTTTTATTATTTGTTAGTTAATCCGCCGTAACGTTACATATTCTGTGAAAATTTCAACTGTCTATCTATTACGGTTCGTAAGATATAGCCGTTAATAGGTAGGACAAACAGACGGACGGACAGACAGACATCGTAGGCTTAGTAATAAGGTCCTGTTTTTACCCTTTGGGTACGGAACCCTAATAAACTAAGAAAATAAAAGGTTTTGCTTACCATCATCCTTGAGTCTACGCCCTGTTCTAGGATCAAAACGGCCGATATAAACTTTAAAGATTTTGTCAAGTAGTGATTTAGCTAGCTCTACTAATTCTGCTGTTTTAAAAGTCACAAGGGCCGTAGTCCTCTCTTTAGAGTTCACAAGTGCTATTGTGTCTTTTATGCCTTCTCTTATTTCCTGAAAGTACAATGATTTATAGGCTTTAACTGCATCTAGAGGTTGACCAGATATTCTAAAATTTTCAGAATAGACCTGTCTTGTATCCATCATTATGATGATTACTACTGCTTTTCTAAACATTACCAAGACCAGCTCAGCCATCTAGTCAGGATAAGGTAGCAAGCATCAGCCGACACACACTGCCCACTCCTGCCTAACTTGGTATGCCTAAGACCGTACAGTTACTTTCAAAACTGTATTATTAAGTGTAATAAGGTAGAATAGCTGGAAGTATTAAAAAAAAATATACCCATGCCGTCACCGTAATGTAACTAGGCTATGATTTAAATAGCAAAATATTCAGGTTTTGGGCTGACCCATGCCAGCAATTGTATCCAATAATTTACAGGAACTATTAGTTTTTTTTAATATAATATAATAAGTGCAAGTCCAAGATATAAGCAACTGTAATGTCAAGTTATGCAAATTTCATTTATACAATATTATTGTCATGTTTTTTTAGGTAGTTATAAAAATTAACCTTACTGAGTCAGACGACAGTATTAGCATTTGACTGGGTAAAGGGCTGATCATTGATCAACCAAGGCCAAGACCATTGGTTGGACCAAGCAACTCAAATAAGTAATTTAGGGGATATCAAAGGCGCCGCACGTGTCTTGTTTTCTAGCGACACAATAGCTCCTTATACACCAGTTACGGTTCAGTCACTTCGTGAAAAACATCCACCTGCAGCGGCAAATCTCCACCTCCCTGATCCACCACAACCAGATGACGTTGTCATTGAAGCCACATGCCAGGAGGTTGCAGCGGCTGTCGCGTCTTTTCGGAGTGGCTCAGCTGGAGACCTAGATGGTCTGACGCCTCAACACCTAAAAGATCTTCTATCTTTTAGTTGTGGTGAGGCTAGCGAGTCCCTCTTGAAAGACCTGACAGCTTTGGTAAATCTCATGTTATCTGGACGGGTCAGTGATGACGTCATTGAAATTTTGTATGGTGCTAATTTATGCGCACTTATCAAAAAAGACGGTGGTATCAGACCTATTGCGGTTGGCACCACATATCGTCGCCTCGCGGCCAAGGCAGGATGTAGGAAAAAGGTCACTCTTTTGAGTAACCTTTTTCAACCAATACAGCTTGGTTTTGGTTCGCGAGGTGGATGTGAGGCTGCTGTTCATTCTGTCCGAACTTTTCTCGATCAAAATTGTGGAGAGGTGCTGCTAAAGGTGGATGTCAAAAACGCTTTTAATTCGGTCGATCGCGGTGCCCTGTTGACACAAGTAAAAGATAAAATTCCTGATCTTTTCAATTTTCTCTGGCAATGCTATGGCAGTCCCACCAAATTGACATACCAAAACACCACGGTCCATGGTCTCTCTTGCTCGAGAAGCGCTGGTCGTATTGGCCGACACGCTAGCCTGAACGATATCATACGCAGGGCGCTTTCCACCGCCAATGTCGCGGCTGTGCTCGAACCGAGTGGTCTTGCGCGTGGCGATGGAAAGAGGCCTGACGGTGTGACACTTGTGCCCTGGAGGTTGGGGCGGCCCCTTGTATGGGACGCAACTTGTGTCGATACTTTGGCGCCGTCACATCTTCCTGAGACACAAGGTAGGGCTGGCGCGGCTGCCAATTCGGCAGAGCAGCACAAGCGTCGCAAATATGCTAACCTCGGCAGTGGTTACATATTTGAGGCGTTTGGGGTCGAGACATTGGGCCCTTGGGGACCGGGCGCTCACCTCATTTTCAAAAATCTTTCAGAGCGCCTGGTTAATGCGACGCGTGACCAAAATGCTGGCGTGTTTCTGGCTCAACGCATTAGCATTGCCATTCAACGTGGTAATGCCGCCAGCATGTTGGGTACGCTGCCAACTGGTAGTGGGCTTGAGCATTTGGATTGTCTTTAGACCTTCAACGGTCTATGGGCAGTCTAACTGTATTTGTAGTGTTAGTTTTAGCTTGTATTTTGTTTAGTTATTAAAGGCACTTGCCCGAAAAAAAAAAAAAAAAAAAATATTTAGGGGATAAAACATTTAATTGCATACCACAAGTTTCTACCTACGTTTATTTAAGTAGACCAACTTAAGTACTCACTGCATTTGAATGATTTTCTATTAATGTTTCTACTTCATCTTTAGTCATTGGGACGGGGAACGGACCAATTCTTAGCATCCGTTCAAGGTTTTCTTCATCTAACTTTTTCTCTTTTTCAGTATCACTTGGTGGCGGAGATCCATTATTACCTTCTTTATCTTCAGCTGGAAAATAAAACAATATATTCTAGCAGTAATTAAAGTGCA
Organism: Agriopis aurantiaria; assembly: GCA_914767915.1. Lineage (NCBI taxonomy): Eukaryota > Metazoa > Arthropoda > Insecta > Lepidoptera > Geometridae > Agriopis > Agriopis aurantiaria. Next base: position 13,419,474 of record OU611996.1, read on the forward strand.
GTGCTTAAATCACTACCACTGCCACTTGCACTGAGCAAAACTTTGCAGACGATGCGCAGTAGCTACTAGCTACTTGTACTACGCATCGTCTGCAAGCGCCTTGGACAAGGACAGTGGAATTAAACTACAATTGACCTACTATACAAGAAAGGAGATAAATATCAAATCAACAATTACAGAACTATTATCTTATGGCTACATGCAAAATTATGGGAAAATTCAAGTATACCAAAACAACATGGAAAGAAGTATAACCTAATATAAAATTAATCGAACAAAGTAAATTTGGTAAAAATCAAAAAGAAGACAAAACTGGAAACAGCATATATATGTAATAAAAAACAAAATTGCGTTGGACCGCCCATATGCTCAGGAAAAACAACACAACCTACCAACTTCAGTTCCCCTCCAACACCGCGCCATATTGCACCATGAGCAACAAATACTGCCTATTATAACTAATTACATGTAAAAAAGCAAACAACAACAAGCTAACAGTGATTTAAAGTGTTCTAGTTACATGTGGGGCCCCCAAAACAAACAAATAGGCACAAACTAACAAGGAAACAGACGACCCGGCCGGTGTGCTCAACATACCAGTGAGTCCTTCTCTTTTCCAGCAATCTCAAACAAAAATTGGATACAGTCCACTAACAAAACCAAACTTATCAAACATACAATAATTAATTAATTTGACAGAAAAATTTATAAACTGACACCATTGCAAGATGAGCAAGCAAGCAGCTTAACCAGCATAGAAGGCTATAAAATATAAGACAAATGTTTCTAGTTCATCTTTACTCAATGGGACGGGAAACGTACCAATTTTTAGCATCCGTTCAAGATCTTCAGCATCTGGCTTTTTCTCTTTTTCAGTGTCACTTGGTCGCGGAGATCCATTATTAATGTCTTTATTTTCAGCTGGAAAATAAAACAATTTATGTTTGTTACTGTACAAAAGCTTTTACAAAGTCATATTAAAATGCATCTTAGAAATGAATCAGTCAAGAGAACAGACAGAATTCAGAAGAAGCACATATTTTTGTTATAAGACGGCTTATGGAGAAGTACAAAGGGTACAATAGATATTACCACCTAGCATTTGTACATTATAACAAAGCATTTGATTCGCTAAAACATAACGAAATATGGGAATCCCTACATGAGCAAGGTGTTGCAAATAAGTATATTCGAATAATAAGAAACATAATACTGAAACAGTACATCCTAAATACAACTGGATAATAGAAAGGCAAAATAGATATATTGACATCATTGCAAGATGAGAAGCAAGCAGCTTGACCAGCATAGAAGGCTATAAAATATAAAACAAATGTTTCTAGTTCATCTTTACTCAATGGGACGGGAAACGTACCAATTTTTAGCATCCGTTCAAGTTCTTCTACATCTGGCTTTGTCTCTTTTTCAGTGTCACTTGGTCGCGGAGATCCATTATTACCGTCTTTATCTTCCTCTGCAAATAAAACTATTTATTCTAGCAGAAATTCATACATTATTTTTACCGCTACACAGTTTAGTCACAATCTCAGACCAGACAAACACGGGAGATATGTTAAGGTGGCGTGCGAGCGCCTCTGGCTTAAATCAGGCTTCATGCCTTTAGTGAAACTGACCCAGCAAACGACTTTGTCGGCTTTTTTTGCATGTGGACTATTAGTTAGTTCATTGGTGTTGCTACAACTTTCTTGGTGTGCGTAAAAAATAAGTGAGCCATACTTACAGTTTAAGCGCTTAATTGAAAAAATATATAATGGAAAATTTTGACATTTGAATATGAATAATAATTGTAGAGAAGCATTTCTTTTTTGTCTGATCTGAGGTCACAACACAATTAGATCTCAAGACTTGACTGTGAAACCTACTGTTTCCCATAATCCCAGGTTGTTTAGGTCCTAGGTAAGGTCACAATAACAATATTGTTAAACTCAGATAAAAGGTTTATTTAAACACTTTAGTGCGTATAGGTTTTAGGTAGAAATTCATTCATACACTCATATTGCTGTGTTCATCACACAATTCGTTCACCGCACTGGTAAGACGCACACCCTCTCACTCACTTCCTTTGGTTTGCTGCGAGCCGCGAGCCTTCAGAAAACAGTTTGATCGAACTAATACTTTCCGTCATAGTGAATGAAACAATAGAATGGAGCTTGCGACTTGTTCTATTTGATTTTTTTGTTTGCAAACGACACAAAAAACCACCATAATCCATGTCATTGCCTTGTGACAAATGGAGACTTATAAGCACTGACATTACCTTACCAGTTTGTTTTGTTTTAGTTTACTTATGGTTCAGGCATTTTTCTGACACAATATGCAGTTTTAAATATCTCTGGATGACCCAGTCAGGCCAGGCATAAATTATAACAGGGTGCTACTTGAAGTCAGCTACTGTACATTAAATTTTAGGTCCCGGACACCTGTTTATTAATTATCCAGTCAGATACCGTCGTGCAGGCTAAATTATTTTACTCGGTAAGTACAATAGGTTACTTAAACTTGACAAACCTGGTTCTCTAATCTATAGATAGATGGATACATCACTATCTTATGGTCTACACTCGTGAGACTGAAAGGACAAAAGCGTCGGTCGTACCTGGACCCGATTAGCTCACGACAGGTAGGTAGCTTACGATTTTAAGTTGCTTGTAGTCCAGAAACTACCATTATCCGAAGCTGTAAGACCGAACTTCGCAGCTTCACAATAAACTTGCTATATCTTTTTTATATTACCCACGCGCACTTATAATCTATTATCAATAGATACTCACCCATTGTTTGGTAGTCTGCTACCAGCTATTTTCTTACAATATTACTCCAATATTTTTTTTCCGCGTTTGCCCACCAAATCGCCTGTTGGAAAGCGATCACGGAACACTATTACTCAAGGAGTCGGTGTGCGTCGCTTATTTTGGATGACAAAAATCAAAATAACATAAAATAACAGAGGTAAAACGGTAATTGTCGTAATAATGTGGTGCAGTGCAGTGCACGGAACACCATAGAGAAATATATACACCGGGAAACTATTACTTACGTCACAGATCTACTACCTATATATCTGTTGTGTATATCTGTGATTTATATTCTCTTTGACTATTACTGGACGTAGTATTTATATTCTCTTTGATTACTGGTACAGTCAAAGCATAGATTCAGTATAGTCACAAGTATAGTCACAGATCTACTACCTTGTGTATATCTGTGAGTATAGTACTATACTGAATCTATGAGTCAAAGAGAATATAATCACTTGGGTGCAGTGCAAAGTGCAAACTTTCCTAAAAGTACTCTTTGGTGCAAACGTAAAGCAACGTAACCAAGGAATATATCATACTTTACTTATTCTCTTTGCTCTTAGGAATATGTTTGGAATATACTAGTAACCAAGGAATATACTACAAAGAACGTAACCTAACGTAAAGTCGTAAACGTAAAGTTGTATTCTCTTTGGTAACAGGTAAAGTGCAAAGTAAAGTAGGGTTTTTTTTGTTAAAATTTTCATGACCTTGGATTCAATGTCCTTTAGTCGTAATATTACACAGTTTACATTGCCTTTTAATAGCGTCAAACAAGTCATAGTCAAGTCAAACTCATGCCCCTGTAATGTGGTGGAGACTTTACAAGAGGCTCCTATGGAGTTTTGGAAACAACAATTGGCTATCGGGTGTCTACAGCTGTAAATGTACATGATTGCTAGGAGTAATAGTGTTCCGTGGAGTTTTGGCACCAACGTGGAAAATAACATGTCGGCTTGTTGGATTATTTTCCTAAACTTGTGTATTTTCGAGTGTTAATGTGTACTAAATGGTGAAATATTATTCATTAAGTGCTCGTAAACGTGCTTGAGTGTGGTCAAGTGATATAACGAGGTGAAACGTGTCTTTTCGTGTTGTATCCAAATTCCATAGGAGCCTCTTGTAAAGTCTTCACCACTTTACAGGGGCATGAGTTTGACTTGACTATGACTTGTTTGACGCTATTAAAAGGCAATGTAAACTGTGTAATATTACGACTAAAGGACATTGAATCCACGGTCATGAAAAAAAAAAAATGTTAAAATGTTTTCATTGTTTTCAAAGCAACTTGATACGAGTTTAACTTTGGGAAAAAGAGGGAAAAATAGCTCAAGAAGCCCTTTATTAACTACTCTTTGCTAAGAAGTGAAGAAGGAAGAGAAGTACCTTTTTGTGTAATCAAGGAATTTACGACCCATACGAAACAATGGGTGAGCATGTGATTTTTTCCCTTTGGCTAACCGTAGGTCCTGGCCCCCGATTCTAATCCATACAAGTGGTTGATGACTGCCCGACTGATCAAACGGCTATCAATGCTGGTGTTCCCGAAGGGTTGATGCTCTCTGAGATGCTATTCCGGCTGCATATAAACGACCTGCCCAAGCCCTGTATTTTTAGGTACGCAGACGTCTGCACAGTTGTAGAGAGCTACTCATCCAATGCATAAGCTAGTGAGCTACAAATACATTGCTTAAGTTGGTCGAGAGCTTGAACTTGTTCCAGGCAGCCTCTGATTGGAGATATGCCAAGAACCGGTGGTTTATAGAAATTTTACACCGACTCGCACTTGACCAGGTTTTAATATTTGTTGTTTTACTTTAGAGTGTGTACTATGATCATGCTAAGTTTGAAGTTTGTACGTATTACCATTTTTACACTAGACCAAATACGTGTGAAAAAAATGTTTGTTGTATGGGGAACCCCCCTTTTGTATTGACTTTTTTGATATTTTTAGTTAATCTGCCGTAACATTACATATTCTGTGAACCCTGAAATGATGTTTTTTATATGCCAAAACACCACTTGAGGGTGATGTGATAGGGCTAACAGACGAGACGCACTTGGTTGACGAACCGCCGTCCAACCAAGGGGAGACAAAGAGAAAATTTTCTCTTTCCCTCCCTTTGGTTGGACGGCGGTTCGTCAACCAATGATTTGAGATACCTTTTTTTATTTCTATGAATAGGTATGAAGTTTTTTTTTCTTTTTAAAATAAATAATAGGCTTGCACTTGACCGCCAACTCGCCTGATGATAAGCGATGAAAGCGGTCTACGGTGGAGCACGCTTGCCTAGAGGAAACCGATTCATTTGTGATTTGAAGACACCCAGATTGTAACCATCGGGGAACACCCATCCAGGCAGCGCATTCCACAGACTAACAGTTTGCACAATAAAAGTGGAATCAAAGCGCTTCGTTCGGGTTTTCGAAATACCAACCATAAAGCGGTGTCGATTTTTTGTGCCCGCTCTGGCAGTCCAATAGAAAAATGGGTAGGAGGGAATTAGATCATGAAGATCAGATGCACACTCTCCGAAATGTATTCGATAAAAGACCGATAGACTAGCAACTTTGCACCAATGCTCAAGACTAAGGAGCTTAGTCTGAACCAGGTTACTTCTGTCATGTGGTCTATTATGTATGTTAAGCACACTATTTATTCAACAATATGAGGGTATATCTCTCTCGCTCTCTTAGTTATCTCCAGCCAACTTTACCCAAACGAGTATCTGAGTGTGACGGTCACGCGAGTTAAGTGCCTTTCCCCCATCCCAAAAAGTGCCTAATATGCCTAAAGAAGTTTTCACTTCAAAAAGTGGTTGAAGACATGCTTTAAGACCCGCTGTTATATTGTTTACAGCAACAACTAAACGGCCAGCGTCTGATGCCTCGCCGGCTCCAGCTGGGGAGAAGATCAAAAAGTTAGAAAGCCATGCCACGCCGCTGTCAAGGGTTCTGTCCATGTTTTCTTTACCACTCACATGGGCCAAGCCTGAGATAGAAACATACATCAAAGAACACGCTAAAGAAAATGAGGTCAGTTTTTGTTGATAAATATTCAGGACATTTTTGCACACACGGTCATCTGACCCCAAACTAAGAAACGCTTGTCCTGTGTCTGCCAGAGACTGTCTGCCTGCGTCTCTGGCAGACACAGGTAAAACGTTGAATATTACCAACCGACCAATTATGACATCATAAAAAAAAATAAAAAAATATGCAAACAAATATTACGATACGTTGCTCTGTTGCCGCGTGAAACACAAACAGACAAACAAACACACTTTCACATTCATAATAATTATTACTATGATATATTTTAATACAATAAATAAATAATAAGTCTTTATTTAAGGCATTAAAAAAAACCTATAATACACACACACGAAACAAAAAGTAGAATAAAATATTATTAAAATAAAAATTTAAAATGTTGCCAATATGTCAAAATTTAAATTATAATAAAATCGTGCAATAGAAGTATTTCAGTCATTTGCGGTTTGCACTCAGATGCAGTATCAGCCACGATAAATAAACCGGCCAAGTGCGAGTCGGGTTCGCGCACTGAGGGTTCCGTATCACCACAAAATTCAATAACGAAATTACCAGTTATAACTTGGTAATGCACAGAAACTTGTCACCAACTCGCACTTGGCCATTTTTTATTATTTGTTGTTATACTTTAAACTGTGTACTAATCTTGTTAAGTTTGACGCTTCTAAGTATTACCGTTTTTACATTAGAGCTAATACAAAAATACGTAAAAAAATACGTTTGCTATATAGGGACCCCCCTTCCGTTTTTTTTTTAAATTATTTGTTAGTTAATCCGCCGTAACATTACATATTCTGTGAAAATTTCAACTGGCTATCTATTACGGTTCGAAAGATACAGCCGTTTAAATATAGGACGGACAAACAGATAGACAGACAGACGGACAACTATCGTAGGCTTAGTAATAGGGTCCCGTTTATACTCTTTGGGTACAGAACCCTAAAAACCATTATTAAAACTGAAGGTTTAAAACAAGTCATGAAAGGACTGACCGAAACAAAAAACTGGATACCTGCAATCAAAGATAACAAGAATACAATTGTTACCAAATGCTGGCATATATTGGCAATAGGTAGGACAGACCGACAGACATCGTAGGCTTAGTAATAGGGTCCCGTTTTTACCATTTGGGTACGGATCCCTAAAAAATCAAGATAGTCCCCCAGGCATTGCAATATGCGGTTCTTTGAACTCCTCAACCCAGTCCAAAAGGTAGCCACTCTGGATCTGGTGACGGCAAAGAAATCCGGAACCCGTGCATCGGCGAACATGCTCGACGCTGCAATAACGAGCTTTCTTCACAAGGATGCGAAAAGCGTTATTGTATTAGCCCTTATGGTATGGTACGTTTTGCGTTTAAAATTAGTCCATTGATGACATGTGTATAGGCATAGACAGTAGGCTTTAAACAATGTCGTTTTTACCTCTTTGTCGCAGCTTGAAAATTGGCGCGCGAGCATGTTGCACCTGATGGACAGGCTCCTTCTTTCTCGTTCTAAATCTATGTCGTCACTCATATCCTCTGTCAAAATGAGACCCAAATATGTGATATATTTTAATGTTTCAGGAAGTTTTTAAAGGGGTACAGTACATTTATCTGGATAAAGTGCAAAATAATTTCACCGGCAAAGCACACGTACGGTTCGCGAGCGCCTTACTGTGCCGGGATGCGAGGGCACTGCTAAAACAAGTCAAAACTACATACCATGGCCTGAAGATTTCCGTCGATTACGAAAGTGACAGTACGTATATTTTTCTATGCTTATTGCTCGAAAAGTGTCAGAAGTCCTGTGTACATAATGTAAAAGTATATAGCTATCGCCCACATAATATGAAACCGTGCGATGAATGCAAGGGCGGATCAAGCTTTGGTGCCAGGGGGCATCACATAGTCGTGGTCAAAACGCAAGAAGTTTTAATAAAAAAATTATAATAAATTTTTGTATTAATTAGTGGTCCACCTACATCCTGGACCCAGCCCATCATGACCCCATGACCCCTCCTGGATCCGCCCTTGAATGAATGTCGGTTTTGAATAGACTCCTTGCCAGATACTCTTTCGTCCATTCATTTACGCGCATGCGCTATAAATGAACGCGAAAACCACGTACGCACTAAGTGAGTTGGCGCCATTTTGTGATTTTCTTGGTACTGAATTACACATTCCAAAACTTCTAAGCGTGATTCGTGATTATCCTTGTGTATTCAGTGTCACCGGCCAAGTGCGAGTTGGGCTCGCGCACTGAGGGTTCCATACAAAAAAATAGTGCAAAAAGACAACATCACGCCCAGGCGGTCACCCATCCAAACCGCGGTCGGTACTTGATGGGACGTGGTCCAAGTACCACCCGACGTTGCTTAACTTCGGTGATCGTACGAGAACCGGTGATGAATAGAATTTTGTCACCGACTCGCACTTGGCCAGTATTTATTATTTGTTGTTTTATTTTAGAGTGTGTAGGTACTATTAATCATACCAATTTTGACGCTTATACGTATTACCGTTTTTACATTAGATAAAATACCTACTAAAATATGTTTTAAAAAAAGTTTGCTGTTAGGGAATTTTCCACTGTAACATTACATATTCTGTGAACATTTCAACTGGCTATTTATTACGGTTCGAAAGATACAGCCGTAAAAGGTAGGACGGACAGACAGACGGACAGCATAGGCTTAGTAATAGGGTCCCGTTTTCACCCTTTGGGTATGGAACCCTAAAAATGAGTTCAAGCTCAGAAATGGAAATTGATCTGACATATCCCCTAGACATAGTAGAGGAGCAGCAAGCTCTCAATCTAGTCTTTTACCTACAAAATCTCGAGAAAAATATACTTAAACACTAATACATAATAATACTTACTAAACACTTAAAAATCGATATTACAGAAAATCCAGTGTTATGGCTCCCTAACAATACACCAGACTTCAAGGCAATGAAAGAAAGAGACAATGAAAAACCGGGGCTACAGTATCGAAATGTGATACCAATTACTCATACAAACAAATATAACCGGAAACTACCACCCAATCAAAAGTGGCAAGACTGGCAAAAAAACTACGACAACTACAATTACCCTCCAGCGTAAGTAAACATATTTATTACTAGCTGTCCGCCCCAGCTTCGCACGGGTATAGCTTATAGCCTATGTCACCCGGGGATTATTTAGTTTACTAACTAAAACGGCACACAACGCCAATTACATCAGTTAATCGAAAATTAAAATTGTACATAATGAAATAATAATATATAAAACAATGCAGTAAGAATTTAAAACTATCACTTAAAGTCAATAAAATAAATTCAACTTAGCCTAGCAAAAAATATGATAAGAACACATTATAAAAAATAAATAAATTCATTAAATTAAAGTACAATTAACTACGTGGGGATAGTGTAGCTTCCCAACAGTGAAAGAATTTTTAAAATCGGTTCAGTAGTTTCAGAGCCTATTCAATGCAAACAAACAAACAAACAATAAAATCTTTCCTCTTTATAATATTAGTATAGATTAAAAAAAAAGTTGTATGTGCCTGTGTCCCAGCAGTGGTATGGTAACATGGTAGGCTGATAAATTATAGCGGGGGTGCAATAAAACGTCCTTGCCACTATAAAAAACACAGCAACTGAAGAATGAAAATATTCGATTAAGGACTGTAATAAAACAAAAGTATGAAACAAGAGTGAAACGCGTCGAGTCGATCGTCGACGCACGAGCAGCGTGCGGTCGCGGGCTTGTACTTCTTCTTTCGAGTCGATGTCCCGCAAAATACAATTCTATTTTCAAATCAAGTTTCTAGGCCAAAACTTTGCCACCCCAATGGCACTCTCCGCGGCTTCATTCAGGTCGTCTTGTGTGCAAGTTGTAGGACACATTGCACAGTCCATCAAGTGTGTCATTGTCTGAGGGTTCACACCACAAACACATTCGGTGTCAGAGCCCTGTCACTGGCACTGTCGGTTCAGGGCTTGTACTAATTGTCACTGACTGCGCATGGGCGCTGCGCTCGCAGACGGCTCGAGCGACGGCGGTGCGGTGTCGCGGGAGACGGGGAGCGGGGGGTGGCTGCCAGTCCCGCGCGTTCTGCTATAAAATATAACTAAAATAAATATCATAATTATTATTTTCCAGCCAAGAGCAAGGTAACACGGGCGGCAATATATTCCAGAACAACATGATTCTGATCAACCAAGATAAACAGGGCAGCGATACATACGGGCTCAGTACGGCTTTTCTCCATTCCATCGGGCTATCACCGCCACTTACATCAAAAATATTTGTGGATCATGTATGTATGAAATACTAGCTGTAGCCCCAGACTTTGTCAGCATAGACTTTCATATAAACGTTCAATTAAAATAGAATGACTTTTTTAAAATTAATTCATAAATAGCGGATCATAAATAGATCCCATCAACGAAAACAAAATTTAAATTAGTTAATGAATAAATAAGTTACAAGAAGTTTAATTTCATGGTAGATAGAGAGCGCACTATACTGAGTTATGACATCATGCCTCAGGCGCGCCATACAAATGCTATACTAACACACACTTTGCGAGAAAGTGACACAGTATCCCATTCACCTAAAACTTTAAACGCTCATATCTCAGTGATTTATCAGCTATTTTAATTATTTTTTTCAGTATGTGTGTAATGTATTTAATTATATTCATCGCTAAGCCTGTTATTGGTAATGTAATTAATTAAATGTTATAGGACACATGTCCATTTGTCCCCGCAATAGACCTGTGTCATATTTTTTTTAACCTCATAAAAAAGCTGATCATAAATAGAAGCACACCAACGAAAACAATATTAAAATTTGCTCAAAAATAAATAAGTAGGTTTTTTAATTTTATACTAAACTAGCGGTCCACCCCAGCTTCGCACGGGTATAGATTATAGCTTATGTCACCCGGGGATAGTGTAGATTCCCGACAGTGAAAGAATTTTTCAAATCGGTTCAGTAGTTTCGGAGCCTATTCAATGCAAACAAACAAACAAACAATCAAATCTTTCCTCTTTATAATATTAGTATAGAAGTATAGACAATCAGCTATGCCAAATAAAAATCTTTCATCGGGTAATATTGTCTATACAAATGATAATGTTAAGTTGTGTAGAGACTTCCCGCTAAGAGCTGGCCATTCACCTTATAAGAAATTATTGTACATTCAATATTATTCGATGCCATCGCTCAAAAGCGGGGAAGGAAAACATCAAGGAAACCGGTATGTCCAATCTCAAAAGCTCAAAGATATGACAGTCACCTATAAGCACTCGGCCAGAAAGGTGTATGGGCCCATTCTCCCTCTGTGTCCCAACAGTGGGAATATGATAGGCTGATGATGGTGATTAGTATGATTCGAAGAAGCCCATTTTGTACTTTATTAATCACTAGCTGCGCCCCGCGGTTTCACCCGCATTGATGAAAAATGGTGATGATGATGATGATGGTGATGAAAAGTATGTCTATGTCACTCTCCAGCCTTTGAACTCTACCCATGCAAAAATCAGGTCGCACCGTTGCTCTGTTGCTGCGTGAAAGAGGAACAAACAAACCAACAAACTTTGCATTTATAATATTAGTATGATATATGTGATTGTATTGCAGCTCCCCAGGGAGTATGATGACGAAAATATGATCCGCAAGCTGTTCAATCACGCCGGCTCCGTGACCTCGGTCGCGGTCATCACTAGAGTGAACGAAATACTGAAGGTGAAGGTGGACTTCGATCACCCTGTAGAAGCCGTTCAGGTAACTCATTCTCTCCAGTATCATTATTAGGATACTAGCAGCTCCCTGCAGTTTTACCCGGTATCCTACATGAACTTACTAACCCCTTGAACTTTTCCGGGATAAATAGTAGCCAATGTGTTAATCGAAGGCTTAAGACATTTTGTTATTTTGTTTATTTTGCTGCTCCGCAGACTCCTGGGTCCGTGTCCTTAGTCAACTTTTTTTAAAAACTATTTCTGATTTAACACAAAATAAAAAAACCTTATTACTATGATACTACAAAGCTTTAAAGCCTTTGATTATTATAGTTTGGATTCACCTTAAACTCGAGGCACTACCGAAGAAAGTCTGCGAAGAACTGAAGGGAGGTAAACACGTATTGCACACACTGACTTCACACTTCTTACTGGTCTATAAACGCACACTTCAATATTGTGCAGCACACAAATGCAAACGATATGATCAAAACGTCATTAATTTGATGACCGTTTCAGTATAAGTGTTAAAGGGGAAACTGTAGGTAAAACATTTTTTTATTTTATTTTATTCATAACGTTATTTTTTCTCAGGTATAAATTATCGATGATAGGTACCATATCTACATCTCCGCTAATATTATTAGCAGATAAAGTTAATGACTTTGTTTGTAGAGCCCAAAATTCAAATAACAGGGGGCGTGTGAGGCGTGTCACCACAGAAAAGAAAAAAAATATGTTTAAATTAGAATGGTTGTTAAGGCATTTTTGTAAGAAATTTGTAGCCAGTTGCACCCATATAAAGGAAAGTCAGTCATTCGAAATCAGTTAGTCACTGTGATACGGAGTTCGACGCGTTGATCTAAATAAGAATGTTCAATCAAGATTCACTCATAATGCCTGGTATCAGATTTTCCTTCTCATTTCCGTTCTATTTACTTCTTTTTTCTGTGCGTGCCACAATCTCAAAAGCATTCTTATATTAATCTTACATTGAGCTCTGTATCGCTCTCATAGCCAATGAGAGACCAAAATAAAATCACCTAAAGCACCAAAGTAAGCACCTTGTATAAGTGCTATTCTTTAAGATACCGAGAAGGTAAAACACACTAGTATGTGTCGATGTGTGCCAGTTTGTATGTTTGTACATTTGACTATATGAACATCTTGTAAAAAAAATCTGGGCACAAGGGTTAGTTCAATGGTTGTTTGTTTGAATTGTATTTTTTTGTATTAAAGTATAATTTGGATTAATTTGGATCCCACGTCGAACCTTATCGCGTAAGTCTGGTGGTGATGGTGTCCGTCTTCTGTCTCACTCGTGCGCATGGTTCGAGTAAGTTAGTGCGAGCAGGATAGCACGCGATCTCCATTCCCACTAGACTACAAAATAAGGCCCTGGGCACGGAATACATATAAGTACAAGTACCGAAGATTAACTCCGCCAATCATTTAAATAAGTAGCGACTCTTGCTACTACACAATAAAGTGCAATTCAGGACGTGCGAGCGCTTACTACTTACAGCCATATTAACCTCTCTGTCTATCGTCGCGGTATCTCTGTCGGCGGCAGTTTTGTCTAGAGACGAATTCCTCCACGTACTTGTAGCTTCATACCTATAGTGCGGAGTGCGTCAGGTCTGCCCTGGGTCATCAGCTCAAACCGTTAAAAGATTTTCATGATTCTCATTTGTAAACTAATAGCTTTTGGATTATTTTCAGGCTATAACCATGTTCCACGATCGAGAAGTCTACGGTAGGAAATTGGTAGTGCGCATGGATTTTACCTACAACGCATATAAAAGATTCCTACCTGCGGGGCTCAAGGCTTTCGGCCCCGGTTTGGGCAATGAAGGTCTCCCCATAAAGAACGTAAGGAACACAATAGAACTGCAAAAAGCAATAAATATGATTATGAACGAAATAACAACTATTAAAAGTGGAAATGAAAATTATCAAGGGATTACAGAGTTCCAGAGGAATGATGGGTACCAAGGGACTGGAGGGTTTCAAGGAAATAATGAGCACCAAGGGAGTATAGGGTATCAAAGGACTGGTGGGTTTCAGGGGAATAATGAGTACCAAGGGACTGTAGGGTATCAAAGGACTGGAGAGTTTCAAGGGAATAATGAGTACCGAGGGACTAGAGGGTATCAAGGAAATAACGAGCACCAAGGGACTGGAGAGTATCGAACTGAAGAGAATGCGAATGACAATAGTAGCATGCATTCTGAGAGCCATCAAACATCGCAACCACCATTGAACTCTTCATATTCTCCATTGATCACTTCACAACTACAGTTGACCACTCCACAACCCCAGCTGAACACAACAGCGCCCGCTGTCAATAATGACGCACCAGCTATGAATAATAACATTCAGAACTCATTAGCAACTTTAGCTTCTAATTTGACAAACCCGGTGGCAAATAATCCTTTGTTAGCGCTCAGTGCCCTCCTGAACCCTCAAGCAAGCCAAATGCTACAGTTGCTGACACAGCAAAATGCTGGGAACAGCTTACTCGCTGGTCTAAATACGTCACAAACACAAGTGAACCCACAACCACAAGCGTCGACTGGTTGGAATATAAGTCAACCCGCTGATTTGCAAAATACGCCTGGATGCAATTACAATATGCAAAGTGGACCGAATATGCAAGGTGGACTGAATATGCAAGGTGGACCGAATATGCAAGGTGGTCCGAATATGCAAGGTGGTCCGAATATGCAAGGTGGTCCGAATATGCAAGGTGGTCCGAAAATGCAAGGTGGTCCGAATATGCAAGGTGGTCCGAATATGCAAGGTGGTCCGAATATGCAAGGTGGTCCGCATATGCAAGGTGGACCGAATATGCAAGGTGGTCCGAATATGCAAGGTGGTCCGAATATGCAAGGTGGTCCGAAAATGCAAGGTGGTCCGAATATGCAAGGTGGTCCGAATATGCAAGGTGGTCCGAATATGCAAGGTGGTCCGAATATGCAAGGTGGTCCGAATATGCAAGGTGGTCCGCATATGCAAGGTGGTCCGAATATGCAAGGTGGGCTGAATATGCAAGGTGGCCCGAATATGCAAGGTGGGCTGAATATGCAATGTGGCCCGAATATGCAAGGTGGTCCGAATATGCAAGGTGGTCCGAATATGCAAGGTGGGCTGAATATGCAAGTTGGCCCGAATATGCAAGGTGGTCCGAATATGCAAGGTGGGTCAAATATACCAGGTGGACCAAACTTGCAAGGCAGTTCTCAAGGTAATTTTATTATTATTTCATAATGGTTGACAAGATTCTACTGTTGGGTATCTATAACTACATTGATTTGACATTTTATATTCTTTCAGGTGACGCTGAGCAAACTTATAAACGAGACGACTGCACTGTGGTGTTTAACTATGTATGTATTTCCAATATCATAACTAGTTGTTTTCTAAATGGCAATTATATTTTTTTTACTGCGCAAGTGTCTTTATTAACTAAACAATATACAAGCTAATACTAACACTACAAAGCAGTTAGACTGCCCATAGACCGTTGAAGGTCTAAAGAAAATCGATATGATCAAGCCCACTACCAGTTGGCAGCGTACCCAGCATGCTGGCAGCATTACCACGCTGAATGGCAATGTTTATGCGTTGAGCCAGAAACTCGCCAGCATTTTTGTCACGCGTCGCATTAACCTGGCGCTCTGAATGATTTTGGAATTGAATTATATTTTGAATTTTTATTGAAGGCTATATAATTAATCATGTATATTCTTTTGCTACGAGTCCAATTAAAGATTTAGTAATTCTGGACGAGTCGAAATGTTAAAATTAACCCTGTATATTCGAGAAAAAAGGTGGAATGAAGCAGATGCTGATGATGATTGTAAACTTATCCTATATGTAAAACTAGCGGCTCGCCTCGGCTTCGCACGGGTATAGATAATAGCCTATGTCACCCGGGGATAGTGTAGCTTCCCAACAGTGAAAGAATTTTTCAAATCGGGTCAGTAGTTTCGGAGCCTATTAAATTCAAACAACTTTTACTTGTTACTTGTGTAGCGGGCATTTTCCGCAACTAGGCCACTCATTGGCCCATTTTGCGTCACCCGGTTGCAGCTAATTCAGCCACCCGGTCTCAGCTGGCAAAGCTCAGAAAGCCAACAGCTCGCTTATGCCTGCGCAGCCTCCCAGAGCGTCCTCGGTGATCCGAGGATAATGTTTCGTTGTTCTGCCACGCTGCTGCACTTCAGCAGCAAATGTGCGGCCGTTTCAAAAATTCAAAATTTAAATTCAAACAAACAAACAATCAAATCTTTCCTCTTTATAATATTAGTATAGAAGTATAGATAATACCTAACTTCTTTTGCTACAAGTCACTTCAAGTATTTCAAAATAAGAACACTTTCCAAGGAAATACAACAGTAGTGTGGGTGTTGACAGCTGCCTCCGAGCGTTACCGTCGCAGCCCTGCAGAGCAAGATGCGCGAGATAGGCGAGGTGCGCTCGGCCTTGCTGACCGGCCCGGGCCGCGCCCTCGTCTCCTTCTACTCGCCACGAGACACCGACGCTTGCATTAGTATCCTTTACAAATCAACTAAAGGGTCTAGCACAGGGGTGTCCAACATACGGCCCGCGGGCCACAATGCGGCCCGCGGCGCCACAATGCGGCCCGCCAAGGTTCCTAATCTGGCCCGCGAATGAGTCAAAAGTTGGGTAACTTATTTTTTTTCGTAATTTTGTAAAGAACGGAGATTCACATCTATATCATCTATATCAGTGTGCCTGTGCATGTAGTTACAAGTGAAACCTGCTGTGAATTCCGCCGAAAGGTTAAAATTATACCCTTTCTACCATTTTACTTATATTAGTCTTGATTTGCTCAGTTACGAAACATGTCTTAGCCCGCCATAGTTACAAAGTTAATAAATCCGGCCCGCCACAAAATTTTATTGGACACCCCTGGTCTAGCACAAAGATAATATAACCACTTGATTGCGCAAGTAGTCAAAATTCCCTTTTGCAAAATGATGCCACGGCGGTCGCGGGGCAGGTTGTGATTGGAGACTCAACGCGACTCGACGCTTGTGATTGGATAATCAAAGTCATTCATTCATTCGCGCCTAGGATTGACACCGCTCGAAATAGATTAGTTTGTAAAAAATAATAATAGATAGGCTTTGCCGCCATCTCGCCTGATGTTAAGCGATGATGCGGTCTACGACGGAGCACGCTTGCCTAGAAGAAACCGATTCATTCTCGACTTGAAGACACCCAGATTGTAACTATCGGGGAACACCAATTCAGGCAGCGAATTCCACAGACTAGCAGTTCGCACAATAAATGTGAAATCAAAGCGCTTCGTATGGGTTTTCGGAATATCAACCATAAAACGATGTCGATTTTTCCGTGCCCGCCCGACATGTTAGAACCTTTAGCTTATGCGGGGTAATAGTCAAGTGGTTATATTGTCATTGGTCTAGCTGTCTAGCAGGATAAGGAAGGAGATGTGCCCCTGTGAGGAATATTGGAATATTCCAATGTCGGTTGGTTACCAGCTTATAATTGGGTAACACACCAATTTTCAGCCCCCTACTACTACAACAGTTCTACGCGATATAGCTTCAAAATGATTAATGTTCCTTATCGTTGTACAGAACTACTCGATCACACTAAAGTGGACGGTCAGACCATCGAAGTGAGGTACTTGTGAGCTGGGTAAGTAAGAAATCTTGTTCCTTAGGTTTTATCAAGAAATATAGACTAAGAGGAAAGGCAACAGCGGAACATCAGAACGTAGCTCGGAAATTTGCCTAAAAACGGTTTAAACTTAGATGGCACCATAATTTGAGCGTGCTATAGGTTGTCTCGAACTTCCGTAAGCGCTGCAGTCAGATAGCGTACGAAAGGGTTCTACAAATTACCGTAGCGCTAGTATCGCGGTCAAGTTTCGGAACATTTCAATAGAATAAAGAAAATCGCCATATACTGGTATGGGATGCGCTTCTCTTGAAATGTTGCGAAACTTGACTGCGATACTAGCGCTACGGTAATTTGTAGAACCCTTTCGTACATTATCTGACTGCTGCGCTTACGGAAGTACGAGACAACCTATAGCACGCTCAAATTATGGTGCCATCTAAGTTTATACCGTTTTTAGGCAAATTTCCGAGCTACGTTCTGATGTTCCGTTGTTGTCTTTCCTCTTAGTCTATCTTCCTTGGTTTTATACTCTGTCGCAGACGTCGCAGTAGACAAAGCGTTGTCAATGCTGAAAGAGGCAAAGCTGCCGGTCAAACTATATTTGCGGCTTTGGCACAATTATGGAAAGCAAGCCAAAATGTAGCCTTACTTATAAGCCTAAATATACATGGGGCAATTTTGCTAGACGAGAAATATTAGTCGCTTTTGGATATTTGAAATTGTAGATATGGACATTTTATATTTATGGACTATGATCATCTAGATAAAATACTTATAGAGTCACAGTCTCTTAGTGAAAACAGTAAATAAAAAAGTCCGAGCGTCGTTGTACATACCTAGAAATCAATTATGTAGATCGCATTGCCACATTTACTCCAGTTTAGACGTTATGTCGCTTGTCCGCTATGTCAACGTAGCACTGGCATCGTGCGGCGTTGTAGTCTGATCGCGGTTGCGATCACAACTAATCAAAAAGTCGGCGCAATGCGTAGCGTGCGCCGAGATTTGGTTCGGACCGGACAATTTTGAACGTTTGTGACTGTATGTATTTTACCTCGATGACTATGATGTAATTTCGCATGTGACATTTCTTTGTGAATTATATTTACCATAAGGGGTACATGCCATGCCAGAAAATTTAACCAGATAAAGGAAAATATGTAGCAAGTTTTTGAATAGGGTAAATGTTATTATTATGATGGGTAAATGAAATAAATACAAGATATTTTTACACTTGTTAGGTTAAATAAGTCCGGTTGGATATATACAAGTATAAATAATTTATTTATTGTAATGTGCACTCGCAACAAGTTACAGAAAACCAGCATGCCTAGCATGTGCGCCACGAAAAATATTGTTGTTATTTCGTCGTTCGTGACGCTCTTGACAAGGCTACGTTTATGTATAAGCACGTTGTTATGTATATTACGTTCTCTCACGATAAATAGAATCGTCAAATTTTGTCGCGGCGTGCATCCTATGCTTACTGGCCACATTCTTGTGCATGCGATATTATTTCGGTCTTCGTCGCACTTATATCGATCAGAATGAGAGGCTGATGACAATACTAATATCGAGGGCCCTGGAATAAGCTACCTATATTCATATTAGATATTAAGATTTGCAAGTTGAAGTGGCAATGGGCGGGCCACATTACTCGAAGAAGCGATAATCGATGGGAAAGAAAGGTTGTTGAGTGGAGACCACGAACCGGAAGACGCAGCGTAGGTAGGCCGCCCACTAGATGGACCGACGACATGGTGATAGTCGTGAGGATCCAGTGGATGCAGATGGCAGGCTGTCGTTCAGTGTGGCGTAGGCATATGCTCAGCAGTGGACGTCTTCTGGCTGATGAAGATGAAATTACATGCCCGTAAATAATTTTTCGATATAACAATTCCACAGAAACAGAAGTTTGTTGCACTGTGGTTGCGAAATTCATAAATTAATAGAAAACTGAGACTAGGTTGACGATACGCTGTTTCAAACTTTTGCAGTTGCTCTGTTTAAATTAATTAATACAAAAGGTAGTATCAGTATTTAAGGTTTTAGTTTTTTTTATCTGTAAAGAATTTACAATTTCACTTAAACTTTAACTTAAATAGTATAAATAGGTGAGTATAGGAGGTCTTTGCCAATGAAAATGTGTAAACTTAATAAGGTTCATAATTTTTAAGAAATGTAGCTTGACACTTACTACAGTAATATATGACGTTCATGGAATTGCTTTGTAAGAAAATTCCTTCTTTCTGGCTACTTTATATAGGTTATTACATACTTCTAACCATTTAGTTTAGTCCTAGATAGAACTCTTTATTGTGTACACCAGAAATAATAGTTACAAACAGATAGGAAACATTTACGAGCTAGCGCCTCAAGTGGCGGCCTTATCGCTAAAATCGATCTCTTCCAGGCAACCATTACCAGGTCCTAGATATTTATTACAAAAGTAATAAGTACGATAGTGTAGCGCGTAGAATTATTTTTAGGGTAGATGATTTCTAGAGTGGAGAAAATTGCCTAGGTGGGGTGCGGAACTGAGTAAAGCGGCGCAGAAACTGGTCGCAAAGAACAGAAGACCAATCTCAGTTCAGGCCAACGTCCAACAGTGGACAAATATAGGATGTTTTGAGTTCACGCGAGTTTTGATGAAAAGTTTTGAGGGCTTGATCAGTAGTAACTAAGTGCTGAAAGGCCTCAATATCTAGGTACCGATTTAGCCAGAAATTTTAATGTATAGGAGTAAATATATAAACAGACACATACACCCGAAAACATTACCTTCCTTCTTGGCAGTTAGGTAAAAAAGGAATAATTAATATACTTATAGTAGTTAAGACTGAGGTTTTGCTTTAAATACTGGCCTTATTAGATCCCGGAGTCACAAGTCCGTTTAAAACAAGTTTTTTTGCCAGAAAGTGAAAAGAAGATTAGATGTCTCAGACGAGTGGCATAGGTAAAAAGAGTGTAAACAGATATTTTAGATGATTTAAAGCTGATTTGGTTCTCTCTATTCTTCGATCTTTAAATTTAAAACTACATTTTTATATTTTAAAGTGTGTTCTATAAGGTCTCGGAAAGATTACTTGGGCCTGAACAATCGTACCTGTTAAAGAGTTACAAAGCGGCAAGCCCTTGGTTAAATAAAACTAACGGTACAACAAAATAAAATAAATCAACAAAATTCAATGTGAGCTTAAAGTAAAAATATTTTTATGTGTTGTGTTAGCCAAATATAACTTAAAAAATTAACCTCAGCTCTGAAACTGAACCATGCAATTGTACCAAACGGAGTCATCACTACTGCCTGTGCCGCTATATACTATATTTTTTTATAGAATAGGTCTACGTTTGGCCACCAACTCGCCCGATGGTAAGCGACGGTGTAGCCGAGGATGGAACACGTTGATCTAGAAGAAATCTATTCACTCTAGCATTAAAGATGTGTATAGATTGTAGTAACGTATGCGTAACATTGTTCTAAGTATTTATTGGTTAAAGGTGCACTGCCACTAGCTCTAAGCAAAACGTTGCAGACGATGCGTTGTAGCTGCTTGCTACTTTTACTTGCTGCTTGTGCTACGTATCGTCTGCAAGCGGCTAAGGGCAGCGTGAATATTATGTAAATTAAGTACATATTGTTGTATTTGAGTAGACGCTATGTGGAATGGTGTATGGTGTGTAACAAATGTCTCCATACGAACGTGATAAAAACAGTTTGTAACGTTCATTGTATGAAAGGTTGTTTTTTATTTCCTGAACTAACATTGTGTTGTGTCTATTTCAGTGAAGTTCGCGTACTGGACAGAAGATTCTTTATTGCTAAGAAAGTAGATTTTAGGTAGTTTATATAGACGGTTCACGATTGGAGTAGGTTTTAAGATATGGGTTTGCGGAGCTCATTTTAGGGAAGATTTGAGTTATTGAATCTGTGAACAGATTACGTATAGGACAAGCTAATAGTGGTATGGTAAAAGATTACATTCCGAGGCTGCGGCTGCATTGCTGCCGCGGCATTGCTGCGTAGCATGGAATGTATTCTCATATAAACCTATAGAGAATGTATGGGGACCAGCAGCGTTGCGGCAGCATTGCTGCATGCTGCCGAGTTCGGAATCATACCTTTAACGTATGAATAATAATACCTTAAAGATATGAATAATATTACCTTAAAGGTATGATTCCCAACTCGGCAGCAAGCAGCAGTTCTGCCGCAGCACTACTGGTCCTCATACATTCTCTATAGGTTTATATGAGAATACATTCAGAGCTACGCAGCAATGCCGCGACAGCAGTGCAGCCGCACCCTCGGAATGTATTAATCAAAGAAAGTAGTGCTGCGGCAGCACTGTTGCGTGCTGCCGAGTTCGGAATCATACCTTTAGTGATGCCTATTGTTTAAGGTAGCATTTGACATTGATTTTTAGTAAAGTTATCTTTTAAGACTAATGTGTTTAATTCCCTGTTCCTAATTACCCTATATTTATAGAATACTAGTATTTGCTCGCAAGTTCGCCCATTCTGGAACGAAACTTAGGCTATGTTATAGAGTTATAGCATAGCTTTCAGTAAATGGAAGGTTTTTACAATAGGTCTATAACCCTTCAAAGTGAACAACTATCAGAAAACAAGTTCACTATTCGAGAAAAAAAATATTGTGTTCTGGCTATACAAAATGGATCACGTGATCGATCATATTGTATGAAGACACAGTTTTTTTTCGAAAAGGTTAAGGTTTCATGAGGTACGCACGGAACAGCGCGCCCTCACATCTCAGGATGCGGAAGGTTCGAAAAGGAAGCAGCAACAGAACAGCGGATTGACTTGATATTTATAAGCTTTTATTTAACTTGCAATGTTTGTTAGTTTCTTTAGGTCAAATTTTGCAAGCTGAATTAGAACCAGTTATTCCTAACGGACCCAGGTATGTCCTGAAACTGCGACCAGAACCACCGGAGGATGGGCAGCAGCGTCCTATTAGTACGCGGTGAACGTACTGCGATCCCCAAGCCGCAAGCGTGGGGATTATGGAAACACCCCTCTCTAAGAGCGAGGCCTTTGTTCAGCAGTGGACGTTTACTGGCTAATAAGTTTAAGTTTAAGTTTATTTATTTCATTGATACAAAAGCCACTAAATTTAATACTTAAAAATACTAAGCTAGCTACTTATTATTTTCATTATAGTACTTAGGTATATACACAATATTGATGTGTGATGTGATTCCTAACCGATATTGCTGAAATTATGCATACAACTTTAGCTCAGGTGCTTTATTATATTAGCTTTAGGTGACATATCTGACAATCCAATAGTGAAATATTTTCAAAATGGCCGCCGCCACAAGATGGCGGATGATGTTGGTATATTTTAGTCACCCTGTTAAATACTGTTACTGTTAAGTGCTGTTGGGTATAAAATGAAAGAGCTTGAAGAGCTTTGCAAAAGCTAAAAGTTTAGTAATTTTTAAACTTTCGCGATTTGAACACATGTTTTAAATGTTTATCGGGACTTATCATGTATTATTTAATTTAGGTAAAAATATGTACCTTTTGCTCGACGTTTCGACCATGTTACAATGGCCGTGGTCACGAGGTCACGACTGAAAACTGCGGGTGAGTCCGGCGAGAAGAGCGGGTGTTTTCTCCTACCCTCACTTGATCTTGAAAAATCGCAGGGCAGCTAAAAGTTTGTTTTGCAGGACCGGAGAGTGACAGGATACTAATCCTGAAAAGAAGTACGATTCCTGAAAAAATATCCAAGCGGGTGGGTGATACCGCGGGGGGCAACTATTAATAGTAGGTATAACTTCAAGAATCAGAAAGAAATTCTCAAGAATAGGAAAGATACCAATTATAGGGGAGAGCTACTAAGAGCTCATAGCTATCAGGCAACTAAGTACTTAATTACTGCACATTATCTACAAGCTGTTCTCAAGGAAGGTAGTCTTGCACTGAGACTACAAGATTCAGCCTATGGAGTAGGCCATGGTATAATAATACACTTCGCCAGGTATGCCATTCCGAGACAAAGGTCACAAACAAGCCTAGGTACGCTGTAGGCTACGCTAGCATCGACGCTGTGTTGTAGCATGAATTCATAACTAAGCCAAAATCCGTATATTACCTGTAGGAATCCGATAAAATTAAGTGGTTTTTATTTAAATAATATGATTAATATATTAAATTCGTGTTTATCTTTAATTGCTTCGCTTGAGCGGACAAACAAAATTTCAATTGAATTGGTTTTTGTAGATTATTTACAAATTGTTTCCCAATTTCCGGGTTTGTTGCATCAAAGTGGCATCACTGGCAACTTGACAGTAACATACCTAATGAAATGAAATTTATTCACTATAAATACATGTGTCCGTGAGTGATAAATGACGTAGGCATGTGTCACTCCCGGAATGCCAGATCTTGTTTTATTGGACCATGGAGTAGGCCAAGTTTTAAAGTCAGTTCAGCACCGTAGAGCATATTCACGCTGCGGCAGATTGTACAGGAGACGAGTGGAGTACTGGCGGTTCTTTAACTAAGCGTTTTAACTGAGTAACGCAATCGAGTTCCAGTGCCCGTTCCGTTGCAGACCATGCGAAGTACCTCCTACGAATCATCTGCAACGTTTTGCTTACCTAGTGCACGTGGTAGTGGAAGTGCTTAGTAGCACTTCGCGCTGGTCCTTGCGCAAGTGAAGCTTCGTTTCTCCGCACTACTCGTGCGACGCCCACTGCGGATCGTCTCGTACTCGTCCGAGTACGTACTCGCACGCGAGTTGTGCGCGTTACCGCGCGACTGGCTATAGGTATTTACGTTTAAACGCCTACTTTCACTTGCTACTTGCATGGTCTGCAACGGGCCTAAGACAGAATTACTAGCACAAGTAGTGTAGGCATAAGATGATGTGCTGACGACATCGTTATAATTAATAATACCGATTAGTCTAATACCGAGCAACGACTAGTTTTTGACGACTGGTTTGGCTCAGTGGTACCGGGTTCGATTCCCAGCCGGGCAGGTGTTTGAATGATGAATTTAAATATTTGTTCTAGGTTCGGGTGACAGTTGTCTTTGGCTTTGTGCGTGTAGGTGTACCAATGGCACCCCCGACACTAGGAAACCTAGTAGAGAGTTCCCAGTTATTAAGAAATATCTTTCGTCGTCCGTTGTACTAGCATACAGGCCGGGGACAAATTGTCTTTTTACCGTTTTTATCCTGCGAGAAAAAGACAAACGTAGGTACCTATCCATATTCTTCTAGCTTTGTCTCGTCTACGCGCGGATAAAAACGGTGGAAAGACACGACCCGTGCTCGCCCTGCTGAAAGCTCATCCACATGATATAATTGATAGGAGTAAATAGCACACTGGGATTCTTCCCTTACACCTGTAAAATGTGGAATGAGCTCCATTCAGCGGTGTTTCCGAGAAGCTACATGGGGTTCGTCAAAAGGCAAGTTAATATAGTCTTAAAAAGTCGGCAACGTGTTTGTGTGCCTCTGGTGTTACAGGTATCCATAGGCGACGGTGACTGCTTACCATAAGGCAGCCTGTCTGGCCACCAATGGCAGCAAAAAGTAGTCTGTCGTGTCGTCTCGTCACCCATCCTTCAACCAGTGCGCTTGCCCTGGAAGCGACTTGCTCAGGGTTGTTGCTCAAGTTCAGAATCGCTCAATGAGCTATTTTTGGCGTTTCTCTGAGTTATTTATAAGGAACGAAATAATACACTAGCTAGAGAAGCAAAGTCACCGACATGGCACAGTGTTTTTTAGCGAACATAATTAAATCAATAAAAAAAAAAAAACAAGGTCTAATCATTAGCTAAATACGTAATATAGATACCAAACATAATTATTGCAGGTTATGATAAGGTCCAGCGCGTTGCGCTACTAAGCAGTTTCACTGCCACTTTCATTAAGCACCGTTGCAGATTTTTTTTGTTTAAATCTTTCCGTGGTTGCAACTGATGCATAGTAGACGCTTGCTACTTCTACTTGTTACTTTTACTACGCATCGTCTGCAATAATAAAGAGAAGAATTAATATTTATAAAAGTATATTTAATTTATCATACTTTTCAAAAGGAATATTACAACGACCCAAAGGCATCTGAAGAAGCGTTTGAAAACGAGTGGTTTAAAACTGGATACATTCTAAAGAGACGAGCTCTGGAATTACTACTTCGTTGAAACATTGAAACTTTTGCTGAAGTACAAGCACTTTAAAGTAAGATTATCATGAACTACTCTTCGACCAAAATAAAATTAATGGCGCCCAGAAGAAGCGCATTTTTGAAGATTGCAAAATGAGCGCCGGCGCTCACTTCGTTTCAGTCGGTCTCTAGCCGTAGGAAGTGCGATACATACTTTTGTTACCATGATAACGAAAGATCTGACAAAAATATGTTTAGTGTGTTTTCCCGAAGTGTAAATACACAATAAATAACCGCTATCTATTTTTTGTAACAAATAAATAAATAAAATAACTATTTGGGACATTTTTGCACACGGTCATCTGGCCCCAAACTAAGCAAAGCTTGTGATATGGCTGCCAGAGACTGATATACATACATATATAGTTTTTAAATACATACTTAAATAGATATTAACAACGAGATATAGAACAAACAAATGTTCATCACACAAATGTTTGTCCTAGGTGGGAATCGAACCCACGCCCTCAGGCTCAGAAGCTAGGTTCACTACCAACTGAACCAACGGGCTATCAATGTACCTACAATACATGGTTATAATTAAGTGTTGGAGTATATGTCTGACGGTTTTGACTCGTTTTTACTGAGCAAGTTCAATGGTTATGGCGCGTCCATTCATTTTATTTTGGTCGAAGGAACTACTAGACACTGTCCTTATAAGACTAATGGTAAGAAAATAGTTCAGTGTAGGTACCTCAGATCAAACAAAGAAGGGAGATATGGTCAGGTGGCGTGGTGGGTGCGAACGTATCAGGCCTAAATCAGGTTTGATGTCTTTAGTCGAATTAACTCTGCAGCCGACTTTGAAAATGTATCCACGGGGAGAGTGTATCCCTGGGGAATAAATCGCCTACAGGCCCTAATAAATATCTAGCCTCGTAGGGCCACTCTTTTGCAAAACGCAGGAACTTTATCATGGATGTTATTCTCGACTCCAGGGGATCCATAATGCATCCCATCCATCTTCCATAACGTCTCTGTGATCTTTACCACATTTAGGTAATTATTAAGAATGTGACAGTTGTACAATACCTCTTTCAGATATCACCATCAGATATGGAAGAAGTGATGTGAGTGCATCCAACCAAGTGTCTTAGACGTAGAGGTGAAGGGTATATCTGATCCGGAGTGCTGTTACTTACCAGTCCCTTGCGTCATTCCAAAACCTAGATGGAGCTCTAACCTACATCTATGATTTGGTGAAAGGTATTCTTTAATTCAATTTAATACTTTTGAACGAGCAAAACGAAGGTTGCGGAGTCAAGGTATCGGCATTTGTATGTATGTATATTTGTTTTATGATATCTTGTGTTATCATCATCATCATTTCAGCCTATCATGTTCCCACTGAGAGAAGAGATGCAGGATGGATTTTAATCCATTGTGCTGTCCCAGTGCATGTTAGAAAATGTCATATTATGTCTTTGAACTTCTGAGGTTCTTGATCATACCGGTTTCCTCACGATGTTTTCCTTCATCGTTGTTGAGCGATGGCATGAGACTGCATATAATTTATTTCAACATCGTCAGCCTGTAACAACCCACTGCTGGGTATAGGCCTCCTCTCCCTAAATCAGAAATCGTTTAATTGTAAAAACATTGCCTTGCCCCATTGATCCCTGCCCCATGGATCCCTGTCTCGGGTCAATTTCATCCACGTATGACCTGCCATGGGCCTGATGTCATCGACCTATCGGGCTGGTTGTCTGCCTACGGAACGCTTATCTGCTGTTGGCCGGGCCGAGGATCGTACCGGGTGGGGGTGATATCTTGTGTATATACAAGTAATTCAACCAATTTTTTTTTACATTTCAAGGTGTTGGACCGATATAGGGGTTCCGATGTCACTTTAGAGAGCTACTAATTATGACATGTAAGTTCATTTAGCATTTTAATTCTGTTTCTTGTCATTAAAAATCCTTCACTACTCATATTCGTAACTTAAATTGTATTTACATGAACTCGACTGTGGAAAACGGTGCTTTAATGGGTGTTAAAAAGTCATTTTATTTATTTATTAACCCTTTGACCGCCAAAGACAAACTTATCAATTATTGATAAATTTGACAAGCATTTGCGGGTCCCGGGACCTGATTCCATAACTTTAAACACGTGCGTAACGCGGCGCGTTAAGTTAACCTTTAAAGGTTGGCCTTTATTCCATAGGAAATAGAGTTCCAATTTTTTGTAATTAAATTAACACGGCGCGTTACGTGCGTGTTTTAGTTAGAGAATCAGGCTTAGGCGTAGCGGCTAAAAGGTTAAATAAAAGGCTTGCGTTTAACCGCAACCTCGGCTGATGGTAAACGATGATGCGGTCTACGATGGTGCACGCTTGCCTAGAAGAAACCGATTCACTCTCTATTTTAAGACACCCAAATTCACCCATTCAGGCGGCGCATTTCACAGACTTGTAGTTCGCACAATAAAAGTGGAATCAAAGCGCGTACGGGTTTCGGAATATCAACCGTGAAACAGTGTCGCTTTTTCGTGGCCATCCTGGCCTTCAGCAATAAAATGGGCAGGAGGGAATTAAGTTATTATAGGTATTAGGTTTGGTAGATGTAATCAGTGATCTCAGTGGATTTATGTAACCTTGTAGTATTTATTTGTTGTTTTGGCCCAATGACAATATTATCTTTGTTTTGGCCTAAGATATCTTAATATAAATCAATGTTTTTAGGTGCAAAATTTTTGAAAATAAATATTTTCTATGTCAACACTGTTTCATTTTATGGTTTTACCTTTTTGGTAAGGTTTATTCCACTTTAATGGAGGGAAATTTTCTAAATACAGGGGCCTTACGGACAAGTGCTAATTGCGGCACCTAATCCGTTCAGTTGGAAAATCACGCGACCGCTAACCGTATCTGGGCGCGATAAGGTTCACGTTCGCGTGATTTTCCAACTGAGCGGATTAGGTGCCGCAATTAGCTGTTGTCCGTAAGGCCCCAGGATTCCGAAAACAAAGACTGGTGATAGAGCACGTGATTAACACAAAAAAGCCAAGTTACATTTTAAAATAAAAGCGGCCAATTGTGAGTCGTGCTCGCGCACTGAGGTTTCCGTACTAACACTACCTAAAGTACAAAAAGTAGTGCAAAAAAAAACATCATGCCCAGGCGGTCACCCATCCAAGTACCGACCGCGCCCGACGTTGCTTAACTTCGGTGATCGTACGAGAACGATGGTGAATAGACATTTGTCACCGACTCGCACTTGGCCAGTATTTATTATTTGTTGTTTCACTTTAGATTGTGTACTATAATCATACCAAGTTTGACGCTTGTACGTATTTACCGTTATTACATTAGAGTACTTAAATTCAAAAATACTTTTAAAAATACGTTCGTTGTACCCCTTTAGTTTTTACTTTTTGACTTTATTATTATTTCTTAGTTAATCCGCCGTAGCATTACATATTCTGTGAACATTTTAACTGGCTATATATTACGGTTCGAAAGATAGAGCAGCGGACAGACAGGAAAGACAAACAACGTAGGCTTAGTAATAGGGTCCCGTTTACACCCTTAGGGTATGGAACCCTAAAAAGAAGGAGATAAAGGTGACATATTTCTATAAGTCATGTAATTATATTTCTAATAGTTATACTAATGTAACAAAATTTAAATACAACTCAAGAACTTCTCCCATCTGAGGACTGACGTTCATAATTTCTACGGTTTCTTCGTTTTAAATGTTCTATTTGCAGACAAACTTCTCTGTAAATGTTTTGTAGGCAGTAATTCGCTTCAGCTAGTTTCTCCGCATGTTTACTAGCTTCTAAACGTTTTTTCCTAGCTAACACTATCTCTTTGTTCAGGTATTCATTTTCTTCTAACAATTCTTGTAATTTGCACTCGTACGACTGTCGTACTTTCTCAGTACCTTGCATTTTGGGAGGGTTAAAATATCCAAACTGGGAGCCAGTTCAAAACTGGCAATGGGTAAACTGGGAAGTAGCTTCTTCAGCTTTCTATCTATGTAGAGAATATGTTACCTTACCAGTTGTTTTTAGCTGACACGCCTCTAGTTTTGCGTCGTGTAGTAGCTTCTCCAGTTCAATATTCTTTTCTTTTAGCTGTATCGCTCTGGTCATCTCCTGATGCTGCTTATCAGTCGCTTCTAGCAGTAGGACCTGGAGCTTTTGATTCTCTTGAGCAATCTTTCTCAAATGTGATGTAATGGCGAGGCTGGGAGGAGACAGCTTCTTTTTCAGTGCGATTTTTTTTTGGCTTGTCATAATACACAGTTTTCAAGATTATAGTAGAACTTTAAAATTTTGGTTAATTTTAATTTTGAATTTTGATTGGCTTGCTTGACAGTCTACGACAGTCGACAGCACGCAACACTATTATGTTGACAGTAGACTAGTGTTTTTTTTTTTTTAGTTTTGCCCCGTCTTGAGAAAAACACTTCGCCTCATTGTATTATTTTCCTAAACTTATGTTATTTCGAGTCTTAATTAATGTGTATAATAATTATTTATGAAGTGATATAACGAGGTATTATAGAGGTATTTTAAGGTCACGAGGTAGGTGTATTTTTGTGACGTTTCCAAAACGCCACAGGTAAAGTTTCCACCACTTTACTACATAACATGAAGAACATGAACATAACATGTATGTCATAGGGCATGACATTGACTTGACTGTGACTTAAGCCCTTTGCTAATTATGCGTAGTACAAGTAGCAAGTACAAGTTACAAGTAACTACTACACATCGTCTGCATCGTTTTGCACGTGGCAGTAGAAGTGCTTACTTAGTAGCACTTGCACTAAGCAAAACTATGCAGACGATGCTAATAACTTATAATTAGTGAGTTATGAATGCCAGTGCTAATATTGCACGTCCATTCAGAGACAAGTTTGTTTTCGGAGCTCTTAAGAACAGATTATGTCTGTATTACATCTAGGTTTACCAACAAACTACAATAAATATTTTTTGATTTTGATTTTGATGCGTAGTAGCTACTTGCAACTTGTACTTGCTACTTGTACTACTGTTTAGTGCACGTGGCAGTGGAAGTGGTTAAGACTTAGGAGCACTTCCACTGTCCTAAGTCCCAAGTGCTCCTAAGTCCTAAACACTTCCACTGCCAGTTGCACCAAGCAAAACTATGCAGATTTTGCATGCTCAACAATGATCTTAATGTTTTTAAAGTAGTTTGCTCTTTGGCTATCGTTGAATACACATACTAGAGGATAAGATTTGATACATCCCCTTTTTATGAAGTCTAACCTTTGCGAAATGTGGCTCACCAAAGTGGCAAAAAGTTGCCTCGCTGCATTGCCGTAGGTACTAAGCCAAAAGACATAGAAACTTGTAAATTACAATACTGATAGGTCATATTTAAAACCTTAATTCTAAATTATTTCGAACATTATAATATCTGATTATTACTTTTTGAGTAATTTTAATATTATTTTTTACTTTTTAGTTTTAGTTAAACAAGTATGTTACTTTATTATTTAAAAAAAAAACCTAACTATCATTCTATTAAACCGCTACCAGTGGGAACTGTTCCCAATATGCTGGCCTCATTGCCACGTTGTATGGCGATGGTCACCCTTTGAGCAAAGTAGAGGCCGGCATTTTGGTCACGAGTTGCGTCTACCGAAGATAAATCTTTGAAAAAAAAATTGGCTCCCTATCCCCACGGCCCCATTGTTTCGACCCCAAAAGGCTCAAAAATGTATCCACTGTCCAGTGTACCATTTTTGCGCCTTTTCAGATCCTCTGCAGATTCTGCCACCGCGCCAGTCCTAATCTGGGTTCCGGAAAGATGTGACGGCGCAAAGGTGTCAACGCAAGTCGCGTCCCACACTAAGGGCCGCCCCATCTTCCACGGAATCAAAGTTATAGTTTTTATACTTTTTGAGTTATAGTGATCAAACTGCAATGGTGTTGGTTGGGTTTCCTCACGATGTTTTTTTACCTGCCTTCTGAGCTTGGGGGCGTGGGTTCGATTCCCACCTAGGACAAACATTTATGTGATGAACATTTGTGTTTGTTCTATATCTGGTTGTTAATATCTATTTAAGTATGTATTTAAAACTATATATGTATGTATATCAGTCTCTGGCAGCCATATCATAAGCTTTGCTTAGTTTGGGGTCAGATGACCGTGTGTGAAAAATGTCCCGAATATTTATTTATTTTATTTATTTATTTAGCATTTTTGAGCGGTGGCAATATGGACAATACAACTAAATAAGTCATGTTTTAAATGTTTATCGGGACTTATCACGTATTATTTAATTTAGGTAAAAATATGTACCTTTTAAATAAGTAATTATTGCAAAGCCGAGAATCGAACTGGGTGCCGCCAGATTGTAAAGCGCACCAACATGCTACCGCTCGGTCACTATCGCTCATTGCATAAATTCAGTTCAGTGCTTCTTTGTTGCTACCATCGTGTCTATTAGTACGCCACCCTATTCTGATATCAAAAGCGAACGCATTTTGATGACTAGGTTATCAAGGCAAAGTGAGCCAAACAGAGTCAGTGTTAAGTGAACCCTGATCGAGTACGCATGTCGCTTGCCAGTGTCCTCATGATGTGTTGCTCCTGTGCGCTGCTTGTTTCGGACGCAGTGCCAGCTCCGCCGAAAAGGCTACAAACTGAAGGTAAGCTAAACTAAATTTGGACTGCATATATATATTGGACACTAGCTGCGCCTGCGGTTTCACCCGCAAGATAAAATCGTCATTAAGTTTTCTGAAATTTTCCAATTTGCGCAATTTTATTAATTTTTCTTTCCGTAAGAACCTTCTACAAAGAAAAAGACAACTTAAAAAAAATCTGAAATGTCGTTCTCAAGTTATGGCGTGACCAAGGTAAATAGGGATTCATTTTTATATATATACGTAAGATGAGCTGCGCCCCGTGGTTTCACCCGCTATTATACAGGAACCATATTTTTTGGGATAAAAAGTAGTCTCTGATAATCTGGTTACCTCCATATCAAGATCAGCCGTTCGGTGTTTAGTGTGGACAGACATACACACTTACACAGAAACTTTAAATATAATAATGTAATTTATATGAAGTACATTCATTGGGCCCGATTTGGATTTTCCTATCGTATGATTTAAGTTAACGGAGGAACAAAGTGGTTTCGATACTTTCTACATGAATATCTTATTTAAGGTTTCAAAGTATTGTGAAGATTGAAAAACCTATAGAATCAACTCTTTCATCAACACGTCCGCTTAACTCGGTCTCCTCTGTAAAGTTGCTCGACACCATAGACCAACTAAAAGTACCGACCACACTATCACATCCAAAAGGGCAAAAAAACCTGAATAGGTACGTATTTGGAAAGTTTGAGTTGGAAAGAAAAATGACGCGTTAATGGCGAAATTGAATGACCGGAAGGAAAGTACATATTTCAATAAAAGTTTTGTTATGGACAGTTTTGCAATCAAGCTTCACTTTGTGTAGAGTTTGATTGAAACAAAGTTTTGCCATGATAGGTCTTGGTAAAAATCTTTACCAAGTCGCCAAACCAAACGTTAGCGTTAGTTGAAAACACAGAAAATATATTATTTTTTGTTGAAACGTCCTATAGTTGATAGAGTGTATGCAAAAAGAGAAGCGTCGTAGGTATCGAGATCGCACGTGTGCTATAATTTACTGTTTTTAGTTCACCGTTATGCCACGATGCTTCTCTTTTTGCACAGACTGTCAGTAATTTTAATCGTATCTAAACGTATCTCAATTACGTAGTAGATAAATATGGCTAAGGTATATTAGGTAGAGCCGAGTAGGTATGTCATAAAACTGCGACCAGAGGATGGGCAGCAGCGTCCTATTAGTACCCACACGGTGAACATACTGCGATCCTCAACCCGCATGCCAAGCGTGAGGATTATAGCAACGTCCCTCTCTAAAAGGGAGGCTTTTGTTCAGCAGGGGACGTTTAATGGCTGATGATGATGATGATATTAGGTAGATATGTTATGCACAAGCAATGCTCTTAGTAATAAATCAACGCATGATTTGTTGCACCCACAAACGGGTCAGTAAGCCTCGTTGGTCTATTTAGAGCGTTGACATCGGTCGAGTCGCTCCTGCGGCGCCTTTGATCACGCTCTCGTGACCCATATCACTGGCAGCTACTGGCAGGATATGGACATACTTCGCGCCTGTCTTGGCCGTTCTATGATTTTTTGAATTATCGCGAGTCTATATTGACTTTCACGACCAAACAACTTACCAACCTATCTGAAAAGGGAGAGTAGATAGGTATACCTCATGTAAGTCGTAATGTTGACGCCCAGTATAACTCAGTACTAGCAAACATCAACATAGACATGGACATCGTTAATTTGTAACAGAAAAAAAAACTAGGTACAGGTTTTTTTTTGTCACAAACCGCCCCATCTTTGCACGATCCCGGTTGTGTACAACCGGCGCTGGTCTTCTGTTGGGACCTGCAGGCGACTGTGTTATAAGCATAAGGTCTCAGCTTGATTACCAGCCGGGTAGATGTTTGAATGGTGAATTAAACATGTCTGCTTTGCTTTTGTAGATATGGATGCTAGGTCTCCGTGTTTTGCGTTTGGACCGACAGGAAATCCTAGTGGGAGATGAGGAGCTAAGGGATAGTGACATACAGGTGTACCTAATACAATAATTTTTGTCCCGTAGAGTCAGGGGAGGATCCACGATTTCATTTGGGGGGGTAGCGTCATGTCTCAGCGTCATGTCTTTTGCCACCACGGCATACGAGTCGGTTTTACTGTCATGGCATTGCCAATAGATGCTTCACATAAAAAAAAACAAATTGCGAGTAGAATCGTGAGGTCAGCTAGCACAGAAAGGATCAAGTCAGAGAATCAAGTTAATACAAGGATCAGATAATACAAGGATTAATTTCCGCATTCCTCTAGTTTATGTATCCCGGTGTTCCGTGAAGATCATTCATGCCAAAACCGTGCGTGGGCAGCTGTTATTGCAAACTTTATAGTTTTGTAGTCTTTATTTGCGCAAAAACTAGGTCAGACGTAATTTTTGAATCAAGTATCCGGCTTGTCTCATTGAGTAATTCGTATCCAATTTAAGAAGCTGCAGGGACGGCTGTACTTTTTGATTTATTTTTATGTTGTCTTGTAAATCATTCACGCAAAGAAGAAATCAAATAAAGATGACGAAAAGTCGGTTACATGTTTGTATAGGTGAATTTTTAAGGCGCTTTATCTACTATAAAAAATTTAGTCTAGACAGTTGCAATGGACGGATGGGAAATTGACGAAAGTGGGAATGGACGTAAGCTACTATTCAGGGAATTTGACGTTCTGAACTTGAACCCAATAGTAGGTAAAAGTTACTATGTAGGTAGGTACCACACGTATCTTTCTGGTATATTAATAACTAGCTGACCTGACAGACGTTGTCCTGTCTTAGAACTGTCAAACACGCAAAGCTAAAATTGTAAATCTTATTTTTTTACACCTTGGGTTATATTATTGAAGTTTTAGTAAGGATCCCTATTTTTTTTAAAATACATTATAGCCTATGTTATCCAGGGATAGTGTAGATTCCCAACAGTGAAAGAATTTTTCAAATCTATTCAGTAGTTTTGGACCCTATTCAATGCAAACAAACATACAATCAAATCTTTCCTCTTTATAATATTAGTATAGAAAAACTATAAGCTATAAAATCCTATCTGCGCTCTGCGGCTTCATCCGCGTGGATTACTCCTTATAATATTATCAGCTATCTGCCAGTGAAAGTATTTTTTGTGGAATAGGTTTACATATTGTTCAAAATTTGTCCTGTCAAAATCGGTCCAGCCGTTTTGGAGTCCATAAGGAACATACATACATACATCGCATTTTAGAGGTATTATTATAAGAAGAAGAAAAAAGAAATTAATATATTTATTACTATATTATTAATATATTTATTACTATATTCTTGAAATTATAATAGCGACCCGTATGGTGTCAACCTATTGATTCAACTGCGATATTATCATTCCAGAATAAAAAGTATATAGCCTATTTTATTATGTTAACTGACGGGCTTGGACCATATATTAAAAAGTACTCTTTGGCTTGGACACATTTTGTTGATGACACCCTGACTGACATGACACCCGAAAGTTGCAAAGACATTGTAAAAAACTGAAAGCCATTACAATTCTGGATCACTTGCCAGGTTTTTGAACGTACCTATGCCTAAGAAAATAAAAGCAAAGAAAGTAAAATGCATGGAGACGGAACGGTGCGAAAATTAGATTTCTAAAGGCGCGAACTCACTGACCTGATAAAAACTGCCGAAAGCATTTGAAACAATGGGTTGAACCTATTGTCGGAGTATCTTACCTACGTCTTAACTTGAACAAGGTTTTAAGGAAACGAATGAACTGATAGTGTGTGGAATTCGCTGCCTGAATGGGTGTCCCCAAATAGTTACAATTTGAGTAACTTCAAGTCGAGAGTGTATCGGTTTCTTCTAGGTAAGCATGCTCCATCGTAGACCGCATCATCGCTTACCATCAGGCGATTAGGCGGCCAAGCGCAAGCATATTTTTTAAAAGCTGCCCTTAAAATTAGAACATTCTTGAAAAAATTAAGTGCGTTTTCTATGGGATTTATGTATGAAATAAAAACCATAAACTATGAATTTGTTTAAATTAGGACAGAACAACATTTAACGGATCATCTAGTAAATAGGTAATACAAACAAAATATGAGAAAACAACGTGAGATTCAATAATAAAAATATTCCTACTTCGGCTCTGTGTTTTAACTATAGCTTGAAATGCCAAGAGTCTGAATACTCTCTTAAGAGGCCACGTGCAATAGGTACCTACCATCATCCTCCTTTATCTACCACCTTCGTCACCCAATCCCATAAATCAGTTGCGCATGTCCGTATTTATGCATTGTTCTTAAGTGAAAAATGGTGATTACCTACAGTTGAGACCAGGAAGACGTCAACGTTAGCTCGGAATAGGATATCTGACGTATTGGCGGTATTTATAGTATTGGAACACTACCTACCTACTCATCCTGTTGCGTATCTTGATCTTTGATCAAATAAACAAAAGATATCGCGCGCCGTACACGCAATGCGATACAAATTTTTCACGCACACTAAGAAACTTGCAGTGACAACAATGAACGAACGATTAAATTAGTACCCCACATGTAACAAAATGGCGACGAGGTCGTCTATACTACATGGTAAGTTTGATTAAAGGCATCAAGCCTGATTTAGCCATTAAGCTTGCTAGTCTGTGGAGATCACTAAATAAAAGCTGTTACTACATTATTTCCATTCGTTTGTTTGCTCTGATAGCTGCAATAACATTGTAAAAAGGCTGGATGAAAAAACCAAATTCTGGTGACTTTCCCTAAGTTTTTGAACGAAAGACTGTAGCAGGTAGGTACTCGATATACTACCTACTTCAGTGTAAAATTAAAAGTTCATTTATTTTACAATTATATTGCATTTGTCAGAGCAAGTTAACAAATGGAAATAGTGTAGGCTAGGAGCACAGTTTTTTTTTGTTTAATTTTGAATGGCTGTCACGGCATTTTTGTAAGAAATTTGTTGTAGGTAGCCAGTTGCACCCATGTACGATATACATACCTATAACGAAACGTCGGTCATTCGAAATTAGTTAGCAACTGTGATGCGGAGTTTGACGCGTTGATCTAATTAAGAATGTTCAATCAAGGTTCACTGGTAACAGATTTTCCTTCTCATTTCCGCTCGATTTAAGTACTTCTCATTTCAGTGTGGCTAAGATAACAGATGAAGTGGCGAGGCGCAGCTTATCCTAAGTAATATTCTAGTATATATTTATCTATGGTAATATGCAAATTTTTTTATTCAATCCTTCCTTTGTTTTATAAGGTTTCAATCAACTCAACATCGTCCTCTTTATGAAGTCCTGTCTTCCTCATAGGAAATCACTGAATATTAATAGATCCAGGAAATAGTCAGATCAAATTATCAATCAGCCACTGTCTTCCGCGTCAATTGTAGGTATTACTGCGCAAGAGCTACATTATTCGCAGCGCAGGAATCTTCCGATACGACTAAGGTACTACAGACTTTCCATACCATTGACATGTCTACCATAGCTTAATCAGCCTTTTAATAGTCGACGGCTGGGCTTAGGTCTACCCCTGAAACGACGATTGGGCCAGATCCACCACGCTGGCCCATTTGAGGGTTACGCCATTGAATTTATTCTCCGTACGAATGCAGGTTTCCTCACGATGTTTTTCTTGCCGAAAAGCCAGTGGTATGAAAAATGGTACCTGTGTCTACCATAAACCAAAATAATATACAGGGTTACGCGGTAAGGGTGTACTAAGCCGAAAAGGGTCGGTTATACCTACTCATTAGAAACAACTTTTACTATGGGACCAACCTTGAAATCGTGAAAAAAAAATGCCAGCTGTTCCATAGAAAACAGCCATTTACGATATTTTTTTGTATTTCACAGATGGTTTCAACCTAAAACTAAAACTTGTTCATATTGATAACTATAACGTGCCCTATTCAGGCCGATGGCAGGCTGTCGTTCAGTGTGCAAGTTAAAGGGGAAGGCTTATGTTCAGTGGATATCTTCTGGCTGATGATGATGATCTATTATAGGAACTAGGATAAGATAGGATTCATATTGACAAACATAAAACTCATCTATACAAAATAACAACGGAAAATTATAATAACAGCAATGAATGCAAATAAAAAAACCGAGAGCGTCAAGACAGTCCACTGCCATGCTTTGGTTTTTACGACACAAGGCACTAAGGTTAAAATTGCTTTGAAGGAGAATACCCGCATTCTCTTCCCGTGTTACGAGTGTGTCTATCTTTATAATACTTTGTCGGATTATATTAAATCATTCCTTTTTTTTCAGAATTTACAATGGCGGCAGAAAAGACAATCATTATAAAAAGGCTGCCGAGTCTATATTTTTTTCCATATAATCTTATGCCTGTACCCAAATTCGCAAAAGGTAAGAACTTTCTGAATATCACTTCTTTGGATAAATATATCTCTGGGACATGCATGTCACACAAGGGGAGAATAATAAAGTAAATTTTTAGAAGAAAAAAAGCCCGGCTTTTTTACCTATGTAGGTACATGTACAAACTAAAATGTAAAATTACAGTTAATTCAGATTACAGAGATTGAAAGTCCCCATCAAAACTTTTGCTAAAGGGAACTACAAATCAAAACGTCATCTGTGTATATATTTTTTGGTTATGTTGATTTTTTTTAAAAGCCCTGATTCAATTTAGATAAAAAATATGATATAAAACCTCTGAAGTACGACCTACCGAAGAAAAAAAAAACTACCTACTTGTTATATTATTTGTTTAATTACTTAATTATGTGAATTTATGGTGTTTTAGATAATGGCGAATCCAACGCGATGTTCCCATACAGTATACGACGCATCCAAAAACGATGGACTGAAAGATGAATCTCAAATTATCCACAGTTATTTAAAACATGTGTTCATTTGTCGTCTAATTAATGTAATAAAAAACTATTTATTTTTATACATTTTTAATTTCATTGCTCCTATATAAAAAACTGGCCAAGTGCGAGTCGGGTTCACGCACTAAGGGTTCCGTACCATCACAAATTACAAAAAGTAGTGCAAATGGCAACATCAAGCCCAGGCGGTCACCTAACGCAGTACGCGCCCTACGTCGCTTAACTTTGTAATGAACATAAATTTGTCACCGACTCACACATTGCCACTATTTATTGTTATACTTTAGAGTGTGTACTATAATCGTGCCAAGTTTGACGGTTGTACGTATTACCGTTTTAACATTAGAGTAAATACAAAAATACGTAAAAAAATACGTTTGTTGTATAATTATAGTAGTATCTCTTTAGTATTTTTTTTCTTGGTTAAAACATTTATTTTGTTTAGTTAATCTGGCGTAATATTTCATATTCTGTGAAAATTTCAACTGGCTATTTATTATATTACGGTTCGAAAGATACAGCCGTTAAAAGGAAGGACAGTCGGACAGACAGACAACATAGGCTCAGTAATAGGGTCCGTTATTAAAGTAGGTATTATACATAGACTGAATATCCTGCACTTACCATGTAGTTTAAAAACAGCGCTATCTATTGATGAACCCTAGTACTAAAACGTAATTGTTTTGCCCTCAGAGTTTTCCTAAGCGATATTTTCACCGTAGTCGCCATGTAGCTTTGCTACGAAGGGCGTAGCTCGTAGTGATTTCGTAGCATATCGATTACGCCTGCGCGTTTCAGTGTGATTTTGGGATCATCGAAAAAAATTATTGCTGAACTGTGAATCAAAAATATCGTGAAAGTTTGTGAAAATGAAGTGCGGGGTTATATTTTTGTTATTGACTTACACGAGGAACTGTTTGGGTAAGTAAACATTACAAGTACATACAAAATTTCTTGTGAATATTCATTACGAAATCATAACACCAGTATGTTGGCTGTACTGCTAACTGATAGGCTTTAACATTTGGATCATCTTTGGACTTTCAACGTCTCTAAGTGACAATACTATATTCACACAAGTACGAAAACATGTACATAAAATACGCGTCAAAAATAGGCCACAATTTAAAAATAAAATGCATTTTTAAATAATTGGTTAATATAATATGTATGATATCACTTTTTTTTACTTAAGAGCCGTATTACAAAATACATCGTTCAATTTTAGGTTTCTGGATTTTCGGTCAGAAAAAATAATAAAACCGCAATTTTCATGACGAATATAAAATAAGTAACCCATTATGACATAAACATTGTTTATTATGTCAGTAATTTAACGAAATCTACTCTAAACTTTTGTCCGAGAGCGTCACGAAAAACTACTTTTGCACATTGGAGGTTTAACAAAATTTTAAGCCTTTATTTTGAATAAATAATACAAATCTATTTATTATAGAAATTGCATTTTCTACGGACATCAGATCTGTTTGATAGGATCAGAACGCCAAAAAATCCAGATTCGTAGCTATCTGTTTGTAATTTTTATTTCTGGTGTACACAATAAAGGATCGAGTTTCTATCTATCGTTCTATCTTATTTTCGTCAAAAATTGTGAGAGGACTCTTAAATAAAAAATTACACCATTCAAACTTTTTCAGGAGTGAAACTCTTAGAAGCGAACCCCGACGTGAAACGGTTGTACGACGACTTGCTCAGCAACTACAACCGTTTGATCAGACCCGTGACCAATGTGAGCGACATCCTGACAGTGCGGCTCGGTCTCAAGCTGTCGCAGCTGATGGAGGTCAACCTCAAGAATCAGGTCATGACCACTAACCTCTGGGTGGAACAGGTAACTTTCATCATCATTATCAGCCTATCATGTTCCCACTGCTGGGACACAGGCTTTCTATCAGAGAGAGAGGATGGACCCTGATCCACCATGCTGGCCTAGTGCATGTTGGTAAATGTCGTATCTTTTTGAACTTATGAAGTTCTTGGACATACCGGTATCCTCACGATGTTTTCCTTCACCGTTGTTGAGCGATAGCATCGAAACTGCACATAATTTATTAAAGTACTAAATAAGTAATAGGCATGATGACTAATATTTTTTTATTACGTCATAAAAAAGCTGATCATAAATAGCAACAACATAACATACAATCATAAATATCAACGAAAACAAAATTAAAATTAGTTCAAAAATTAATAAATAATATAAAATAATATATAATAATTAAAAGACAATTGATTGAATAAGATGATACTTTGCGATGTTTTTAAGTTCATCTTCAAAACGGTTTCCTTGATTAATCTGTATCTATACATATAAAAGCGAAATTCATTCATCACGAAATCTCAAAAACTACTTGACCTACGAAGCTGAAATTTGGCAAGTAGATTCCTTATGGGGTGTAGAAGTCCGAGGATTTTGCGAAAGGGCCGAATTAAGGAGAACAAAAGGGGGTCGAAAGTTTATATGAATGTCTACGCGTTCGTAGTCGCGGACAACAGCTAGTCATTAATAAAGTTACAAAAAAAAAAACATCTAACTATAACTAATCATATAACTTTAGTGAACAACCGTGATAGTTTAAAACAGTGTTTTAATGAAGTTACAGTTTAAAAAAAAAACCGTTGTAATATTTTTTTCTTCAGAAATACACTAGTTAATTGCCAAAGAACCAGTTTTAGTTTTTAATTTAAAGACAAATTAAAAATATATTTTTTGGTCCGGTCATTGTAGTTAATCATTTTTGCGGTGTGAACAATACAGAGCTTATGAACGCTATTTGTTTCTAGAAATGGTTCGACTACAAGCTGCAGTGGAACCCGGACGACTACGGAGGCGTAGAGATGCTATACGTGCCGTCAGAGCACATCTGGCTACCCGACATCGTACTCTACAACAACTGGGATGGTAACTACGAAGTAGGTATATTTTCACATTTTTAGTTTAGTTGGACCCAGGTTTGTCCTAAAACTGCGACCAGAACTACCGGACGATGGGCAGCAGCGTCCTACGAAAACTTTTTTTTTTTTTTTTTTTTTTTATTATAAATAAGCTTGCGCTTGGCCGCCAACTCGCC
Organism: Agriopis aurantiaria; assembly: GCA_914767915.1. Taxonomy (NCBI): domain Eukaryota; kingdom Metazoa; phylum Arthropoda; class Insecta; order Lepidoptera; family Geometridae; genus Agriopis; species Agriopis aurantiaria. The sequence continues at coordinate 13,461,527 of OU611996.1, forward strand.
TGGCGATGATGCGGCCTATGATGGAGCACGCTTGCCTAGAAGAAACCTATTCACACTCGACTTGAAGACACCCAGATTGTAACTATCGGGGAACACCCACTCAGGCAGCGAATTCCACAGACTAGCAGTTCGCACAATAAATGTGGAATCAAAGCGCTTCGTACGGGTACACGGTGAACGTACTGCGATTCCGAAGCCGCTTGCAAAGCGTGGAGATTATGGCAACACCCCTCTCTTAGAGGGAAGCCTTTGTAAAGCAGGTTGTGGGCGTTTACTGGCTGATGATGTGACGTCTCCTAGTTTCAATACAGGCCGAAATATAAATAAACCGTAATAAACTGAAGTAACTTCATGGGTAGTAGGTATAAGTTTAATTCCATTAGGTTGTAACCGTAAACTACCAAGATATACCTTGAAAAGCCAAAAAACTAGAGATTGACCGCTGTAGGTTTGTACTAGTTTTGTGAAAAATTGCATTATTATTGTTTTAAGACTAACGGAAAGTAGAAATGGTGTTGAATGAACCTGAAAAATGTGTGGAAGACAAAGCACACATAAAGTACTCCTGCACAAAATAAAAATACATTAAATATTTGTTATGTTATTCTCTATATTACTGTTGCTTAGATTTTACGTAAGACCAGTCAATAATTATATTTCTTAAAAATTTAGAAAATCGCAAGCGAGATAGAGAACGCTCAAGCATAGAATCTTTACGAAGCGCCGCGTGACCAAAATGCTAGCGTGTTTCTGGCTCAACGCATAAGCATTGCCATTCAGCGTGGTAATGCCACTAGCATGCTGGGTACGCTGCCAACTGATAGTGGGCTTGAGCATTTTTATTATCTTTAGACCATCAACGGTCTATGGACGGACAGTCTAGCTGTTTTTGTACTGTTTGTATTTTGTTAAGTAAATAAAGGGACCGATTTCATTACGTGTATTTAACATTATTACAATTCTTGACGTCCCGAATAACCTCGAAGTCTTGCTTACATTAACGCCACTATTCCTTGCCATGTTCCAGGTGACCCTAATGACGAAAGCGACCCTGAAGTACACGGGTGAGGTGAACTGGAAGCCGCCGGCGATCTACAAGTCCTCCTGCGAGATCAACGTCGAGTACTTTCCCTTCGATGAGCAGACATGTTTTATGAAGTTCGGCTCTTGGACGTATAATGGCGCTCAGGTAATTATCATAACTTAAATGTTTCTTCATGTTAAATCAATCATCTTAAATGTTTCTGAGGAGATCCGTACACGAACGAAAGTTACCGACATAGCCCACCGGATTAGCAAGTTGAAGTGGCAGTGAGCAGGGCGAATAGCATGCAAAACAGATGGCCGACGGGGCCGAAAGGTTCCCGAATGGAGACCACGGTCCGGTAAGATATGGACGGACGACCTGAAAGAGACCGCAGAAAAACGCACGTAAGGATGCAGGCCGCTTCTAACCGGCCCTTTTGGAGATCTGTGGCTCTGTGAATTTGGGGGAGGTCTATGGCTGAAATGTTTCATTGCGTGATAAAATCCGGTACGAAGATATTAGCTGAAGAACCACAGTTACCGACATAGCTGCCAAGATTTGCTATTTGAAGAAGCAATGGGCAGGCCACGAGAACCGATGACCGATGAGAAAGAAAGGTCTTGAGTGGACACCACGAACCAGAAGACGCAGCGTAGGTATAGGCCTTCCACTAGATGGACCGACGACATCGTGAGAGTCGCGGGCATCATCCAGTGGATGCAGATAGCAGGCTGTCGTTCAGTGTGGCGTTCTAAGGAGGAGGCCTATGTTCAACAGTCTTCTGGCTGATGATGATGAAATGTCAGGTGAGCTGTGGTCAAACGATTAGGTAGACAAAAAAAGTTTTAAGACACTTTAGTAAGTTGTAGTTTGTTTTTTCTTTTAAGTTTTACTACATCTTGTTACATTTGTAGACATCCCAACAAAGCCTCTTTACAGCTGCAATCAGCTGCATACTATTGATAAGGCTATTTTACAGCAGCTTTGTGTAATGTGCTGATTTTTAACCCCTGAAGCAAACAGCAAATGGATGTTTTAAACTTAACGTATAACATGGCTATGACATGGGGTTCTTCAAAAAGACTGTTAATAGAGTCTTTAAGGGTTGGCAACGTATGTGATGCCCCTGGTGTTGCAAGTAGGCAATGGTGATTGCTTACCATCAGGCGGCCCGTCAGCTTGTTTGCCACTTATGGCATAAAAAAGAGTGTGTTTCTGTGTGTTTGTCTGTGGCATCGTAGTTCCCAAACGGCTGAGCTGATTGTTATTAAGTAATATTTTTATGGGGCTTATAAATAAAAAGAGTTGCAAACAAGCATGGGATCGGCTTGATGGTAAGCAAATCCGCCACCTATGTAAACCATATCGGTGTTGACGGTTCTTTGCCTGCCCGGAGAGGTAGTTGTAGACACCCTTTAATTTTTTTGTGAAAGGTGACTTTGTTCGAGAGTGATCTAAGCTGAATCATGCAATTCGGTTCAGCCGTTGGAAGATTATCAGCTCTTTTATCAGGGGCTTAAAATCAATTAATACTTTGTTGGATACTACATTCGTTTGTTTTATTCCTCAGGTGGACCTCAAACATATGGACCAGTCCCCCGGAAGTAGCTTGGTTCACGTCGGCATAGATTTGAGCGAGTTTTACCTATCAGTAGAATGGGACATTTTAGAAGTACCGGCGACAAGGAACGAGGAATATTACCCATGCTGTCCAGAGCCATTTTCAGGTAATTTAAAGTCTATCAACGAATTTTTGGGCAACACCATTGCAATGCATGTAAAGTATGGAATTCGTTTGTTCTTTTTCATTCAAAACCACAGAAAAGAGAAGTAAATAGGTACTTACTACGGAATTGAGAAGGAAAATCTGTTACCAGGCATTATCAGTGAACCTTGATTGAACATTCTTATTTAGATCAAAACGTCGAACTCTGCATGTATTTTTAAAAAGCTTTTTTTTTAATGTTAACATTGTATGAGTACCTATATGGATTGAGCTGCAGTTTTTACAAGCTAATTAATAATAATTTGTTTCTTGTTACAGATATAACATTTAAACTGACAATGCGTAGAAAAACGCTATTTTATACAGTTAATTTGATCATACCATGCGTTGGTCTAACTTTCCTTACCGTACTGGTGTTCTACTTACCATCTGATTCAGGCGAAAAGGTATTTTTTATTCATTTAGTATAGACTTGCGTGTGTGAAATAGCTCATCAACGCTATATCAATTTAAAAGCTAACTGGCTACGTTAAATTAAATTTATGCCTCATTAAAAAAACTGGTCTAAACGATTACAATTTCCTAAAGTTATGAATTTTGGTAAAGATAGCATTCCGAGCTTGGCGACCGTGACCGGCGGCAGCGATCTCGTCGAGCGACTCACTGCTCAGGGAGGGTTAGACAAGACCCACTTTCTATTAGCGTTAACACCTGCGGAAAGATGAAATTGTATGAAAATGACATTGACAATGACATTAGCTTGAGAGATGTTATCTCAAGTTAATGTCATTTTCATACAATTTCATCTTACCGTAGGCGTTAACACTAACAGAGAGTGGCTCTTGTCTAACCCCCAGTTGTCAGACCCACACGTCGCGCGACGCTTGCATTGTTTAGCACTCCTTATAAATGCATACCTACGACCAAGCGGCTTGGCAATTAAGCGATCACCTAGACTGGAATGCTACCTTATGCCTTATGCGTTTTGCAATTAACAAATTTAAAAAAAAATCTTTGCTCATGTGCTAATTGATGGAGCGTTGATAAAAAGAAAAGCTTTTGATGTATGTTTAGGGCATGTTCATTTTAGCTTAAAACCTGCCATCCATTCCGATTCCACTCATCTATCCAATAGTCTTTTTTGTTTTAGACATTATTGTTAGCTCTATCATTAAGTAATTAATTATTGTCTTTCCACAACATTAGAAATTAAGTTAGGAGCTAGCGTAATTATAGGGGGAAAAAAAGACTAAAGATAAATGTCAAGGATTTACATTGTCTAATAAATAGTTTTATTGTAGTATTTGTAGTTTTTAGGGTTCCGTACCCGAAGGGTATAAACGGGACCCTATTACTGAGCCTACGTTGTCTGTCTGTCCTACTTTTAAACGGCTGTAGCTTCGAACCGCAATAGATAGCCAGTTGAAATGTTTACAGAATAAGTAATGTTACGGCGGACTAAAAAAAATCTAAAAAAAAAATCAAATAGTAAAAACGATACAACAAACGTATTTTTTAACGTATTTTTGTATTATCTCTAATGTAATACGTACAATCGTCAGACTTGGTATGATTATAGTACACACTCTAAAGTATAGCAACAAGTAATAAATAATGGCCAAATGCGAGTCGGTGACAAATTTCAGTTCATTACCAAGTTATAACTGGTAATTTCTTACCTGGATGACCTCCTTATCATTTATTCGAATCGAAATAGCCATATTTTACTAATTTTGAAATTGGTTTTTTAAATTGATTATTATTGTATTTTGTGGTGGTACGGAACCCTCAGTACGCTTGTCCGACTCTCACTTGGCCGGTTTATTATATTAGATCATGTAAATTTCATACAAGAATGTGTGCATGACAAAATGAGTTGGGAATAAAAGTAGCTTTGTGGCTTGCAGTTGCGTATGAATTATAATTTTAGCTACCAATATTCCATTATTTCCCTACCATTTAAACATCATTCCATACATCCATCAGAGTGTACATACTTTGTGTGAGTAGCCAGTGGAAAGACAATGTTATAAAATTCAAAAGCTCAGTGGATTTTAAGTGCAACTAGAAGTAGATTTTGACATAAATACGCAATGACCAGCTTAATTTTTTAATTTGTAGATATATTGATACGCTAAATAAATAATAATGTTTCCTAAAAGCTTTTGAATGTAAATACATAAACCTACAATGATATAGTAGAATTTGTTTAATGGCTAAAACCCAGTGCTGTAAATTAGAATATAGATGAAATAATATAATCGAAACTAGTGCACGAAAAATCCATACCATCAAGTAATTGTGTAACTCAAAAGAGACTTCTCTTCCCTAGATATCGCTCTGCATCTCCATCCTGGTGTCTCTCACTGTGTTCTTCCTTGGTCTCGCCGAGATCATCCCGCCAACTTCCCTGGCGATACCTTTGCTTGGGAAATATCTACTATTCACCATGATACTGGTCTCACTCAGCGTATTGGTTACTGTTTGCATAGTTAACGTGCATTTCAGGTAATATATCATTTATTTCTTGCTCCTAGATATCGTTAAGCATCTCAATACTGGTGTCGTTGACGGTATTTTTCCTGCTGTTGGCGGAGATTATACCACCGACGTCACTGGCGATACCGCTGTTAGGGAAATACTTGCTGTTTACAATGATATTGGTATCGCTCAGTGTTTGGATGACGGTCTTAGTACTCAACGTCCATTTTAGGTGAGTATTCCAGATGATTTAGCACAAGCTGTCTCCTGCACTACGCTACTTCTGGACCTATCGCTCTGACTCATTCTTCTTAGAGATTTTCTTTTACAGTCTTATATAGTAAGCTTCCTATCAGAATCAGAATCATTTATTGACATATTGAAACTAACATTAGTTAACTGCAGCGCTTACGGAAGTTCGAGACAACCTATAGCACGCTCCAATTACGGCGTCATCTAAGTTTATACCGTTTTTAGGCTAATTTCCGAGCTACGTTCTAATGTTCCGCTATTGTCTTTCCTCTTAGTCTATCTTCCTTGGTACCACCAATGTTTTTTTTATCAAATCCCCTATGTACTTACGCAGTAGTTGCTCACGGTGTCCAGAGGTCTTGCATTTCTGCGCCAGGCTTGAGGTTTCATTAAATTGATGACTGAATCCCAAACAGGTGGTACTCGTACTTATCAACCATCTCTCACTAATCAACAGACGAGTTGGTCAAACGCGGAATTATTCGCGATAAAGAAACTATAAATAATAATGGTATTTATTTATTTTAATGTGTAATAATCGCAAAAAACCTAAGGCATAAAATACATTTTATTTCTACCACTAAGAACATACACTATTTGATATAAAATTAGGAGTTTAAAACAACCTACAAATTACAAATAAACAGACCACTAACATAAAAAAAATACAAAAAAAAAACCGGCCAAGTGTGAGTCAGGCTCGCGCACCGAGGGTTCCGTACCACCACATAATGTGTTAGCTACTAAACTACCAAAAAAATTGTGCAAAAATACAACATCCCATCAACGCCCAGGCGGTCATCCATCCAAGTACCGGCCGCGCCCGACTGCTTTACTTCGGTGGTCGTACGAGAACCGGTGGTGAACAGAAATTTGTCACTGACTCGTACTTGGCCATTATTTATTATTTGTTGTTATAATTTGTTGTTATACTTTAGAGTGTGTACTATAATCATGCCAAGTATGACGCTTGTACGTATTACCGTTTTTACATAGCTAATACAAAATACGTTAAAAATAAGTTGGTACCGTAGATATATTGAATTTGATTACCAAGAAAATATCGTAATTAAGACGCAGATATGAAAGTTAATGCTAATACTATTATTATATAACTTCATAAATAATTTATTTATTTATTCGTCAATACATATTATTAATATTAATACATGTCACAAACTACTTAATTCAAATTTCAAAAATTCTAGTCTAACTCATATAAATTGTATTACCCAATAAAATTAGGTTGCGTTTGTACCTAGACTAGAAGAATAGGTTTAGTTTCTCATTTGAAGTGAATATACAAATTATTTTGGAGAAAATAAAAGTGTTAAACCAGAATACCGTAATTGATGAAACGAGTAACAAACATTAAATCCAATCAACCCTAATCAACATTTACGTGATCCTTTGATTCCCATTGTGTCGTATTTCATGTATCAATACGCAAATGAGTCCTGTTTCAAACCAATTAGATTTCAGAAACTGTTGTGGTTAACGTGTAAACAGCGATCTGGGCTTTATCGGGAATGTGTATCTGGCTTTGGGAAATACTCAATTTATACGCCGCAATTACATATTTGCGTATCTATGTAGGCACTGTGTCTGGGGTGGCCACAATTTTGAAGTATGTGGTCTACGTTTCAATTCAAAATAACCTAAGTGGTCTTCCACCAGTAACGTTAAAAACCGGATAAGTAAGAGTAGGACTTGCGCTCTGAAGGTTCCGGTCCACGGAACCCTTCTACGGTTTCTTCTAGGCAAGCGTGCTATCGTAGATAGCATCATCGCAAGTTGGCGGCCAAGCGCAAGCTTAAAATAGAATTTAAAAAAGACCTTTTAGTCTGTTCTATGTCAACGGCTTAACTAATATTGATGAAGTTGACAGTCAACTTTAAAAAAACTTAATTAGTTTTTACATAAAAGTACAATCGACTGCAATCACCGTAGTTGTATTCTTTTTTGGATATTGATAACACAGTGACATCTCCCAAAAGTAAATAAACAAATTACGTAAAAGATAACGTATTAACGTAACAGCTCTTTACAATGTGAGTGTAAATGATAATTCGTCTGGAAACGTTATGATGACATTAAAGTTTCGTAACGACGCGACTACAAAACGCTTTATGTGTCTGCCACGTTTTAATGTTAGAGATATAATAAAAATATACTTATAAAAGGGAATGCTGAAAATAATATTATGTACCTACTGAAAAATTTGGGGAAACTCGATAACATCTTGGTAATAATCCAATATTTAAGTACCATAACACATACGATAGTTTCGGCATCAGCAATTGGCTTGTTACCCACTGTAATAAATAGACGGCAATATACGGGAACGACATAAAAATGGCACCGTGCTACACTTAACATGAGATGAGCTGTGGTTAAACGCCAGACTTGGCAACGATATAAAAATAATAGTAAAAAAATAACCCGCAAAAAAATTGCTAATCCTGAACATCCTGGTAAGGATAATGGGAAAAACTATTTAAATTATTGCATTGTCATCGGTCCTTGATAAGTGTGAAAAATTTCAATTTATTTCGAAGTTTTGAATTAGTTGAAAGTCAAGTTCAAAGATCCCGTTACATACATACACACATACCAAGGTTAAAAGAATTACCTACGCTATAACACAAAGCATTATGTTATTTTTTTTACCCCCGACACAAACAGATGGGTTGTTATAAGTTTAAGTTTAACCCGTGTATCTATGTAGCTGTGAAAGAATTTCAATGCAACATAAATAAACTGGCCAAGTGCGAGTCGGGCTCGTGCACTGAGGGTTCCGTACCGTACCCACAAAATTCAAAATTAAACAAAATAACCAGTTATGACTTGGTAATTAACAGAAACTTGTCACCGACTTGGCCATTATTTATTATTTGTTGTTATACTTTATGTACTATAATCATGCCAAGTTTGACGCAATACAAAAATATCTACTTTAAAAATTACGTTTTTTGTATGGGGACCCCTTTTCGTTTCGACTTTTTTATTATTTGTTAGTTAATTCGTCGTAATATTACATATTCTTTAAAAATTTCAACTGGCTATCTATTACAATTCGAAAGATACAGCCGTTTAAAGCCAGGACAGACGTACAGACAGACATACGTACAAACAGATATACGTACAGACAGACAACGTAGGCTCAGTAATAGGGTCCCGTTATTACCCTTGGGTACGGAACCCTAAAAAAATTTGTAGGTATATTATGTTATTAACAACTAGCGGTCTGCCCCAGCTTCGCTCGGGTATAGATTATAGCCCATGTCACCCGGGGATAGTGTAGCTTCCCAACAGTGAAATAATTTTTCAAATCTGTTCAGTAGTTTCGGAGTCTATTCAATGCAAACAAACAAACAATCAAATCTTTCCTCTTTATAATATTAGTATAGATAAATAAGTACAACAAACTGTTATCATCACAGGTCAAACAAACAAACAATCAAATCTTTCCTCTTTATAATATTAGTATAGATATAGATAAATAAGTACAACAAACTGTTATCATCACAGGTCGCCGTCGACCCACAACCTGCCTCCGTGGATGCGCAAGGTGTTCCTTCAGCTGATGCCCAAACTGCTCATGATGAGGAGGACGAAGTACTCCCTTCCAGAGTACGACGACACTTTCGTCTCCAACGGTTACACCAACGAGCTTGAAATGAGGTAAGTTTATTTATTAGTACTTACTGCCTTTTCTGAATCTATTCAGATTTATAGTAACATGGGTGAAAAAATAATAAAAATTCAAAATTATTTAATCATGATAATAATATGTACTACATACTTCGACCAAAATAAAATGAATGGACGGCCCGTCCATTCATGAAGCGTACATGTATAAGAAGACTCACTCCGACATGACATTTAATGAAATAGAGACTTTCGCTTCGTCATAATAAAGTTAACAATGGCACGCACAGTGAAGGTACCAAATTTCTTCAAATTTCTGCGTCCGAGAGTTTCTTTTGCTTTGACCGTTTAATCGTTCTGTTACTTTCGTACTCGTTAGATTAGACGTAAAAGTGCCCCACAGAGCGAACCCATAAGCCTTAGGTCAGATAAGGAATCGTAGTGGGACATATACCTACATCATCGGCCGTCATCGACAGCCTTATTGAACGTTTCAAACATAAAAGCGAGTGTGCTGAATGGCTCTAAGTTATATGGCTTAATGTTTGAATGTACGATACAAACAATACAAAACTATTGCCAATAATTTCACGTTTGAAGCTGTGCATTCATTACAGGACAAAGCGTCGCAAATTATGATCTTTGAAATGATTTCTATTCAACGCGTAAAATTTATTGGATGCGTCTACACGCGCCGAAATATATGTCGAACCGAGACCGTGCGATTCCCTAAATAGCTAATATTGTTCATTGCGTTCAATAGAAATCATTGCAACCGTGCGTTTACCTTTCGGTTAAAAATCTTAAATATTTTTCGAACTGTATTTATTGTTTATTGCTCATAATATATTGGTCACAACCTATATATATTAATAATAAACATATCACAAACTAATAATTTAAACGAAATATAAAAATTTACGTCAAATCAAATGACCCGCCCCGCACTGTTCCTGGTGCAAAAGTGCCCATAACACTGGCAGCATTCCACCGCTGAATGGCAATAGCCAATCTTTGGGTAGGAGACAGAGCGGGAGTCACCACCATTGTCTCGCATTCTGCGGCTTACTTTTGAGATCAAGCTCTTGGCAACTATAGTTTCCACGTCAATGGTAGCAATGGATACAAAATAATACTGTGGCTCCATTGCCGGTTCTGCATGAGTATTTATGTTACATAATAATTATCTTCGCCGATTGTGAAGCGATTTGTAAGACTTTTTGATTGAAAAGGTATCTCAAGGGAATTTAAAGAAAATATTTCACTTCTAAGAGTGGAACATTAAGGGATGAATCTCGTTAATTGAACTTCGCGTGAAATCGGTTGTTTTTGAATTGAATAAGTACTTCTTTAGCCGCGTTGAGCGATTTTCAGATTTGATAATATGTTTGGACATAAACATTCCAATATGGTACAGGCTAGTTAAAGTTTTTGAAGACACAGAATTCATTCCAAATATTTCCTCCAAACTAGTATTTATCCAAAAATAAGTAAAAATCTTTTCCCTGTAAATACAAACAGAAAGTAGCGTAAATGATGACCAGTTTATTTGTAGGGTTAGAAAAAGAAGCCACCTTCCAATTTCTGAACAAAACTGACAGCTATCCGTAGAACATTTTGAGTTCCTTCATTTGGTCGACTCTGCAGATAAGTTGGTCGGTCTGTAAAGTAAAACGTAGTAAGTAAGTACCTACTCTATAAAGCACTTTCGGGCGAAGAGGGATGTTTACGCCGCGGGCGAATTGTTAACGAATTAGGCTTGAGTCAATATTTGGAAATGGCGGATAAAAGGACTTTTGTTTTAGAAACTAGAGACTTCCAGGGAAAATGATGCTTGATGGTACTTTATTGCTCTTATCAGATTAAATATAGTTTACTCGATTCATGGTATGATAATATACTTAGCTAGGTATGGCCATCGACCCTGTGTTACCAGTAGCATGAAATCATAACTCCGCAACGAGTCCTAGATGGTAAGCAGCCGGCCAAAAGCGTGATTTAAAAAAGTTTTTCTAAATTTTTAATATATTATTTTCCATGTTACAACTAACTAAATTCTGGTAAAATCTCAATCCATTTTCAAACTCTTTGGCGTGGCTGACAAAGATTTAACTAAGAAAAATAAAACAAAATACGAAAAACCTCAGAAAAAGGACTAACGTTTCAAAGTTTATTGTACGCATGTACAAAATAATAAGAGAAGACAAAAATTGGCTGCCAATTACTTCTGCTGAAGTAACATTCTATAGGGGATGTTTACGTGCATCATAGGAAACCATGTCCACCCTAATTACTCTATTATTAGTTTGAGCACGTGACGCGGCGCCGGGTGCAGAAATAACAGTCTACCCGCATTATTCGTATATTTCTAGATATTTGTAAATGAGGTTATCAATATTCCTATAGGAAGTTTTTCTGTTGTGTGGAGTATCATAGCTTTAGAAGTAATTTTTATATGGTAGTGTTGTTCCAGTCTAAAATAAGTTTAAAAAAAATAATATTTTATTGAGAATTTATTTGTGGATTAAAAATGTTATAGACAACTAGCTGTGCCACGGGGTTTCACCCGCAATCCCACAGGTTTTTTTTGTGATAATTAATTGTCTATTTGTTAAATCAGGGTATAATGCATCCAACAACATAGACAATTACACATTCACAAACTTTCGCATTTATAATAGTGTGATTAAAAAATTTGACGACCGGCAGTATCTGGGTAAACGCTCCAAGCACTCTTACTGCTAAGCTACGGTCGTCATCAACGCTTAGATCTGTCCCAAAGGTGGCGCAAGAATTATGAAATTAAATAGTACCTATCATAGCTTTGTTTATCGAAAAACACTTTTAGTTTTAGTTATGGAAAAAGCATTTTACAACGCAAATCTGAACGCAATGCTTAGTCTGAGTGATCCTTGGTCTGAGACAGGTTTTAAACAAATGAAGACAAGTGCCGTTCTAACATTGCAATCATAATACATGGTTTCAAAACTCTCTCGCCGAAACGACAAGGACCACGAATGACAAAGATAGTCTGATACGCTTGAATATTCGTGTGAGCGAGACGGCGTTGGCTGAAAGCAATGACTAAAGAATATAAGCTCATTGGCTGAAAGACACATTACATACCAGGCTTGTCGTACTTTAGGTATATATGAAGCTACAAGTAGCCGACTTGTCGGACCTGCCGCGCCCGCTGCCACGCGATAGATAGAGATAACGCGACAAGAGTTACACGATAGACAGAGAGGCAACATCTCGGGTAATATAGGTAGCTGTAGGTAGTTAGTGCTCGCGTGTCCTGAATTGCACTTAATTATGTAGTAGCAAGAGTCGCTATTTATTTAAATTATTTTACGCAGTGAATCTTCTGTACTTGTACTAATTATGTCTTCTGTGCCCATACTTAGTTGAGTCGGTCGCCCTGCGAGTGAGTAATTTTGCATTAGCTAATTTTATTCATTCTAATAATATCCGTCTTTAGTTTTTCCGTTTGTTACTTTCTGTTAGTAGTTTCATCAACCAGGATTATCTCGTTTTTAGACAATCTCACTATCACCTCCCTCACTGTTAATGGCAAAATTGCCCCAAAAACCAACGGGACCGTAGCAAAAAAAAAAAAACTTGTCATCCTCTATTAGGAACCATCATTGTCCATGTTCGACAATCGAGATAGAATATTTCAAGGTGTTTTATGTTCCCTCTAGCAGCCGAGACAGCCTGACCGATGCCTTCGGGAACCCTAAGAACGATGACAACGGAGACTATCGCAAGTCGCCAGGCCCTGAAGATGACATCCTCGGAGCCAGCGCTCATCTTCACCAGAGACATTCTGGTAAGTGATGCCGTTAATATTAAGACTAATTCTTAGGTATCATCAGCAAACTCGAAGTAAACACACGTTGGAAAAACAAAGTTTGGATTCAAAACAAAATAAAAAGCTGGCGTGTCGAGCCTCGAGAGTCGAGACACGCACATGGTAGGGTTCCGCTTTTCGTAGCCCAAGTCATATAATTGTGTAAACCATCATCATAGTTCAGAAATTGGTTATTACAGAAAAAATCGAATTTAAACAAATTCCAGAGGTGCATCATACCAACATAACATATACTTTTTATAGTTTAATCAAAAAGGAAACTCGTGAAACATTTTTTGTTAAGAGAATTTAGCAAATAGGTCAATGACCCTTGAGCTTGAACGTCTTGAATTTATTAATATGAATTTGATATTATAGAGGTTTTTTAATATGACCTATCAGCATGGCAAGTTACAAGTTTCCATGTCTAATAGTTTAGAAATGCAGGGGGGGGGGGGGCAACTTTTTGTCACTTTGGCGGGCCATATTTCACAAAATATACACGTGATAAAAAAGTGATGCATGAGATCTTACCTTCATTTTAAAAGATCTCTTCAACGATATCCCACACGAGGTGGTACACTGAAAAAATATATTTCATCCCCATTTAACATGTACCAGAACCACCCCTAAAACACAAAATTATATTCGTCATATACTTTTAAAATTAAGATCTATACTTAAACTGTAATTAAGCAAAGTTTCAAGCACTTGCCTCAATAACTATATAAGTAAGAAGGTTCTAAAAAATTAGGCAGCCGGATAGACGGACAGACGGACAAACGGATAGACGGACCAACGGACAGATGGACAAACGGACAGACGGACAAACGGACAGATAGACGAACGGACAGAAAGAGCTTATAAGGGTTCCTTGTTGGGCTACGGAACCCTAAAAACAGACTCCAAATTAGATTAGTAAGCACATATTAGAGGCGCAAGAAAAAAAAACCACACTATTGGAACTGATTAAAAACTGAGCCACCGTTTGAAGTAGTAAAAATTTGTTAATCCTACTTCCTACTAATATTATAAACGCAAAAGTTTGTATGTATGGATGTATGGATGTTTGTTCCTCTTTCACGCAAAAACTACCGAATGGATTTTGATGAAAGTTTACAATAATATAGCTTATACATTAGAATAACACATATGCTATAACGGGTTGTAGTAGCAAGGCCGAAGGCCGAGCTTTACGCGTACGAAGTAGCGGGTTTCAGCTAATCGAGAAATATGTTAGTAATAATAGTGCGTTACTGACAAATAGATTTCCATAATAATATAAGGAATAATCATCAATTTTCGCAAACACAATAATTATATGGTGATATGATAATATATTATACTAGCGACCCGCCCGCCCGGCTTTGCACGGGTGTACTTTACGTGCGAAGCCGGGGCGGGTCGCTAGTTATATATATAAGCCTTCCGTGAAAATGTATCTAACTGATGGTGAAAACCGCATCAAAATCCGTTGCGTGGTTTAGGAGGAATTAGCGGCATACAGACACAGACAAACGCGGAAAGCGATTTTAATTTATACTATGTAGAGATGATATTTTTGGTGAGTTTCAATATCATCCTAATTCAGAAGAAATATTTTGTTACAGTGACAGAATCTATGAACTTCATACCTCGCAACATTTCCCCTGAAGTGGCAGCGGCACTGCAAAGCGTGCGGTTCATCGCCCAGCACATCAAAGACGCCGATAAGGACAATGAGGTAAGAATACCCTTCTTTACCTCCTTTTCAAGTCCTTGTTTCTTGATCGTGTTTATGTTGAGTTGACCAGGATAATCAAGAGGTGACTGAGGTATGGATTAATATATTTTAGTCAAAAATAATTTATAACCATCGTCAATGATTTTATTACACTATACTAGCTGACCCGACACACGTTGTCCTGTCTTAGTACTATCAAACGTGCAAAGTTGAAATCGTCGTTAAGATTTCCGAAAATTTTCAATTTCCTGCTTATTTTTTTTTTTACCGACTTCAAAAAGGAGGAGGTTATCATTTCGACTGTACATGTTTTTTTTTGTATGTTTGTTACGCGATTACTCTTTCAATATAGAATTGTTTTGGATGATTTCTTTTTCTTTCCGTTAGAACCTTCTAGATTTTTTTTTGTTTAAAGACGTATGAATTCGGTAAAGTCGTTCTCATGATTATGGCGTGACCAAGGTAAATAGGGATTAATTTTTATATATATATATACAGATTATATATGTAGATAGATAGACATTACACATACACTCATCTCCACACAGATTCAAGTTTCACTAATATAGACGCGTAAAAATGCCTATATAGGAGTTATAATTTTATTTTCAGGCATTAATGGCATGTAATTTATTAAAAGTAGATAGGCGTAGGTAGAATTTATATATATTCCGGCCTTTACTTTGCTTATTACGTTTAATAATAAATATCAAGAAAGTTTCTCAAGTATTTTTATTATGAATCTTGCTTACACAAAAAATAAAAACTTGTTCAAAGCGGCCCTGTAACTCGACCTAATTTATCACCTTGGCCTAAAAACAAACAAAATTACATTCCAAATATTCACAACGGGAACGGAGTCTCTTAATTATCATCGGATAATAATAAAGAAAGGAAAAACTTGTATATTCAGGTCTTTTGAATATTCATGTTATGCTGTGTTACGGGAAAGTAATGATCAGGGAGTTGTGGATGGTTTTAGGGTCATAGGTACGATTCGGACCTCTTACCATGAGTTATTATGTAGTAATAAAACCGACATAGCCCACCGGATTAGTAAGTTGAAATGGCAGTGGGCAGGGCAAATAGCACTCGAGCAGATGGCCGATGGGGCCGAAAGGTTCTCGAATGGAAGCCGCGGACCGGGCCGGCAAAAAGGGCCTCACGTGCCTAAAGAAGATTTAAAAAAAATGCAAGTCAGATAGCGGTGCGCCATATTCTGAGCCTTAATAGGAGGCAAAACGTTTGGTGCGAATGAATGGCATTTCGACCGTTTATCTGGACGTCCGGTAACGAAATGGTGATGAGGGACATGTTGCATAGCACACTCTGTGAAATATTCTGTAGAATAAGCTTGCGAATTGACGCCGGTAGTTCAGATTCTGCGACTTCGTGCGACGTGCGACTCCATCATTTATAAACCGATTTGGAAATTTCTTTTTTATTTGAAAGATATAAATCTTTTTTCAGATTGATCCCATACAAATTTCATCAAAATCGGTTCAGTAGTTTGGCTATTAAATCGAAATAACTGGAAAATTCGTTTACTTAAATTGGATGACATAATATTGTGTTCTACTAATTTAGAAGTCGGTTTTTAAATTGATAATCTATCTATGTATATAAAAGCGAAATTCATCTACTCACACACTCATCACAAGAGATCTTGAAACAGTAATTACAACAATATATTCGGATTTAATCCAAGTATCCAACAAAGGGGAGAATTTCAAGGCTCCGTAATAGCCCCCCTGCTATTACGGAGCCTTGAAATAGCATGAAACAGCTCAGATTTTCAATAAATACCGGGAACCAGCTCGTTTCTCAACCGAGTGTGCACGCGAGCTTGCAATGAAGTACCCACACGAGAGCATGTATGCACTATGAAATGTTACAACCTGGCCACACGATGCTAGGCAACACGACGCGGCGGCGTGGAGAAAAAAAACATTACCTTTTCCCTGTGGTTTCTCCCGTGTTGTGAACAAAATATATCCTATCACATTTCGGAGAGTGCATCGGATCTGCATGATCTAATTCCCTCCTGCCCATTTCTCTATCGGACTGCCAGAGTAGGTACGAAGAATCGTCACCGCTTTATGGTTGATATTCCGAAATCCCGTACGCAGTGCTTTGATTCCACCTTTATTATGCGAACCGCTATTCTGTGGAATGCGCTGCCTGACTGGGTGTTCCCCGATAGTTACAATCTGGGTGTCTTCAAATCACGAGTGAATCGGTTATTTCTAGGCAAGCGTGCTGCATCGTAGACCGCATCATCGCTTAACATCAGGCGAGTTGGCGGTCAAAATTAAGCCTATTATTAATAATTATTAAAAAAACACTGCACGAATGGGAGAAGTATTAATATTTACGTGAGTAAAATATGTATAGAAATTCATACACATTTCAGATTCAAAATTAAACTTTTCTTTGGAATTTGATACGTATTTTAATCACGGGCATATTCGTATTTCGCCCACGTATCACCATCTCTATGTATATATATATCACAATGTTTTTATATCAGAGTAATACGGCAAAGCTGTAACATCGTAGAGTACAGCTATTATATCCACAAATGCTCTACCACTCGTGAAAAGCAAATAAGTGTAACAAAACACAGTAACAGAAAACGCTTTGTACGTTCGAATTAAATTACTCCAAGTGACCACAGTTGGAGCAAATTGCCAGTAAACCGTATTACATCACACAACGTTAGAAACAGCAGGAATTCCAATCAGGTTCTACTGTAATGCGTACACTGTTGCACTTTTCATTGTTCTGTTTACTACTGAGGTTTTTACGCTGTGGTTTTAAGGATTAACTGTTAACTCACTACAAGCACACGTTTTCATTACTTACGTTTACTTAGTTTGTTCAAAATTATGTGAACTTAAACAAAAATGGTGGAACGAAAATATATTTTCATTTCTCATGTTCGGAATCTTATATCACCGCCCGAACCTCGATTGATAAGTGCCACTTTTCGATAGAAACCTCCATTATCTAAACCTACTTTGAAAAAGCAATTTGAATAAAGAACAATGAACACGATATACCAAAGAGGTTTTAGGTACAACACAGGTACAATAATTTTCAAGAAATTATTATGGACTGGACCTTAATTGAAATACCTACTTAACTCAAATTCTGGACAGAAAAGATAGGTAATCCGAATATTTGCGTTCGAGTACGTTTAAAACATGCCACATCAGTCAAAATCTCTTCTAACGACGTCGCATCGCTTTCAAGTACTACGATCGCTCACTAACAAAGTAGATATGCGACTTAGTTCACACTGGTGGTACCTAGTTACAAACTTGAGCAAACCAAGGAGATACTTAAAAAAAAAAGTTGTAGATTTCTTTTGCATAATACCTACGCCGAGAGAACCCGTACGTACAAGTTATTCAACCAGCAAGCAGTAGTGTGCAAACTTTACTGTGTTTCGAATTGAAGGGGAATGTTTTCAATGACGTTTCATCATTTCAGCCGTAGGACGTCCACTGCTGGACATAGGCCTCCCCCATCGATCTTCAAAAGGGCCGGTTGGAAGCGGCCTGCATCCAGCGTTTCCCTGCGGTCTCTTTTAGGTCGTCTGTCCATCTTGTGGGTGGACGTCCTACGCTGCGCTTACCGGTCCGTGGTCTCCATTCCAGAACCTTTCGGCCCCATCGGCCATCTGTTCTGCGTGATATGTGCCCTGTCTACTGCCATTTCAACTTACTAATCCGGTGGGCTATGTCGGTGACTTTCGTTCGTCTACGGATCTCCTCATTTCGGATTCGATCTCGTAGAGAAACCCCGAGCATAGCCCTCTCCATAGCTCGTTGTGCGACTTTGAGCTTGCTTATGAGGCCCATAGTGAGAGACCACCTCAATGACGTTTATGTACAGATATTTAATATCTAATACCCAATGACGTTTTATACCCTAAAGGGCTAATACCTATCACAGGGTGACAAGCGCAGTGCATCGTCAAGCAGGGTTTTGATTTTTTTTCTTTTCTGTGGTTTTGATCTATTGAAGGCTTAAATTCTGGGTGGCACTGCACTGTTAAGGCAAGCTTGCCGCTTACCATCAACCTTGCGAGTGAATTGCCCGTCTCATCACCCAGTTACATAAATAAAATCATGCATGAAAAAAAAAACAAGCTTTTAGGCGTACGCCATATTGAATTTAGTGTGACGTCATTTTGTGTTTCGTATTCTTCTCAGCAAACCCTGTCATTTGATAGACATACCATAGAGTTGATTAACAATAACTGATCTACCATCTTTGGGAGTCCGCCATATTGAATTTAGAATGACTTCAGTTAGCTAACCATGCATTGTCATTCAAACTAAACGTATAAGCATAATTTCAGCTCAATCGGTTGGGGATAACTGTTTTAAAATTCAGTTGCAAGATTACCATTGACCCAAACTAACATGGCAAGTTAAATAAATGCTTGTAACTTGTAAAAAGTTCCATTGTCCTGGGGCCGCTGAAACAGCGCAGTGCTGAAAATCACGTCAACATGAACCTTACCGCGCAGAGATACGGTTTGCGGTCGCGCAACTTTTCACGATCCCCTAAACAAAATCGCTTAAAACAGGTAGCCGTAAGGCCCAAGATCAGCACGAAGTAGGTAATGTGCAAGTTAATGCATAACAGACACTCGTTAGTATTGTTATAGAGTTCAATTTTAACTAACAAAGGGAAGATATCTCGCCTGATCACGAGGCATGCCCTTTCATATCTTAAAAGGCTTAGCAGTTGACGCGTACTTACTCTCAATATTATTGTATTAGCGAAGATTTAGCAGGATGTCTTGTAAAATGCGCGAAATATTCCGCCGTTCCATCAACTAAGACCTGTTGAATATTTAAATTGGATTTAACGTGATTTCAAAGACATTCTCCGAATATCGCCCGGATGAATGAGGAGCCGAAATAAGTGTAATAAAATACTTTGGTTTATACTTTGGGATGTAAAACATTAGATTGTTTAATCAAATTGCTTTAATTAACTCTAGATAACACGCAAAAAGCTTATATTTTGAGAATATTTATTTTTCTTTCACACGCCTTTGCTTTAGTTGACCCAAAAAGGCTGGAAACAAAATAGCAAAAGCGGAAAATAAAAAGCGGAAAGCGGAATCCGCAGCGGTGGCGGACGGACGGACTACTCTAACCTAACGCCGATTGGCGGCGTTAGGGCTAAAAGCACCCAATCATGATCCAAGAAAACAAGGTCTAGCGCTCTGGGAGTTGTCCCGCAATGACGTCACTGTCCAGTTGCCACTTTATTGTAACAAACACAGAACTGGGAAACAATTTTTTAAATAATCTATTAAATAAAATAAAAAAAGCATTTCAATTGTCATTTGGTTTGTCCGTTCAAGCAAAGCAATTCAAGTTAACCACGAATTGAATATATTAAACACAATTTTATCAAAACCACATTGATTTATTGGATGACTGACATTGATTACAGGTAATATTATACGGATATTGGGGAGTTATAATTTCACGCTACTGTTAACACAGAAAACCATTGAGAGTCCGCCATTGTTTCGTGTATCGTCATCTCTCTCGAACTTGTTGTAAATTACTTAGTCTGCTCTTGCTTATGCACGTGTACGTGTATCCATGACATTGACGACATCATTGCGGGACGCCCACGTGACATTTGTTCTCGGAGCACTATACCTGGTGGAGTATATTATTATACCATGCACCCAATGATATAAGTTTGTAAAACCTAATTCCGATTGCACAACAAACGCTTCATACAACTAAATAAAAATCATCCCACAATGAGCCGTAATACGCAAGATCCGCCGAATAATGTAGTCTTAATTACTGACATTAAGAACAAGAATTATCGTCAGAATTTATTATTAAACACAAAGCCAAGTGGAGGGGAATATGAAATTAGGTACATCTTGATTTGAATTTAACATCGTTACAAGTTGGCCTTTTTTGTAAGATTTTGGGGCGTAAATAACCACCACTGTGGGAAATAAATGGTGTTGAAATGGGACATATCGAATGAAACACACACAAACCTACTCAATTTTGGGTGGCACTGAACTAAGCGTGACACTTTTGCTTACAACACTTGGCGAACGAGCAAGACACGAGCCATGCTTGTCTTAGTTGCATAAAAATTCAAAATTAAATTGGGTTAATTGATTAAATTGGGATTATTCTATGAATATAAATAAAATAAATATAAAATATGGTCCATCGTAGACCGCATCATCGCTTAACATCAGAATAACTTAGGCGCATACTTTGTTATTTTTGTCAGCGAAATCTACGAGAAATCTACCTGCCTCGCACAGTCACTGGTAGCCTCGTATGTAATGAACTATTGTTATGTTTTGAACGTAAGAGTAAGTACCCCAAAGAGTTTTACGGGTACCCGATATACTTCAATGAAATATTAAAAGAAAATGCTTTATTATTCATTTATTTTTAACTTATCTACGGCCCCATTGGTTGTTGGGGCAATTTTGTCATCAACAGTGAGGGAGGAGATGTGAGATTGTCTAAACACGAGGCAGTCCTGGTTGATGACACTACTAACAGAAAATAACAAATGAAAAACCCAAAGACGGATATTATTAGATTGAATGAAATTCTGATTTTACAACGTTATTGCAGATGTCAGAGCAATTAAATAAATATAAATTTGACAACGTAAAAGTGATGTTAACCTTCTTGCCTCGTTGCTTTGAAATTTTAAAATGATACTGACATAAAACGATATATGACTGATATAACGAATTGTTCAAAAATAGTGAAATAATTCTTAAAAGCTCAGAAAAAGGCAAAACATTATTTGATAAATAAACTTCTTTAATTCAACTTTAAATTTTTTTGCGGCATTTAATGGTGGATCGCTCAATAAATGTCCAAATTTTTTGACCTATGGTGTTGAGTAATTTTCTAAAAATATAGACTCTTATAAGATACTAACTTCTATTTTGGGTTCGTTTCAGTAGTTAATTAAAAAAAAAAAAAAGATTTTCGGCGTTATATTAGTTCGTGTAGATGTCTAGACAAACAACCTTACTGCTGTCGTATTTTCATCTGTCAATGTCATTAAATGCACAGTGGTTTTCCTTTTTGTTTGTTTTTGTAAACGGTTAAGATAAATTTTAACATCACGCCAACGCTGACGTCATTCAAGGGTAAATGAAGGTCAATCATATTTCATCAAAAATTATCCGCATCAGCATTTATTTTAAAAAAATGTATAGGGATCAGTCAGTCTATTGCTTGCTTGAAATAGTTTTGTAATGACAATCTATAAAAAAAAAGAATAATCTCTATTCAATACTTGACACTGACAAATCGTCGTACAAGACATGTGATACCAAAATACCAAGAACGAAAAAAATTTCAGCTGATCTTGACATTGACAGATACTAAATACCAACATGGCGTGCGTTTGACTGAGGTTTGATCGCGGTCAGTAGTAGAAAAATGTTTTGCTTTTTATCCAGTTATTTTCATAGACAAAGCTCAAATGAAGTTATTATTATTTAATTATTAATTAAGTGCGACCATAATTATCATGGCGCAATGTAGATCACTATTGTAGCCTTAAAGTCTTTGCCCATGACATTGGCAATACTTAAAATTTTGATAAAGTAATACAATATAATATATCGCTTCTCGGAAGAAGGACTTTATTCGGTGTGTCGCTATGGTGTGTCGCTTACTTAGCAAATAGCGACACGACATCTATCGAGCCTGTTGGAACTAGTCTGTGCTGCCTTGTTCTCTCTAGTGTAAAGGCTTACACTGGCTTACAGTGGCAGCATTAACACAGGTAAAGAAGCATTAATATAAGTAATGGATGTGGGTATGCGGGTCATTGTACTCCCGGATAGCTCCTCAGGGAGTGAGGGGTCTACCCCACAGGTGTAATGTGGGCATAAAACAAAAATAATCTGCTGAGTAGTTGGAGATAATAGCCGGTGTGGTTTTCGCTCATTGTTAATGATTTGTAAGTGAGAATTGCTTAAAAAATTCGCTCAATGTATTTCTTCTTTCTAAAAGACACTATTCCCTAGATTACTTCGTATAAAAGATAAAATGATTTGAAAAAAAAAAGCATTTATTTTAGTAATATTACTAAAGTCCTGTCGCGGAGCAAGAAGAATTTCGTACAATGTCCTGTTATTACCTATCTCTGTCGCTCCCGCGTAAATATAATGCGTCTCGCTCGCACATACGTCAGTCATTGCATCTGTGCGAGCGACCTCGCACTACAAAATATGTCAAGCCATTTAGGCTATAACAATACAGGGTTACGCGGAAAGGGTATACCGATATACTTAATATAAGCCACAAAGGACTGATATTTTTCGCGATTTCAGGGTTGGTTAAACCCTGACAACTATAGTAAAAGATTTTCATAAGATGAGTACAATGGCTTCCTTTTGAATTAATGCCACCGTTCCATTTAAACCTGTATTTGTAAAACGTCGAAAAACCAATATATTTTTTAGTGCTGGTTTTAGCCGGCATAATGAAAAGCTACGTGAAACATGCCAAAATAAAATCAAATGAACACGTTAAAACCCTTGGTTAAAACAGAATGCAATTTGATAGATTTACCGTACAAACATACCTAATAGAGACGGTAAGTTTGATTAGACAAAATTATGATTTTGGCTCTAGAACAAACAACCGAGATCTATATAAGTTTTCATTACACCCTAAGTCCACCTAAAACCTCAACAAGGTTTTCAGTTGTAAATGCAAGCTTTTTTTTGCTTTACCTAATATAAAGTACATAGCGAAAGTTTACCTACTTACACTATTTCCATTCGTTTATTTCCGCTGACACCTGCAAAAAGATGAATAAAAACACTTTCTTTAAAGAATATCAGGTATGGGCTACAGTCTTACGTTTAAAAACATAGCGAAAGTGATAAGAATTCGTGGTTTTCATGGCACCATGCTGGCCCAGTACATGATTGTGAATCCAGTCATGTCTTTGAACTTTTGTGGTTCTTGGATAGACTGGTTTCCTTACGATGTTTTCCATCTCTGTTTTGGAGCGATGGCATTAAAACTGCACATAATTTATTTAAGTGCAAAAAAAGTCATTGGTCGAGGCAGGGTTGAGGATCGAACCGGGTGCCGTCAGATTGCGAAGCGCATTTGCTTCCGCTCGGGCAGCATCCTAGGGTGACCTTGGGATGTCAAATTTTGAGTCTCTTTAGTCTTTATGCTTAGTAATATATTTTACTAAGCATAAAAACTAAAGGCAAACAAGGAGACGGCCCGCCTTGTAAGCAGTCACAGTCGCCTATGGATACTTGTAACACCAGAGGCATCACAAATACGTTGCCCACCTTTAAGGACTCTATTAACTCGCCTTTTGAAGAACCCCATGTTGTAGCTTTTCGGAAACAACGCGGAAGGTAGCTCATTCCACAATTTGCGGGCAATATTACTGGTAGTTTTAGTGGCAGTGGGCACATATCACGCAGAACTGAAGGCCGATAGGGTTGAAAGGTTCTGGAATGGAGACCACGGACCGGTAAGCGCAGCGTAGCACGTCCACCCACAAGATGGACAGACGACCTAAAAGAGACCGCAGACGCTGGATGCAGGCCGCTTCCAACCGGCCCTTTTGGAGATCGATGGGGGAGGCCTATGTCCAGCAGTGGACGTCTTATGGCTGAAACGATGATGATGATGATGATTACTGGCTTTGCGTCTTCTCGTAAAAAGTGGCAACCCCAGTTACTGCTTGCACTAAGTACAGCGACATGGCTGAGAAGGTATCTCCTCCGGGACACAGAATCGATGCCAATTTAAATTGTGCTGATTTCTCCGATCGTAGCGAGTAATGAGACGCTCGTAATTAGATTTAGTCTCGATTTCAAGGGACGTATTAAGGATAATCCTCGGGAAGGGAATGATCCCTGCTCTGGGCCGGATCAAGGATTTATTTGAAGTGATGTAAGTTATATGACTGACATTTGATTTTGAGGTTGACGATAACTGGATATATTTTGTTGAAGCCTCTTTTCGAGGTAAAATGTAAATAAGTTCTAGAGGGCGTAACTCGGTGGCTAATTATCACACAAGGTTGACCTGCCGGGTACTTCCCGTTGATCTAGAATCATGAAATTTGGCAAGAAGCAAGGTCTTACAAAACATATTATAAAGGATAAATCCGAAAATTGTTAATTTGATATTATGTCACATTAAAAAATATTTTAGTTATTACCTACATATTTACTTTTGTAGTTGGTATGTATGGGATCACCTGTTTTCCAACTACAAAGCTAAGTTTGTCATTCAATATTTCAATCTTTTAAACCTTTTCCGTCATGAATCGATTCCCGGGATGTATCTAGGTACTCACATATTTATTAAGTTTGTACGGAACACTCAGGGTGCGAGTCCTACTCACACTTGTCCGGCTTTTATTTCTCAGTAAATATACATTGATTATGTGAAACTAGTAAGGTAAAAACTCAGCAAAAATGTATACTTTTCATGTTTTGGCAGGTTAAAGTTGAGCATGAAAATTGGGTTCTGAGTTATGGCCTTAAATACTGGTTGTTTGTTCTATAACAGCAATTGTTTAGCCTTTGGGCTTTTCACTACTTTCAAATAAATAAAATGTTCAACAATCTATTTTAAAGCGATAAAACCGAGTGACCTAATTTTCTAGAATAACTGTGACCCAAAATCTGCACATTCAAAAATTCCGCCGGATTTTTCGATTAATCGACATTGCTTGTTTGATGAGGCACAGAGATGAAATAGTGAATAAAACATTAGAGGTAGATTTGTTTAGTTTGTTTTTTAACATCTTCCTATGCTTACACGAAAATGTAGTACTAAGCCGAAAGGGGGTTCCTAGGAAATGTATGTATTACTTAGTTACTAATATATATTTTGTGGTATTACAAAATCTTTAACTAAATATTTTTCACGATTTCCTACATTAGTTCCGCAATTTCGGCATTGTATATATTTTCTAGAAATTGACTATCGGTTCTTCCAGCGATGTATCTGCCCATTGCCACTTCAACTTGCAAATTTTAATAGCTACGTCGGACTCTAGCTTTTTGGCGAATATCCACGTTCCAGATTCTATCGCGCAAAGAAACTCCGAGCATAGCTCTCTCCATTGCCCGCTGTGTGACTCTGAGTTTTTCCAAAAGGCCAAAATTAAATGTTAATAAGTAAATAGTGATAAAAAATCGTGTTTAAATAATCCACGAACGAATAATGGATGCCCATCGTAATCCAAAGGATGGTTTTAAAATTTATTCGGCCTCGGGGTGCTATTTATATCTTTCGCTTCAAAAATGAAGTGAGGTTATCTCGGAGACGTAGAAACGAGGACGGAATAACAATTTTTGGAAACGATGTTCTGTATAGCGTTGGTTTAAGATCTGCCAAGTTAAGAATGAACTGGATATAGATTTATTAAGGCTTCGTTGCACCCAAAAGTAGCTTTACCTAGTCTGTGGTTGCACCATAGCAGTAGTTACAGACCGTTCACACCGTTCATTCGTTTGTTTCCATTTTACTTCTGTCATTATGACGTTGTCTGTCTGGTCGAATGGCATCACTTGCAGACAGAGCGAGACACTGAATTGATAATGAGAGGTAAAATAAGTGAACGGTCTGTAAAGTAAAGGTTTATGACAAATTTGACAATGACGATAACGCTGACTTAAGCAGTTTTTTTTGGTTCACCAACAGGATGATACAATAATAATATTATTATTTCTTAATATATAATTATATAATAATATAATGTGCTATGGGGATCTATGTAACACCCCAATAATAAGTAAACTCAACATGTTTGGCAAAATTTAAACTTATATACAACTCTGCTGATAGACAGCCTAAAAACAAAACTAAAACTAAAAAAGCAAAGACCATACCACAAACCATAGTTAAATTTACCAGGGTTGCAAGTCAAATGATACCTTATTTACCTCACATGAATAGCTGGAAACATTCAACTCATTCATTTCAACATTACATTTCATCTGACAGATATTTAACACAAACAATAACACTTAACCAGCGAAGCGTGGGCAGTTACGGTTATGACGTCATTTAACAATTGTCAGACGAAGAATATTTTTTTTGCATAGCCGGTACTTTAACAACTTTACTGAAATGTCGATTTTTGTTGTTGCTAGAGTAAAGTGGTGCAACTCACCCGCGTTGTGTCTAGTTTTATATCGGCTGCGCAAGAAAATAGGTTCTTTTTATTCATTTCGTGTTTTTATGTGATTACATATTTTAAGCTCAAAAATCCCCCAATCAATAGCTGTTAACTATAATAATCAAAAAACATTTTTATCACTAAGAAATTCTGAAATGTCACAGTAGCATTTCTGTGCTAATAAAGTTAAACATCCCAACACTTAAGACTGTGCTAATTTTAGGAATTTTAATATTATATTACAGGAGCCATACAGGTAATTACACTTTATAACCCATTCGAATTAGGATTTGACGCGGAAAAATTGTAAGTAGCAATTTTCCTTTGGAAATCGTTGGATTATTCAATAGACAAAAATTAACCCTTAAAATCAAGATGGCGGATGACGCAACGGATAAAGTATCACGCAAAACATAATTTAGACTGCCAGTGACCCCCTCCAACGAGTTCCAAAAGAAAATTGCTACTTATATAGTTTTCCGGGTTTGCACCTTTTTTGAGCTAATTCGACTAGGCTACTACAGTTTTAGCAGTACGTGGGCAAAGTTTCATCTCTGTGCGACCCTGTGTGCGATTTCGAATACCAGCATCAGTCCAGCTACCGAAGGGATGTTGATTTGATTTTGCGGGTGCTGCCACACTGGGCCAGCTTAATGGATATGGCCCAATAACCCTTTCGAAGGTAGGCTAAAAGTCCAGCAGTGGACTGTTAAAAGGCTGATTATGATATGATATGATATGATATGATATGATAGTAATACATATACCAAAAATATGTGAAACTCTGTTTACCTGTTTGCTTATAAAACAAACAAACATTCCATGGAAAATATGGGGTTCTATGTCTATAGGAAGCGAGTGAAACCGTAGGGTTCACCTAGTGTTATAATAACATCTACTTGTCATGCTGCCACTGTCCGCCCTGTTGAGATAACGGCCTACCATTAATATAGGGTCCAGATGGCAAACAAACTGAATAGAACATTTTTACGCTACCAAGAATATTAATGTGAAGCGTCGAAGTAATCGGCCCATTCGATAGGCTCGCGTTTGATTGGGTTGCTAGAAGTAATTTTTGAAATTTTCCACACTGATATTTTCCCCGAAAAATAATAATTCTAAAAGAGATTCTAAATTTTTTTGGACCAGAAAAGAAAAGAAAATACTTAAAATAACTAAAAAAATAATTATATTTTACATAATTGAATTTGTTTTATTTTAAGTATTTGATTCGTAAGCTATGTAACAATGCTTACATTAGTTAATAAAATAATACTATCAAATTAACAATCGAATCGTTATTTATTTACAGGCCAACTTAACTAAGATGTCACCAGCAGTATAAGTATAAATAAACTTTTTCTCATAGAAAATGTTTTTGCTAATGATTTCAACAATTATTTGTTATTTCCTTTTTTCTCCAAACAAAAATTATCCCTGAAATCGCAAAAAAGTCCCAATCTGGTAACACTCGCGATTGACGGAGTGGATTGATCTACGGGTATTGATCAAGCCGTTATCAGCTGTGACGGTATAATTTTCTATCAATTTTTGGGATATAGATTGATGGAAGGAGTATCTGCCTTTGTGATAGGGAATAATTTATGCCAAAATATATGTTTTTAAATAATGCGGGCTGGATGGTGCCTTATTCAAGAGATTATTTTTTATTATGCAAGGCGTTTTGGCGCCAACATTTGTTGCGTGGAAAAATATTATGTTATAACTACAGTTTTCCCTTTAGCACTAGCCTACACCCTTGGTCGTCCATTTAATGACATTTTGATTATCTCGTTGGCAGTTGTGTGCCGCTCAATATTGAAGTGTGCGTTTGCAGAACTAGTAAGAATATGTCAGTGTGTGCAATACGTGTTTAACTTGCTCCTTTCAGTTTTTGGCAGCCTTTTTCGGTTCTAGCTCGAGTTTAAGACAAATCCAAACTATATCTATGATCAATATATTTATGATCAAAGTTGTTGGAAAAAACATGTCGCTTCTGTATTATTTTCCTAAATCATTATCATATTTATTAATAACAGTTGTTACAGGTCATGTCGATTACAAAATGGGTAAAAAATTAAAATTATTATGTCTAAATATTGAATTGAGTACCTATATTGTACTATAATCGAGTATTTATGTCTAATCTCCAGTAGAAATAATAATAATATAACACAAAAATACCGAATTAGAATTAATACAAATTATTATTAAAATATATAAATTTAAAAAAGAGAATAATAGTATGTCACATGTCAAATACAAATTTAATATAATATAAATACAAACACAAGTAAAACAATTATAATAAGAACACGACACATCATACAAAAAATATCACTAACAAATGTAGGTAATAAAATAAAAATATGTATGTCAATATTAAAAATTTAGGATTCAAATTGCACAAATTCATCGTAGCTGTAGAACATTTGCTCGACAAGCCAGCGCTTGAGCGCTTAAACTATTGTATACCTAAGGTGGATAAGAGTAAGAGGAGAGGGGGTGGTAAGAGGTGGTGGTGGTGTTCGAGTGTTAATGTGTAGACTACAAATTAACACTCGAATATACCACCACCACCACCTCTTACCACCTCCTCTCCTCTTACTCTTATCCACCTTAGGTGGATTAATATTTATTAAATATTTGTGAATGTGCTCGAGTGTCGATCAAGTAATATAATGAGATAAAACGCGTATTTTCATGTATAGTTTCTAAAATTCCATAGACGCTTCTAGAAAAGTCTCCACTTCTTTATTGGCTCATATTTATGATAGTAAAATATGAAAGACGACACGGTATGACCTCATTGGCTCTAGCCTAGAATAATAATAAATATTGTCAATAAAATAAATTAAACGAAGCCAGAAAACGTCTGATGATGTAAAAATAGCAACATAAGAAATAGTAGTAGCAATTAATTATTTATACGTTTATAGAAAACTAGCTGCGCCCCGCGGTTTCACCTGCGTAATGATGAAAAATGGCGATGATGATGAAAAGTAGCCTATGTCACTCTCTGGCTCTTGAACTATCCCCATGCAAAAAATCAGGTCGGTCCGTTGTTCCGTGGCAGCGTGAAAGAGGAACAAACATCCATACATACAAACTTTCGCGTTTATAATATTAGTAGGATAGGATGTAATATTTCATTACTTAATTTATTCAAAAATGGATGAATGGAGGTAATAAGCATTACCACTAGGATTAATTGTATAGGACTATTTGTTCTTGTGGTTCAGATATTGATTAGTTAAATCATATATATTTTTAGTTGCCTTCTTCGTAGTAACCTAACCTAAGTCATCCTTTTATTCTACCATCACTAGATGTAAAGTTCCGTTTCCATAACATATTTTTCTGTACTTTCATTCCCAAACAAAAAATAAATCATTTTTTTCAGTAGTTAATTTTATTAATTCTAATAATATCCGGCTTTAGTTTTTCCATTTGTTATTTTCTGTTAGTAGTGTCATCAACCAGGACTGCCTAGTGTTTAGACTATCTCACTATCTCCTCCCTCACTATTAATGGAAAAATTGCCCCAAAAACCAATGGGGCCGTTGCCAAGTCACGCCAAGTAAAAAAAAGCTTACAGGGGAAAGTGGGGGGTCTAAGGGGGGAATGTCAAACTTGTGCGGATTACGGCCTCAAATACTACCATCGTTAGAAATGTGATTGTTTAACCCCCGTGTAAAATAATGCACTATTTTATATCCCGAAAGGTAAATTTGAAACTTGTCTATAAATATGTATCTCTATTTATCTAGGCAGTAAAGTAAATCCATTTCCAAGCCTACCAGTCATGCAAATCGACTTATATTTCCTTTTAAACCTAAATCTGCTTCCTCGAGCACAAATCCTATCCTAAGGATCCCGTACAGCTGCGGATTTTTACCCGTGTTCCATATACATCGTGAGTTTACGTTGTCGTGTGAACCAGGGATACTGAGGATAAGCGGCGTTGTATTTTGCCGAGAAAATATCGGTCGGATCCTATGTGGAATTTGAAATGTGCTGCAGAGTGCAGGGTGTGAGTGCATTTGGTTTATTTTATGTTGAGCTCATTCTGGACGAATGGCTCGAATTCTATGTAGTCAGTCAGTTAAAAAAGAGAGAAGTAATGTAGCATGTTAAAAGTAGATAGATCTCAGCCTTAATTTTACCATAACTTTGACCAAAAACTTGAAAATACCTTTATACAATTCCCCCTCTAAAAAGCTTATTTTATTCACTGAAAACAGTGAAAAAGGCTTTTAATCACTATTCGTGTTTGATTTTAGAACACATCAATATATTCGACCTTCATCTCAATGCTATACAACCTCCTTGCGCAAAAACCAATCGATATAAACTCCTTAAATCTTTATTTTTCTCGTAGATATGGTATAAATTATAATATGCAACGCTTGAATAAAACGAATTCATATCGAGGGCCATGAATCACTCGCGTCGCTCAGGATTCTAAGAATTGAATCACTCCCTACGATCATGATTCAGTCGTTAGAATCCTTCACTTGCTCGTGATTCATCTATGGCCCTCACTTTAAATCCGTCCTTTATTCACTAATTGCATAATATACAACTTTTATTATATATTGTTACCCAAGTTTAAATTTTTATTTTAATAATCTAAATAGGGTATATCAAACAAAGAAAATAAAAAAGCCTTAATTATTATCACTAATATAATCAAAAATCAACCTACCCTATTTGTTCAAGTGTATGTTGTGGGAAAATTAAGCGCTTGGTTGTTCTTAGGTAAATACTCCTACGCACTTGCACGCGCTCTACGCAAAAGTCACTCGTGAATATATTTTCTCCAATTTTATATCTAAAGCACTAAAGTTTTTGCAAAAGCAAACACAACGTTGCCAATATTCTAGTATTGTCCAAAAAACGTGCGCGAGAAACAAAACGGTTTTACGATTAAACAAATCAGATTGAAAAGGGTAGAATAAAAACACTCAGTGCATGGAACGCAACATGCAAAGTGTACAACGTACTCTTAGTTGGTACAAAAATAACCCATTGCAATCACTATGGCTTGGCGGTCGAATGTTTTCAAAGCAAACCTAACTGAAAATGACCTGCTATGTGATTGCCAAGACTGAAGCGTGCTTTTAACCAAAAATGGCAAACCAATCGGCTAGTGTGTGTCGCCACTCTCGATGTGGTTAAATGCGATTTGCAACGAGCTACAACGAATATCGGGTTTCAATTTACAATCGAGTCAAATGCTACTATGAAAAGTCGCTACAATCTTGCAAATAACGCGAAGGACTTTAATACAACATACACAAGTAAAATCGCTCATCGATCGAAGAACCGATAACCGATGGGGAAGAAAGGTTCTTGAGTGGAGACCACGAACCGGAAGAGGCAGTGTAGGTAGGCCTCTCACTAGATGGACTGACGACATCCTGAGAGTCGCGGGCATCTAGTGGATGCAGATGGCAGGCTGTCGTTCAGTGTGGAGGTCTAAGAGGAGACCTTAATAACGCACGTAACTTACGCAGTGGACGTCTTCCAGCTGATGATGATAATGATCTTTAAAAAAAAGTTGCTGAAGACGATTTACGATCATAATAGTGAAATGAGTCGCTGTCATTCATGTTTGAAATACTCTTGGTAGTGGCTGGAACCAGCCGCTGTTTGCACTAGAAGGCAGATATGAAACCTGAGGGAAATGAGAGCAAAAACTTCAGAAAATAAGTCCAGGAAATTGAATATTCATAGATCGCAGCATGTCAACTTATGTACTGTTAAGATTATCAATATCTCACGGTAGAGAGACTCTACCGTGAATTTCAGTTCGGATGCAACGTAACGTAAACTAAGATAGGTCTAGAATATCAGACGGCTTTCAAAAATTTGTTGTTCTTGTAGAAGTTTGGCTGCATGGTGGCTTTCTAATAATTGTTCGAAATAATTGTTGTTGTTATTGTTGTTTACTGCTGTTGTTTAGATGTTCCAGCTAGAACAACACTATTTTTGAAATTTGGTTGCATGGTGGCTTTTTTTTTTGTTCTAGTTGAACAAATCAGGTTTGTGCATGGCGGCTTTCTAAAATTTGTTGTACTAGCTAGAACAACAAATTTAAGAAAATCACCATTTAGCCAAATTTCATAAACATTTAATAGGCATCTTTTAATTATAATTATCTATTAAAACTGATTTTAAATTGAGTAGGTGCTCGTAAAAAATCGTTACCACCGAGTCAAAGTAATGATACTTTCGTCGTTTGTCTTACTACATTTAGCGATTCTAATTGGATTTAAACTTTTGTATGATCGAATACGCGACGTCGTCCATAGAATAAAGTCCATAATGAAGTCAAGAATGTCCATATAATTTGTCTATTGTATTGTCTGACTCAATTATTTTAGTTTGGAATAGTTTTGGGGTTTGTTGTTTGTACATTTCAACTATCTTTTTCAACGGAATCTATTCTGAGCATTTTTATAGGAAACTGAACTAGTAATTATTCAATCGAGTGAATTTATAAAAAAATTCTTTTATCTGACTGGTGAGTTCAGGATTCTAAATATATAATTAGTCTGCATTGGTCTAGAATCAGTATTTTCTTTCAGTGGAAAGTTAATGAAGCTTTTATTATGATTTTAAATCAGTTATATTGCTGAATCTCTGAAGCTAAATCTATAATAGTTACGTAGACGGCCGAAGCGAATTTCAGCATAGATTGATAGGTCTAATTAAGTAATTAGTATGTCAGAAAAGATTTGTACAAAATAAATGTGTGTATGATACACGTATGCGTATATCAAGTAATAACAATTTACCTAATGAAATACAAATATTGGACGCATTTTTTTATATATTGGCTTTTTAACCATTGTTTCTACAGGGCACGCATATATACTGTACTAAGCCAAAATGAGGTCATTATAAGTGATACTCATACTCATAATGATGATACTCATCATTATGAGTATCATTATCAACAACTTTTACTGTAGGAACAACCCTGAAATTGCAAAAAAAATCTGCGCGGGTTGGTCCTATAGTCCCATAATAAAAGTTGTTCATAATGACGAGTAAAATGACCTCCTTTCGTCTCAGCACAGTCTATATGCGTAACCCTGTATAGTATACTGTTCAAGAACACATGTAATTTTTTTTTTTTTTTTTTTAATTTCATTATTTATTTGGTATAGAAACATTTTGCACGTCTGCTTGGAGACTGACTACAATGGTATTAAAATAATATTTATGTAGGTACTTAATGTATTCTGCTGTGGTATTTTAGCAAACAAATTATTTATTTGATTGTAAAAATAGCGAATTCATTCTCAGTCAATGTACTGGGTTACGCGGAAAGGGTGTACTAAGCTGAAAGGGGTCCATAGTACCCATCATTATCAACAACTTTTACTATGGAAGTAACTCTGAAATCGCAAAAAAACAACTGTTTGTGCAGTTTTACGATTATTTTTTACTGTATTTTGTTAACAAAAAAATTAACATTAATTAACTTTAACGTTAAGGAACAGCATACAATACATCCTGCAGAATAAAACATATGAATCTAGCCCTACTTCCGTTGTCATTAAATAAATCATCATTAAGAAATCAATAAAAATGCTTCCTATAGAAAATCCCTTCAATTCTCCACCTTCCCTTTGTTAAGCTTCGATCCTTTCTTATTTACATTTCATTCCAAATTAGTATTCATTTTGATACGAAATTCCGTATCAGAGTTCAAAGTAGCTGGCAAATGAACCAGCAACGTCGCCGAAATTGCTTTGAGTGCAGGTGCCTCGAGGGGTTTGGTTAGCGGGATCCTTATGTACGGTAACCAGGTACAATGTACTAAGCAACCTTGATACATTGTACTTTGTAGAATGACTGATACAACAACGTGTTTACAGTTTATTATTCATCACACAACAACTGAACAACCGTGATAGTTTATAACAATGTTTTATTATTCATCAAAATGTCGAATTCTTAATCCAGCTTCGTAGTAAAAGTTATAGTTTTTTCTATCGCGGATAAGTTCGCGTTTGACCACCAACTAGCTTGGCCCTGATTCTGTAACTACAAACACGCACGTAACGCGCCGTGTTAAGTTTACCTCTAAAAGTTGATCTTTATTCCTAGGGAATAGAGTCCAAATTTTAAGAGGTTAACTTAACACGGCGCGTTACGTGCGTGTTTGTAGTTACAGAATCAGGGCTAAGCTAGTTGGTGGTCAAACGCGTCATTTTAGGGCCCTTATTAGTAAGCGACGATGTGGTCGAAGATAAAGCATGCAGACTTAGAAGATACCTATTCACTCTAGCCTTGGAAATGCCCAGATTATATCATTCATTAAACAAGGAAGCTGGCAGGTTGTTCCAATCATTTTTATATACATAGATTATATATATGATTTTTATATACTTAGTTAGGAACCGTATTTCTGCCAGGATATTTCTATGTAAAAATCAAGTCGTTCCGTTGCCCAATTGCTTCTTGAAAGAGGAACAAACACTTTCGCATAATTGCATATTAGTTATGCCTTAACTAATCTACGTGTTGCAGTCAAAAGCGTTGCCCAACGGCATACATCCGTCAATCCTCACTAAAAATGTATGAAAATGTACTGAAACGTGCTTTACATAAATAGCTTTCCGGACAGCTACCTCGGGGATGGCCGCGGGGTTTACGTATTACTCTATTTGCACGGAATATTGCATGTATACGGCAGTTTAAAGTTGCAGTTTTCTAGTAAAGAGGTCGATTTTTAGTGCAAGTTGCATTTGAAATAGGGTTTATTACGGTGTTTTTAAAAGGAACTGGGTTATCTGATTTACATTGGTAGAGAGTTTTTACAAGCTTTTATTTTAGTTTGGGTCAATGTTATTGAATTTCAAAACAGTTATCCCCCCCCCCCCCAACCGATTGAGCTGAAATTTTGCATAAATATGTAGATACATGGTTAGTTAAGTGAATTCTAAATGTAATATGGCGGACTCCCAAAGATGGCGGACCAGTTATTGTCTATGAAACTTTTAAAAGTTTCCATATATACCCGTATAGCCCGTTGGTCCAGGTGGTAGTGAACCTGCCTTCTGAGCTTGGGGGCGTGGGTTCGATTCCCATCTAGGACAAACATTTGTGTGATGAACATTTGTGTTTGTTCTATATCTGGTTGTTAATATTTATTTAAGTATGTATTTAAAACTATATATGTATGTATATCAGTCTCTGGCAGCCATATCACAAGCTTTGCTTAGTTTGGGGTCAGATGACCGTGTGTGCAAAAATGTCCCGAATATTTATTTATTTATTTATTTTTGCTGTGAAAAATACAAAAAATGAAATGACGTCACACTAAATTCAATATGGTGGACGCTTAAAAGCTTGTAACCACAGAGTATTTTATAGTAGTGTTATATTTTATTTTTTTATATCTGCTGGGTGAGCTTTACATAATGATGGTAATATAAAGTTTACTAACAATTTTTTATAACATCTTGAATTCTTGTACCCTATGTCATTTCCACTATTAAAAGGATTCTATAGAAAGGTTGACACTTCACATGTCGAAGTCCATTAAGCCGTTTAGGTTGCCTGGAAGAGATCGCTTTTAGCGATAAGGCCGCCACTTGTGGCACTAGCTCGTAAGTGTTTTCTATCGTGTTGTAATTTGTATTTCTGGTGTACACAATAAAGAGTTTCTATCTATCTATCTATCAACACTCGAAAAGCATAGCCCTCCTTCTTGCGCAGTCGGGTAAAAATAAAACCATCCTAGTTCCGCTAGATGGCTCTGTCAGTACCATTCACACAATTGAAGATTTATGTCCACCATCTCCTCATCAGATCAGTTCGATGGTTCCAGATTATTGTACCGTCACCCGAATCCCATAGTCTTCCAAAAAATTTAATCAATACAATTAAAAGTAGGTTAAAATCGACTCCCAAGATTTGATTTCATTGTTAGTTAATTATCTAGTTTGTTACAAGTGGATTTGATTACATTGTTAAGGTAGTTAGTTACAAGTTGAGCGTGTAAAAAGTAAGACAAAACAATAAATTTCAAAATAACAGACAAAAGAGACTCCAGGAAACCATTCTTAACAACTAACCTTCTCAATAATAAGACAAAACAATTTAACTCAATTGCTAGAATCGATTCGCAATTGGAAAGTTTCTCAAAAGAATATAGCATCCAATTATGTTGAGCAGCCAATTTAATAGGGTCTTGCTTATTTGTTTCTCAAGGACCTTAGTTTAATTGAACCCCTTCCTGAAGGACTGGCTAAAGTTTTCTACTGACGTTTTTAGAGTTCTCTTGTGGGAAGGAATTGGGCCAGTGTAATTTGTTTGTTTAATGATGAGTTTTTGTATTAATTTTGAGCGATGGTGGCGCTTACTTTATCGCTTCACAATCCAACGGCACCGGTTCGATTCTCGGCCCTGCATCAATGATTTATTTAGTAAATAAATAAATTATGTGCAGTTTTGGTAACGCTAAACACTAACACTAAATACCTAAACTAAATAGCATTGTAATCAGTGGTCGAATTGGACTTACTCACGAACCGCAACGCATTTCCCTTCAAACCTTGCGAACTTTTAACGGACTGTCCAAGAAGGAGGGTTATGTTCTTGGGTCGAATGTGAGCATGTAGGTAAGTATGTTTCAGGGTTCCTGTAGTACCTCCTGTAGCCCAAACGGCTTGACTTATTTTGACGAGTGAGGTGTCGTTGGATTCCTTTACGAAACGGAACGGTGATTTCATGAATTGGAACAGCGTTCCGGTGCGTTTCGGTCCATTTCGAGCACTGATTATAATACAAAAACAGTTGATTTACCTATAGACCGTTGAAGGCAGCGTTCCCAGCATGCTGGCGGCATTACCACGCTGAATAGTTATGTTTATGCGATGAGCCAAAAACACGCTAGGCCGCCAGAATTTGGGTCACACATCTCAATAACCAGGCGCTTTGAAATATTAAATTTAGCTATTTATGAGAAAATTGACTAGATACCATTTTCTAAACTAAACTAAATTTGATAGGTCTAAAATTGTTGCGAACCTTTTTCACATTATTGAAATGAAACGCAGATAATTTTATTTCTGTCAGTTTAGTTTAGTTTAGTGAGTAATACAGCAGAATCGACGTCACTAAGAGCTCTGCTCTACGGAACCCTGGTCGGGAGCACTGGACCTCCTTATCTCGTTTCATTATTTTGTACGGAGACAACACTCAAGCTGAGTAATGGCGGAAGCGTTAAAGAAACAATTTCCCGTCTGAGATTAGCACTTAGGAGAGCTTAAACAATACGTCAGAGTGTCAGGGCGTGAAGTTGGGTCGGTACGTTGTAACGCAATGTTGGGCACAGCTTGATCATAAAATTTCTTGCCTGGACATAATAACGTGAAAGAACAAGTATAAATTGTTTTTTTAAACCCGAAAGAGCCGATAATTTTCTAACAGCTAAACAGTTAAGGGCATTCCCAATTTTGATTTAGTTTTTGTGTATGAATGGTAAGTCAGAACCTTTCGTTCAGCCGTTTGGGAGTTATGATGCCACATATACACATACATATACATACGATAAATTTATAACAGCCCTAGCCCTTGGCCCTTTTGTGCGTCGGGGCTTAAAAAACTAAATAATCATAATAAATTTACTCGGTAAGCTTTAAAATATTACCCAGATTCTGAATCTGTATTTTCTTTTTCAGATTCTGTTTTCTTATTTTATATATATATTTATATAGATATTTCTTTTTTTCTTTCTTTTCTTTTTTCTTGTTTAGAGTGAGCTATCCTGTGATATTTCCAAATAATTATAACACGGGGATCTTTAAAAAGGCTGTTAATAACGGTCTTTAACGGTTGGCGACGTACCTGTGATGCGCCTTGCGACACAAGTATCCAAAAGCGACGATGATCATCAGGCGGCCCGTAGAGCAAGTTTGCCACCTATGGCAAAGTTCTCTCTCTTTGCAGCCTGATTCACCACAATAAATTATTATTATTTTCTTAGAATAATTAACTCCGATTGGTCAATATTGGCGGGGGACAGAGATGCGTGTAAGGATATGAAAGACGCATTAGCTCAGAAGTAGGATGAGACAGGCTGAGCATAAAAATTAACCCAGCTCTTTGTTCACAGGTCGTCGAAGACTGGAAGTTCATGTCCATGGTCCTTGACCGTTTCTTCCTCTGGCTGTTCACCATCGCCTGCTTTGTGGGCACCTTCGGCATCATCTTCCAGTCACCGTCCCTCTACGACACCAGGGTGCCGGTCGACCAACAAATATCTTCCATACCGATGCGGAAAAACAACTTCTTCTATCCGAAGGATATTGAGACTATCGGGATTCCTAGTTAAATGGGACTTAAATACATCGTATCTAGTTGAATTGGATTTCAACTTTCGAGAATTATGTACTAGTTAAATGGGACTTTACCATCATCGTGCCTCTCTACTTCTAAAGGTTGGCCTTCAGCTCAGAGATATTTTATTTTGCCAAGCGAAAAAGCTGTTCTACGCTGGCAATACTTGCTCATGTTACATAAAAAATTACATTGTCACATAACCCAGACAATGACGTCACACTCTAACCGTCTCAAATTTTAGTAATGGGTTTAAAAGTACGAAGCGCTATTCTGGCAGGCTCAAGATTATGGCGGTCTCTCGTTGGAAATGCCATGAGAGTAAGTGTGACCGTAATAATCTCGATCGCGTCAGAATACAGGGATCCTGTTAAAGAGAAACAGATAAGGCAATATACATCACTTGCTGGGTTGTCTTCACAAAAATTTAATCTTACGATAAAAGTTAAAATATTGACAGTACTTCAACATAAAATATAGGTTAAATATGCTCATATTAGAAACAACTATCTCATATTATATAGGTATCTACTTATGATAGTATAGTTTTAATTATTTAATTGTATTATCAGTAAGAGTTATGCTCATCAATACCGAGTATGCCAAAAAAAAAAAAAAACGTATTCTAAGAAAAAGTTGTGTCAAAAGTTTTAAACGGCTGTGAAATTACCAAGTTTTAAACGAATTTTATAAATTAGAGATGTTTACTGCATATAAATTTATCCATTAGATATTAATGCACAATAAATATTAATTTATCTCAATATTTTGGCTTTTATTACACCTTCCTAATCCTATTCGCTGTACGATCTCTAGTTGTAAGTAATTCTCAAATAATAAACAAAAATGTGTGAAACATTAGTTTCCTTAATAAGATCTTTTGTTGGTTGCTTAGTAAGAAAAGAGTAGCAGAATTTTAAGGTTATTTTAGGATCAAGAGTTATATTCTTCATGTAGTGATATCGTTAGACTAAAGTCAAGAGGGGTAAGAGAAACGGTGGGAAAGAGGATTTGGAGAATTAAACTATTACTTATAGTTCGACACCATGGCTTCCGGAGTCGATAAAACAGGCAAGGGGGATGACTATTCATATTGAATTTTTAATGGATGCATCCAAAAAAAAAAAACATCAAGAAGTCATCTTAAAGATCTTGACGGTTGGGCTACCACGTTATATGCTTAATCACAACACATCCAAAAGGATTAAAATAATATATAATTAAATTAATGCGGTCGAAGATCGATTGGTGCTAGACATAGTACTTGATAGTACCGACATAGAACGCGCTTACGCTGTGTACATTTAATTTCACTTGATTTGAAACATGAGATCATGCGTATGCTTGCGAATGCGAATGCACGCAGCATGCCACATCATGACACAATGTTACATAATAAACAAATAAAAAATAAATAAAATGAGCATTTGGATTGTCTGTAGACCTTCAACGGTCTATGGGCAGTCTTACTGTATTTGTAGTATTAGTATTAGCTTGTATTTTGTTAAAAACGACCACTAGGCAGACCTCCAGCCCGCTGGTCGGACGACATCGTTAAAGCAGTGGACAAGGCTAGCACAGGACCGGATAAGATGGGGCGCTGAAGAGGAGACCTATACCCGCAGTGGGTGGAGAATGGTTGATGATAAAAAAAAAGACATTGGAATAAACATCAATATCCATTTTTAATTCCAATTAATTTTTCCTAGTTTGTTCGTTCTAATGCGATTTAATCTCTACAAGTCTCGTGATCATGTCGAACAAACTGACGGGGCAGTCGTCCACGTATCTGTCGCAGTTCCCGTTTTGGCCTTCTAGTTCTGCTTCATAGTACTCGTCATCTAAACCTTCTTCTTGGGATGATGATGGACTGGAAAAGGAGGAGTAATAAAACAATGAGTATGCAAACTTAATTTACAGAAAAAAAGAAATTGAAAGGACAAGCAATGTACTTGGACATTGTCGCATCGAATTTTGAAGTGTAAAAATTCTTAATTCTGTGCGCTGTCATTTTTGTGATAGCCAAAATCATCATTATCATCATTATATCAGCTGTATGACGTCCACTGCTGGACATATTCCTCCCCATCGATCTTCAAAAGGGCTGGTTGGAAACGGCCCGCATCCAGCGTTTCCCTGCGGTCTCTATTAGGTCATCTATCCATCTTGTGGGTGGATGTCCTACGCTGCGCTTACCAGTCCGTAGTCTCCATTCCAAAACTTTTCGGCCCCATCGACCATCGACTGCTACTTCAACTTGCTAATCCGGTGGGCTATGTTGGTAACTTTTGTTCGTCTACGGATCTCCTCATTTCTGATTCAATCTCGGAGAGAAACCCCGAGCATAGCCCTCTCCGTAGCTCGTTGTGCGACTTTGAGCTTGTTCATGAGGCCCATAGTGAGAGACCACGTTTCAATGCCGTATGTCATCACTGACACACACTGGTCGAAGACTTTTGTCTTAAGGCACTGGATATTACTGGATAGCCAAAATACTTACGTGAAAATGATGTGCATGATGTGTCCCAATAGCCCGTTGTGATGGAGCGGTGTTTCGGCAGCTTCACAGATGTTCCTGAGCATGCATTCTCGGCCGTTCATGCCATTCCTAGAATAATAAGAAACCTTTAGTTGCAAATTGTACTTTGAAATAATTTGGTAAGTCAAAGGTAAATAAAGTACGGTAAGGGTATAACTGCATTTGCTATTAACTGCATTTGGGAAAACCCAGAGAAAGAGGAAGATAAAGAAAAAAAAGAGAATGATAAAAAAAAGAGCTATGTTCGGAGTTTCTTTGTGCGATAGAATCTGGAACGTAGATATTTGCTAAACGACCAGAATCACCGACATAGCTATTAAAATTTGCAAGTTGAAGTGGCAATGGGCAGGTCCCATTGCTCGCGGATCCGATAACCGATGGGGAAGAAAGTTTCTTGAGTGCAGACCACGAACAGGAAGACGCAGCGTAGGTAGGCTTCTCACTATGTGGACTGACAATATCGTGAGAGTCGCGGGCATCCAGTGGATGCAGATGGCAGGCTGTCGTTCAGTGTGGAGTTCTAAGGTAGGCATATTCAGCAGTGGACGTCTTCGGGCTGATGATGAAGGGTAACTATAGATGCGCCTGGTGGTTTCTCTAGTTATAATTCGGGAAATGAAAACAATATTATCTAAATAGATTAATAAAACCTGGAGCATTACCTATATTGTGTACAGCGCGCGATCGCTGCGACTACTGTACGATTAGGTGCATTAATCCACAGCTGATTTTACTCCGATACGCGAAATGCCTACAACAGCAGTTTTGTGCGATCGCGCGCATAACTTTAATAATACCTACGCAATAACTTGCGTATCGTTGATCGTTCGTTATGAAAAGTTGTAGGCAAGTACTTAGTTCGTGGAAGCATACTTTTTAAATAGAAGTCGCGAGATCACATAGACAACCTTAAAATTATTAGTGTGATGTGATTAAAGCTCTAATTAGTATAATCAAACCCGTACGAAGCACATTGATTCCACATTTATTGTGCGAACTGCTAGTCTGTGGAATGCGCTGCCTCATTGGGTGTTCCCCCATAGTTACAATCTGAGTGTCTTCAACTGTTATTTATAAAAAAAAAATATACGGTTAGTAATTGATGTATTTGAAAGGCATTCTGGCAAAATTAAGTAAAAGTTCAATAATATAAACTTACTCCTTAAATCTGGTTTCTAAGACTGTGTAGGCTAGTTCTCTGCTGATACTGCGACTCTGACGTGTGCTGACTACCTGAAATAAGTACATTTGAGACATTATTATTATTGTCCTCTCATTTGCACTAAAGCGAAAAGCCTGCTGACTGTAAGGTCCTTTAGATAAATAAGTTTTTGACGCAATGTCGAATAAAAGGTATTTTCTTTCTTTCTAACTCTTTTTTTCTTTCTTTCTTTCTTTACACGCTTAAAAGCCGACTGCGCCTAGAAAATACAAAGTAAAAAAACAAAAGCAACTTTTTTTTGTTGGATTTAAAAATGTTTGTGAAAAGTATTGGTTGAACTGTTAACTGCTGCTGCGAAGCTGCCCGTGACAAGTTTTACTAAGTTAAAACAAAAAAACACTGTAGGATATATCTACATGAAAACTCTGTGTTTATCGTTAAATCACTTTTTATTTGATTAATATTAGTATTAGCCATAGATTCAGTATAGTACTGAATCTATGGTATAGATTCAGTATAGTCTGCACAAGGTGCAAGAAATGGCCGTGACCGCTAGTGATAAAAGAAGTCTTACGTAGTATTTATATTCTCTTTGAAAAGAAGAAAGCTACAAAAAAAATGTTGCCAGCTCCCCAATAACAGTCACAGACAATGTATGCTCATGCCGACACGATCAAGCCAGCTTGATTAAGCTGGATTGATCGAGTCGACCTGAACAAACAACGAAAATATAAATATAACATACACACACTATTCTCTTATAATTTTTTTAGATTTTTTTTAAATCACATTTACTCATATAAATCTATGGCCAAATATTTATACTCCACCAGAATTATACTTTGATTAAAATAAAATGAATAGACAGGCCCAAAAGAAGTGCATTTTTGAAGATGACAAAATGAGCGCTGGCGCTCACTTCGTTTCAGTCGGTCTCTAGCCGTAGAAAGTGCGACACACGACTATATTGTTACACTATAACGAAACATCTGACAAAATTATGCCTTCGTGTGCTTTCCCGAAGTGTAACTACCGCAATTTTTTGTAACAAATGTACTGTACATGGTTATAATTACGTGTTGAAGTATATGTCCGACGGTTTTGACTCGTTTTTACTGAGCAAATTCAATGGTTATGGCCATCCATTTTATTTTGGTCGAAGGAATTATATGTACTTCCTGTCAACAAAAGTAACAGGGAAACAAAGCAACCACTTACCGGCAAGTTAGGGAACAGCACTTCATCAATCTCCGTGATGTTGTTGAGGGTGCTGTAATTCGATTCGAAGTTGTATGACACGAACACATTCTTGTCTGGGATGTCTATAGGCACGGCTATCGCTACGAACGTCTGGAACGAGAGAAAAGTTTTACTAAGCATACAAGCATACAAATATAATTCAATAGAATAAGTCAGTGAGTATACAAGCACAATACAAATATTATAAGTTAATGTAAGT
This sequence comes from Agriopis aurantiaria, assembly GCA_914767915.1. Taxonomy (NCBI): domain Eukaryota; kingdom Metazoa; phylum Arthropoda; class Insecta; order Lepidoptera; family Geometridae; genus Agriopis; species Agriopis aurantiaria. The sequence goes on from OU611996.1 coordinate 13,505,982, forward strand.
AGGACGGACAGACAGACAGACGGACAGTTAGACAGAGTGGGCTCAGTAATAGGGCCCGGCTTTTACCCTTTGGGTACGGCACCCTAAAAACATTGTTTTTTAAACAAGCTCTTTCGTATTCTTCTCAACAAACTCTTTCATTCCTTTGTCCGCCATCTTGGGGCGTCCGCCATATTGATTTTATCATCTAGGACCAAAGTGCTTGGGAAGACAAATACAACGAACCCAAACTCGGCGGGGTTACGTCGGACGGAGTTATCATGGCCACCTGCTGTCTCCATCATCAGACCAGCTCGATGGTACCACAACATTGCATTGTCACCGAATTTACATAATCATACCAAATTTCATCTCAATCGGTTGAGGATAACATGTCTAAAATTCAGTTGCTAGATTTGTCCCACAACCGCGAACGTACCTACCTACATACTAACAGCCCAATTAAATAACAGCTAGTAAAAGTAGAATAAAACCAGAAGAAACCTTTCTGTAGAGCCGAAACTTTTGAAACTCAATCCCCGTAGCTCGTTCCTGTTGAAGCGCTTCTTAATTGAACCATAATTAAAATCAAAATACCTCCCTCCTTATTACAAGACGTTCTGAGTTTTCCACATCAATTTCCGCTCGCTTGAGTGGGTTTATTCGAATCATATTAAATACTATCTAGGCTCTGCGGTTTTAGCTGCTACATTACTGAAATTATACATGTAAGCTACCTCTATCATCGTCATCATCATAATCATCATTTCAGCCGTAGGACGTCCTCTGTTGGACATAGGCCTCTCCAATCGATCTCTAAAAGAGCCGGTTGGAAGCGGCCTGCATCCAGCGTTTCCCTGCGGTCTCTTGTAGGTCGTCTATGTATCTTGTGGGTGGACGTCCTAGGCTGCGCTTACCGGTCCGTGGTCTCCATACGAGAACCTTTTGACCCCATCGGCCATCTGTTCTGCGTACTGTGCCCTGCCCACTGCCTCCGGTGGGCTATGTCGGTAACTTTTGTTCGGCTACGGATCTCCTCATTTCTGATTCGATCTCGAAGAGAAACCCCTAGCATAGCCCTCTTCATAACTCATTGTGCGACTTTGAGCTTGCTTATAAGGCCACTGCCTTCAGTTTCACTGCCGTATGTAATCACTGGCAACACACATTGGTCGAAGACTTACACTGAGGCATTTTGGACGAAAAGACGTTGCGAAGTTTACCTAACGCTGCCCAGCCAAGTTGGATTGTTTGTCCCAGGTAGACGTACGCGTCAACAACTTCCCTCGTAAAGCTACCTCTATGTATCATAATAATACATCTTAATAAACTCATAATCTGAGCCGGCCCTAGCCTTTGATCAGGGTAGAGAGAGAGAGAGAGATTGTCTTTCGGCGCGTGTCATTTATGAATCTATCGTACAAGAATCGATTCCGTGACAAAAAGTATTACATATACTAATCCAGGATTTTAGGATAGATATAGGAGGACTATTTCCACATTAAAATTGTGTGCTTTCAAACAACACATGTGTGTGCCGCCGTCTGCAAGGACGGGCACCCACATGAATAATAACCCCTTCTTTTTTGAAGTCGGTTAAAACAATTATGATCGAATTCACACACACACATACACACACAGCACATACACACACAAACACACACACACACACACACACACACACACACACATCATCATCATCATCAGTCAGTAAATGTCCACTACTGAACAAAGGCTTCCCTCTTAGTGCGGGGTGTTACCATAATCCCCACGCTTGGCAGGTGGCTTCGGGATCGCAGTACGTTTACCGTGTACTAATAGGACGCTGCTGCTCATCCTCCGGTGATTCTGGTTGCAGTTTTAGGAGCGAATTCACGTCAGCTTAAAACGGAAATTCATATTTATTACTTACTCCGTAAAGACTAGTCGGCGGGAAAATGAGAGATCTTTTATGTTCAGACTTCCCTGCGGCCAACACTGAGATGACTTGCCTGTAATCAACAATAACACAGGTGAGACATGATGTTACGAAAGGGCTATAAGCACAGAAGACATTATAGCACACAGAAGTGATATAGTTCCTTACCGATACCTTGCTAATAGTTAAGTGGCGCTAGAATAGCTACAGACCTCAGATCATTAAAACAAGGGATATATGGTAAAGGTATGGTATGGTGGCGTGGCGGATGCGGACTCATCCAGTCTAAACAAGTCTGTATGCCTTTAATCAAATTACAGACGATCTTGCCGCCCTTTTTTGCGTATGGACCATTAGTTAGTTCATTAGTTTCGCTGCAAGTTTATTATTTTGTGTGAAAAATGAGTATAGGTGAGCCGTACTTACTGGCGGTTTAGCGGTATAATGAAAAAAATCTTATGTAATATGGAGACATTTGAACATGAACAATAATTATTGTACTAAGGCATATCTCTCTTGCTTGTCTGATCTAAGCTACAGACCGTTCACAGTAATTTTACCTCTGAAGTAATGGCCGAATTCGTTGGATAACCCGACTTCACAAAATTTGTCAAATTAAAATACGTAATTTTGGTTTTAATAATTCTTTATTTTTATTAAATACTAGCGGTCCGCCCCAGCTTCGCACGGGTAAAGATTATAGCCTATGTCATCCGGGGATAGTGTTGCTTCCCAACAGTGAAAAAATGTTTCAAATCGGTTAAGTAGTTTCGGAGCCTATTCAATGCAAAAAAACAAACAAACAATCGAATCTTTCCTCTTTATAATATTAGTATAGACAAATATGTATTAAACGGAGCAAATAAAAAAAAACCTTAATAAAGCCTTAAGCGTTCTTGGTACTTTACCACACGGACAGCTTCTTCATTTTGATTGAATTTTCCAGTTATTTTGATGTAAAGACCAAACCACTGACTTATCTATGTATTTTGTTATTCTCAATTTACATTTTTATTTTGACTAAGATTTTGCATGGACAAATTTTTGGATATGAAAAACAAAATAAACAAAGCAAATACTTACAAACTGAATAATAATTTAATCCACTTCATAATTGTTTCAAACAAAAACCCACAGTTAAAAATATACTAGCTTGTATACGTTTACACAAAGACTGATTTTTTTTTAAAGTAAAATGTCGTGATACGACTTTGTTCTAGATTTTCTTCGCATTCTGGAGAAAATTATCACTCTTTCGCTAAAAGACGTGGCGTCTTCAGAGCGAGCTAGCTGAGTGCCATGGTTTTAGTTGCTTTGTGCTGTCTGAGCCTCAAAACTGATTTTAGGGCTGGTATAAGGCTAGTATAGGGCTTGAAATACAAATGTTCAAATTTTTTCTGGTTTAAAAAGTAGACGGATAAATAATAATTATCCAAACACCTTGAATGCAATTCTTTAGTTTTTTACTATAGGTAGCACAGAAGCGAATGGCCCGTCTGATGGTAAGCGATCATAATCGCCTATTACCATTAATATTACTAATATTACTATTACTATTATTATGTAACCCCTTCGGCTGTGTACGAAATTCATCATCATCATCATCATCAGCCAGAAGACGTCCACTGCTGAACATAGGCCTCCCTCTTTAACCTCCACACTGAACGACAGCCTGCCTTTTGCATCCACTGGATGCCAGCGACTCTTACTATGTCGTCGGTCCATCTAGTGGGAGGCCTACCTACGCTGCGTCTTCCGGTTCGTGGTCTCCACTCAAGAACCTTTCTTCCCCATCGGTTATCGGTTCTACGAGCGATGTAGCCTGCCCATTGCCACTTCAACTTGCAAATTTTAACAGCTATGTCGGTAACTTTGGTTCTTTGGCGAATATCCACATTTCGGATTCTATCGCGCAAAGACACTCCGAGCATAGCTCTCTCCATTGCCCGCTGTGTGACTCTGAGTTTTTCCAAAAGGCCAACAGTTAAGGACCACGTCTCAGTACCAAACTGGACTGTACGAAACTGGAGTTTTGTAACTAGTTGCGATCGGTTTATTTAACTGCGGAGTTATTACAGATACTTTGCCGATATTTAATTACTTTGTTAACGCCCTTTTGAAGAATCCTATGTTATAAAATGTATGCTTACTTAGTCATAACAAAACATTAATTCTCGTTTTTTATAGCATGCAGTCTGCACCTATAATTGTGGTGACGCTTAGTTGAATTCTTGTGCCTTGTCTCCGAATAAATAAAATATATACAGTTACTCGGAAATACTTATTCAATTTTTTGCAGTTGAATCCAAATCTGTTCAACTGTTACATAACCACCAGCTCTACATTTGTTGGTCGCAGTCTAGACATTCGTACGTACTATAGGAGAATCCCGTTACAGTTACGTGCGAATTGCTGGCGGCGATGAAACGGTCCAGTTAAAGTGATAATTGTCCTAGAACTCAAAGAAAGTGACCCCGGCGACACGTGGATTATTATAACTAAATTAAGTCATGTCGCCGTTTCCACTAACTGTTATGTATGAAGGCGGAATTTTTTTAACGTCAAATCTGTATATATAAAAGAAAGTCGGGTTAGTTACACTATTGATAACTCAAGAACGGCTAAACCGATTTGGCTGAAAATTGGTGGGGAGGTAGCTTAGAACCAGGAGACGGACAAAGGCTACTTTTCATCAGCATCATCACAATTTTTCATCACTACGCGGGTGAAACCGCGGGCGCAGCTAGTTATATATAAAACATAATTCCTTACGGCTTTGCCCGCTTTGTGGACAAAACATAGTCTATGTCACTCAAGGAAAGTGTAGCTTTGTATTAGTGTTTTTTTTTATCGCCTTAGTAATTTCGGCCATTTACTTTGAAGTTTCGAACATAAAATAAATAAATAAATAAATATTTTGGGACATTTTGGCACACACGGTCATCTGACATACATTCAAACTTTTCCTCCTAGTCGTAGTAATTTTATTTATAAAGCTCAAATAATTCAATTGAACATATAGATCGGTGATGAAGCCTATGTTTTTGCCCGACTTCAAAATCCATGTAAAAATAATATTTTATTCTTTATAGTGACACATTAACTTAGAACGTTTGAGTGTTTTTTTTTTGAAGTCTTGTTTTTTAAAGATAATTTATTTACGTCACACTCAAAATTTTCCGTTTCGGAATAAAACACACTCTGATGCATGCACAGATACCTTTTGGATTCAAATACATATTTATTAAATTATGTCTACGATATCTTAATATACAGATTTCATAATTATGAAGGAAACCGCAAAGGTACATTTTACATTAAAGCTACTTTTCGAAAAATAGTAGAAAAACCTCAAAAACAGAAGCACTGAAACGCACGACTGTGTGTAAGCGCCATGATTTTGCTCCGCTAAATGCGACTTTAATACAATAAACCCAGACTTATGGTCATCTGTAGTAATAAGCGTTGCTTAAAAGTGAGAAAAACTCGCATTATTCTCAGAAGTTTCTCAATTGATTCTGTAAATTCTTACACATATATTTTTGTGGTATCGGTTTCGCTTTGTTCACAAGTTCACTTTGTTCGCAGACGAAACCACGCTTAAATTTTATATCGACTGTTTAAATTAAAGAAACACTCCAATATATCCATTAAATATGTACAACGCTCTCCGTCGTAGGCCATTAAAAATTCAATGACAAATTCAGCGATGGCTCTGCGAGATTCTAATTCCATCGGTCAGTTAATTATCTATTGATGTCGATGTTGAGGGTTAAATTGATTAAAAACATAGCTGCTTATTTGATTGCAGCATAGTAGACCAAGAGCACCAATATTCACCTACAATAAACTGGCCAAGTTGACTACAAAATACAAAAATTTGTGCAAAAAGAAAACATCACGCCCAGGCGATTACCCATCCAAGCACCGAAAGCGCCCTACTTTGCTTAGCTCGGTGGTGAACAGAAATCTGTCCTCGACTCACACTTCATTACAGCAGAGAAAAACAATGGAAACATTAGAAAAAAAAATATTTATTAATAAAAATATTATAGTTATTATAAATAGTTAAATAGTTTAGTTATTAGTGAATTCCAAATATTTTGGATTTATTTGTGTTGACGCTTTAATTTGATTTTAATAAAATTTACCTATTTAATGTAATGTATACTAATAATGACATTATAATATAAAAATATAAAAAAGTTTTGGTATGTTTTAAATGTTTATCGGGACTTATATCGTATTATTTTATTTAGGTAAAAATCTCGCTCGACTTTACAATCACGTTACAATGGCCGTGGTTACGAGCTGACTGAAAACTGCGGGCGAGTCTGGCGAGAAGAGTGGGTGTTTTATACTTCTACCCTCAATAATAATTGATCTTGAAAAATCGCAGGGTTGTCACTACGACACACAACACTCACTGACGAAACGACGACGACTGTAACGTCGAGCGAAAGGTACCTATTTTTATTATTTAGAATTTGTATTGTGTCACTATGAATTTGGTTTATTACCTTAGTTTATTTTTATATGTATTGATTGATGATCTATTTAATTAATTGTATGGGTTGTTTTGTTACCTGAAATAAATTAATTTGAATTTGAATTTGAGTTTACTTAAATAAAATAAAACGTGATAAGTTCCGATATACATTTAAAATTTGTGTTCAAATCGCGGAAGCTTAAACATTACTAAGCTTTTTATATTCTTCTCAGCAAGTCCTTTTATTTGATATCATATTATGATGATGGATAAGTAAGAAAATTGTGTCCGCCGTCGTAGGGCGTCCGCCATATTGAATTTAGTGTGACGTCGTTTTATTTTCCGTATTCTTCTCAGCCATCTCTTTCATTTGATACCCATATCATGGAGATGCATAAAAATAACTGGTCTGCCTTTTTTGGGAGTCCGCCATATTGGATTTTGAATTACGTCATTTAGATAACCATGCATTATCATCCCAACCAAACGTAAATGTAATATTTCAGCACAATCGGTTGGTTAAATTCAGTTGCAAGATTATTCCCACACATACGAACATACATACTAACAGGGAAAGTTAAATAAAAGCTGTTAATAAAAACAGTTTCTTCTATTTAATTTTATATTTACCCACAGATATGTTTTGTGGAGAATAGATTCTAAAAGAGGAATTTTTTATTTCAGGCACTTTGTACTCATACCTCATGCGCAAATTGGCTTTACGTCATCGTTACAGATGTAATCGCAAATTTACGCGACGAAATCTCTAAGTAAATCGTATTTACACGTTCGTTTAAGACTTATTACAGAAGGAAGACGCAGTGCCAATTAATTAGGTGTTTTGTGACAATAGCTAGATTATTTATATAATAGCGTTCATCATTGGCTTATTACAATCTACTGTACAAGAGATGATCTCTGTAGCGTTCAAAATACATACACTCGATCTTATGTCAATAAAAGCCTCTTTGGAAGGCACAAGCGGTTTAATTTTTTACTTAGCAGAGCTGAAATAGCGCAGTGTTGTCCAAGTTAATTGGCCAACCAGGTCAGGAACTCAATACTGCTTTGCAGAATAAAGATCCTTGACGTCAAAATACCCGCAGTTGAAGTGAAACTGAGCCGACATCAACCGCATGCTCGAAGACATGTTGGGTCAAAACGATAACGATGTGGTCACCAATTGTCACAAAGCCCAGACAGACCCAAAAAGAGATGGCGAAACGAGCTCTCCCACTGCAGCGGCTGGACCCAAAGCTCTCGACCGTTAATAGTGGAGGCAGGAAACGTTTGCCCTGCAGTAGGCCAGTGGCAGCTAAATTGTGATAGCAAGGTTTTTACGAAGACTTTCCAATATTTTTGCGTAGCTGTGTCATGGTAATGGTACGTGCATATTAAGAGGTTGTAACTGAATTGATAGTATGTTTTTGAAGTTTCTCTTGTGTTTTTGTGTCTAGATATCCTCCGGTCATTTGGATCCACCACCAGGCTTCACCAGTGGAACCGAAGCGATTTTTTCTCCTCTTGAATCCACCTAGTATCAAATGAATAAACCTTCCTGTATCGATTGTATTATCCATAGACGTCCTGTGGGTAATTTTTCCCAAAGTTATTTTAGTTTTTAATTTTTAAAGTGCTTATTTTTAAATGCCTTTGTTCTCTAGCTTTGCGCCTTATGGAGGCCGAGATTCATTCTGGAAAGTTGCAGAGGAAAGGTGATCTTACTCAGAAGTTTTTCAGCAATTGTTGCTCGGCAACAGTTGCCATGGATAGCGGGAGAAATTCGGTAATTTTTTTCGCAATATTGTCTGTAATTCCTCCCTCAAATTATTCTGCATTGCCACATGTAACCAAACAAAATATATAAAACTGAAATACACTTATTTACTAGCGGACTCATCAGTAAATCTCGATAATTATTAGACACACGAAGTTGAAATTTGGTAGGTAGATTCCTTATACATAGAGAGGTAGAAGAGTGCTAAAAAGAACTTTGAGGAAACGCTGAATAATATAATAAACGCTAATATAAAATGGGGTTGAACGTTTATAATATGGAAGGTTACGCCTACCATGTCGTGGGATACAGACATACAGTATGTATATATTAATTTCCCACTTTGTTGAGTTGCTTTATATAGCTCAGTTGGTGGTGATTGTTGCTCTACTGTAACAATATGCTATACGTTGGTATCGCCGTAAATTACTTGGTGTTAGATGACGCCATAAACTCATAACTGCTCAGGATTGAGCAACATAAATTGCCCGTGTAATGCTCTTACACGGCCTTAAATCAGTATCCAGTCGTTAAAATTCTGTAGTTCATCTTTGTAGTTACAATAAAATTAAAATTGTTTATCAAAAGGCATTCTGCAAGCTCAGATGATTAATAAAGCGGTGTTCCGGCAGGCAGCAGTTTGTTTACATTACTTACCGGCCGTCGGCGCAATATTGATGAGGTGGTTTGCGAATTTCAGAAAATAGTGCTATTTTTCTTTTATTTCGTTACAGTTCAGCTTATAGTAAGACTGTGCTCACATAAATGAATTAAGTAATAATCTATATCCATACAAATATACACCAGCATTATTTCAGCCGTAGGACGTCCATTGCTGGACATAGGCCTCCTATCCGTTAGGTATCCGTGGTCAGATCGGTTAGTTAGATTGATCTGACCACGGACACTGTTTAGTGTCCGTGGTTAGATTGTATTAATCTAACCAGGGACACCACAGTCAAAAGGTATGCGTGGATAGATCACTTGATTAATCTGACCACGGCCACTTTTTTAGTGTCCCTAGTTATATTGTAAAGGGCCGATTGGAAGCGGCCTGCATCCAACGTTTCCCTGCGCGGTCTCTTTTCGTCGTTGGGGCTGGTAGCTGGGCGTCTGCCGGGGATTCTTAGCATCCCTTGACCCCGCCGTTACCGCTACCGTAGTCAGGAATAGCGGGGATGCCGGGGGCTTGGTCTTTCTTGTACTAATTATATTTGGGGGGGGGGGGGGGGGGGGGGTTGCCAATAATCGCCACGCTTGGCAGTCATATGTTTTTATACTCAGAAGACGCTTCACTAACATTAAAACAAGGTAAAGTGACGAATTTTTGACTTGGTAATTTTTGGATTGTGTTTGAAAGGTGACTTGTTCGAGTGTTCTTAGCTATAATTCAAGAAAATCTGCACAACCGTATAAAAATTATCAGTTTTTTTTTATCAAGGGTTTAAAAGGAAACATTTTTTACTTTTCCAGTTTTCTTTCAGCTCAAAAATGTTTCCAGTTTTTTTCCAATACCGTTAAGTGAACGCCTTGAAATCACGTCTCTCATATAAACCAGGAGCCATGTTATGTTATCACGACAGTACATCCTCTTGGCATATTAGCATGAGCCAATATTTACTTTTGACGATGCATCCTTGTGCACATCAGCGACGACAAAACTAGCGTCAGGAAATAAAAAAAAAAAAGATTATTTTTATTTTTACAATACAATAAAATTCTTTATTAATAACTCCATAATTACAAGTCAAATAGAATAAGAAATGGATTTATATGCCATAGGTGGCAAACAAGCTGACGGTCCGCCTGATGGTAAGCGATCACCGTCACCTATGGATACCTGCAACACCAGGGGCATCACATATACGTTGCCGACCCTTAAAGACTCTGTTAACAGCCCTTTTGAAGAACCCCTTGAAGAAGCTCTTTTGAATAATATTATAGTTACTCGGAATTGCCGCAGGAGGGAGGGGGCATTCCACAAATTGCAGGTGTGAGGCAAAAAAGATCGCGTCAAACGCACCGTGTGCGATTTTACCAAATTTTAGTTCTCACCAAGCGCGGTCGGTACTTGGATGGGACCGCCTGGGCGTGATGTTTTCTTTATGCACTACTTCTGTATTTTGTGGCGTTACAGAATCCCAGTGCGCGAGCCTGACTCGCACTTGGCTGGTTTATTTTAAAATTACTTTATTATTCAAATTATTTGCATATCACTGTACACGTACTTACTAGAATACTATGTACCTATTTTGTTTTTATTTTAACAAACTTAGAAAGTACACAAACAGTTAACTTTGTTTACCATAAATGATCAATATACATAGAAAATTCATCTATTGGACTTGAAGGACATAATTTATAGTAAGAACTGCAAGCTTCCTCCAACCCATAGTACTCTGCTTCGTAGTAGCAATCGTTTAGGTCTTCTTCTGGCTGGGACGCTGATGGCCTGCAATTAGATAAACAAGCTGGTTAGAAAGATAGAAAAAACACATTTAAATATGTTTGTTTACATTGTTACAATTTATGCGGTGGAATTAGGAAAGAAAATCTCAAATCTCTCGTTTTTTCCCCACTGAATCTACAATGTATGGTTGGTGGTGAGCCGATGTAAAGCCTTTAAAAACATAATAACTAGCTGACCTGACAGACGTTGTCATGTCTTAGAACTGTCAAACACGCAAAGTTTAAATTGTAAATCTTATTTTTTTACACCTTGGGTTACATTATTGGAGTTTTAGTAAGGACTCCTATTTTTTTTGAAAATATATAATAGCCTATGTTACCCTGGGATAGTGCAGCTTCCCAACAGCGAAAAAATTTTTCATGTCGGTTCAGTAGTTTCGGAGCCTATTCAATGCAAACAAACAAATAAACAAACAATCAAATCTTTCCTCTTTATAATATTAGTATAGACTAGTATAGATGTAATAATTCGCTTACGTGAGTATCAGTTGAAAGAGATCCCCGAGCAAGCCATTGTGTGAATAGCGAGTAGTAGCGCTCTCGCATATAGCTCTTTGTAAGCACGATCGGCCGTGATAGCCATGTCTGTGGAAAAAAGGCAAAATTTATGTTTGTTTATATCTAAAGTACTAACGTTGGTCTTGTGGCTACCTCTTAACGCGGACTCGAAACAGCACTGAAACAGCGCAGTGCGGAAAATCACGCGAGCGTGAACCTTAACGCGCCGAGATACGGTTTGCGGTCGCGCACCTTTTCGCATCACCTAAACAGAATCGCTTAAAACAGGTATCCATATGCTAATCTCGGCAGTGGTTACATATTTGAGGCGTTTGGGTTCGAGACATTGTGCCCTTGGGGACCGGGAGCTCACCTCATTTTCAAAAAAATTTCAGTGCTCCTGGTTAATGCGACGAGTGACCAAAATGCTGGCGTGTTTCTAGCTCAACGCATAAGCATTGATATTCAACGTGGTAATGCCGCCAGCATTTTGACGACGCTGACTCATATAGGCAGCTCAATAGACAAATTTGGAAGTCATTGCGGCACGACATACGTACCTTTAATACGAACAGTATTAAAGAGACGATTGAGCAAAACAAAGGCTCCAAAGTGTTTGCAAGAGACATGTCTATTGGGCAAAGCCAGCTGACAAAGCTGAAGAGGGAAGATGGTAGTGTAGCGTCGACCAAAGCTGAGGTTTTAGGAGAAATCGAAAGGTTCTATGGACAGCTATACACTTCGGTTGCTAAACCTGTGAGCAGCTCGGCCAAAGACCCAAGAGCCAAGCTGAGCCGACACTATACCGAAGATATCCCGGACATCAGCCTGTACGAGATTAGGATGGCCCTGAAACAGCTCAAGAACAACAAGGCGCCGGGGGACGATGGAATCACATCAGAGCTTCTGAAAGCGGGTGGAACACCGGTACTCAGAGTCCTTCAGAAGCTCTTTAATTCTGTCTTACTCGAAGGTATAACGCCAGAAGCATGGAACAGAGGCGTGGTGGTGCTGTTCTTTAAGAAAGGTGACAAAACCTTGCTGAAGAATTACAGACCCATCTCGCTTCTGAGCCATGTTTATAAGCTGTTTTCGAGGGTCATCACGAATCGTCTCGATCGCAGGTTCGATGACTTCCAGCCTATCGAACAAGCCGGTTTCCGAAAAGGCTATAGTACCATAGACCACATCCACACGCTACGCCAAGTTATACAGAAGACCGAAGAATATAACTTGCCACTATGTTTAGCGTTTGTGGACTATGAGAAAGCCTTTGATTCGGTCGAGACATGGGCGGTGCTTGAGTCTCTCCAGCGATGCCGTATTGACTATCGGTATGTCGAAGTGTTGAAGTGTTTGTACAATAACGCCACCATGTCGGTCCGAGTACAAGAGCAGAGTTCGAAGGCAATTCCATTGCGAAGAGGCGTGAGACAGGGAGACGTTATCTCTCCGAAACTGTTCACTGCCACAATGGAAGATGCCTTCAAGCTCCTGGAATGGCAAGGACTCGGCATCAACATCAACGGCGAGTACATCACTCACCTTCGGTTTGCCGACGATATTGTGGTCATGGCAGAATCGATGGAGGATCTCAGCATGATGCTCGAAGGCCTCAATCGAGTCTCTCAACAGGTGGGCCTTAAAATGAACATGGACAAGACAAAGGTCATGTCAAATATCCATGTTGTGCCCACCCCAGTATCAGTTGGGAACTCAGTTCTTGAAGCTGTTGACGCGTACGTCTACCTAGGACAAACAGTCGAACTAGGTAGGTCCAACTTCAAGAAAGAGGTCAATCGGCGAATCCAACTCGGCTGGGCAGCGTTCGGTAAACTACGCAACGTCTTCTCGTCCAAAATACCTCAGTGCCTTAAGACGAAAGTCTTCGACCAGTGTGTGTTACCAGTGATGACATACGGCACTGAAACGTGGTCTCTCACTATGGGCCTCATAAGCAAGCTCAAAGTCGCACAACGAGCTATGGAGAGGGCTATGCTCGGGGTTTCTCTACGAGATCGAATCCGAAATGAGGAGATCCGTAGACGAACGAAAGTCACCGACATAGCCCACCGGATTAGTAAGTTGAAATGGCAGTGGGCAGGGCACATATCACGCAGAACAGATGGCCGATGGGGCCGAAAGGTTCTGGAATGGAGACCACGGACTGGTAAGCGCAGCGTAGGACGTCCACCCACAAGATGGACAGACGACCTAAAAGAGACCGCAGGGAAACGCTGGATGCAGGCCGCTTCCAACCGGCCCTTTTGGAGATCGATGGGGGAGGCCTATGTCCAGCAGTGGACGTCCTACGGCTGAAATGATGATGATGATGATGAATGCCACCAGCATGCTGGGTATGCTGCCAACTGGTAGTGGGCTTGAGAATTTGGATTGTCTTTAGACCTTCAATGGTCTATGGGCAGTCTAATTGTATTTGTAGTGTTAGTTTTAGCTTGTATTTTGTTTAGTTGCCCAGTAAAAAAAAAGGTATCTATAAGGCCCTAGGTCATTAAAGAAAAAAAAAAAAAAAATGCTTGTACGATTGATTGGCCTATCTATGGGCATATTTTTGTTACAAAGTACAGAAATTTCTGTCGTATGAAAAAAAAAATTGTCTATACCTTCTCATTTCACACCATCACAAATCTATACCTTCTCAGTACAGCTCTGGAGGTCGAAGGGGGAGGCCTATAATCAGCAGTGGACGACTTTTGGCTGATGATGACGATGGTGATTAATATACTAATTTCCTCCTGCCCATTTTTCTATCGGAATGACAGAGCGGGCACAAAAAATCGACACCGCTTTATCGTTGATATTCCGAAAACCCACACGAAGCGCTTTGATTCCACTTTTATTATGCGAAGTGCTAGTCATGTGGAATGCGCTGCCTGAATGGGTGTTCCCCGATAGTTACAATCTGGGTGTCTTCAAATCACGAGTGCATCGGTTTCTTCTAGGCAAGCGTGCTCCACCGTAGACCGCATCATCGCTTTACACAAGGCGGGTTGGCGGTCAAACGCAAGCCTATTATTAAATAAATAAATAAATGCTAAAATTTAAATTACACCAACAATGTATTTTTTTTTATTAATGTACACCAAGATGATGTACGCCCTTGCTTACAAGGCACAAGGAGTAAACGAAACGCCATCACAATTATAGGTGCAGACTACATGCTATTAAAAACGAGAGTCAGTTTTGGAATATAAGTTAGTACATTATACATTAAAAATTCAATAAATATTTGACTAAATAAAGGAATCTAAGAAAAAAGAAAAACATTACTTATTACTGCATTTTGATAGTAGTGTTTTATAAATTAACTAATTAAATGTTTTACAGATGTATTGAAGTGAACATCCCAGTTATGAGGCCGGTTGGATCCTCTAATCAAACTGTTCCAATACCCGTGGGGCAGATCACACCTCGCTACATTACTAACTTGCGTATTCCTAATTTATTTGACGTACTGGGTCACACTGTAAAACAGTACGGCACTATTCGACAAGAAAGTCCTGACGCGGCCAAAATTTTCGGACAAATATTTCTGCTTATTGGGCATAAGGTCCCCTTTAGACCCTCAGATCAGACACATACAGTTCATTATCATCAGAAATCACCATCATCATCATTTCAGTCATAGGACGTCCACTGCTGGACATAGGCCTCCCCTATCGATGTCCAAAAGGGCCGGTTGGAAGTGGTCTGCATTCAGCGTTTCCCTGTGGTCTCTTTTAGGTCGTCTGTCCATCTTGTTGGTGGATTTCCTACGCTGCGCTCATGTGAGTTATGTCATGGTACAATGTTCAAATGTCTTATAAATTGTGTGAGTAAATATTTTTTCACTATACTGCTAAACCGCACTGTAAGTACGGCTCACTGAATTTTTTTACTCAACTAAGATCCTTGCAGTGACACCAATAAACTAACTAATAGTTCACATGCAAAAAGAGGGCGGCATGGTGAAGATTAAAAACATCAAGTTTAACTACTGTTTGTACATATCGCAAACTCACCAAGCGATGTTTGGCGAAATTACCTACCGGATTACACAGTAATGAGCATGGTGTAGCTATGTACATGGTTACGTAGCGCTGTTACGCAGTTTTTGTTACGGTAGAAAGGAAATGCAGGTTTTATTTTATACTGCTACGCTTTTATGGCCGCCTGGTACTTTCGTGTAAAACTGTTAGGAGTTATTTGGATTTTGTAGGTAAATCTTGTTAACGTAACGTAAAGTCCAGATTCAGATACCTACTTTAGTCAAAATGGTGAATTTCAAAACGATCCCATTGTATTGTTATATTTTTATATACAAATTTTAGAATTTCAACCTAAAAAGACGAAATATTAAGTTCATCAATGGCACTAGTCCTCTTGATGAACTTAGATTAACTAGGTGCATTGATTAATTTTTTATTTATCTCAAAAATTATGTCTCTATTGGTGAGAAAAGTGTAGTTTGAGGTACGTACTTTTTCAACATAGCTTCGATGCTAGTATAAAGTGCACTTCGAGTTAAGATTCCGTTACGCTCGCTCGCCTCTCTCTCTTCACGGCTCCTTGAAACCTGGAATAAGATATCGAGCTATCAGTGTTACGTAAGTACAATGCCACTTATGTAATTTAAAACTATAGACTATACAGAGTCACACCGAATAGCGATACTTAAGCCGAGATTATTGTCACAGTAGATAAACAACGTGTAACAAAAAGGTGTGGTACTACTGAAGGGTGGCAGTGGCAGAGGGCACATAGCACGTAGAACAGATGGCCGGTGGGCCGAAAGATTCATGAATGGAGATCACAGACCGGTAAGCGCAGCGTAGGACGTCCACCCCCACAAGATGGACAGACGACCTAAACGAGACCGCAAGAAAACGTAGGGTGCAGGCCGTTTCCAACCGGCCCTTTTGGAGATCGATATGGGAGGCCTATGTCCAGCAGTAGACGTGCTATGGCTGAAATGATAATGATGATGAATAGTTGCAGTCCATTTTAGATAATGAAGCCTCTGGATTCCGAACTAGTTTGCTCTGTATTTTTGGGAACCAGCGTCTTCTCCAATTCCCAGTAACAACTTACGATGATATCTCCGAGTAGAGGGTCGAAGTAGGAAGAGTTGTCCACGTTGTAGTAGTTGACCTCCAGGTACCACGCGACACTCACCAAATTGTCCGGCTCGTGAAGAGGTATTGACACTGTCGCGAACACCTTGGGAAACAATATTAAAAAAAATAACTTAAATGTTATGTTTATCACAAAAATATTCATTTCCCATCATCATTATCAGCCTATCGTGTTCCCACTACTGGAGCACAGACCTTCACTCACAAAGGAGAGAGAGAGAGAGAGAGAGAGAGAGAGAGAAAAAGAGAGAGAGGGGAAATGGAATGTATTATGTCATTATGTATTTTAACTTTTTTTAAGGTTCTAAGACCGATTTCGTCACGATGTTTTTCTTCACCGTTTTTGAGCGATGACCCTAATAATACTAATACATAAGTTTGTGTGTAAGTTTGCAAGTGTCCGATTGTGTATGTTTATTGTCATCATCTGTTTTGCAATAGCTGAACAAATTTGAATGAAGTTTGGTACGTATGTAGCTTATAAATATTGGATTAACACAAATAGAGTAGGTAAATTATATGTAGGTACTATACTTGTGGATGATTTTTATGTATTTGATTGATTGTATCTGTAGAATCCATAACTATTTTCCCAATATTAGTAATATATTAGAAATACACTAAGTGGGACACGTTTTCAGACAGAAAAAAGGTCAACAACTTCTGAGAGTCAACTCTTTGAGAAAAAGTACTTTTCATTATGGAAACTGACGTGGTTTTCACAAATTTTATTTATATTACACGGGAATTACCGTGCGCTATTTGCACAGCTACGCGCGCACATTCACCTTGAAAAAACCGCCTAATGCGGTTGAAACTATAGCCGGAGTAACCGTCTTTACGTGAGTAATTCCCGTGTAATATAAAAGTCCTTTTTGTTCAGGATCTCTAAATCGTAGAAAATATATTTTGTATATTTAGGTAGTGTTTATAAATGGTGCTTAGTCAGGAGAACTTTTAAGCTTTACCTTTACACACTTTGCACACTTTGTACACATTTTATAATATCTGTAAGCTGGTTATCCGTAAACCTTCGCAAAACTAATGTAACGCTGAAAGTATAGCCTCTAATATTATAAAGAGGAAACATTTGATTGTTTGTTTGTTTGTTTGCATTGAATAGCCGAAACTACTGAACCGATTTGAAAAATTCTTTCACTGTGGGGAAGCTGCACTATCCCCGGGTGACATAGGCTATAATCTATACTCGTGCGAAGCTGGAGCGGACCGCTAGTAAAGTAATAAGAGTATAACACCATCAAACTGTATAGCCTACCATAATTATTTATTGATAAAAAAATGTTTACCCAAGTCTTTAAATAAATGTGTGAAGTAAGTACATATTAAAAACTTACACCATATTGAGTGGCCGGGGTAAATATCAAATATCTTTTTTGCCTCTTTTCAGTCGCGCTTTCGTTAAACATGTTCCCAAGCAGGCTTAGTCTGTAAACAAATCATATTGAAAACATACACCATAAAGAAAAAAATTTTTTTTAAACATATAGTATAACATATGATTATATTTTTTGTATAAAATACTTCTTCATCATCCTTAAAGGTGCAATATGAAATCTTCAATTTTTTTATGTGTTATAATTAACTAACAAAACCACTTAAAAAAACTAATCATTAACATATTTGCCAAAATTTATAACTACTCATGTTACGGCTCACTCACAACCCATTAGCGTTAAAAACGTGTTTTTAACTTAATCAATAAAAGTTTAGTCAAAAATTACAAACAACATTATGTAGTTAGCGCTTAGCATGTTCCAACCGGCTAATCCTCACTAGCAACTATAACTAAAATAAATTAGGGTTCGTCAAACAGACGTTCTCGTACCAGCTTAACGAGCGTGGACGACTTTATTTGCACATGGAATTTGTAAAATCTTCTCTTCGTACACGTTTATGAATCCCAGCCGCAGTAAAAAACACCAGTAATGCACCTTGCAAGGTTACATAAACTTGACTTGGCCAAATATCGTAACTAAATACCGGATGTAAAACGATGACTGGTGATGATAGTGCTGGTGATTGCTGATGCAATACTAGGAAAAAAAATTGTTTTTTTTTAAATGTTCGCAATGTAATGCAAATTCGAGAGCTATGCTCGGAGTTTCTTTGCGCGATAGAATCCGAAACGTGGATATTCGCCAAAGAACCAAAGTCACCGACATAGCTGTTAAAATTTGCAAGTTGAAATGACAATGCCACATCCACAAGAAAAAGGAAGAAGGCCACATCGCTCGGAGAACCGATAACCGATGGGGAAGAAAGGTTCTTGAGTGGAGACCACGAACCGGAAGACGCAGCGTAGGTAGGCCTCCCACTAGATGGACCGACGACATAGTAAGAGTCGCTGGCATCCAGTGGATGCAAAAGGCAGGCTGTCGTTCAGTGTGGAGGTTAAAGGGGGAGGCCTATGTTCAGCAGTGGACGTCTTCTGGCTGATGATGATGATGATGATGATGAATGTAATGCAAATAAAATATCAGCTGACGCTAGAGGTCAACGAATGATCTGTGCCGCGCGCACGCATGTACGTTTTACATTGCTGGTTTGCAACATTAAAACAACACTCAAACAAAAAGTATGAGGCAAATAATTATTGGTATACAATTTCCACGCAAGTGAAGCCGCGGGGCGCAACTACTAAGATCTATTCAAAAAATAATCAAATAGTTAAGATTGGAAAAAAAGGTTCGCGAAAATCGTCGAAGATCTATCGGTGATTTTATCTCCAACTGAACTTTGTGACCATTGAGTTACCACTTTTCTACTGTATAATAAATATAAGTAAGTATAATGATATAAGTGTTAATGCAATGACAATGGAAGAGCATTCAACTCACAAACGGTATTTGAGCGCATCAATATTTAAATATTTAAATTTAGAACGGTATTTCATAAAAAGTTTATAATACCGAATAGTTATGAAGAGTTTTTGGCGACAAGGTGAAGAAATAACAATTCTAAATTGGCGGAGTAATCACGTAACAAAAATACAAAAAAAAAAAAAAAAAAAAACCCTCGAATTGATAACCGTCTTTTTTTGGAAGTCGGTTAAAAAAAGCACGTTTCACTAAATTATTTCCCTAAACTTGTGTATTTTCGAGTGTAATAGTGGATTAATATTTTTTCTTCCAACTACGTAGTGATGTTATCATTAATCACTACAAAACCGTTCACAAAGGACGCATTTTTGCTTAGAACCTAAACAGTGCAGAAATGTTGTATGAAAAAAAAAATGGTTTAATGTCTCCCATTAAGTTTAATATGAAATGTATGTTTTAGATCAAAAAGATACTGGCTGATAATAAAAATCACCGAAATAAAACCGACTAGGTGAAAACAAATTGTAAGTTTTAAATGTTTGAGGCCTGCACATTGCCACTTCAACTTGCAAATTTTAACAGCTATGTCAGTGACTCTGGTTCTTTGGCGAATATCCACGCCCTCGCATCGCTCGAAGAACCGATAACCGATGGGGAAGAAAGGTTGTTGAGTGGAGACCACGAACCGGAAGACGCAGCGTAGGGAGGCCTCCCACTAGATGGACCGACGACATTGTGAGAGTCGCAGGCATCCAGTGGATGCAAAAGGCGAGCTGTCATTCAGTGTGGAGGTTAAAGGGGGAGGCCTATGTACAGCAGTGGATGTCTTCCGGCTGATGATGATGATGATGAAATGTTTGAGGAGAAGATGAATTTAGCTTTGTTTTCATTAAGTTGAGTTTTAATTTTGAGTATGTATATTTTATCACGGTAGGTAGATTGGTAGTTGAAAGATAAGTAGATTACGCACCTCGTTAAAGTGAGAAATTAATACACTCGTATTAATTTAGTGCCTTCGCATGCGCTCGGGCACCAAATGAACACTTGTGCATTAATCGTGCGTGCACTTTGCGCTCCATGCAACAATCTACGATATTGGGTGTTCGTGAACGTGCTCGAGTGTGGAAAAGTGATGTAACGCAGCGAAACACACCTTATCGTGGTGTTTCTAAAACTCCATAGAAGCTTCTTGTAAAGTCTCCACCACTTTACTAGGGCATGAATTTGACTTGATCGTGACTTACTTTGCTTGACTCTGACTATAACTGACTTGACTACATTTAATCAAACTTGATAATATCTTGATACTTGACACTGGCAAATGCACATGAGTGCGACGCAAACATCACGTCCATATTCTGCGGTATGACCCTTGCGATACGCCACGATTTCAGAACCAATTTGAGATTAGCTCCAAATCAAAACAATTATTCCGAATATGCAAGTTTTGCATTAGTTATAATATTTCCCGATTCAGCCCCGTCTGTCGAGTTTCTACCACCACACCTATTTATCTCCTGAGCTCACAAGACCAACTTTGAATTACATCCCAAACTCAAAGGCAAATGAAGGGACGACAACAATTTCATTACCTTATTTGCGTCCTGTATCACTACATCCGACTAAACTGTTGTGTTGAATTATTCTGTCTTAACTATTTATAAAACACTGTTTTAAGCTATCATGGTTGTTAACTAAAGCTATATGATTATTTACGGGTTTTTTAGCGTGGTAAGGTTGTGGAATGAATTCCCGATATTGCGGCGCAGTTACATGCACTATGTTCACGGGAAGACTGAAGAATGCGGGGGGTTGGTCGAACAGCTAAATTTAGGTGCAGACAAAACGATCTACCCTCGTTCTTTTTTCCACAACCTTACCACGGTAAATATCCTGTAAATAATCATATATAACATTATAATATACTAGCTGACCTGACAGACGTTGTCCTGTCTTAGAACTGTCAAACACGCAAAGTTAAAATTGTAAATCTTATTTTTTTTACACCTTGGGTTACATTATTGGAGTTTTAGTAAGGACGTATTTAAAATAAAATATATAATATAGCCTATGTTACCCGGGGATAGTGTAGCTTCCCAACAGTGAAAGAATTTTTCAAATCGGTCCAGTTGTTTCGGAGCCTATTCAATGCAAACAAACAAACAAACAAACAATCAAATCTTTCCTCTTTATAATATTAGTATCGATTTATATTACTTCTTATATATTTATATTTTGTTATATTTATCCCTCATTTTATAACCCGAACAAAACTTTGTGAATGTGTGAAGGGAGATACAAATGTTTGCATTCAACTCTGGCACGTAGCTTCTGAACAGGACTTGGGTTCAATTTAATGTGTGAAGATTAGAGGTCGATTCAGACTAAAATTTACAGTTTTGTGGGATAGACGTTCTTTTTGTTTTAGAGTGTATCTTGTAAATAAGTATATGCTGCTTATTATCGGAAATTTTCTCTACTGAGGCCTTAATTCTTGTTAATGGTATTATGATGACAGGAACACTGAGGTTGAGATTTTAATCGGAGCAGTTTTTTCTTACGCCGACATGCGGTGCGTAACACATGAGAGGGGTTAAAAATATCGTAGAATACTTTTTTAACTGATCATCTTTTTTTTTAAAGTATTGCCATAGTTCAGCGTAATCAACGTTAATTAAAACAAATAAGTAAAACATAATGACGGATGTACCGTTTCCGCAAAAGCGAAACGCTTCTATTTCTGGGTACTACTTTCTTTAAAACGTATTTATCAATTAAATTCGAGTGACCAGATCTTGGGCAGTAGCGAAACGCAGTGACACCAACTGTCATGCACCGCGCACTCGTCCAATGGGAGCGTAAGGCTTGCCGAGTAGAAAGAACCATCCATCTTGAATCGAACGCGTGCGCTGAACTGACATCGCATCAAATAATATCGAAATAATTACATATCTCGCGTGTGAACTGGTGCCTCGCGGCTGTGAAAGAAACCCATTTATCCAAAGACATACATTTTGTGTTCGTGATATCCCGAGTCTCGAAGATTGCAGGTGGAAACATCAACGGAGGTCCGGAGCAGTCCCAGGTACGTTAGTGCATGTGTATTGCTCTGCCTCAGATCCTGAACACTCGTAAAATTGACAAAATACGTATATGTTCCCAGAATGTAACTGAAAGCCACCGAGCTATTTCTAATATAGGTGCAAGCAACGTTACATATTTCTTTTTGGTGCCGAAACCAGGGACGTTTTCACTTAAAATCATCCCAATCATCAGATGCGTTTGGTATTTCTGGTCATAAATCGTAACAACGTAGCTTAGAACACATAATCTACATCAATCAAAATCACTAAATCGTTATCTACTGACTTCTAAGCCATCCCATCATACCGCCATTTTCTACCTTACGCGTCATATTTTACGTTCATAAAACTTCACTATCGAAAATATTTCTTTCTAACAAAAATCGGGAATTATTGCAAGATCTAATTAAGCAATCACTATATCATCGGTGCTTAATTCTATCGGCTTGTAATTATTCCAATTCAACAGTCACATCGCAAAACAAAACCGTGAATTATTGTAAGATCTATCTACCTAGGTACCTACTTATTGTTGTGCAATCACATAATCTTACTCGGTGCACAATAATACTTCATCGGCTTACAATAATTCATTCATCGTTATTAGTTCAATCTATCTAATAATTAATCGCAAACCAACATCAAAACCGCAAAATAAGGTGAACAATTAGGTATTTAGAATTATTTTAAGATCTATTGTGCAATCAGTCAAACTTTTCGGTGCACAATAATATCTTGTCGGCTTACTATAATTCATTTCTTCACAACCGTTAATGTTCACAAACCTTACATAAAATATTAGTTTATTACACATTGATTACCTACCCAAATACTTCATCAATACATGCTCAAACTTTCATTGTAAAATCGTAAAATCATCTTCGTAATTTATTTTCTACCTGCAAGTTGAAGGTAGTTTGTAATAACAACTCGACCGTCAAACGGCGAAATTTCGTTCCGACCGCTTCGCTTACGTTGTACCTACAATATTTTCGTTATCACAAGACACACGCACAGGCGCACACAGTACTCACACTATCGTAGCGGAAGGTTGTAAGTGCAGAGTGCATTTTCGTCGTTGTTATTGTAACCTTTATTTCCATAACGTAAGGTCGAAATTAAACCTAAAATTTACAAAGTTTCTAAGAATTAACAGAATTTATCTCTTATCAGTTATCATTGTCAGGTTTTATTTTAATCTGTATTGCATTATACTTTTACTAGTTCGACTTAATTAAATAAATTCAATCATGTCGTTTCTTGCTAAAGGGTCGTCTACTCGCAAAGGTACTTTACAGAAATCGAAATCTAAGGATGAATTCACCGCCAAAGATTTGCCGGCAATACGTCGAAAGCGAACTATCGCGTATAAACGGCTCGCTAAGGCTTTAGAAATAGGTAATTTATCTGTGGGTGACTCATCACAGCGCGACTTGTTTTTATCTTATTATCAAGAACTAAAGCAAATCGTATCGAACTTTGAAAGCGCGCACTTCGCAATTATTCAACTTGTAAGCCCTGAAACTGAAGGGTCCGATATTGAAGACAACGAAGACGATAAAATGCAGGAACAGTTTGATGAAATATATTTCCAGGTCTTATCGATTAATCGTATAATTACAAAAAGCGAAACGTCTCCACTCAGCAGTGGGCAATCATCATCATCTTCATCGAATATAAGGTTGCCTAAAATCGAGTTGCCTAAATTCTCTGGTGAAATTAAAGAGTGGCCTAAGTACTTCGACATTTTCAACGCGTTGATCCATTATTCAGACAGACTTACGGACACGGAAAAATTCCATTATATGATCTCGTCTCTCAGCGGTGATCCGTTATTGGTGGTGAAGGCGTATCCTATGACTCATGAGCATTATCACGATGCATACAACTCGCTCGTCACGCGTTATCAAAGCAAACGTACCTTAGCTTTTACATGTTGGCGCGACGTTTTAAATATTGAATTTAAAAGCAATAATCCGCGGGAGTTTCAAAAATCGTTGGATCTCTTCGAAGAAAACTTGAGCATTCTGAAAACCGTTCAGTTGCCGATTGCAAAATGGGACTTTGTTTTGGTTTATCACATTTTATCGAAACTAGACAAAGACTTGCGCCGCGACTTTGAAGAAAAACACTCAGACGTCGAACTCCCGACGTATTATCAATTAAGGAGTTTCCTACGATCCAAATGTGAAGCACTGGTGCGCGATACTCACTTCTCCGAGTCGGTTAAAATAGACAAGCCTACCCCTACTACCGCTTTTAAGTCCGCCTTTGCGCAGCAACAGCCGAGGCGTGGTACCTTGTCACACTCACTCGTAGCGGCGACCGATCAACAACAAAGTACAAGTGATAGGAAACCGAATTCGTATGCAGGCAAGTGCTCTTATTGTAATGAACAACATTCAATATTAACGTGTCCGGCCTTTCTTAAGAAATCTATTGACGAACGTATGGCCACTGCGACTGAGAAAAACTGGTGCTTTAATTGTCTGAAGCCTTCGCATCAATTAAAGGACTGCAAATCGATATTCTCGTGTAGATCTTGTAAACGAAAACATCACAGTTTGCTCTGCAGACCTCCTAACAACTCTAACGTCACATCGACTCTGATGTCATGCTCACGATCGGATGTTACCGTGCTGTTGGCCACCGCTATCGTGCAAGTTAAAGATGCTGCGGGCAATATGCAATCATTCCGTGCTCTCTTTGACAGCGGATCTCAAAGCAACTTTATTTCCGAATCTGCAGTGAAGCAATTAAATTTAAATGTAGCAACTACCAATGCTCACGTCAACGGGTTGGGACAAGCGGAAGCCCCAGTTATTGGAGATGTCACTTGTTCTATCGGTACTAACAGTCAAGTTCTGTTTAATCTCAACATGCACGTAATTTCTAAAATATGTGACGATCAACCTATAGCGAAACTAAACACATCGGATTGGTCACATATTAATTCACTGTCACTGAGCGATCCGGGATTTGATATTCCCGGACCGATACACTTATTGTTAGCAGCAGATGTCTTCGCTGACTCTGTGCTCGGTCAGCGTATCAAAGGAGGTGTCAACCAACCTACCGCGCTTAATTCTCTCTTTGGTTGGCTTCTTTTAGGCAAAACACGTCTATCATCAGGTACTCTATTACATACTTTGCCAGATATCGATAACGAACTAAACTTGTTAGTTTACTGTAAACGGGAATTAGATTCTTTACCGAATTCATCGGCGCTTATGCCGAACGAACTCTTGAATAATACGCTATGGTGGGCGGGGCCTCTACGGATACCGGAGAATAGTGAGTCCTGGCCTATCGATTCAATCGACTTATCTCAGGAGGATAACGAGATCGTGGAGGCTGAAGTGAGCAAGTCTATGGTCCTCACCATTCCGAAGAACGATGAAATCGAACTCGTCCCTATCAATCACTTGCTAACTCGATTTTCGTCACTGCAAAAGCTTGTCAACGTAGTATCTTATATCTATCATTTCATCAATAATAATCGCAATCCGACTCAACTAGTCAAACACGTTCAGGTTACTGCGTTTTCAGCAGAAATCGCTAACCTGAAATATCCAAAACCATTATCGAAACCAAAACTCAACCCGTTTTCCGACACCCAGAGTGTCCTCAGGGTGGGCGGCAAAATCACACAATCAGATTTACCATACGAACAAAAGCATCTCGCATTTCTGCCTTCCAATCACCCGCTCACATTCTTAATCATTGATTTCATTAATCGCAAGTACTTGCATCCTGGCATCAACACAGCACATTTTCTGCTCCTGCAACAGTTCTGGATCAGTGCTGCTAAACGTACAATTCGTCGTCATCTCGCTAAATGCATCATATGCTATCGGACACACCCTCAACCGTTGCAGCCGTTCATGAGCAATCTTCCGTCGTTCCGCGTAAACCAAGTCAAACCGTTTTCCGTTGGACACTTTCACACCTTAGAGCCTTTATCAGCTGTCCCCGATCAAGATCTCTCTAATGTGAATCTACGTCGGCTTCATCGGTGGCAGCTGATACCAGCATTTCATCGGAATTTTTGGTCCAGATGGAAACACAAATATCTCAACCCTCTAACGCCATGCGCCAAATGGATCAAGAATTCCAAACCATCACCAATCGGTTCAATGGTGATTATCAAAAACAAAAATCGCTCACCACTGCACTGGTCTCTTGCTAAAGTAGTAAGTCTGCTGGTCGGCCCTGATGGGATCGCTCGGAGCGCAGTAGTGAAACTCGCGAATAATCACATGATCAAACGACCGTTAGTTAAGTTGTGCCCTCTACCCATAGAGGACTAGCTTAAACCGTATCAAATGTAACTCACCGTATCAATAGTTAGTTAGTCTGTAGATCTAAGTGTATTCTATTAGGTCATCTTTTATCAAATCGTCTCGAACCTTCTTGAAACTTCAGCTTTAGTAGCATAAACGTAATCTAGTTAGATTTAGCGCATCAAATCTATCGAACCTGTCCCCCAATTTGTTCTTCATTGGTTTTGACCAGAAAATACCATAGGCATTTTGGTGGGCGGTATGTACCGTTTCCGCAAAAGCGAAACGCTTCTATTTCTGGGTACTACTTTCTTTAAAACGTATTTATCAATTAAATTCGAGTGACCAGATCTTGGGCAGTAGCGAAACGCAGTGACACCAACTGTCATGCACCGCGCACTCGTCCAATGGGAGCGTAAGGCTTGCCGAGTAGAAAGAACCATCCATCTTGAATCGAACGCGTGCGCTGAACTGACATCGCATCAAATAATATCGAAATAATTACATATCTCGCGTGTGAACTGGTGCCTCGCGGCTGTGAAAGAAACCCATTTATCCAAAGACATACATTTTGTGTTCGTGATATCCCGAGTCTCGAAGATTGCAGGTGGAAACATCAACGGAGGTCCGGAGCAGTCCCAGGTACGTTAGTGCATGTGTATTGCTCTGCCTCAGATCCTGAACACTCGTAAAATTGACAAAATACGTATATGTTCCCAGAATGTAACTGAAAGCCACCGAGCTATTTCTAATATAGGTGCAAGCAACGTTACAACGGAAATGCTACCCTCCAAAACACAAGTGTTGCCACTTGTGGCTATGGCTGGCTGCAAATTTAGTGTAATCGACCACTCTTCTTTACCTAAAGGTGGTGGTAAAACCGGACCAAATTGCGTAGCATCTTGTAAGACTAATCAAGTCAAGGTGCTCTGCGGACTTTAAAACAAGCTTAAGTTACAGTTTAAATCAGTTTTCCAATTTAACTGCTCTGGAGCGGTGAATTTGACGGAGGAATGGAGCAGGGTAATTGTCGGGTAGGTATCTACTTTGTTTATTGAACTTGGGGACTTATCTCTTTGATTTTTGAACGTCTTTTAAATCGTTTATTTATTAAAATGCGAATCGATTTTTAGTCCACAATGTAAAGTTAAAAAGACCAATTTTCTGGTCACTTTCCCTCAACAAAGTTTTTATTTATTCTAAACAATATACTAGCTAAAACTAACACTACAAAGAAGGCCTAGTGACAATTCAAATGCTCAAGCCCACTATCAGTTGGCAGCGTACCCAGCATACTGCTAGCTTTACCACGCTGAAGACAATGCTTCTTTTCTATATCGGAATGTTAACAAGTGTAGGTGAGTCTTCATGTGCGCGATGGTCATCGTAGACATCGGAAAGCACAAAAGTAGCAGTCAAAGTTACGTCAACAAACCGACACAGCACCATTGAGCAGTATTGCGGTGCTGGCACCAAAGTTCCCTAATTGGGAGTAATGCCCGGTTCCGGGCTACAAGCGGGAACGGGAACACCTGGGAGCGGTGCCAAACTATTGTACATAGTTCGGGCGATACGGGCTATGAAATTACTACAACATCATCATAATTTCAGCCATAAATCACTTCTTCACTGCTGGCTTCAATCAATGCATAATTGTTCGAAAACTGCTGGACATAGGCCTCCATCGATCGATCCTATCGATCTCCAAATGGGCCGGTTAGAAGCGGCCTGCATCCAGCGTTTTCTTGCGGTCTCTTTTAGGTCGTCTGTCCATCTTATGGGTGGACGTCATACGCTGCGCTTATCGGTCCGTATGGTCTCCATTCGAGAACCCTTCGGCCCCATCGACCATCTTTTCTGCGTGCTGTGCCTTGTCCACTGCCACTTCAACTTTCTAATCCTGTGAGCTAAGAAATTACTAACATTCTGTATAATTTTTTTTTTTGGTTAGTAAGCTTAAGCTTGACCGCCACCTGCCTGATGTTAAGGCTGCACTCACCGGCCACAACTTTCTCTTTCGCAAGTTTAAAAAAAAGGTGGTCTGTAGTGGTTATAGATTTAATCTTACGTTGGTCTACCCCTTTGCCACCATTTTTTTACAAATAAAAAACAATACTTATCCACAGTTTTTCGCATTTAGCAAATTTATTCTACATTGCTATTGTTAATTATAGATTATGCAGTTTAATTTAAAAATCTTATTGTAAACAAATTGTTCTCTTACCTTGTGAACTAATTCCATACACAATGGTTTGGGGTGAAACAAAATGTTATTACTGTGTTTCACCCCAACTGCAATAAGCTTTGATTTGTGAAAAATTGGTATCAATTAGATACATGGATTCTTATATCACCCAAAAATTTGGTTTTTGAACACTTCTCTTTCTTTAGTTTAGGCTTTAGTTATATGATTATTTACGGGATATTTACCGTGGTAAGGTTGTGGAATGACCTCCCGATATTTCGCGGCAGTTACATTCACTATGTTCACGGGAAGACATCCCTTAAATAATCGTATAACTTTAGTGAACAACCGTGATAGTTTAAAACAGTGTTTTACTGGCTTTATCAGCCTATTTTAGTTCACTGTAGTGCTGGACATATCCCTCTCCCAAGGCAATCCACTCAAGCCAATATTTGAGTTTTCACTTCTAGCCACTCCCAGCTAGTTCACGTATATCGTCACCACATCGAGTCTCAGGAAGTCCTATGCTACGTTTACCGATTCGTGGTCTCTACTGTAAAATATTACCCCTATGGTTATCGGTTCCGCGAAAGGTATAACCGACCCACTGTCACTTCAGCTTGGCTAAGCTATGTCGGTGTCTTTGGTTCTCTGGTGAATTATTTTGTTCTGAATACGAGCCTTCAGAGAAATACCGAGGCTAGCTGTTTCTATAGCTTTAACTTTGAACTTGCGGACTTTTTCAACTATGTCGACGTTTTGGCACCGTAAGTCTTCACAAGTAGAAAACATCTGTAAAAGAATTAAGGCCCTAATGTGAAAGCATGGTATCTATATAGTG
Organism: Agriopis aurantiaria; assembly: GCA_914767915.1. Classification (NCBI taxonomy): domain Eukaryota; kingdom Metazoa; phylum Arthropoda; class Insecta; order Lepidoptera; family Geometridae; genus Agriopis; species Agriopis aurantiaria. The sequence continues at coordinate 13,535,479 of OU611996.1, forward strand.
ATGCGAACAATAATAATGTAAGGTCGTAAAGAACTCTTAAACAAACATAAAACCACCCTCGCGTTACTTTCCAATAAAATTCCAGTACAAACAAATCCAGCCAAGCAATAAAGAAAACATGTAAATTAAAAATAACCGTTCGTACGAAGCACTTGTGAGTCTGCAGAACGCCGCATTGAAAAAACTTGGTAAAGCAAAAAAGGAAAAAGGTGGGCAAAACATCTGTTCAACATGCGGGTCTGTGTGACCACAGAATTCCATTTAACCCTTCATTTCAATAAATTGCTTCGGCAGAAAATACCCGACTGGCTTTGATGCGGCCGAGCGTGTAGACAAATTATCATTTTAAAATGCACACGGATTTTATTTAGGTTTTGATAAACATATAAACTGAAAGATATTTATGCTGGACAGGATTTCTACATGTACCAACTTTACAATAGCCCGCTTTTTTAGATAGCCCGTTAGTCCAGTTGGTAGTGAACCTGCCTTCTGAGCTTGGGGGCGTGGGTTCGATTCCCACATAGGACAAACATTTATGTGATGAACATTTGTGTTTGTTCTATATCTGGTTGTTAATATCTATTTAAGTATGTATTTAAAACTATATATGTATATCAGTCTCTGGCAGCAATATCACAAGCTTTGCTTAGTAGTTTGGGTTCAGATGACCGTGTGAGAAAAAATGTCCCGAATATTTATTTATTTATAATGCTTTTTTAAAACTTTAATGTAAATAAAAAAATCGTAGTTATGTTTTTTTACATGCTTTTATTTAATCTACAATGTTTGTTTGTTTAGGTCAAATTCTGCAGGAAAGCCTGGAGGCTTTATGGTATCCTAAACCAATTCGTAATATTGTTGAAGGAAAAATCAAGATGAAATGTCAGAATAAGATTATTATAGCAGACTTGTCATGTGGAAAGTTTTGTTAAGCAAAGACATTTCGCTCGCTCGTATTCTCCCGAAGTGGGCCGTTCGGCGCAGCCTAAATCATTGAAAAAACATAACGGTTCATTAGTTAGGCATTGCTGTAGGCTCCGTGCAAACACCCCACTTTATCTTATACTGTATTTACACTCCGTCGACGCCGTACGGTACGGGTCGACGCGAAAACGTTCCACGATGTTGTTCCCTTTAATTTTGCTCAATTTGCTTTTAACGTTTGGAGTGAATGGGCATCGGCAGAAGCGTTACCTCGTCTATCCCGACGGAGGTCCAGCCAGAGCACAGGTACGATTCTCTTATAGACTCCATGTTCATTTACATAAAGCTGATTTAACTTAAGTAAATGATGTTTTCTTTGCACAACGGATAGGGCTTAACGAAGCCGTGTTTTTTGTTCGTGAATTTAAATGCAATTAGGCGAGCGCTTGTCTACCTTTTGAAGTATAGAATGAGGTTTTGTTTTACGTTTAGGTACTTCTGTTTTATCTGATTCGCTTGTCTCCTATTCAGCGTTTATTTTATTTGCAATCTCATTTTTGGGAGAATGTTTTTATATTAAATACATTCGCATTAAAATTAAAGTCCTTTTCATGAAAGAAGTCCCACGGCAAACAGCGGGACTAAATTTCCATGTTGTAGTTGTCAGGTGTTGTTACTGTGTTTGGACGCTAGTGAGATTTTTATTAATTTTCCATCGTTAAAGAGTCGTGTACGATGCCAAAAGTTGTTAAAGTTCTACTCGAGAAATGATACTGATAGTGATTGATACGCGATGACAGCGCCGCGTCTGGGGGACTTCTTTCATGAAAAGCACTCTAGCTTACACAATTCACTTTGAGATATATTTTTTTACAGTTTATCATAGGTCTCGGTGTGCCGGTAGATTTGAAAGAAGCTTCAGTGACGGTCGGCGCTGTTATTAAGTTCCAATATGATTTACCCACAAACAGCTCTGAATACACGAGCAGAATCTATGGCTTTGTTAACACAGTTTCAAGGGACATGAATGGAGAAACTCCGGCAAAAGATGAAACCAATGTAATAGATTTAGATTCGAGAAATTTAAGCAAAAATGACGGAGATATCGAAACCAATGATGAAGAAAGAGACAACGATACGTTAGTTGATATTACGTTTGATGATAGACGCAAAAGATCTTTATTATATTCTGAAGCTGGTGTTTTAGTAACTAGCGATGCTGATGTTAATACTGAAGTACCGTTAGATGAAGCAATAAGAAGGCAAGAGCTGATAGATCAAAACAACTTGGAAGATAATTCAGAACCGCAGCGAATGAATCGATGGGACTTCTATAAAGTTATAGAACACATGGCTGAAAGGTAATCCAAAACACATTTCTTCTTTTGTTACAACTGTTAGGTACAGAAGGAGACAGAACAAGTACAGTATAATATATTATTTTATTATAAGTATAGACCAAAGAAAAATATGGAGGTATTAAAGGTTTCGGTATAAACTTCGGCGTCAAAATGGTGGTAGCGGCGAAAGCGCGCGTGAGTGCGCGAGAGCAGTGTCTATATTTTATTAGCGTACGATTGCCTTACGATGCATGATTGGCTGTAGGTATGACTACGTAGTATTGTATTTACCGAAGTGTTAACTTACTTTGAATGCCTATATTTGTGAGTTCTTGGCACGGTGTCCATGTTTTTTCGTTCGTCCTATGGTCTATAGTTATATTTTTTAACCTAAATAAAATAATACGTGATAAGCCCCGATAAATATTTAAAACATATAGGTTTTATATTAGGGTAACGCACCACATAAAAATTGGATAGGACTGTTCAAAACAATCAAAAGTGTTACAACATTTTTGATTTAGTTTGATGCTAAAATACAGGGTTTGAAGGAAAAAATATGCTAAACCGAATGTTAGTCATTTACTTATACTATACCGACCAACGCTGAAATAGCAAAAAAATATCCGCTGTTCCTTAGAAAACGGTAATCGACACTACAAAATGTATGGAACAGCAGTTTTTTCCCCCATTTCAGGTTTGGTCTCATAGTATAAGATGTTCGTAATGATGAGTATGACGAACTCCTTTCGGCTTAGCGTACCCTTTACTTATAGCCCTATATGCATATAAAGCCCGTATACGGCTGGTTTCACATTGAATACTTTATTATTCAGTACAAGTTTGCAAGTTTTCAGAGGCTCCTTAAAAAATCATTTTAGAATGTTTTATTAACTTGCACTTAAATTGTACAGGTACGGCTATTCAGGGCGGCCATGCTTGCTTCGAACAATCTGCGAAGCTGCCGAAGTTCCTTTTACTCACGAGAATGGCTTGCTGGGAGAAATTGGACATATACTATTCACGTAAGTACAAAAGAATGAAGAAAATTCGACAGAAGCGGGAGTTTTTCGTCTAAACTTTTACGAAAGACCTGAATTGAAAAATTTGCCTATAAGGTTGCAATGTGTCTGTAAAGAGTATAGAGTATTCAAAGGTCAGCAACGTATGTGTGCCGTGATGCCCCCGGTGTTAGAGGTACATCCATTTAATTTTAAGCAATTATAATAATATTACCTAAGATCCTTTAGAACTGTGTGTCTGTAAAGAGTATAGAGTCTTCAAAGGTCGGCAACGTAAGTGTGCCGTGATGCCCCCGGTGTTAGAGGTACATCCATTTAATTTTAAGCAATTATAATAATATTACCTAAGATCCTTTAGAACTGTGTGTCTGTAAAGAGTATAGAGTCTTCAAAGGTCGGCAACGTAAGTGTGCCGTGATGCCCCCGGTGTTAGAGGTACATCCATTTAATTTTAAGCAATTATAATAATATTACCTAAGATCCTTTAGAACTATGTGTGTCTGTAAAGAGTATAGAGTCTTCAAAGGTCGGCAACGTAAGTGTGCCGTGATGCTCCCGGTGTTAGAGGTACATCCATTTAATTTTAAGCAATTATAATAATATTACCTAAGATCCTTTAGAACTATGTTCTCCCCAAAAATTGAAATCTGCTTACGAAACTGAATGTTAATAAAAGTATACGCCTATTGACGTAAACACTTGTCATTTTTTAAATGTAATCTGAAATCTTGATTACTGTTGCTTCCCTTGTAACTAACTATAATTATGTAAACAAATCTTGAAAGTAGATTTTCATCTACTTCAAATGTTTGTATTGTATCAATTTGAAACATTGCGAGTAAATGTTATCTGAATTACATTACAATAATGTGTTACCATTGAACTGATCACAGACTAGGTAAAGCTACTACGTAGTCCAGACTTGTAGTTACGAGTATTTTCAATGGAAACAATTCATTCAAATGTCTGAGGAGCGGGGTGAGGGATTGGCAATGTTTACTGCAATATTTTTTGCTACAACAAGACGTAGCAAGGTTTTAAATAATTTTAATAGACAATTATAAGACGAGTGCAGAAACGTTGACGGATCGCAGGCTTAATCGGTACTGAAGTGACACTTAGTGCCTTCAGGGGTCGTGTTTTTACATAAAACGTTTTCATTAAATGCAGTGACTAATCACGTTCGCTCTAGATTAATGTCTGGTTATAGAAAGTCTTTGGATCTGATGATGGAGCTAGGAAGTGGATAGTGGAATCTCCAACTGCTACTAGTGAATCCCTTGAGTTTATAATCATTTGGTTTGTTTTAACGAGGCCCAAACATAACATTTTGTAACAAGGGTGTCACGTGGGAGCCGGTGGATAGTGAACAAACTCTTTCAGTAAATGGAGTTAGTATTTAGTTTTAAAATCAACATTATTATTCTATCTCCAGGCCATCAGCGACAAGAGACGAGCTATCTCATCACACAGACAACGAGTACCACGCAGCAGAAAGACTGGGGAGAGACACAGGTGTGGACTGCGAGACTCTGTTCCCGGACTGCGAGGGCTCCATCCTGAGCACTTTCACATCACTTGGGGAAGACACGCTGCATAAATTTGGATTGATTTAGTCATTACCATCAATACCATCATCGCCTGCTTTGCCGGCTTTGCCAGACGTCAACCAGTATATGCCTCTATTCAGCCAAAAATACAATTTCTCGCATAATTGAAATAAAATACCACGCGCGAGAACAAGGCAAGCCTAAAATACACTCAACTTTAAAAGAGGCAAAGGCTTGAAGAGAAGAAAACTTCAGAATGAGTAACATCACACTAAATTCAATATAGCCCCCGCTTCAAGATCGTGATTGAATTTTCTTTGCTTAAGCTAAAAGCTTGTTTGTATAAATATTATTTTAACCGACTTTGAAAAACGAGGAAGATTCTCAATTCAGCCCGTTTTTTTAAAGTAACTTATTTCATTCAACGTCATTCGACGTTTCATCCGTAAAACTGTCAGGATAACAATATAAAAAAAAAATATATACATACAGTCGAATTGATAACCTCTTGTTTTTTGAAGTCGGTTAGCAAAGACGGTATACTATCAAAGTTTACTCTTTTCTCTTAAATACTCTTCAAGTTTCGGCAGTTCAATGTTGTGAGTGAAGGTCTATTATAAATTTCCAAATAAATCCATTAGTTTTTATAATAGATGAATGAAAACTAAAGAAAATTATGTTCCTGTAATATAAAAAGTATGAAATAGTTTTTCTAAATGTCGACCAAGATATGCTTGACATTTCGAAATACGTTGTTTAATGGAGGACCTAGTGTTTTTTTACACTAGATTCATGGTAAGCTCTATGGGATTTTAATCGAAAATCTAGCTTATTTATTCTAAGTTATGTGGCTACAAGAAATAAATTTATCTTCTATAAGTTGTCAGTATTTTATTGTTTTGATTAATGTTAGCGCATTATTGTTTATATTCTGTTTTTTTAATAGTTTTTTTAGTAGTTACTAGTTAGGGTTCTATTTGTTTTTTATCTCAAGATTTCGTTGTTGTATCCACACATATTTATTTTCTGTTATCCTTTGTCAATTATATAGTTATCAACTACTAAAGATAAAAAATAAAAAAAAACATTTACTAAGACAACTACCAACTAAAGGAGTCAAGTCTTAGTAAGTTAGTTAAGTCTTGGTAAGTAATACCAATGGAGACGATACGAGCTATGGAGAGGGCTATGCTCGGGGTTTCTCTACGAGCTCTAATCAGAAATGAGGAGATCCGTAGACGAACGAAGGTTACCGACACAGCCCACCGGATTAGCAAGTTGAAGTGGCAGTGGGCAGGGCACGTAGCACTCAGAACAGATGGGCCGATGGGGCCGAAAGGTTCTCCAATGGAGACCACGGACCGGTAAGCGCAGCGTAGAACGTCCACCCACAAGATGGACAGACGACCTAAAATAGACCGAAGGGAAACGCTGGATGCAGGCCGCTTCCAACCGGCCCTTTTGGAGATCGATGGGGGAGGCCTATGTCCAGCAGTGGACGTCCTACGGCTGAAATGATGACGATGATGATGAAAAAAAAAAAGAAAAAAAAAAATAAAAAAAAAAAAATTGAATTGATGATGAATTATGTCTGCTGTGGTAATACGTATATCATATTCAAATGAAAAATAAAATAAATGTGAAAGTGTGTTAGTTTGTTCCTCTTTCACGCAGCAACAGAGCAACGTGTCGACGAGATTTTATGCATTGATATATTTAAAGGGCTGGAGAGTGACTTATTAGAATATTTTATCCCGGAAATATATTTGGTTGGTTCCTGAGGAAAATTTGTCTACGTGGATTTACTTGCGGAGCACAACTAGCATAGAATAAATGTTCAGTAACCTCTTCTTCACCAACCTATCTACCTATCCACCAACCCGCACTGGGCCAGCGTGGTGGATATGGCCCAAATCACCCTTTCGGGGGTAGGCTAAAAGTCCAGCAGTGGACTGTTAAAAAGGCTGATTATGAACCTCTTCTTAGGCCTTTTTTAATGCCATAGGTGGCAAACAAGCAGACGAGCTGCCTGATGGTATACGGTCACCGTCGTCTATGGATACTTGTAACATCAGAGTGATCACAGCAACGTTGCCGACTCTTTAAAAATCTATTAAATCGCCTTTTGAAGAACCTAATGTTGTAGCTTCCGAAAACACCACGGAAAGTAGCTCATTTCAAATTTTGAGGCAAGAAAGATCGCGTAAATAGCATAGTGTGCAATTTCCACTGATCTATGATAATTATGTGGTATTCAATGGAGTATGTGTTTTTCTATAAGCTTTTTAGGATAACGTTTCAAACTATACTTAGCGTCAGTTTCAGGACCAATGGACTTATATCATAAATATTAACGGATTAAGGCAATTAAAAATGGTAATATTTCTTTTTTTTTTATATCTAATCATTAACTTGAAGCTTGCTAAACGTATCGACAAGTGACGTTTGGCATTTGCTGTACAGTTGCGTGCAGTTTTTAGAGTTCTGTCCATGCCTGTACGCCGTGATGTAAGGGTAGGCTTCGTCTTTCTTCGAGAGGTTGTCGCTGGCATCGTTTGTGGGGCTGTAAACATGAAGAAATTTTTAATAAAAATACTTCCGATAAAACATAATCGTGAGTGCAAGCCGGTGTTATAATAATTTATAATGAATCCTCACGCGAGTTTTGTTAAAGTGATTACAAGTAATGGACCTTCAAATGACATATTCAATCATTTCAAAATAGGATAGGACTTAATTTACTACAAGGCACCTTTACGCCGTAAGTCAGGCTGCCTTAGGCTCAGCGCACACTATCCATCGGCAGCCACCAGTGGTCAGCAAGCAGCTCATAACGCTTTTTATACATTTAGGGATACGGCGTAGCATGTGCGCTTTACAATCTGAAGGCGACCGGTTCGATCCTCAGCCCTGCACCAATGACTTATTACTAAATAAATTATCTGTCAAAATAGTCTGTCAGTGTCGACGCCATCGCTCAAAAACGGCGAACAGAGAGCACCATGAGGAAACCGGTGTGTTCAAAAACTTCAAATGTTCAAATACACGTGACATTCACCAACATGCACTGGGCCAGCATGATGGACTAAGGCCCATCCTCTTTCTCTCTGTGAAAAAAACCTGTGTCCCAGCAGTGGGAACATGATAGGCTGATTATGATGAGGTACTAATATAATTATGAAAACTTACTCCAACACAAATGAAGCCAGCTCGTGAAGCAAATCCTCTTCATCTTCAGAATGTAACGGTTCCGCTCCAATCTGGCAGAGCACTCGTCTGACACACGATTTGCCGTCGTGACCAAACCTGGAATGATAAAGCATAAGCTCCTTTAAAACCTCCTGTGTTAACATTGAGTGGTCTAAGTCCAGCAGTGGATAATCTAATAATGGCGATGAGCATATGAAAACACCAAAAAAATACAGTTTGTTTTAATTTTCTTTCTTTTCTGCCATCCTATAAAATCAAACTAGTAAGCTTTGTTATTGTGAAGATAATACCTACCTGTAATAACTACACAAAGAAACCAAGTACATTCGCAAAATTTAAGCCATTCAAATGGTGTCATATAATGGCTCCAAAAAAAAAAAAATTTTACTATGACAATTTGCGCGGTGAAATCGTAAGTACCACAACAAATCAGAAAAGCAGCATAAGAGTTATGGTGTGACATTCCACAGGTAATCCATTAATTTTCTTGCTTAAATCGTTTAAAATACCAATCGAAACGTAAGCTACAAAGCGAATTTGTAGCTTACGTTTTGAGAAGGCGTTGTTTGGAAACCTACCTTCTCTGAGTAGTTATTCTAAGCCAATAGGTTTTTTACATTCACCTTTGGTAATTTTTTGTCTTCTGGCCGTTGAGCGTGTATATTTTTTATTACAAGTTAAATATACTGGGCTTCGCGGAAACCTGGCTAAACCGAGAAGGGTGCATAGTAGATATAATTTTGAACAACTTTTACTATGGGAGCTATATTATTTATTACTATAATATAACTTCCAGCCAAGTACCAGCTAGAAGCTTTAGATTCGGTAGACCGGCGTGCTATGAGGCTGATTGGTACAGCAAACTAGTCACCAAAAAATTGCAAAGCCTCGAGCACCGCCGTAAAGTAGCTTGTCTGTGTATTTTTTACCGGATAAATTTCAGCGAGTGTGCGTAAAAGCTTCATGACCTTATTCCACCCAATTCCACCCTCCCCCTTTTACTACAGGACACGTAGAAGGACTGCACACTACTACCCCTTCCTCGTGGAAATTCCAAAGATTCGTACACAATGATATGGGTCGTGATGACTGACCCTGAACTTTCAGTTTAAGGTACATTGGGATATACTGATGTATATGTTTGTAAGTATGTTTATTTTATCTCGAGAACCTATAATCCAAATTTTGACTGCCTAGCGGGAACGGTATTGTCAAAATTGAGGACTTTTATCAAAACTTTTACCTTTTTTTTGTATACTTTGATGCATTTTCAAAATCTTTCTTAGTCTTTGTATTCACGCCACTTCAAACACATCGATCAACTAATAAATTTATTTGTACTTCAATAAATATGTGCAGTTTCGATGCAATCGCTCAAAAATGGTGAAGGAAAACATCGTGAGAAAACCGGTATGTCCAAGAACCTCAAAAAAAAACAAAAGACATGACATTCACTAACATTCACTGTTAGATGGATGGTAGATGGATAAGGGCTCCATCTTCTCTCTCTTCTCTCTCTGAGAGAAGGCCCATGTCCCAGCATGATGGGCTGATAATGATGATGATAAACACATCATCTATCATCTAAATATTAAATCTCTACGTTTGGGATGTTCGTTATCAGTCAGTCAGTAGGGACACAGTCTTCATATATTAATGATTGATTGATTGATTGTAAACAAAATGTAATTTATGTTGAAGCAATTTATTTTCGGGTAGATAGGCAACCCATGGCAACCCATTACCAACATTTCCTATTTTGTCAAATGTAGAAAATCAGTGAAGTTAAAATATCGGATGCGTGTACGAGTATTTACCGATATCAAATATCAGGTATAAGATGTTCTTGTAATATCTAAATTGAATATTTTGTGGTTATTAACTAAACAAAATACAAGCTAAAACTAACACTACAAATACAGTTAGACTGCCCATAGACCGTTGAAGGTCTAAAGACAATCCAAAATGCTCAAGCCCACTACCAGTTGGCAGCGTACCCAACATGCTGGTGGCATTACCACGTTGAATGGCAATGCTAATTGGTTATTGATATGGAAGTTGCTAGTCAAAACATACAATTAAATCTCAATATTATTATTTTTACTTTCGTTTGTTGCTATGCTAAACGTCGCAACGTCTTCTCGTCCAAAATGAGCAATGGAGAGGGCTATGCTCGGGGTTTCCCAAAGAGATCGAATCAGAAATGAAGTGATTCGTAGACGAATGAATGTTACCAACATAGCCCACCGGATTACCAAGTTAAAGTGGCAGTGAGCAGGGCACATCGTACGCAGAACAGATGGCCGATGGGGCCGAAAAGTCTCGAATGGAGACCACGGACCGATAAGCGTAGCATAGGACGTCCATCCACAAGATGGACAGACGCCCTTAAAGAGACCGCAGGAAAACGCTGGCCGAAAGCCGCTTCCAACCGGCCTTTTTGGAGATCGATGGGAAGGCCTATGTTCAACAGTAGAAGTGAAGTCCTATGGCTGAAATGATGATGATGTTAAAAAAAAAAAAAAACGTAAAATGTAGACTAACACCGAATGTAAAAACAAATTGTTTCGTTTTCCGAAACTAGTTTCGAAACTTGGTTTCAAAAGTGGCCGAAGCGCATTTTCAATATAAATCTGTCAACCCAATTAATCTGCAGGCGGTTTTTTTACTGTGCATGTTGCATAGTAAAAAAAAAAACTCTCATTCTGCCAGTCAGGTATTTTTTTTTAATTATTCATTCTGGTACATATCATGGTCAGTTTTGTTACACTAAAGTTTTTACCGTGGTATATAACTTTAGTGAACAACCGTGATAGTTTAAAACAGAGTTTTGTTACAATTTAGTAACGGGCATGCAATTAGCTACTTGACCCAGACTTAGAAAATATTACGTAGAATCGAGACGCGAAAACAATGTAGGATCTTCGAAACTTCTCAGATGTTAAATTGCTAGAGATGGGCTGTTAGCTATTCTTTTTATGAGTTTGTCAATCGATATTATACACAATTCGAGCTTTTTTATTGCACATATTTCTTTTTTATATTTACTTAAACAATTTTTTTTATTTTATTATACATTTTTCTTCATTCGATAGCTAAAGGAGATAATTGCTATGTTGGTAGTTTGGGTCGAATCTTGTAACTGAATTCTAAAAAACTTATTTATACTTGATCGATTGAGCTGAATCTTTGCATACACGTTTAGTTTAGATTACTTTTATTCAAAATCCATCATGGTGGCCCAAAGATGGCGGACCAGGTATTTTTTATGCATCGATAAGAGTAATCTATTATTCATATTTTCAACAAAAAAAAAATAAGATAAAGAATTGCTGTTGATATTTTATAAGATGGCGGAGGATAATGAATCGATCGCTACTGCTAAAATTTAAAAAAAAAAAACAATATTATAATATTTCTTTCAAACGTTTGCAATAGTATTCTAAAAAGAACAAGTTTTTCCTAGTTAGCGAATTTTTATCATTTAAAAGGTTAAAAATGTGCGAAAGAGATAGCAGACATATAGAAAAACATAAAGAGATAGTTATGGCAGAAAAACGCAACCTCTATAAAAAAAACGCATAATTCTCAACACCCACCCAATCTTCGAACCTTCAAATTATCAATTGTTATTATTAAATCAGACCATTTGTCTCATCTCTATTGTTTACTTCCCCACAAAATCATTGCGAATAAATAAACGTGGGGAACGTCAGGCCTTCGAGATGTTTTACGAATTTCCAAAGTTATTTTTTGCGAACTCCAACCCTATGTAAACAATCTTCGAGAAGCTTCGAGAAAGATTTTGGAATGTTTACAGTGAGTAGTTTAATAAAAAAACATGTTTTTGTTATATCGGAAAATAATTGTTATCATTTTCCAATTTAACACTAACATTTTTTTTTGCCTTAATAGCTGCTGCCGGTAACTAAAAGTATAATATCCATGTTCATTATAATACGAATTCACATCAGATATTAACAGCCAGTAAACGTCCAATGGTGAACAAAGGCCTCCTTCTTTGCGAGGGGTATTTCCGTAATCCTCACGCTTGGCAGGCAGCTTGGGGATCGCAGTATGTTCACCGTGTACTAATAGAACGCTGCTGCCCACCCTCCGATAGTTCTGATCGCAGTTTTAGGACATCATAATCATCTACATCAGCCAGAAGACGTCCACTGCTGAACATAGGCTCCCCATTTAACCTCCACACTGTAAGACAGCCTGCCTTGGGCATTCACTGGATGCCCACAACTCTTAAAATGGCGTCGGTATATCTAATGGGACCGAGGTTTAGGTCTGGCCAAGCTGCGAATTGCTAGGCCATAAATATTTAATGAAACTTTAACTCTCGTTTTTTTTTTTTTTTATAGTTTATAGGCTTGCGTTTGCCCACCATCACGCCTGATGTTAAGCGATGATGCGGTCTACGTTGGAGCACGCCTGCCTAGAAGGAACCGATTCACTCGTGATTTGAAGACACCCAGATTGTAACCATCGGGGAACATATTCAGGCAGCGCATTCCACAGACTAGCATTTCGCACAATAAATGTGATTTGAGTTATAACGAAACAGCCAAGTTGTGATTATCTTCTGACTCCGTACACGAATCTCTAAAAATAACCACCAGTCGCTTTCGCAATGTCATCCACAAACAGTACCGACGATCGTGATGGCTTCATCCAGATGAACGGGACACCAATTAGAGGGATAAACTTGTGAGAGCAGTAACCCGGATCATGTAGAAGTGCTAACTCGCATAGGGACAGAAATATTTGCCTATTAATGCTGAACGATATTTGTTATGAAAACCATAGAACACGCGCGTGATAAATGTAACAGCAAGAAAATCAAAAGGAAAAAGGATTGTTGAAATTTAACGACTGATGCATGAAGAAGCAGGTCAAATATGAATAGGTACATTTTTTCTCTGATTATTCTTTTTCGTTCTTTGATTTTTCGTTTTAGATTACACAAGTTTTTATGTATGAAGAACCCAGAACAGAATTGTACACGAAGCTCTTTGTTTTGTTTTTTTCATTTTAGGCTACTCAAATTTTTTATGTAAGTAGCACCCAGAACATAAATTTACACGATTTTGAAATTGAAATTGGAATACTTTTTAATGTAACCATTTTTTTTTTAATTTTATTTTTAGGTAAGTACTCAAAGTTTTTATGGATCAATCAAGAACAGACCTTGACATGCCTTTGAAGTTCAAATTTCTTTTTTTTCTTTTTAGGCTAGTTACTTTAAAAAAAAACACGCGTCTTTTGCGTATAGACTTCCAAAGGTTTGTTAAAGTTTAGTTACATCGCAAGCTCCCGATGGGGAAGAAAGGTTCTTGAGTGGAGCCCACGAACCGGAAGACGCAGCGTAGGTAGGCCTCCCACTAGATGGACCGACGACATCGTGAGAGTCACGGGCATCCAGTGGATGCAGATGGCAGGCTTTCGTTTAATGTGGACGTTAAAGGGGGAGGCCTATGTTCAGCAGTGGATGTCTTCTGGCTTATGATGATGATGATGACATCTCAAGCTCAGATCAGACAAACAAGGGAGATAATGGTAAGTTAATGTTATAATATTTCTACAGGGTTATGCGTAAAGGGAACACCCTAGGCCGTAAGCCAAAAGGGGTCCTAGTACCCAAAAAATATCAGCTGTTCCCTAGAAAAGGTCATTCACATACATTTTGTCGAGTGTGAATGACCTTTTCTAGCTGACGTTTTTTCGAGGTTTCAGAGTTGCTTCTAATAGTAAAAGTTGTTCATAATTATGGATACTAAGGACCCCTTTCGGCTTCTTACACCCTTTCCGCGTAACCCAGTATAAAAAGAGATAACTCTTGCCATAAAAAAATTAATAATCCGTTTCATACCCATACAGAACTTCTTCCACATATTTATAGAAATGAAACAGCTTGGCATCGTTCTGGTAGTCTCCTTCTCTCAGCGTCCTTTTTCTTCTGGAGTCTCCATCATACCCTGAGTTGGCAAGTAAGATGTCCACTGGAATCTGAGTCCTATTCCACGGGAGCTGGAAGTTGGCTTGGAACGCAAAGTTCACGTTCACATTCTTGGCTGCTGACGGGGTACCAATGCCGGCGTTGAACTGGAAAATTAACATAATATTGGGATAAACAGATTTTCCTATTTATTTTGGTCATTATAAAAATCATCATCATCATCATTTCAGCCATAGGACGTCCACTGCTGGACATAGGCCTTCCCCCATCGATCTCCAAAAGGGCCGGTTGGAAGCGGCCTGCATCCAGCGTTTCCCTGCGGTCCATTTAGGCCGTCTGTCCATCTTGTGGATGGACGTCCTACGCTGCGCTTACCGGTCCGTGGTCTCCATTCCAAAACCTTTCGGCCCTATCGGCCACCTGTTCTGCGTGATATGCATTATGAAAATATTAAAACAATATTTTTTCTAAATATTTTGAAATGATAACTTCGTAATATGACCGAAGCACATTTTTCTAACGTAGACATAGTCATTAAATGCGCGAGCGAGATCGCTGCACCCGATTTCCTGGCATTTAAAAAACTGTAAACAAACACTGCACTGCACTGCACATTTACAAATTTTTCACGCACACTAAAATCTGTTTGTTGCCCGTGGTCCAACCGCGTGGGTTCTACCAGTAGGACCACGGGTAATTTCTATTGCCCGTGATTCTACCAGCTAATCATCATAAGTGACGCCAACGAACTAACAAAATTAATAGTCCATGTAAAAAAAAAGATAAATTAAGAGAGCGCTGGTGGCCGAGCGGTAGCATGTGCACTTTACAATCTGACGGCACCCGGTTCGAACCTGGGCCTGGATCAATCACTAATTTAGTACCTAAATAATTTATGTGCAGTTTCGATGCCATCGCTCAAAAACGGTGAAGGAAAACATCGTGAGGAAACCGGTATGTCCGTATCCTCTAAAGTTCTAAGACACCAGCATGCACTGGGCCAGCATGGTAGTAATCCATCCTCTCTCTAAGAGAAGACCTAGTAGTCCCAGCAGTGGGAACATGATAGGCTGAAATGATGATATAAAGGCGACAAGGTCGTCTGCTGGGGGGGTTTGACTAAAGGGTCACGCTACCTTGCCATGTCTCTCTCGCTTGCATGTGCATACTTACTTACCTGCAGTAAAGTACTGTTCGGAAAAACTAGCGGGAACTGTCTTCGGCTTCTATGCAACACATCACTGCTAATATCTGTTCCAATTACGCTGTTCACTGTGGTGTTTACCAACAAGAACACTAACAACAGTTTTTGCGAAGCCATGACACTTTATCAAAGAGTTAAGGCAAAATGATCGACTACTTTTTGGACTCTATTCCGAATGGTGAACGAAAACTGTAAAATACCAGAACCAGATTTTTGGAAAACTCGACTGTTTGGACTGTATTAAGTAACGCGTGACCAAAATATTGCTGGCGTGTTTCTAGCCCAACGCAAGTAATGTCTTTCAGCGTGGTAATGCCGCCAGCATGCTGTTTACGCTGCCAACTTGTTGAGCATTTGGATTTTCAACTGTCTAAGGGCAGTCTAACTATTTTTGTAGTGTTAGTTTGTATTTTGTTTAGTTAAGAAACACACTTGACACTTAAAAAAAAGTAACGCATCTAGTGATCAAAATATTATACTAAAAAGATCCATTCAAAGAAATATCTAACCGATATACAAGTCTAGTTGCCTTCAACTGGCTATTCCGATGGCAACTAGCGACATGTAATACGTCAGTATAAGTAGTAAGTCTGTTGGATAAACATATTAGAGCCGAGATCATGTGACTGTAGTGGTTAACGGTAAGGCCGCATTCACACTGTGGCTAGGTGCTAGTTAAAGTTGTAACCTAACATGGCTAGTCAAGCTGATCGTATAAGTTAAATTCTTACATAAGTTTTTAATGCCATATGTGTGGCAAACAAGCAGCCGGGCTGCCTGATGGTAAGCAAAACCGTCGCCTATGGATACTTGTAAAACCAGAGGCATCACAAATACGTTGTCAACCTTTTAATACTCTATTAACTCGTCTTTTGAATTATGGTGTCGCTTCTCGGAAACACCGCGGAAGGTGGTAGCAAATTCCACATTTTGCTAGTGCGAGGCAAAAAAAAAAAACCGCGTGTATCGAACAGGGTGCGATTTCCACTGATCTATGATTTATATAATTATATGAGCTTTTAGGCGAATTTCAGATATCTGTATTTTAGCTTAACACTATGCGATCCAATATGCGATTTATGTTAGAAACTTGGCGCTTAAACTTGGATTCGCAACCCGAGTTTTCCGAAATCTACTAGTAACGAGCATACGTTACGGAAGTTTGTTTCTTTGAAGTCACAATGGATTTATGATTCAAAAAAGCTAATTTTAGATGAAATAAACTAATGGATACGGATGGATGGATGGATGGATGGACTTTTACGTATTGACAAACTGCGGGATTATCATGGATATCCGTTTGTGATTCGCATTGTGATCGCGTCTACAGCGCCAGCTCTAGGGTAGAGCCATCAACATACGAAAAGCGAAAAATAAATTCGAGCAAAAGATAAAAAAAAATGCCACCTCGCATTTCGGTGTGCTCGCGGCGGGCCAACTTGTATTGTTTGTAATCAGCATAAAATTTTGATGTGGAAATAGTATACATCCTGGATTAGCTCCATAGCGCGTTATTTCCATGGGCTACTTTTTATTCCGAAAAAATTATCGATTTCTGTACGATCGATTTTGAAATGAAAAGCGCTGGAAGACAATCTCGCTCTATCCTGATCAAAAGCCAGCGGTGGCGATCCACGCACGTGAGCATGATAGCATTGCAATTGCGATCAAATACTATTGAATCGATTACTAATCCATAATGATCGTATGGTCATACAAAAACTCTAGTGTGAACCACACCTTAGTTTTATGAGTACATTCTATACGGATTCAAATGTGTACACTCAAAGCTTTAGTAAAAGACTGACTAAACGTTTAAGTAAAAATTATATTAAACATTAATTTTAATTTCATTATTATATAACCATTATAATTTGTTACATAGGATTTCTTGGTTACGTAGTAATTTTAGGTTTTATTGATAAAAAATTATCCTCACAATAAAATGAGGTAAGCCAAACTATTCTATTCTATAATTATTGTAATTTAAACAAAGATGTGGTTGTCAATTAAGCATTTATATTAAAATATTTTATCTTCTTTGAAGCTAAAGCAAGAATATAAAGTAGTTACTTTGATTTAGGGATTAAAACAGCAAATAAAACATTGTGACCAAAAATTTATTACATAGGTATTTTTTTGTATTATTGGTAGGTAGTATTTTTTTGTGATTTGTTTTGTTTTCGTGCTCAAAGATTGTTTACCTCAGATTTTCCTTGAGAAAGCTTGTATTAATTTTAGGGAATAAAATTTGATATAAATAAAAATGTCTAATATTTATTTTCAAAGAAGCAAACTATCGATTTACTGCATCATTCATATAGTAGAAAATTTCTTCGTTATATTTTTTAGATTTATGCAGAGATTTTTTTACATGAACCGAAAGGGACCTAAAAAAATTGCCCGCCTAAAAAAACATCTGGTTTCGGTTCATTTTATGACCGTTACAATACAATACAATTCATTATTAATAACTCCATAGTTACAAGTCAAACTTCTCCAGTACACTTTCTACAACGATGTATAAAAACTTATATAAACAGTATATGTTAATAATATTATTATGTATACATAATTCAAATTAAATAATAACTTATTCAATATATTTAATTATAACTTATTTTATTTAATTAAATAATAACTTATTATTATTATAACTTATTTAATATTACTTACTTATTTATTATTTAATACAAGCGTCGCAAATATGCTAACCTCGGCAGTGGTTACATATTTGAGGCGTTTGGGGTCGAGACATTGGGCCCTTGGGGACCGGGAGCTCACCTCATTTTCAAAAATCTTTCAGAGCGCTTGGTTAATGCGACGCGTGACCAAAATGCTGGCGTGTTTCTGGCTCAACGCATTAGCATTGCCATTCAACGTGGTAATGCCGCCAGCATGTTGGGTACGCTGCCAACTGGTAGTGGGCTTGAGCATTTGGATTGTCTTTAGACCTTCAACGGTCTATGGGCAGTCTAACTGTATTTGTAGTGTTAGTTTTAGCTTGTATTTTGTTTAGTTATTAAAGGCACTTGCCCGAAAAAAAATAACTTATTCAGTTGAAAATATTATGAGCAAAAATGTATTAGATACAATATAATTATTATGTCAATATTTTAATATGACAAATTAATTCATTAATAATTATTTATTAACACAGCTACTTAAAATATATATGGACGAATCCATTAATATTTCAGGCAGTTTAACATAGTCATCAAAATTATAAAATTGTTGGTCAATGTCCGTTCCGGCCCTATGACAAATTTCTTTAAAAATCTGGTGAACCTGTAAAAAACAACTAGCTGTTTCACGTGACTTCGTTTATACGCGTAGAATTTCATACAAAATTTCAAAATACATTTGCTAAATCCCTAGCGGACCTTTTCACCCTATCCTGAAATTTAAGCTTCGTAGGTGAAATAGCGTTCGAGATGAATCAGTCAGTTAGTGCATGATTGCGTGGTATTTCATTGTAGATTGATTTCTACGTTTTCAAATTATCTTTATTCCAATTACATTTTCATTCCGATATAAAATTGGTGTTTTAACCAACTTAAAAAAAACGAGGAAGGTTCTCAATTCAGCACGTATTTTTATATTCAACTAATGATTGCTAGCAGCTAGGTACATTCCGATAAAATGGGTGTTTGTATACTTATGTAATAATTAACTAACTACCTTTAAACTATTTCCAGAATAAACATTAACATGTTGCTAGTTTTGTTCCTAATATCATCAACATACGTCGTTGGTTCGGAAGTTTTTGGTAATGAAGAACTTTTGCGTGAAAAACGACAAATCAACGGATTACCTTTGGTCTACCCTTGGGGAGGGACGTATAAGGTAACAAAATTTATTCTATTTAACCGAATTTAAAAAGTAGGTGGTTCTCAATTATTATTTTTGTTTACTCAGATCTTAGACTTTAATGAACCGATTTGTAATTGTTTTTTAAATTGTAATTGTATGATTCCAGCTTGGTCTCATAAATTTTCTTAAAAATTGGTTTAGTAGTTTGGCTTTAAAGTTAAAATGACTGGAAAATTCGGTTACTTGGAGACATAATTGTTCATCCAAGTAACCGAAACTGTGTAATTACAAATTTTGTGAAGTCGGTCTTTTAAATTGATACTTTCCTGTTAGTATGGGTAGAATCTTGCGACTGATTTTTAAATCAGTTGTCCAACAGATTGAGCTGAAATTTTACACGTTTAGTTTGGATCTCTATTTTCCTCTTTTTTATGCCATAGGTGGCAAACAAGCAGACGGGCCGCCTGATGGTAAGCAGTCACCGTCGCCTACCAATACTTATAACACCAGAAGCATTACAAAAACGTTTTCCTGAAATAAGAATTAGCCTATTTGACTATGATGATAAAATTTTCTTCCAGCTGCTGATTGGTCTATCCGCTCCAATCCAGAACCGTGAGAAAGTAGCTCTCCTATTCGCTGCTAACTTTCAATACCAATACGTGCAGTTCACAAACATATCGCAGTTGTCCCAGTACTACTTTATCAAGGAGGTATCGAGGGAGGAGAGAGAGATTGACCTAATGGCTAGGAGAGATGAGAGACTGGTCTTCTATAAATCTGTGGCGGATATGCTTACCTCGTAAGTTTTGCGCGAGTTTTTATCATGAAAATTTCCGCTGGTATATTAGACGTCAAAAACCGAAAGTGCTATACGGAAGGTGCGGGTTGTCACCCATATCTGTTTGACTGTTTGTCGGTGTGTCTGTTTGTGACTTTGAAGGTCCCAAACGGATGGACTAAGCTAGTTTAATCAGGGTAGTTTTCAGCTGTATTTCATAAAAATCTGTCCAGCGATTAAAAGTTCCCAAGGGTAAATATGTTTTTTTAAATAATTTATGCATGTGCACCTAAATTTTATTGAATAGCTAGGCATATTTACGGCACACAAATACTTTTAAAATATGCCATTAGCATGCTGGGTACGCTGCCAACTAGAAGTGCGCTTGAGCATTTGAATTGTCTCTAGACCTTAAACGGTCTATAATAATCCAAATGTTTTTTAGGCAAAGTAGTTACGATATTTGTTATTAGTCAGATTGTATTTTGTTTAGTAAATAAAACCTCTTGTTAGTAAACCTTTTTGAACACCTGTACCCTGGTGAAATTCATATTGTTTAGGACCGCAGCATTCAGCAACCACCACTTCGTTTGTAAGTCTACGTATTTCAGCAACTTTTTTTTTAGGGAATATCCTCAAGTCCATCACAAGGATACGCAAATATTGCTCTGGTAATATATTATTGTATTTCATTCAGAATCACAGTATCATTTTAGTGATTTTACATTACGGCTTAGTAGTTGATATACTGGTAAAGATACTTTCCTAGGCTATCTCTGAAATCTAATTTACACTATCTAAATGAATTGTTGTTGTATATTTTATCATAGTACTTTTTACTTCATCATCATAATCAGCCAAAAGACCTCCACACTGAACAACAGCCTGCCTCCACTGGATGCCCACGACTCTCACAATGTCGTCGGTCCATCTGGTGGGATGTCTATAATACCTACGCTGCGTCTTCCGGTTCGTGGTCTCCACTCAAGGACCTTTTTCCCCATCGGTTATCGATTATTCGAGTGATGAGGCCTGCCCATTGCCACCTTTTGCCAATTTTAATAGCTAAGTCGATGACTCTGGTCTTTTAGCGAATATCCACGTCCCGGATTCCATCGCGCAAAGACTTTTTGGTTCTTCTCTATCTCTATCTCTACTACATAGTATAAATTAAAGTCGCTTTCGGCGTCTGTCTCTATGGCCGCTAACTCCTAAACCACGCAACGGATTTTGATGCGGTTTTCACCATCAATCAGATACATTTTCACGGAAGGTTTATCTATACTAATATTATAAAGAGGAAAGATTTGATTGTTTGTTTGTTTGTTTGTTTGTTTGCATTGAATAGGCTCCGAAACTACTGAACCTATTTGAAAAATTCTTTCACTGTTGGGAAGCTACACTATCCCCGGTTAACATAGGCTATATTATATTTAAAAAAAATAGGGATCCTTACTAAAACTCCAATAATGAAACCCAAGGTGTAACAAATAAGATTTGTAATTTTGACTTTGCGTGTTTGACAGTTCTAAGACAGGACAACGTCTGTCAGGTCTGCTAGTAATTATATATAACTAGCGACCCGCCCCGGCTTCGCACGTAATTTACACCCGTGCGAAGCCGGGCGGGCGGCTCGCTAGTTACAAGATAAATGTATTAATCATATCAAATTATTAATTTCAGCAAAGGTATGAACGGACGAGACTGCGTTCTTAGAGCCATTTGTGAAGCAGCTCAGTATCCAGTTGAAGAAGAGGGATTTATTGGAGAAATTCTGCACGTGTTGTTAACGTTAGTATGTTTAATCATCCAAATACACACTTTTCCTAAAAGTGCTAACAGAATTTGGAATTTTGCGGATTTGGTTATTTTGCGGCTGGTTGGATAACTGGTCATTCGTTTATTTGGACAACCTTACCGTATTTTGTGGTGGTGCGGAACCCTCAGTGCACGAGTCCGACTCGCACTTGGCTGGTTTATTAAAATGTTTGTTACCTAAGAACACCATCATTTATAAACCGATTTGAAAATTATTTTATTTTAAAGAATATTTTCTTTCAGATTGGTCCCACAGAAATTTCATCAAAATCGGTTTATATTTATCACCCTTTTGGGGGTAGGCTAAAAGTCCAGCAGTGGACCGTTAAAATGCTGGTTATGATGATAATGATGATATATTTTGTTATTACTGTTCCAGACCAGACTATGGGCGCTCACCTTTCGACGACGTAGATGAAGACTGGGAGGAACTGATATCTCCATATAAAGATGCCGCCATTGCTGGCCGACAGATGTTCAGCTGTTTGTCTATTTACTCTGGATGCCCTGAAGGCCAGGGGGTCTTGGAGCTTATAAGTACGCTAAGGGACGAATGAAATGTATGTCAACGACATTGACAAATCAGTCATCAATGAATCGAATGCAAAAAGTTATCTTTTCCACGTATCGACTCGGTGTTCTGCCTTATTTCTCGATTTTCACAACACCCTGAAACCGGAATTATAATAATTTTTGAACATAATTATCCTGCTTGCATTTAAACGCTACTGCACATTACGTTGTATAAAAATTACAGAATGGCAGAATGGAAATTACTTCATGCGGCAGTAAACGGAAAACAAATCTTTATTGTTTGTCAAAGTAGGATTGTACATAGTTTTTTTTACATCAGACTAGGCTTAAGTTTGACTACGATCTCGCATGATGGAAAGCGATAATGCGGTCGAAGATGGAGCACGTTTGCCTAGTAATAACTTACTAACACTAGACTTCACTCCATGATTATAATGCGAAAACACGGACGGAGGCAACGCGTTACATTGTTTTGCTGTTCTAATTAAGAAAGAGGAGGCAAAGCGCTTGGTGCGAATGGCATCTCGACCAAGTAAGGGTGACGCTTTGCCGTTTGTCTGAACGTCCGGTAATGAAACGGTGATGGGGGAGGGGGCACAAATTCGTGAAGTTCTATTTTTTAAAAATTAATAATAGGCTTGCGTTTGACCACCATCTCGCGCGATGATGAGGTCTACGCGGAGCACGCTTGCCTAGAAGAAACCGATTCACTCGTGATTTGAAGACACCCAGATTGTAACCATCGGGGAACACCGTATTCAGGCAGCGCAACGGACGAGAACGAACTTAACTTGTTTCTATTATTTCAAAGGAAAGTTTTGGGTAGGTAACGAAGATTTTTTTATTCCTATTAAAATGGAATAAAGCTAAATTCTGTAGGTATTCGAATTACAGAAAAACATTCTCGTATACATATTATTTTACTTTATCAATACCTAAATTTGGAAATAAGATTACATTTTAGAATAATTTTATGTACCTAAATTAATAGGATTACTATTCCTTAATTCATTTCTATCAGCTTTGAACTCGTGGATTAATTAATCCGATATTAGGGAAGCGGAAAATCGAATAGTAGAGAATATTATAACTAAATTTTGTTCATATATAGTTTTATTATAAACTAACTGTACCCTCAGTAGGAGCGATGATGGTCGGGCGGTAGTATTTGCGCTTTACAATCTGACGGCAGCCAGTTCGATCTTCGGTTCTTCACTAATTACTTATTTTGTACTTGAATAAGTTATGTGCAGTTTCGATGACATCGCTCAACAACGGTGAAGGAAAAAGTCGTGAGAAAACCGGTATGACCAAGAATCTCAAAAGTTCAACCACCATGCACCAACATGCACTTGGACAGTATGGTGGATTATGGCCCATCCTCTCTTAGAGAAGGCCTGTATCCCAACAGTGGGAACAAGATATCGGCCTCCTTGACGTGTCCGTCAACGGCGAACCTGACTGGCCGGTTATGAGCGCGTATATGGCAGGCAACACCAAACTTAGTTTTAAAGGTCCTGTTGCAAGGCGCACAGTACAAAGTGCAATGAGGCTGATAATGATGAGTATCACACGTATCGACGAACCCATTTTTTTAAAGTGAAAATTAAAAATAATTATTTATTGTAGCAAACTTGGTACATTATAATGTTACAAACTAAAGTCCCTCACGTTAGGACGTTGCAAGTACGTCATACAATATTAAATCTACATGTTATACATGGTGTCAGTTATTTTAGCATAATATAGAGCACAACAAAGAGCATGGAATCTCTCACGTGATTTACAAACCGTACAAGGCCTTCTGTCAAATAGTACGTAGTCTTTGGAGTCTTTTACAGGTCTCTAGTATACGTATTAAAAGTTTTGTGCACAACCACAAGCAATAAAGAGCATAGAACCCATCACATTATTTACAAAGCGTACCAGGCCATCTGATAAAGAGTATGTAGCCTTTTACTTGATAATAGTGTACAACCCTGCAACTTTCCATCCTGTTAAAAATATATCTGTTTCGCACAGGTAACAATAATTTTGGCATGTGAGTAAAGAAAGTAACATGCTTAATTCGTTTATGCTAAATTAGCACTACTTCTATGCTTTAATCCTACTTCTGATAATCTACTATTTATTACATTATATGTGTCTAAAAGATAATTAATGTCAAAGGGTGAAAATTGTTAATAATTTTTATTATCTCCTAAGAATTCCATGATATTTTGATAGTCATTCAAAGAAATTTCGTTGTAATAGTGTGAGTATTGGAACGAAATGTTTTATGGTATGATTACAGGAAACTTGCCTGTAATAAACTTATATTATATCCTGTTTAATCTAGCTAGCTGCTTTTATTCATTCCGAGTTGCCGTCACTTGTTCCTAATGTACTCGGTAGTTATCTCTTGGAAGTCTCGCCATCTATGATCAGACGACAGAATTAAGTAAATATCATGTAGGATGCTGCTCACGTTTTTGCTATCAGTCCGCAGGAATCTTTACTTCAACTTGAAGGGGACTACTGTTGGACTTCGATCGTGTGTCTTAACATAGTGTATCACGCGCACCTTTGTAATAGGACAGAAGCTCGACTTTTGAATCCCTCCTTTTCATTTCGCACAAAAATGTCACGCGAAATGGATGATTTTTTATTGATAGAAAGCATATTCGAATGGTTCGTTATGTTAGATAGAGACATGATAAAAAAAAAAAATGTTTTGGAATTCGCTTGAAAGTCAGTAATTTCGCATGATATTTTTGTGTGAAAATGTCCATACGAGCTATTCAAAAATTGAGCCCCAGGCTATTTGCATCGTGTGCAAAACGCAAGAAACGTACTTTAAGTATTAGATGTTTGTAACTATGTGGCGACGAATAGCGCTGATCGATCAAATTAGTGTTGGAACTAAATTATCGAAATTTTGTAGTGATTGTACTTTTTTCTATAAAATCTTGATAAAACTCCACAAGTCAAATCACTCTGAACAACGGGAACAAAAAATCCCGGTGGCCCGATAAATCTATCCACCAATCTGACCACTGGGAAACACCGAAGTTTACTACTACTTTGCTATTACTCTTTAGGGTTCCGTACCCAAAGAGTAAAACGGGACCCTATTACTAAGCCTACGATGTCTGTCTGTCCCTCTGTCTGTCCTACCTATTAACGGCTGCATCTTTTGAACCGTAATAGATAGCTAGTTGAAACTTTCACAGAATATGTAATGTTACGGCAAATTGCCCAAGACATAATAAAAAAAAACAAGAAGTAATAACGAAAGGAAGGCCCTATACAACAGACGCTTACATTTTTTTTAACGTATTTTTGTATTAGCTCTAGTGTAGAAACGGTAATACGTACAAGCGTCTAACTTGGCACGAGTATAATAATACATTCTTTAAAATTAAATAATAAATAATGGCCAAGAGCGAGTCACCGTGCCTAACTTGGTGGTGAACACCACCAAGTTAAGCAACGTCGGGCGTAGTCGGTAATTGGATAGTTTGACCGACTGAGCGTGATATTTTCTTTTTGCACTACTTTTTGTATTTTGTAGTGGTACGGAACACTCAGAGCGCGAGCCTGACACGCACTTGTCCAGTTTTTTTTCTTCTATTATGCAGAGGAAGCTCTCGAGGTGGGACTACCTTGAGAGCATCCTTAGAGCTACATTAGAGCAAATTCAAAAATAAGAACAACAATAAAAAATATGCCTTTTTGTTTTACTTTTTGACTTGATTTAATAATTATATTAACTGATATTAATTCATAGTTAATTCGCAGCAACATTACATATCCTGTGAACATTTCAAGTGGTTATCTATAATGTGTAACGGGCTGTTCGAAGGATACAGCCGTTAATAGGTAAGACTGACGGACCGACAGACAAACAGACATCGTAGGCTTAGTAATAGCGTCCCTTTTTTGCGTTTACCCTTTGGGTACGGAACGCTAAAATTGTGATATTCCAAAAATATAGGCTTCAAAGTATCTGTATCTACTCGAATAGAAAAATATAACTTTAGAGATAGAGAACTTGAGTAAGTAGAGTTTTGATCGAAAACCACTAGTACCTATCCTTCTTTTCCCAATAGGCAATCAGTCTCCTAGTCGACGATTTAGTCGCTTCGGGAATTTATTGACTAGTTACTAACCAGATTTACTTTGTGCTTACTCTGCTGTGGCATGCTGGAGATTGTGATAAGGATGGAGATAGACTTTAATGGGAGAGGAAGAGAGATGCAGGAGGCGAGGTTTTATAGATCACTTGAAGTGTTGATCAGGGAATAGAGAAGTGATTAGACACAACTTTCTTAGACTGAGGTTCACCGGAGTGCATGATTATAAAAAAAGAAAGAATAAAGTTTATTTGTGACCATATTACGTAATTTTTTTAAAAATACCTAAAAGTCACACGTAAACAATGGAGAAACGATTATGGGAAACGATGGGGATGTAGCAAAGATAGTTTAGTGGTCGGTGCGTTCGAATTACTAACCACAGAGTTTGGGTTCAAATCCGAACAATGAGCTGTCGGTGAAGAAAAACACCCAAATGGTGGTAGAGTGCTTTTTAGTTTTTATGGAGTTAGCTTAATACATAAATGCTATCTATTATTCCTATTACTCTTTTAAAAAAATACGGTTTCTAAAATATAGCGTAACCACGAAGCGCTGATAGTGTATCAAATATGTGTAATAAACAGGCTAGGCGTTTGACCCCAGCTAACCTGAATTTAACTGACAGTCTTCGAAAGCCTGCTACGTAAAATTCTACATGATTAAAATAAATAAATAATAATTTACAACACATTTGCTCAAAAAGTGCACTTACGAAGCCTGTATACATCGTTCGCCTGTATAGCACCGTGCGTGTACTTAACGGTATTTTTTTAATTTCCATTTTTTTTTTCTCACTAATGTATTGTAAAACGTTGTATGGCACACGTGCGGATTGGTTATTACAAACTCGTGACTATGGTAAGCCCTCGACTTCGTTTCGGGCTTACATTCGTCTACTCGTTTGTAATAACCAACTTACCGCACTTGTATCATAAATAACTATTTCGGGACATTTTTGCACACATGGTCATCTGACCCCAAACTAAGCAAAGCTTGTGATATGGCTGCTAGATACTGATACACATTACATAATTATATATTTTTAAATACATACTTAAATAGATATTAACAACCAGATACAGAACAAACACAAATGTTCATCACATAAATATTTGCCCTAGGTGGGAATCGAACCCATGACCCCAAGCTCAGAAAGTAAGTTCACTACCAACTGGACCAACGGGCTGTTAAAAAAAGGTAAGTATTGTCGTTTAAAATTTATTTCCATAGTCATAGCACATCAGTGTATCTGATAACATCTATTACAGAGAACGGGCACTGCGATAGAGACATGCGGCAGTCTTCTAGAGACACCTCGTGCCATTTCGCTGTTGATGACGACTGCCTTCTGTAAAATAAAACAAATGTGTCTTTTACCACCTGCATCTAGGATTGGGCAGGCAAGAACAAGATCTATCTATATATACAAAAGCGAAATACATTCACTCACTCACTGAGTCATCTCGAAAAGTACTTCATCATCACCATCATCATCATCATCAGCCAGAAGACGTCTACTTCTGAACATAGGCCTCTCCCTTTAACCTCCACACTGAATGGCAGCCTGCCTTTTGCATCCACTGGATGCCAGTGAGTGAATCGGTTTCTTCTAGGCAAGCGTGCTCCACCGTAGACCACATCATCGCTTTACATCAGGCGAGTTGACGGTCAAACGCAAGCCTATTATATAAAAAAAAATATTTTATAATGTCATATTAAGTCACGGGCAACAGCTAGTCTATCAAAAGCGAAATACCGACAAACCAACATAAGTAGTTTAAATATGAAATCTTTGGAAATACTAAGTCTCTCACTGACTAAGTCTCTTAACAACGTCCCGGCGTTGGTTAAATTTTGACAATTGTTTGAGAAATCTCAAAGCCCTCTCAACAGCAAAATTCCTTTTTGGGTGTAATTTTCGCTGATCGTCAGTTCAACACCATCTCAAGAACTGCGAGAATGTTTTTAAGGAAGGCCGTAAGTGCGGCTTATCACGAAATCTCGAAAACTATTAGATATACGAAGTTGAAATTTGGCAAGAGTAGATTCCTTATGGGATATAGAGGTCCACTAAGACAGGATTTTGTGACGGGGTCGAATAAAGGTCCTCCTAATGATTTATCATCATGATTATGATCCTATCACGTTCCCACTGCATGGACATCGCTCTCGTTCAGAAAATCTACTGAGAAATCCACCATTCTGACCATTCTAGACAAGAGCCACATACTGTTAGCGTTCACGCCTGCGGAAAGATGAAATTGTATGAAAATGGCATTAGCTTGAGATAATTTCTCTCATGCTAATGTCATTCTTAATGTCATTTTCATACAATTTCATCATTCCGCAGGCGTGGACGCTAACAGTGTGTGGCTCTTGTCTAGACCCCCAGTGCATGTTGGTGCAGTGTTGTTGTGCCCCTTTATTAACAATGTTTTGAATTATCTATGACCTTAGAATAACTACACACAGAAACTAAGTACATTCGCAAAATTTAAGCCATTCAAATGGTGTCATAAATGGCTCCAAAAAAATATATAAAAATTTTACTACGACAATATGCGCGGTGAAATCGTACCACAACAAATCAGAAAAGCAGCATTAGAGTTATGGTGTGACATTCCACAGGTAATCCATTAATTTTCTTGCTTAAATCGTTTAAAATACCAATCGAAACGTAAACTACAAAGCGAATTTGTAGCTTACGTTTTGAGAAGGCGTTGTTTGGAAACCTACCTTCTCTGAGTAGTTATTCTAAGTCTATAACTTTTTTTTAAATAATGGGGAGTCACTGAGTGAACACACCTGAACACAATTTTTAATATCCTATGGTACATCTCGTTCGATTCTGATAATGCTTCCATCTCACAGACGGCTCGACGAACGCAGTGGAAGCCGCTTAGACCATTTCTGAAAGCATATAATTATGATAAGCATTACATTAAAAAAAAATAAGTTTTTTTAGCTCAGTTGCCTAAATAAACCAACGAAGAGTGGAAAAGTTAACTTAGACCACTTTCAAATAGTTTGCGTTGTTACAAAAATATATGATTACACAACTACACTTGTGTTCATTATGTTAATTACACTGTAAACAAAAAAAAAAATTTTTTTTTGACAATAAACTTAATCTCCGATATTGTTTGCCTTTCACTTTACGAAATGTTCTTGAAAGTGATAGTGGTATTATCTACTACCACTACTACGTAATAAAAA
Source organism: Agriopis aurantiaria (assembly GCA_914767915.1). Lineage (NCBI taxonomy): Eukaryota > Metazoa > Arthropoda > Insecta > Lepidoptera > Geometridae > Agriopis > Agriopis aurantiaria. The sequence goes on from OU611996.1 coordinate 13,564,980, forward strand.
TCATAAATTCATGTTATTTTCTGACAGACAATGTACAGCCAAAACTGCTGATTCTAAAATAAGAAATGTTTCATAAATAGTTCCTTTTATAACTAAAATTGGCACAGTGAAGGATTTTTGAAAAATTCATGTTTGATCCCCATGAACACTTGTCAAATTTGAAGAAACGTGGAAGTCGGTACTTTTTATTTTTATAAGTAAAAGTTAGTTGTATTATCATTTTTTTTACTCATTCCCTAAGAGAAAAAAAAATTGGGATAAAGTAACAAAAAAAAAATGGGATGGAAGTTTCTATAAAAGTTCACAATTTTTAACAGACAACCTTTCTGAAAAAAGGGATTTAGGAAAAAGACTCCGTCCCGGCATATATTATGAATCGATTTGAAAACTGGTTATTTTATTAGAAAGGGAGCACTTTCAGATTAGTACCATAGCAGTTTCATCAAAATCGATTCAGTAGTTTCATCAAAATAACTGGAAAATTTGGTAACTTGGATGATATAATATTGTAAACAAAATTGCGTATTTTACTAAATTTAAAATCGTTTTTTTTGTTAATTATTTGATGTTAGAAACCTGGAATTAGGTATTTAGGTATCTAGTAGTATCAAGGTATTTATGCTTCTATTTACGAATAAAAAATAGCAGTGTCATGATTTTTAACTTATTTCAATTGTTTTTTTGTGATTGATTGGTTTCCATTTGGTATCTAATTTGACTAACAGTATTTTTATTTAAAATGGTGGTCGGAAACGTGTTGACTCGGGAGTCTCGGCAATAGTGCGAATAGTGGGGGTAGGAAAAAGATAACGCGGAAGATAATGTTGGAAAGAGGGACTTTAGTCTGGCTTGAGCGTTCATAGCGAAAGCATATTGGTCTGAAAACTGTAATAAGTAGGAATAAGAATATAAATATATATGAATAGTTATATAAAGTGAGAACTGGATTAAGATTTACCACAGCTGTATAAGCGTTTTTGGAAATTCATCCACTAAAATAGTTAAAGAGGATGAAAGTTTGGATGAGCTACGTCATACCTTGTTTAACTGATGGAAAATCCGACCGAATAACTAAATAAAACAAAAAAGCTGGACTTTTAGAATGTTGCTGGGTCTAATTATGTGAAATTAGACGCTGAAAGAAGAAACTTTGGTTACTCCTTACCTGTCTAATAATAACTCCAAATTATTATACAATGTCCTTCTATTGAGGTGGTGGTACGGATGGAAGGAGTCAGGGGGTTCGTCCCAGTTTACACGGAACCCAACGGCCTGTGCGAAAATCTGATTCCACGGTACCATGTTCGCTTTGAAGTTAACTCTGAGCTGAAATAAGATAAAATTATGATTTAGTTTATGCAGCTTTGTGACGAGATAAGACGAGGAAGTTATTTTCCTGATTTTGCTCATGACAGTTCAGTGTCGTCACGCCTCGCTGAGGAATGTCTGAATGGATGTTCTCCAATAATTACAATCTTGCTGTCTAGAAATCACGAGTGAATCGGTTTCTTCTAGGCAAGCGTGCTTCATCGTAGACCGCATCATCGCGTAACATCAGGTGACGTAGCGGTTAAATGCAAGCCTAAGAAAAAAACCTTCGCGGTAATGCAGGTCATCATCATAACTATCTTCATAATCAGTGACTTTATCGTAAGTCAAGTGGCGATGGTATTCGTCTGCCGTCCTGCTTGCACTGATGGTTTAAGTAAGTTAGCGTGAGCAGGATAGAATGCAATAACCATTGCCACAAGAATTTCACTATAAGGCCAGGTGACTTACGGCTACCAGTTTTAAGCGATTCTGTTTAGGTGATTGCGAAAAGTTGCGCGACCGCAAATCGTATCTCGGCGCGTTTAGGTTCACGTTCGCGAGATTTTCCGCACTGCGCTATTTCGATCCTGCGTTAAGAGCCCCCGTAAGTTATGAATTCTTCATATTATAACTTAAATTAAGGCCAGGTTTTAGCACTTTTAAGCAACGCTTATTACTGCAGATGACCATAATAGTCCGGTCAATTTAGACATAAAAATAGTGGTCAAATAACAAAATTCCAGGAGAGCCAAATATTGGTGGAGATCTGGGGTTTACCATTATAAATAAAGTTTTAAAAATCCCCATCGATCCTATGTGTGCTACAAAAGTTATTCGGGGTCAAAGGTCAAAATTTGAGTTTTTTTGGATTTTTCTCGAAAACGGTAAGTTTGATTTAAAATAAAACATCGAACCAAAGTTGTAGATCTTAAAATTCTCTACAAAAATACAGTTATCTCCTTAGTTATGAAATCTGTATATTAAGATATCGTAGACATCATTTAATAAATAGGTATTTGAATGAGCCAAGAAAACAGGGAGCAAAGCTCAAATCAGTGTTACTTTCATTATCTTTTTCTATCGAGCGAAATGTCCATCGTGTTTTTCAGTCTTTGGGAGTTTCTAGTAAAACATTCAATTTTATTATGACTCCATTTTCACAATTTTAAGCTAACCATGGAAGTAGACAAAATGGTGTGCTCCTGTAGTGATGGTACCCAAACCTAATGGAACCATACGGGTTTGTGTCGATTACCGGCGACTTAACTCAATTACGGTACCAGATGCGTACCCGATGCCGAGGATTGACGATCTCCTACAGGAAGCGAAACCAACTCCTTTCACTTGCCAGTATCCAGCTCTAAGATCTAGAGTAGACATGAAAGGAGACATTTAAACTAAAATAACCAAAGATGCTAAAAGTCAACAAAGAGGGCCTTATTTTTTTTAATATAGTGATGTGCGACTGATATTGAAGTGGGGTCTCGCCTTAATTCGTTTAAAGCGCGTCAGCATTTTTGAGAATAATTTAATCGATATAGATAATCGAGTAAAAAAGTAAATGAATGTCATCGCGCATTTGTCCCGGGGGATTCGAGAGGGAAACGTCTATTCGTGACGGGAATTCGTAAAATTAAGATGGCTTTTGGTGCGGGAGCCGTTTTTAAAGATGTTTTAAAATCGCCAACAAGCATTTTTCGCTGATTACTCGATATGCCTTCGATATTATAAATCTGTAATATTTTTTTTGTATAACTGCAGTCGCTTATTTTTCTTTGTATGTAATGTACTGATTTATATTATTAACCGCCTTCAAAAATTGAGAGGGTTCTCAGTTCGGTTAGTGTTTGTTACCTCTGAATACTGCCATTTATAAACCGATTTGGAAGATTCATTTTGACATATTTGACAGGAGACTTTCAGATTGGTCACATAGAAATTTCATCAAAAGTGGTTTAGTTTTTAAATCAAAATAAATTAATAAAATATGTCTTCCAAGTGAACCTAATTGCGTGTTAGAGTCGATTTTTTAAATTGGCAATAAAATTATATTTATTTATTTAAGTACAAAGGTAGGTATATCAAACAAAGAAAATAAAAAAGCCTTAATTATTACTTATTACTAATTATCACTAATATACTCAAAAATCAAAAACAAGATGTTGTCCGTGTGGTAAAGTGCCAAGAACACTGGCTGCGTTCCCGCGTTGAATTGCTAAAGAAATTCTCTGCGCGAGGAATGAGCCAGCTCTCTTATCACCAGCGGCGTCAATTAATAGTGGCGATTTTTTTTTAACTTTTTGGTACTTGTACCAAAAAGTGACAATTAATAGAATTGCTTCTTTAGGGAATCTCTAGTGTATTTCGTCATTTAGTAAGTAATTATATTATGTACTATTAGCTGAATTTAGCTGCACCTAATTTAATTTAATCATATTGATATTTTCTACTGTAAACTCCAATTATAAGACCGACTGAGGCCTAACGGCTACCTCTTATCGCGGACTCGAAATAGCATTTAAACAGAGCAGTGTGGAAAATCCCGCAAACGTGAATCTTACTAATTGATAGAAAAAGAATAACAAAAATCCAGTTTTCGGTGCTTTTTTTCGTCAAAATATGTGAAAGTAACGTTTTAAGGAAGGCAGTATATGTGTGAGATTTTAAGTTAAAGGGATTTTAATTATCATTTTACATATTAATCATAATATATATCATATAGCTCTCACACCGAGCAGACAAATCAGAAGATATACTTACGAAAAAATGAGTAATATTAGGAAAGCTTAAGAACCTTCGAGGCCTGTTCAGTGATTGGGCATTACTGGTCTTTCCCACGTCAATTAGTAAACACGCCACTAAGCACATGTAACTTAGTAGAAACACGCCGTTTAATTTGTTCATATTAGTATCTTTACTAGTTATTTTCTGTTCTGGCAACTATATCAAATTGAGATCTAGAAGTTTTTTCTTATTCCAAGTATCATCGGAGGACAGAAAATCTCAGAACATCATACGCTAATGTTGTTTGCATTTGACTCTGAAATGAAAAAGTTTACACTATTTAGTAAATACTTACCTTCTTCACAGTTGAGAATCATATTTTTTTATTATATAGCTTCTGACACAGATATACACAGCTTCTGACATAGGCTAAGTATACTTTCTCCCTCTACGGCTTCTGACAACAGAATCTGCGGCAGTGTTGACCACGAAAGATGCAGGTGTCGGGGCACAGTGGGCAAAACAAGGACGTTGTATACCCTCAAGGGTATACAAACAAGTGGGGCAAACAAGCAAATGCTCTATGGTCTGCAAGGTGGCACCTCAAATACATTGTTCCACCGGAAGATCAGCCAGACCCTTTGCACATGTTTTGTCTGCCTACTTGAACTCGAAGTTGGTTTATGGACTTCCGAATAAGCCATCGCAGAAACTCTTCCTTAGGGGGTACAAAATTTGGTGGGACTACGTGTATATGCTAATTTGATTGATTGCTATCGCTATTCAACTTGCCTGACAGTACAAGTTCTACGACATAATACAAAGTTGACATACATAAGTGGACTCCATGTTAATCAAAACTTAACAAGACGATTTGTTATTTCCCCAGAGGTTTGATAAGGGCAAATTTCCCATCCTTTGACCTAAAGGTCAAGCTTAGAAGCAATAGGTAAAACAGATCATTTGTACCCATGATACCTACTATACTATCATGTTTGTACCAATGTTTTGACGTTTGTGGTTAGCCAAAAACACTATGTATAGTTGATTAGCAAATTAATATACAGCTATCTGAAAAGTTGGATTAAGAAAAAAAAAATTGAAATTAATCACTTTTACCGGAGTTTGTAAACGTGTACCTATTTTACATTATTTTAAATCCAGACTTTTCGAATATTTTGCAGTGACCATGGCCAAAGATAGACCAGATGACGGGTATCTAAATATTATATACCTAAATATTATGAAAATATGCACAAGTAGGTACCGAACGTTCTTTATGCACACACACACACACACACACGTTACATCTGTCATCTAGTATGTCTGTGATTATAGACACTGTAGAGTGATCAAAACGTTAGAAATGAAAATAATGTAAAACATATGCAATTAAAAAGGTTAGTATAATTGTATAATAATCATAATAAAACCTAAAAAATCGACATTACTTACAGTTTGTAATCATCACATTATAAACATACTTGTTTTGTTTATTCAAATTGACACATTTTTTATTTTATTTTGCTCACCGCCTTGTTTAAACTATGTCACTGTTCCCAAAAAGGTGTCAATCAAGGATTCCATGAACAAAAAAAAACTCTCTAGGCTCACGACGGTTTTTCCTTTTCTTTTCTTTGCAAATTTTAACTTGTATAACACTGGCACTTCATAAACGGCAATAAAAAAAGATGAGTTCTTAATTTTAAACTATTCTAAGATTAGTTTAGTTCACAGACAGCACATGACGCTCGTTCAAACTGATAATGATTGGCTAAAACTAAAACCGTGTTATTAACGGTTTTTCGTCAAGTGGGACATATTTGGCTTCCATTTATCGTCATAATTTTTAGTGCAGGCTTTGATCTACTTTAAACTAGGTCTGTGTTTGAGTGTGAAAATTTAAAATATATTGTAGCGATTATACGAGTACTACCTACTTATTTAAGACTGGGCTACAGGGAACGGTTGTACTAACCGAAACAAGGTCACTGTACTCAAAACTATAAACAACTCTTACTACCTGAAAATCAGTTGATCTGTGAGAGAAATATGTTTAAAGAACATAATAAATTATTCGCTTATCAAGTGTTATATGAATAAAAACTTCGACTAAAATAAAATGTATGGACGGGCCCTAACCATTGAAATTGCTCAGTAAAAACGAGTCAAAACCGTCGGACATATACTTCAACACCTAATTATAAAAATTTACAATATATTTGTTACTAAAAATAGATCCCGGTTTTATTTGTGTATTTACACTTCGGGAAAGCATATGCATATGTTTTTTCAGATGTTGCGTTATCACGTAACAATAGACACGTGTTGCACTTCCTACAGCTAGAAAAATTCTAAAATTAAAAAACTGGCTTGTCGAACAGGCTTTCTATAATTTCAACGACGTGATAAGGATGAAATTAATTTAATTTTGATTATTGTATTTTATTTTGACTATTATTAATATAATATTGTTTATCTGTTTTTGCGTGAAAGTGTAATTTCCTTTATTATTGTAATAATTGTAAATTATTTTATTATCGTTTATTTTCTGTGACGTGTACCTTTTATTTGTTACCAATAAACTACTATGACTATGACTAGAGACCGATTGAAACGAAATGAGAGCCAGCGCTCATTTTGTTATCTTCAAAAATGCGCTTCTACTGGGCCTGTCCTTTCATTTTATTTTGGTCGAGGAATAAAAAGAGTTAACTGATAATAATAAGTGTTACGGTCGATCGCCCTTTGCAGAGCAGTAGTGATTTATTGAACATTCACAATACAAGTTTTGAATGTAATTCTGTGTAAAGTCTGGTAAATTTAAAACACTACAATTCAATTCTATTTAAAAGTAGGTACAATATAATATAGAAGAAAAAAAACCGGACAAGTGTGAGTAGGACTAGCACCCTGAGGGTTCCGTACAAACTTAATAAATATATTGTATGTAGATCCACCCGAAAATCGAGTCTTGACGAAAAAGGTTAAAAAGATTGAAATATTTAATGACAAATTTTACTTTGTAGTTAGCACACATGTACGTGTACATACCAACTACAAAATGTAAGTTTGTAATAGCAAAAACTTTTTTTTTAATGTGATATATGTCAAATTAACAATTATCGTATATTTCCAAATCTGGATTTCAGGATTCCGGATTTTGGATTGCTTTTCGCCAAATTTCATGATTATAGGTCAGCGGGAAGTACTCTTATAGGTTTTGATTCCCTTGTGAAATCGCAAAATATGCAAAAAATGCGACATAAACAGTCATATATTTTGATCGCGGTGACTTAAAAGTTTGATATTTCACAGCTAAAAGAAACCGTAAACCTGAGTATTCAGTATACATTTCAATTTGATACCTTTACGTGTTCTTGGGAAAAAGGGTCTTGACAGAAGGACAGACGGACAGACGATGATCCTAAAAGGGTTCCGTTTTTTCCTTTTGAGGTACGGAACCCTAAAAAACAATAAAAAACTGATAAGAGTTCATAATCTTCAAACGGTTCAACAGATTTTCTTGAATCATAAATAAATCACTTTCGATCAAGTCTCCTTCCAAACAAAAACAAATTAAATCAAAATTGGTTGAGCCGTTTGTTAGCTACGACATAGTTTGTATGTTTACTATGGCTACGATGCCACATACAGAAACACAGATCATCATCATCATCATAATCAGCCTTTTAACAGTCCTCTGCTGGACTTTTAGCCTACCCCCGAAAGGGTGATTGGGCCATATCCACCACGCTGGCCCAGTGCGGATAGGTGGATTCACATACGCCATTGAATTCCTTCTCCGTACGTATGCAGGTTTCCACACGATGTTTTCCTTCACCGAAAAGCCAGTGGTATGAAAATCCGTACATAGGCTCCAAAGAGCTCATTAGTACGGGCCCGGGTTTTGAACCCGTGACTTCACGCTTTCAAGTCTAGCGGTCTCCCAAATGGGCTACCATGGCTCCACACAGATACTAATGCTAAACTTATAACATTCCTAATTTTGTGTTAGTAAAAAAATATACTCACATAGAATAGAGTTATGACTTCATCAAGAAAGTTATATTTACAAAGCTCAAGTAGCCTAGGTATCGCTTCGGTCGGTACAGCCTTTCATTATTGGCTCTACATCAATTAACAGAAAGGCCACCAAACACAAGTAAAAGAGCAGAAACTCGCCAAATAACTTGCTCATTTTGGTATCGTTTCACGTTTCTATGCTGCCAATGATATCTTTGGTTGGATTCTGAACATGATTGCTTTTCAGATCTGCTGCCTTTGATTCTGGAAAAGAAAATATTTTCACTGTAAGTACATTTTTTGTGTTATTTTGACGGGTATAGCGTTATTAATACGTCAAAAATGAGATTATCTGACTGGGAACTCAAGTAACCGCTGGAGATATCTGTAGAAGAATGGAAAACCGGTAAGGTTGACGAGCTCTAGGTTGGAGACCGCGTATCAGAAAATAAAGAGTATGACGGACGCCCTGCAGCCAGGTGGAGCAACAACTTGCGGAAGGCAGCTGCTGGCAAGTATATGCACCAAGCAGAAGAAACGACTTTAAAGTGGGCCAGTTGTCACATGTCATTTACTTATGCATAAAAATAAAAATAAAACTTTTTTTGTTGTCTTCTCCTGTTAAATTGATTCCCATGTATCATGATGGGTATTGGCCTCAATTAATTTATTAAGTAAAATATGTAGTAAATATATTAACTACAATAAATGTACAACTAACTTTAAGGAAAGGAAATAAAATGGCTTACTAAAAAAACACTAAAAAACATGATGATATAAGAAAAAAAAATTTCGCCATCTTGGGGCGTCCGCCATATTGAATTTAGTGTATTTTTTTATTTTTCGTACTCTACTCAGCAACCCCTTTCATTTGATACTCGTATCTAACTCATATCCGCTATATCGGATTTAGAATAACGCCACTTAGCTAGCATTGCATTGTCATTCAAACTGCAAAATTTCAGCTCAATAGGTTAGGGATAACTATTTTAAAAACATACCCGGGTCAAACTAACAAGGCAAGACGAATAACAAAAAAATATTCGTGACTTAAGTATTGGACTACTTTTTAAAAGTAGGCAACTTTGTGACTGCTAAATTAAAAATGTTATAACGTAATAAATAGAAGACAGATTTGGGGTGTTCTAGAATCATACTAATATAATGAATGTGGAAGTATTTATGTTTGTTCCTCTTTCACGCAGTAACAGATCCACAAACTGATATGATTATTTGCACAGTTAAGAGGGTTGGAGAATTATATAGGAAGATAACTTTTTATACCAAAAAATGCACGGTTCCTGACAGAATGTCCACGTGGGTAATAAAAAGCTACATACATTATTATTTGGTTGCATGTCATGAGTCCAAATGCTATACTATACCGGGTCTCTATTCTTAATTTTTGTACTATTGATATTATATCTGTGAATTTTGACAGATTTGGTATGGTAGTAAGCTGCATAACAGTCAAGACAAAATTTGTGAATAAGGAGCGATTACAGAAGAAATATTTTTTTTTAAATTATTTCCTCTTGAGTTTATTTTGGCGTCACACGTCTTGTGCATTTGCCATTGTCAAGTATTTATATTGTACGTTTTATTATATAATCGCCTAAGTCGCCAATCAAGTCAGAATTTATTAAAGTAAGTCATGGTCAAGTTAATTATGCCCTAATAAAGTGGGAGACTTTACTTGACACTTCTGTAGAGTTTTGGAAATAGCATGAAAATACACGTTTCACTTCATTAGGTATATCACTTTCCTAGACTCGAGCACATTTACGAATACTTAACAAATAATAATGAACTAAAAAATGCACAATATTAGGAAAATAATAAAATGAGGCGTCGTGCTATTCACGTTGGGGCTGCTGAAATGTTTTAAGTTTTTAGCAACAACAAAAAAAAAAACAAGACCACGAAAAAGTTTGAAACATCTACTCCGCTCTCTTTGGTGAATTATTCTTATTTCAGCGTACTTTATGTTCTTTATTTTGTAGTATTATAAGAGCACAAGCCATAATATAATAAAGCTATCACAATAACTTGAGTAATATATTTTTATATCTTGTTTTTACAAACGAAACGAACAAGTCCTTCTTTTGATCAGAAGCGCCATTTAGAGTTAGTAAATAAACGCTTACGGAATAGCCAACACCCTGTATTATGCATATAACGGTATTACAGCTTATTTGTAAATCGTGCTCAACGGTATACCATTAAAGATAAACCAATACAGTGTAAGTAATAACTTGGGACTCTAACACGTTCCGCTAAAACCTCCAAAATATCTATAAAAAATATGATCTTCAACTTTATTTCAAAATGAATAAGAAAGCATTTTGGATTGTTATTTCTTTGTTATTTTATGCAGTGCTAGGTCATCGTGAATTTAATGATACAAGTATAGGAAAGAAGAAGGAAATATTATCGAGAAGGAAAAGATTCATAGTTTTCCCGGAAGGAAGCTCTCTTCAATTGGGTAAGATTCATCTATAGAGATTTGTGGAAAAGTTTTTGCCGTAATAATAAAAGTTTTCTCTAACTCATTTCACAGCCATTCATCATCATCAGTCTGTAAACGTCCACTGCTGAACAAAAGCCTCCCTCGTAGAGAGGGGTGTTGCCATAATCCCCACGCTTGGCAGGCGGCTTGGGGATCGCAGTACGTTCACCGTGTACTAATAGAACGCTTCTGCCCATCCTCCGGTGGTTCTGGTCGCAGGTTTAGGACATACCCGGGTCATAGCCATTCATGTACTATATAAGCAAAATTTTTGTAATTTTTAACAATTTTTTAACCGACGAAAGTAGGAGATTATCAATTCGACTGTTTTTTTTTTTGGTATGTTTGTTACGTGATTACTCCACCAATTATGAATTGATTTTGATGATTTTTATTTTGTTTAGTAGGTCATACTTTCGAGGTGATCCCATGTAAATTTTATCGAAATTGATTTTGAGATTTTTGAAAAAATCTAAATTATATACACAGATGACGTTTTGGTTTGTGGTTCCTTTCACCAAGTTTTTATGAAGACTTTTAATATATGTTTAACTATGCAGGTTTAAACTAGAAGTCGGGTTTTTTCTCCAAAGAATTAAGTATTTTAATCCTTTTTGTTTCTATCTCTGTGAGGAGTTTAGCGTCACACTCCTCTGCATTTGTCAGTGTCAAGTATTCAATTAATATCAAGTTTTATCAAACAAATCAGTCACGGTCAAGTCAAACTCATGCTCCAGCAAAGTTGTGGAGGCTTTACAAGATGCTTCTATGGTTTTGGAAACAACACGAAAGTACATGTTTCACCGCGTTATATCACTTGTCCACACTCGAGCACGTTCACGGGCACTTAATAAATAATAATCCGCCATTATTGCATATTTACACTCGAAAATACACAAGTTTAGGAAAATAATACAACAAGCCGACATGTTTTTTTTCATGTTGGCGCTAAAACACCTTTACTATACATACTTACTTACAGAATTGTTTAACATGTTTAAAAAAAAATGGCAGTATCTGTTTGTATTATCAATCAATTCCTTATTAAGTATTATATTATTATTATTTGTCTCACTTTTTAAGTGAAAATAATTTTGTCCATCGTTCCCTGTCTATTTAGTAGTTTCCTTGCTATTCTCATCCATCCCCTTCGAAGTAAAGGCTAAAAAAAATAAGTAAAAAAAAGAAAGTAAAGTTAAGTTAAGTAAAAATATTTTCCCAGTGAAAATTTATTGACTTGTAAATTGGCATTTTATCAAATAAGTTATGACATAGTTACTTACTTACTCACCTAGTTAAGCTATTTACCACGAGCGCTAGTGTATTTTGATGGTCATTTATATGGACCGAATATTTAGGGAACCAGTAAACAATTTATAGACGGCACATTTCCCATCTCAATATACAAGCTCAATAGCCTTCGTTATCACTGACCTCTCTATGGACCAGTTTATGATGGAGCATGCAACTAAAATCTAAGCTTCATCGGACAGACTAGGCGTGTTTCCGCTAAAAGCGGTTGTATGTCTGACCCGTCAGCTGAGTGAGCGTACTTCATTTCTATAGCCGATTCAGGTCCCTTTCGCTCGTGTATTCTGGCATATTATTGAAAGTTTAAGAGATAAATTAAATCACAGAATCATTGTTTTTTTTTTGTTCAAATTAGAACCACTGTCAAGGCATTTATGTAAGAGCCAGTTGCACTCATATAAACGAAACGTCATTCAAAATCAGTTAGCAACTGTGTTGCGGACAAAGAACTTTGATCTAACCCAAAAAGGCAAGTTCCATGTTCTTTGGATGCGGAGTTCGACGCGTTGATCTAAATAAGAATATTCACGTAACGTTCACTCATAATGCCTGGTAACAGATTTTCCTTCTCATTTCCGTTCTATTTACTTCTCGGCCAACACTATTTGCGGTATTCTTACAACTCAGTATTGCACAAATACGCATTTTCGTTTCAAACTGACACGTGTTGTCGCGGCACCGATTAAGCAGACTGATTTTAGCCGAACTCAATTACGACGATTAGTCATAATTGTATTGGAAATATGACATGCAAGGTAGGTCGACTGAGCTCAATTTGTTGAGGATAACTGTTTTAAAATTCAGTTGCACGATAATAAGGCAAGTTATAAAATCTTGTAAAAAAATGCGTTTTTTTGTAAATTTTGTGTGCAGAAAAAGTAGAATCTATGATGTTTGACTCGTGGTCCCACCATCTTTGACCCACTATTACTCGTGGTCCTACTAATCCATGCCTGAAGATCATTTATTTCGTCTCTATTTCCAGTATTCTGCAACACTTATCCAACGGTCTTCGCAATCGGTGACATCTTCCTGTGGGGCGTCACGGCAGCCCTGGCTTACGAGCTACCTCAGGACCCATACTCTCCGTTCAACCATAAAGCAGACCCTCTGCATCGGAGACAAGATACCAAGATGATTTACTACACGAACGATGAAGGGAAAATTATCTATAAAAGGCCGTACTCAAAACCTAAGTAAGTTTTGACTGAGATAAACTTTTATAAAATCTTTCTCTATGGCAGTTCAAAGCTCTACCACAGTAGATATAAGTATAAGCTAAAACAGTAGGTTGGCTTTAAACAAACGCCCAAAACTCAAGTGACGTACGAGCGCCCTTTTCCCCGCCCGCTACAATACTTCACGCTGTGACTTCACGGTACGCTCAGAGCAGTCGCACGCACCACGTCATTGAGATACGTCGTGTGTGTGTGTCGTCAGTGTAGAAGTAGCGTACAGAATAATGATATTGAGTTTGTAGTAGTTAGTAGGCATTGAGTTCTAGGATTTGTCCGAGTCGAACTACTGCTTTAGTTTATATAATATCTACTGTGCCAGAGGCATTTTTGTGTAAGTTTGATAGCAATGTTAATCGCGTGCCTCCCTCATAATCCCGCATGATGATGATCGTGTCCTGCTCTCTCCAACTTACTCGCTGTCTCTACGAGAGAAAGATGACAAACAAACAACACCGTCCCCGGACTTAAAGAAAGAATGAGGCAAAGAGGCAAAGAGTAGTGCAGTAGTGCAGTCTGTAGTGCAGAGGGTTTTAAAAAAAAACATAACGCTACGAGAACCCCTACTTTTTTCTTTGTTTCACTACTAGTTATACCGCTAAAAACAGTCCCAAAAAAAACAACCAACCGTTCAACTATCCCCAAACTTTACAGGAAGCTTATCGTGAATCCGGCGTTTGCGAAACGCAGTGTGGACATGAAAAACGAAATGGAGACAAAGCAGAAAATTCAAATAGACAGGAAGCAGATGCACGCCTCGCAAAACAAACGCGAGTTTTTGAACAACGCTGTGAGCAGCCGGAGCGTCGAGTTCCATAGGAGTGCGCGACAAGCTCTCTATCAAAAAATAGAAGTTATGTTGAATGGGTGCGTAGAATATCAAGGTCTTATACTGTGTACAGATCTAGCGAACGAACGCGAATGAACGCGTTCACATGAATACGCATGCGCCGCTAGACATTCGTCATCACTGTTGTATTCACACCACAGATTATCTGCTTGAGATTTCTCACTCAAGCCAATCTTAGCTTACTATGGATAGATGAAAATTATTCTTACTTAATAAAAAAGTTGGCCGTCACAGGACGCCCAGCAGATATGAAACATGACGGCAAAAGAGAGCATTTGACATCACGTCCGTCACGGCATACGAGGCTTTACTGCTGAGGCGCGTCAATAGATGTTTCACATCAAAAATCTAAACGGTTCGTTAACATTGCCTCGTTCTGTGCCAAAATATATTTGGATGCGCTTCATAGCAATACCACAAAAGTTATTTTGGCGCAATTTCAGCATTATGTAAAGCAAAGGTTCAATAGTAATAATCGTGATAGCTAGAGTGCTACAAAGTGCTGCAGCTACCTTCTAATGCCGTGTACAAACCTGGCGAACGTTCGCAAATGAACACTGCCGCATGCGCGTTAACAAGCCGCCATGTTCATTCGGGCGTCCCGGACAAACTTGTTTTTGTACGTACCATGGGCATGCATATCATTATCAGGGCCCGTCCAGGCTCGGACGGGGTCCGGTGTAATCTTGGACATACCGGTTTCCTCACGATATTTTCCTTCACCGTTGTTGAGCGATGGCATCGAAGCTGCACATAATATTTTATCTAAGTACTAAATAAGTCACTGGTGCAGGGCTGAGGATCGAACCAGGTGCCGTCTTATTGTAAAGCACATATGCTATCGCCTGGCCACCATATGTCCTTACCGACTGTCAAAATATTTTATTTAATAGTATCTTTAATCTGTTCGGCCTTTATGGATTGTGTATCCCACATACACACTTTCGGGCTTATCAAAGATAATATAAAATTGTCATTGGGGCTTACCTTTCGAATAAAATTAATGGATGGGCCCAGAAGGAGCGCATTTTTTGAAGATTACAAAATGAGCGCCAGCGCTCACTTCGTTTCAGTCGATCTCTAGCTTTAGGAAGTGCAACACAAGTGTTACAAGATAACGAAACATCAGAAAAAAAATCCTTCGTGTGTTTTCCCGAAGTGTAAATAAACAACAACAACCGCTGTCTATTTTTTGTAACAAATGTACTGTACATGGTTATAATTAGGTGTTGAAGTATATGTCCGACGGTTTTGACTCGTTTTTACTGAGCAATTTCAATGGTTATGAAGCGTCCATTTATTTTATTTTGGTCGAAAGGCTTACCCACAATCTTTCGAATTGAAAATATTAGTGAAATGTGATGTATTATATTTATTATACGTTTCAGACTGGGCACGGACGGCAAGCAGTGCATGTTGAAAACCTTGTGCGTAGTCGGCAAGGCACGCCACAGCCCTCAAGGGACCTTCCTCCAAGAGATACTTCGAGCTACTTTTACGTAAGTTGTTACTCAACTTCGTTACGTCTTTCTATATTTGAGACTAAAATTTGAAACGCCAGAGAAGTTTTAACTTTATTTCTTGGTGCTGAAAGTTGGTTCTTACAAGTGTTAGTTTTACGCAAAAGCATATTTGAAAATAAATATTGCTTTAAAACTGTTTAGTACTAAAGTCTTGCGTGCTGGTTGGCCATAATGGTCCTGTATTTTAACAAATTGCGTGCCCCAGTGCTTGGTGGTCGATGTTTCGTTTATGACATAATAAATAAATATTCGGGACATTTTTTCACACATGGTCATCTGACCCCAAACTAAGTAAAGCTTGTGATATGGTTGCCAGAGACTGATATACATACATCATCATCATCATCATCAGCCAGAAGACGTCCACTGCTGAACATAGGCCTCCCCCTTTAACCTCCACACTGAAAGATAGCCTGCCTTTTGCATCCACTGGATGCCAGCGACTCTTACTATGTCGTCAGTCCATCTAGTGGGAGGCCTACCTAAGCTGCGTCTTCCGGTTCGTGGTCTTCACTCAAGAAGCTTTCTTCCCCATTGGTTATACATACATACATATATAGTTTTAAATACATACTTAAATATATATTAACACCCAGGTATAGAACAAACACAAATGTTCATCACATGAATGTTTGTCCTAGGTGGGAATCGAACCCACGCCTCCAAGCTCAGAAGGCAGGTTCACTACCAACTGGACCAACGGGCTACAAAATGACATAAAAATTACGTAATCACGCTGCTGTAACCTTGGCACTATGCTGCACTATTCTGTGTGGCACTAAACCGCTATGGGCAAGCTTGGCGCTTACCATCAAGAGAGTGTCTTGCTCGTATCGGCTCTCGGTTGGAAATTAATGTTATAAATTTGCATATTGCAATGTATTTGGACTCGGGTATGTCTTAAAACTGCAATCAGAAAATGTGCCACCGGAGGATGGTAGCAGCGTCCTATTAGTACACGGTGAAAGAACTGTGATCCCCAAGCCGCCTACTAAGCGTGTGGATAATGGCAACACTCTAAGAAGGAGGCCTTTGTTGGAGTTTTGGCGCCAACGTGGAAAAAAAACATATCGGCTCGTTGGATTATTTTCCTAAACTTGTGTATTTTCGAGTGTTAATGTGTACTAAATGGTGAATTATTTATTCATTAAGTGCTCGTAAACGTGCTCAAGTGTGGGCAAGTGATATAACGAGGTGAAACGTGTCGTTTCGTGTTGTTTCCAAAACTCCATATGAGCCTCTTGTAAAGTCTCCACCACTTTACAGGAGCATGAGTTTGACTTGACCGTGACTTACTTGACTCTGACTGTGCCTATGACTTGTTTGACGCTATTAAGACTATGTAAACTGTTTAAGATTACGACTAAAGGACATTGAATCCACGGTCATGAAAATTTTACCAAAAAAAAAAGAAAAAAAAGTAGGCTTTGTTACTGGCTGATGATGTGTGATGTGAATGTAATTAAAAATGTTTTTGAAATATCTTCAGGTTACCGCAAGGTTTTTCCCAAGACGACCTGGACCATTATGATGCTGCATTTGCAGCTGAAGGATCCTGCAATGAGTTGTATCCTGAATGTGAAGAGCCTTTGACTGAACCCGTATTGAGTAGTTAAGAAAAATAGTAAGGTTTAGGAATTAAACACTTAATAGAGATAAATTGATCTCTCAGTTTACCACTATTTTAAGATTCAGGAGAAAACGGAATTATATTTCAGCGTGTCTGTCGGTCCGTTTGAATATCACGATCATTATAGTGATTATAATGTCTAATGTACTGAAATTTGGTATCAACATAAATATGAATAAATATACCCGGTACAATGAAAAATGAAAATGAAAATGAAATTATATTTATTTACATAAACATAGGCTTAAATAAGGTATATACATCAAACGAACTATAGGAAGAAACCGTAAGGCTTATGCTTATGAGTGAGTTGGGTAAGTACGGAAGATGACTGCGATTCCCGCACTAGGCTAGGCCTGTATCGCGGAAATCTGATCCGGTTTTCCTTAGATTAACACCTCTAGTTAAAATAATGTAGGTAATTCATATAATATGTATGAATACACTTATATATCTCTATTAATATTACAGGAATAGGTCCTATTGATTATGTATATATCTATATAATGTATGTAGTATTATTTTTACATTTTGTGTTGTAATTCATTATGGTAAATGTTATTTTTACATTGTAGGTACATTTAATGTTACTTTTAGTAACAATATGTGGCGAGTTGGTGGTCAAACGCGGACTTATCTGCGTTAAAAAAAAAAAAAAAAAAAACTATGAAAAATACTATAACTAAAACTATTATTTATTTCATGGCAAGACAAATCATGGCTACGGATCTCTACCATGAATTCCACTCGAATATGTTGTTAGACATTACTGTATTATGCCTTCTTCATAAGATTAGTTTGTAATTACGTACCTGCCTATTTTATAACTATTATTAAATATTTTGAAAGATTTTGTTTTATTTACCCGCTGCATAAAAATAGCTACCCATTGAAATAAAACTGCAAATATTGTAAGCATTTACAAGATCAATTCTCATCGTGAGTGATTTTCACGCATTCTCATTTAGACACCACTTAAAATTTCCAAGTTCCTTTTTTGTTTTTTTCATCACACATACTCCATATTTTGTCACACGAAAATAACCGTAAAACGATTGGCACTCACCATGTTAATTGGTACTTCATTTAATATAATTTACATGTTTCCAATTGGCCAGTGGAGTTCGCAGTGCGTTTGATGATGTATCACTGGCAACTTCGATTATTTTTAGAAAAATATAACGGAATGTGCTTTGAAAAGTCAAGTGTATCCAAAAAGTTCGTCTAAGTTTTTAATCTATGCGGCCAGTGACAAAAAATAAAAGCAACAAGTGGCCATTGAAAAAAAGTTTTTAGTCAACAAGTGATTGAATCTACAATGCTAAACATAATATTTACCTTGTTTGTGACAACAGTTTTATCTGAAATTGTTATGAGTGAAAATGTAAGAGATAATGGTACTGCAAACGACTTTCTGGGAGCACCGCGAGTGCTGTCACGACGAAAGAGGTTCTTAACATTTCCGGATGGCAGCTCTTTACAGCTAGGTGAGTATCTGAGTAAATAGTTGCTGGAGGATGGTATTTGGGGCGTACTGTACAACATTCAAGCCCTTTGAGCTTGTCTTGTGACACATTTTGAGACATAGTTATGTGGAGGTTCGGAATAACTTCGTTGGGAAATTAAGGTTGTCTTTACAAAGCTTTGGGTAAGGGATTCTTATCGTGGCGAGTTATTAACTTACTATGTACTTACACGTTTTAGAAATGCAAAGTCTTGACTTAGTCTTTCTGCCTTTCTACCAGCATTTCACGCAAGATTTAAAGTAACGCATTTAAAACTGTTTTTGGATTTAACTTACTGTTCAGATCATATTAACATAATTGCTTTTTTCAAGGCTTGAAAATGAAAAGTACTAACCAAAATGTCTGAATCCCGATACAAATTATTTAGCCGTTATTTGTGGCTGAAAAAATGAACAAATTAATCAACACAAGTTAAATATGAGAAGTATCGATCCTACCTTTCAAACCACGACACCTCATTAAGGTGGTACGTTACATCTATGGTGGGAAATTCAAATTTCAAACACATTTTTTGTCTTTGTAGCTAGGCCGAGTAATTATTTGAAAATTACACAGAGTTTGCGCAAATCGTTGGTTATTCTTTACGTTATCATGTACATCTATTTAACAGTAACGCTCCATATTACTTACATTTGTCAATAAACCGTTTGAAACAGCAATCATTAGTTTATTGACAAATGTAAGTAATAATGTGCATTAGAAATAAATAGCTTTACATAATTTTGTTAAGAATAATAATTAATTTGCGCAAACATCATGATCGTTTACAATAATCACGAGGCCTAGCTACAAGGACAAGAAAACGGTTTGAAATTTTCATTTTCCCGCCATAGTTGAATCGTACTACCTTAAACGAACTAGGGACGGGGTGCTATTACTGTGTTTGTCTCTATTTTACACTAAAGAAGAAATAATAAGATAGTAAGAAATATAAGAAAGAAAATAAATTTTATTCAATAGTAGATGCAGTTCCACTTTTAGCCATGTTATTCAAGAGCCGTGTTACACTGTGTTATACTGATATGAAGTATAAAAGGCCAAGTTAAAACACTTAAATAGAAGACGTATACCGAAGGAGAATAATATTATGCAAAAATTGTTGATAAACTAGCCACGACATAAAAATTTCACATGATTGTGGTAAAAGCATAGATAGCATTAGTATTAAATAGAAGCTTTGTAACGGTCACGAGGTATTGTTAATTTTTACAATTCATTGTTCTAAAAAGTTTGATCTACTTGGTACCTACCACAGATATACACAACCAGATCGGCAATATATTTTAGTGAAAGAGACAACTTGATATGGCTCAGCACAAGTACGAAAAGGACATAAATAGATTTTGTTGTCCTTATCGGCGTGACCTGTTTTTGGTACCTCAAGTGTCAAAATCTGTAATAATCAGTGACAAACAAAACGGGTCTGAATTATATTTATTGCCTTTTTTTGGTGATTTAATGTGAGAAATGCGTGTTTCCTCTGAGTAATAATTGTAAAAGATATTTTACAATGGTTGGTTGTAGCATTTTGGGCTGCAAGAAGCGCAGTGAGCGAAAATACGATGAAATATCATTTCACACGTAAGTAAACATATAAAGCTTGTTACGATCACCTAAATAAATTCAGGATATCAATTCGCAAATATTTTATTCATAATTAGTCAGTTTTTAGGTCGATTTGTGGTCTAATTCTATGAATTTTATCAAATTATTCACTTAGAAAATAAATTATGAATGTTGCCAGTTTATGAAAGAAATTACCCACCACAACTAACATAAATTATTCGTTCTGCAGGTTTCCAACTGATCCTGTCACATTGCTGAAAAAAGCTGGCACATTGCAAGAAGTGCAAAATACCGACCCTTTTATGCCCATATGAATATGGTGAATGTTAATATTAAATATATATTAATGAGGCCACAGTTATGAAGCTGGAAAAGCAAAAGGCGATTTCGGCGAACCGATTCAAAAAGCTACGCGCTGTTCGTGAAATTTGTACTGTAAACATTAAAGAGTCTATTTATCTAATTATTTGGAATGTTATACATAATTCCATTCATGAAAAAACTAAACTGACCAAGCGCGAATCGGGCTCGCGCGCTGAGAGTTCTTTACAATCACAAAATACAAAAAGTTGTGCAAAAAGACAACATCACGCCCAGGCTGTCACCCATCCAAGTACCGACCGCGCCCGACGTTGCTTAGCTTAGTGGTAAACAGAAATTTGTCACTGACTCGCACTTGGCCAGTGTTTATTATTTGTTGTTTTACTTATGTTCACTATAATCCGCTAAATTTGACGCTTGTACGGATTACCGTTTTTACACTAGAACAAATCCAAAAATACGTTTAACGTTTGTTGCATGAGGGACCCCCGTTCCGTTTTAACTCTGACTTTTTTATTATATTTTATTAATTATAAAAAATCATGCTATGGTTACTTTACAACCTTTTTTCTAGTACTATATTCTAATCCTAACAAATAATTATAATAAAAACGCAAGTAACTTTCTGTCTGTTTTTACGAGGAAATGGCTAAGTCATGGTATAATAATATACTCCGCCAGGTATAGCAATCCGAGAAAAAATGTTTACGTGGGCGTCCCGCAATGATGTCATGATATCATTTTACAACAGGTTCGAGAGAGATGACGATACACCACGTAACAGCTGATTGAATAAAGTGGCAACTGGACAGTGACGTCATTGCGGGACCACTCTCAAATTGCTAGACCTTGTTTTCTTAGATCATGGGCTAAGTCAAATTTTGTCAGGACGATAGGGGTGTGTCATGAGGACAGACAACGTACTTTTCTTCCCAGAAAATTGCAGGTAGCTCCGTGGGTTGCAGCAGCTAGTGTATAAAATATAAATATTTAAAAGGTAGTATTGTTTCCAAAGTACTCATTGAAGATTCACACCCATCATAGTAGGTAAATTACCCTAACTTATAGCAAATCATTTTAATGTGGCAACACACCTTGTTGAAGCGAGAGGCACTGAGCTAGCCACGCTCATTGAAAATCTATAGGTAGTAGATCTGTGGTACCTACAGTTATTCTTAAACGTCATTGTCAATCAAATGTTTTTATTGAGTTACACCATAGACAAAATATAAATCCTTGGTTATACCAAGGAGTAGACGCGTGACAAAGTAACATAATCTAGGATCTCCTTGGACATGTTTTAAGCGATTCAGCAGTGCAAGTACCGTTTTTTGTCGATCGGCAAATTTGGCAGTTAATATCGTCAAATTTGATAAAATGCCATTTGATCAGTACTCGCTGTATGGTCGATTCTATGTCATTTTATCGAATTTAACGATCGATAAAGAACAGTACTTGTACTAAAGAACAGTACTTGTAGTAAAGTTTCGGTGGCCAAGCGGTACGCAGCTGTCAAAAACTATAAACAACTCTAGTGAAATACACCATTTTAAGCAATCAACGAGCCTTACACCACGTGCCCTTGTTTCTTATCCACGACCATAATCTTGGAGTTACACCTCTTCTTTTTCTGTGTCACGGCGATCTTAAATTATTTGCGAAATTTTCATAAAAACTTACACCATCATTACAGCCATAGGACGTCCACTGTTGGACATAGGCTTCCCCTATTGATCTCCAAAAAGGCCGGTTGGAAGCGGCCTGCATCCAGCGATTCCCTGTAGTCTCTTTTATGTCATTCGTTCATCTTGTATCCAAAAAATTAACGAATGACCTAAAAGAGGCAACAGGAAAGCGCTGGCCACTTCCCGGGTCAAGTCCAACGCTGCGTTGTCTCAGAGTCGCTTAGAGTCATACAGCGGGCAATGGAGAGCGCTATGCTCGGAGTTTCTTTGCGCGATATAATTCGGGACGTGGGTATTCGCTACAAGACCAGAGTCGTAGTCATAGCTATTAAAATTGGCAAGTTGAAGTGGCATTGGGCAGGTCACATCGCTCAAAGACCCGATAACCGATGGGGCAGAAAGGTTCTTGAGGGGAGACCACGAACCAAAATATTGCAGCGTATGTAGGCCTCCCACTAGATGGACCGACGACATCGTGAGAGTTGCGGGCATCAAGTGGGTGCAGATGGCAGGCTGTCGTTCAGTGTGGAGGTCTTCTGGCTGATGATGATGATGCTACTCAGGTTTTTGTCTATAATTGAGAAATATTTTTATTTTTAGTATTCTGCGTACAGACTGCAGCTCTCATCCCCATTGGCGACATCTTCCTTTACGGTAACACTGCTGCTTTAGCCTGGAACCTTCCATCTGATCCTACGTTCTTCAACGACTTAAAGGAGAAAGAACGTGCCCAGAGAAGAGGCGATACGAGAAAAATTGGCTACGTAGATGAGAATGGACGTGTTATAGCAAAGGTTCCTTACACCAGGTGGGATTTTTATATGAGTAGTAAAATCATTAAAACAATTGAAATAATTGAAATGAGCTGGATATATTAAGTAGTTATATACTGTTTGATACTAGCTGAAGCTTAATTCAGATTTTTATAGCGACGATTAGTGAAAAAATAATTGTCAGCTTTGCCATCTAATGTTGTCAAAAACAAACAAATTTTAAATAAGAATTTTGATTTAGAAAAAAAATACGAAAAGATTTGATATTTTTACCCTAAATTGTAAGCACCAAGATCTTAATAGTTTTTGAAAAATAATTATGATGATTAATAATGGATAGATCATTATGTTTCTCTAAAATTAGTACGGGGACTACAGGAACTATTTTAATCTGTCCCGGTTTAAAGGAGACACAGCCTTTATATTAATAAAATTGTAGATACATTTTAACAAACGATATTGACAAACTGAGTGTACAAAAAACTTGCTTATTTAGTGAGAATACATATTCTATAAACAAGTAAACATTGTATCTAATGTATTTTCAGGAAGCCAATCGTTAATCCTGCCTTCGCCAAAAGAAGCACAAATGAGGATCAACTTTCATTCAAAGAAAAGTTAAAACTGAAGATAGATCGGATGAAAATGGACCAGCATCATTCAAATAGAGACTATCTATTGCAAGAAGATCTGGATGAAAGAAGCATAGAGTTTCACAGAAGCAGCAGACTAGAGCTGTTTGGAAAGATAGAAAGATTGTTAAAAGCGTAAGTTTGAATTCAACATTTCAAACACATCTCGATCCAATTTTCTATAATGCAATTTCTTTACGAGACAAGCATGTCTATTCGCCTGTTGGTAAGCGACACGTCTGCCCATATCAGTTCTAAGCACTTCAACTGCCACTTGTATTAAACAAATGGTGTGTAGCTCATTGCCGACGATGCGTAATATGTAGGTACTTGCTACTTGTACTTCGCATAGTCTGTAACGGGATTAAAGGCGTTTGCAGACGATGCGTATTACAAGTAACAAATAGAAGTAGCAAGTGCCTACTACGCATCGTCTGCAACGGTGTGCATAGTAAACGTGGCAGTGATACTTGGAGTCAAGTGGTACTTCGCGCTAGTACAAGGCGCCAAGTGAAGCTTCCTTTCCCCGCCTTGCTTGCGCGACGGCTACTGCGCATCGTTCATCTCGTGCAAGTAGGTACGTTCTCGCACGCGAGTTGTGGCGTCACCGCGCGAGTGGCTACTTATCGTCTGAACGCCTACTTGTACTTGCCACTTCTACTTTTTACTTGTACTACGCATCGTCTGCAAGCGCCTTAAGGTGTAGTACTTCTCCAGGAAGATTACTAAAGAGCCCTACCACTACAAAACATATTACAAAACATGGCGAAATAACTATTCTAATGCTATGATTAGAATAGTAATTTTGCCAAGTTTTGTTTTTATGAAGTTCGGATTAACTATATACTACAAATTATCGTCGAACAAGTAAATAAATATACATACAAACGCCGATCTGTTCTCGTAAATTTTGGGGTCTTCGCTTTGCTTGGTTAAAAACATGCAAATGGCGAAACGCGAATCATAAATAAAGCAAGTAACGAAAAATAAAATTTTCTAAAAATAAAGCTCTGCTGCAAACCCCTTTAGAAATATCCCTCATGTTTACCGCTATCTAGAGAGAGACGGCGAGCCGTGTAATGCAATTTTTGTTCAAAGAAATTCCCGATTGATTCCAGGCTGGGCCGGGACGGTCGGCAATGCGTGCTGTACAAGTTATGCGAGTCGGCGCAGCGGACTGGGCAGGGCAGCTTTATGCAGGAATTCTTCAGAGCTGTCTTCACGTTAGTAGTTGGAATTGCTTACATTTTTGTATCGGAAAATGATACCAATACTATCTCTAATACATAATATTTTATTGCCAATATCTGTAATGGAACGTCTTTGTGTTTCCTCATGACTTTTGCACTTTGATTACTTAGATTTTGCAATTATAAATAACTAGCTGTTGCCCGCGGTTTCGCCCACGTAGTGATGAAAAATGGTGATGATGATGATGAAAAGTATGTCACACAAGTATGCCAAAAATAATGTGGTACAACACTACATTACTTTTTTAATGAATCATCTCATATTTCAGGTTACCAAAAGGCGCCGAGTTTGACGAAGACTACCACAGAAAATATGACCAAGCCCACTCACAGGCTACCGACTGCCTATCAAAGTACCCGGGCTGCAACATGGACGCTTCAACACAACTATAACATATTTCAGACCGGGAATAAATATTGACATAAAACATGTTTGTTTTCTGACATCGATCCTCTTTGATTTAGTGCGATATTTTATCGGCAATTCGTCACAGGGCATTGCGTGTTTTAACGGGCAAATTGATTTATTAACTGTAGATAATAATTATTAACTATTTTAACTTCATC
Source organism: Agriopis aurantiaria (assembly GCA_914767915.1). Taxonomy (NCBI): domain Eukaryota; kingdom Metazoa; phylum Arthropoda; class Insecta; order Lepidoptera; family Geometridae; genus Agriopis; species Agriopis aurantiaria. The sequence continues at coordinate 13,590,419 of OU611996.1, forward strand.
AAAATGTGTAAATACGTAATTTCATTTACTTGGAAGACATATTTTTTCTAGTTACCTATTTTAATTTAAAAACCCAACTACAGACACAAATTGATGAAACATCCAATATCGTAACAATATAGGACCAATCTAAGAGCATATCCTTAAAAAAATACTAAATCGGTTTATAAATGACGAAGTTCAGGGGCCTTACGGCCAACTGCTAACGCGGTATCAAACTAACGTTAAATCCGTTCAGTTGGAAAATCACGCGACCACAAACCGTATCTGGGCGCGTTAAGGTTCACGTTCGCATGATTGTCCAACTGAGCGGATTTAATGTTAGTTTGATACTGCGTTAGCAATTGGCCGTAAGGCCCCTGAGGTAACAATGAAGGGCGCCGTTCCAACTGGCTCCTACTTTCCGGGATGTATCCATTCCGATAACTGACCTGCTTGAGTTTTTGGGCGTTGTCTTCTATACCCTCAACTTTGGTTCCTACATTGAAAACAAGGCCCAATTGGCTGCCAGAAAGCTGGGTATCCTTTCAGAGGTGCGACGGCAATTCACGTTGAAAAGTTATTTCCACTGTAAAAAAAAATGACTGAATTGAGAACTCCCTGCTTTCTGAAGTCGGTTAAAATACAAGTTAACTTGACACAATGTGAACAGTTTGATTATTCGTAAACCGTCTGAAGATAATTTGAAGTAAGAAGATAATAACCCAGATGCTCAATACCACTACCAGTTGACAGTATTACGACACTGAATTTCAATTCTTGTACGTTGAGTTCGACAAAGACCAAAATTGGTCACGCGTCGCATCAATCACTTTCCGATTAATCAAATAACTCAATATTTCGAATACAAATGGCTCAAATATGTTACCGTTGCTCATATATGTCATCACAAAGATTAATATTATTAAGAAGCAAATAAATATTTGTATTTGTATTTATTTGTATTTTTGTACATGTGCTCCACCGAATTAAATTTTAATATGATCACATATTTGATTTTTATGTAGACTTTACTGAAGTCACTTTACCAATTTTTTTTGCCGAATCAGGGAAACAGCAAGATTTGCGTTGATATGGCTCGACTTCTTAAATACTTTTTTTTTTTTGTTTGGTTTAAAAAGGATATTATATTTATTCAATAAAAATTACAAGTAAAATAAAAACTATCTCAAATTTAAATTTATAACTAAAACTAATATAAAACTAAAACTAATCTAACAATCCACTACCGGTGGGCAGCGTTCCCAAAATGCTGGCAGCATTGCCACGTTGTATGGCAATGTTTATTCTTTGGGCAAAATATAGGCCATCATTTTGGTCAGGAGTTGCTTCGACCAGTCGTCCTGATAGATCTTTAAATATTCGATGGGCTCCCGATCTCCTATAAATTGTATAAATCAATTCAAAATATTGCAAATATTGCGAGATATTGCGATTGCGAAAATATACCATCGGATGCACGTCATGCACGTTTCTTAACTTTATGGTAAAGATAAACGGCAATATGGGTAAAGGACGCCCATAAAAGTATTTTACAGACATCCCAACGTACTTCTATGAAGTTAAAACTTATTTCCTTTTGAGAGTACGTAGATTACGTACGTTCGCTTTTCAAATTGAACAGACGAAAAACCAACTGAAAATAATTTTATCTAAACAGTAACACGGAATAGAGGTACTACTCGAGGAGGAGATCATTGTACTCATGATTATGAAAAACTTTGACTCCCAAAACAAACTCTGAAATCACAATAAAAAACATCAGCTGTTTCTTGGAAAAATGTCATTCCTGAAATTTAAGAAACCACAGTTTTTTTTTAAATTTCAGGATTGGATAGGAGACTAATTTTAAACGTTGTTCATAATGATGAGTACAATGACCTTTGTTTAAATTATTAATAGGCTTGTGTTTGACCGCCAAATCGCCTGATGTCTTGCCTGATGCCTTTAGGCTTAGTAACACCTGCCCGTGTCTTAATGTTTTATGTATTACAAATAAGAGACTTAGCAAAGGATACAAATACATTAAATACAAAACAAATACAATAAATACATTACGAATACTGAAAAAATAAATTAAATTAACTAGTAAAATTAGATGTAAGTGTTTAAAGTTTTTGGTGGGGATAGAGAGCCAATGCTTTGTCCCTCTCCCGCACAGCGTGTATTGGTATAGCATTTTTATAGCGCGTGCACGGCTTGACGTCATAACGTGATATAGTGTGCTATCTTTTTTTACAATTTGTTTTCGTAGATGGGTTCTATTTATGATCAACTTTTTATAAGGTCTCAGAAAAAAGATAAAGCACCCGGCCCGACAAAATAAGCAATGAACTGATTATAGAATGCAAAAAAGACGTAGCACCTATCCTAACACATATATTCAATGATATACTAAACAGCGAAATTATTCCGATTACAATAGACTGCTTCAACAATCATATTGCTACATAAAAAGGGCGATAAGAGCGATTTAAACAACTATAGACCCATCACCTTAATGTCAAATATTCTTACAAAATCTTTACTAAGGTCATTCTTCGTCGAATAACTATAACACTGGATGAAAATCAGCCCAGAGAGCAAGCCGGCTTCAGGTCAGGCTATTCAACACTGGATCACATACATGTAGTGAGGCAAATCTTCAAGAAGAACAATGAATACAACGTACCATTTTACTGCTGTTTCATTGATTATTGCAAAGCATTCGACTCGATTGAACATGATAAAATTTGGCAAGGTCTAAAAAACCAAGGAGTTGAGCACAAATATATCAGAATTTTGAAAAATGTAGCATCTGTACAGCCAAGATCAAACTAGAAAAAGAGGGGAAAGAAATAAAAATAAACAGAGGTGTCCATCAAGGTGACTCGCTATCGCCTAAACTGTTTACAGCAGTACTAGAGGAAATCTTCCGCTAATCAGACTGGGACCAATACGGTCTAGACATAAACGGTGAAAAACTATCCCACTTACGATTTGCTGACGACATCATCTTATTTGCCACGACAATAAACCAGCTACAAGCTATGCTAGAGGATCTGGAAAAAGAAAGTCGCGTGGTGGGCCTAACAATGAACACTTCTAAAACCAAAGCCATGACGAATGCAATGGAAGTTACAATCATCATTAACGGAGAGCCCATTGAATATGTGCAAGAATACTCCTATTTAGGCCAACTGATCTCACCTAAGAATATAATGTCCAAAGAAATAGACACAAGGATAGGAAGCGCATGGAAAAGTTACTGGCGATTAAAGAAAGTCATGAAAAGTAAGTAGTATACATGTCTATTAAGAAAAAGCTGCATAACACTTGCGTATTACCAGTTCTCACATATGGCTGCCAAACCTGGGCACTCACTCAAGCACAAACAAAAAAACTAAAAACCTGCCAGACCGCTATGGAGAGGAGTAATTGGAAAGAAGTATATTGAGCAATATAAAGAAAACCGACAGAATTAAAAACAAAACAATCAGGAAACGCACGAAAATAGACGGCGTAACATCTAGAATAAAAAAACTCAAGTGGAAATGGACAGGACACATTATGAGAGGCATAGAAAAATTTAACAAAACCATTGTATTCTGGTACCCGAGAAATGCAAAGAGGAACCAAGGTCGACAGGTGCGAAGATGGGAGGATGATCGGGAAAACATGGACAAGGACTGCACTAAACAGAACAGAATGGAAAGAAATGGAGGAGACCTTTGCCAAGTTGGGCACACAGACTTAAGTGTCGATGTCGTAAAAAAAAGGCTTAGGAATAAAGGCTTATATTATTATTAATTCAATATAAACACGGGTCTAGCTCGGACATTTGGTAGGCATTGGTGGGGCCGAAGCCAAAACCAAGAGGCCCGCCCCGTTGAATATAAAATACAATATTATTGAATGTGTATAAAATTGATTATAAAACTATTGGACAGTATAGGATATAAAACGTCTAGGCTATTGAGGTGAACAACTTGTGGATGGGATAACAAATCTATGGTATGAGGTATGGCACCTGCCAATTATGCCTCATTTCAAAATACTTAGGCAGTTGATGACTTGCCACTCACTAAATGGACCCCCCATAATGGCTGCCGCATATTGGCACCAGAAGAGCAACATTGACGTGGGTGGCTTAGGGTGTCGAGAGGTGTGCTGCACTTTCACTAAGAGCTACTAGCGGCGTTATGCCTTTTAACACTTCCACCCTGGAGCTTAGGTTTTTAGCTCTTGCGGTTTCCACCCCCTAACGGCCGGTTAAGGCAAGCCAGGGGTCTGGTTCTCTCGGGTTTTAGACCCATGGAATCGGGGTACGCGGTGTCGCCACTCACCGACGGCTCGCCATAAAGCCGCCCCTGCGTATATTATGATTATTTTATAAGGCAAAAAAAATAAAAAAATCTTTGTTTCGTTCGGTTAACCGCGAAAAAAAACAAAACACCCCTGCTGAAATTCGATCAGCGTTGATCCTAGTATGGAAATTTTCGAGCTCCAAAAACTACATATTTTGTTGTGAATAACGTGCAATATATTACCGTTTATAGACACATTCTTGTCTATAAGTTAATTAACAATAACTGGCGCAAGATTCCCCTCCATTGTTCAACCAATCCAAATCTATTATCATCCTACTGCCAGTAATTACTGTCCATCGGCTGCCAGTCTAACAATACGGTGCTCCTGATTAGCACCCTCTTGATACAATACTGTCCCACCTTAATGGTAAGTAAATATCTGGTCTCCTAGTCATACCACTCTAAATATTTGTGGACAAAGTTCTAGTTGTTTGTCGTCGGTGGGTCCTCATGGTTGAAACGATTCCGGGAACCTGTTTTACTAATTGTGTTGTCAGGAACGTTTGGAGTTTTGGACTAATTAGCTACTCTAATTTGTTTGTACCTAGGTAAGTGTATTTTAGTCTTATTTTAGAAACTTAGTATTTAGTACATTTAATTTTTATTTTACGGGATTTACTCAAGCATGTGTTTGTCGCAAAATTCTGTCTATAGTTTCAACCAGTTGCGGTAGTCTTCGGGGATTTGTGTCAATTTCAATAACAGTAACGGGTCAGTTAAAAGTAGGGCCAATTTAAAACATCACATTTTACATCTGTCATAATCTGTCAGTCTCAGCAAAGTAAAGTCAAAGTAAATCATAAATTTGCCTCCTTTTGCCATTATTAATGGTTATATTAAATAATGATGTATTTTTAACTGAAAAATGTTCCAATTTTATTGTGCAGTTCTAACTTAGAAAAAATTAAAACAAGGTTACGTGGTTGAATTTTTATGAAGTGTCAAATGTGATATATTAATTGAGCCTACTATAAGTATAGATACATTTTAGATACGAGTAATTACAACTGTTTTGTTGGAAAAAAAACATCATGATAAAAATCCATTGAAAGGATAATTCAATTTGACAAATTGTTTGAATCAGGAGAATCGGGAGTTCATTTTTAAACTGTTGCATCTACCAATATCTAGTGTATTTCCACTTCAATGCCATGCCAAGTACAATAAAATATTATGTTATTATAATGTCAATTACTATAAAAAATATCACGGTTGTTTACTGCAGTTATATGATTATTTACGGGATAATATTGGGAGCTTTTCAATGCCATAGTGAATAGGTATCTTCTAAGTCTGCGTGCTTCATCTTCAACCAAATCGTCGCCATACCAACACGCGTGTTGGAATATCAGATAAATATCAATAAATATATATAAAAAAGAATAATTTTGATTTTGCGGTTAAAATTAATTAGATTTACAAACAAATTCCTGTAATGAGATAAATAAGTAATAGGACTCGTATTCCTTAGTACCTTGGCATGTCATTGAAGCGGAAATATAATTGAGATGCATGCGTTTAAGGGGATTGAATTCAACAATTTTTCGAAAATGCGTAGGTACTATTCAATTCTGCCGTAATTGCCCGTAAAATGAAAATATAGGTGATACCATTCAAAATAATTTTTCAGCATAATTGTTGGATTGATTACCAAAGTGTTGGTATTGTGTAACTTTATAATTTTGTTTACCAACATGCCTTGCACTGGGCCAGCATGGTGGATTACGGTACATCCTCTTTGAGAGCCTATGTCCTAGCTGTGGAAACATGATATAGGCTGAAATGATGATGATAATAATTTTGGTTGTTATTTTTTTTTTGAAATATGTGTGAATTTAAAATTGAAGAGTGAAGATGCTTTTTACACATTTGTTTATACAGAAAAATATTTGAGCTTTTTAGTTGAAAAAAAGTTTGATTTCAGAATAGAAAAATGAAAATGTACATTTTGAGTGTTGTAACTTTTTCAATTATCATCACAAGCGGAACATCGTTTGGGATTAGCAATGATACTGCAGATTGGAAAAAAATAGAAGATTTATCAAAAAACCATGAGAGTAATGTGCTTTCAAGGAGAAAAAGGTTCATCGTATTCCCCGATGGTAGCTCCTTTCAATTAGGTTTGTATTTAATTAACTTACTTAAACTATACTACATTATCGCAGCAGCATCTAACAGAAGCATTTATGGAAGAACGTAAAAATGGTTAAGGAGAAAATACTTTTTTTTCAAAAACAAAAAAAAATGCTTATGCCAATAAATTTCCGTAGGAGAAAAAGGGAAAAAATACTAATAATTTGTGTATTTATAAGGTTAATTGTGTTTAAATGTAAATGTCGTATTATGCTGGCTCTTCATTGTACTTACTTCCGGTCCAGACCTAGACCGAGTGAGGTAAGGCGTGAACCAGACCCAACGATAGCCTCTAGCACCCTCTCGCTGTTGGTTTTTCTTGAATAATTTTGGCGAGGGTGTCCTACAGCCCACATAAGATACTTTATTTTTAAACGTTACTAACATTTCAAAATATTTTCAGTATTTTGTACCCAAACCCACGGCTACCTTCAAGTAGGAGACATCGTTTGGTTTGGTAGCACTGCGGCGTTAGCTTGGGAGCTGCCTTCGGACCCCTCTATCTTTGACATGTTCAGAGAAAAATCAAAGCTTTATGAGGGTAATAGGAGGAGTGACGAAAAGCATATTTTATACGTAAACGAGTATGGGAAGATTATAGGAAAAGTACCGTATCATAGGTGAGTGGAGTTAAGATTCGTGAACAAATTTTTTAGTTTATCAAAATATACGTGATTGTATTGATAACTTTTAGCTAAAGTAGTTATGGCTGATCCATAATTAGTATAATGATCAATGTACATACATAATTATACGAGCACATAATTTACCTAAGTAAAGGCATTGGTACCTCCACCAATAGCTTATTTAGTAGACCGAGGATAGAACCGGTTGCCGTCAGATTGTAAAGCGCACATGCTACTTAACTACTCGGCCACCATCGCTCATATCAATATAAATGAGTCAATTCACCATTTCTTAGATTAGGTCATTTACAGATATTATTTCATCAAACTTTTATTTTATCGACTAGAATTGATCTAATTATAAACACAACTTTTGATAGCTTACATTGAAAATTTTTAATCGTTGTACAGCATGGCAAAAAAAATGTAGAAACTATTGAAGACGCCGCTATCCCAAATAAATTTCACATTAAAACAGCTTACAAGGTATAATGAACACTTTTTAGTAGACAATATTGTTAGCATTCAAAACACAAATTATCACTACATTTTGCAAAAATGTTCCAATTTTTTTAATTTTTTTTAACTTATAGACTAGGTTTACGTTTCGCCATCAACTCACTTGATGGAAAGCAATGTTGTAGCCGAAGATGGAGCACGTAGACATAGAAGGATATTCACTCTGGTCTTGAAGACACTCAGGTTATAGTTTTCGGGAAATATTTCATATATTTTTAGATTTTCTCTGACAATGACAGATAAAAAGGTTTGTTCCATTAAATTACTTTTTTGTCAAGGTATACCTGCAAATTGATGCCAAACATCAGTTGTTATGCAAATAATTTTAGCGATAGATATTTCTTCCTTGAGCATACCTCAGATTGCTATGTGGCAATCAGTGTATGGCGTCACCTCGATGTCACTACAGGTGTATTTTGGGTGACAGCCTCCTCAAATTTATTCACCCTTACCTTGGAATATTCCGTCAGAGACTCCGTCGGAAAATCTGGAAGTGACAAGTGAATATGGCATTTGAATTTTCTTACTCTGAATGCTAATGATGAATGTTGCTGATGGTATAACATATATTTGCAATAGGAAAAGATTTTCTCTAGTGAAGTCAGTCCAACTCAACGTAGTAAATGTAAAAACGTAGAAATCACTAGTAAAGATATTACAGATATTATTGACCCGAATTGTAAATTATTTATCAAATACTTCAAAATATTGAAATGTTATAGACAATCATAAATTTTGACGACCGGCTGGAAACGAATCTGCCTCATTGGGTATACGCCCCAGACGCTATAACCACTCAGCTACGGCCACCCTCCTGTTGGCCTTCAAATTCTTGAGCTGTCTTTGCAACTAATCTAAGCGTTGATGACGTCATCTATAATTCTGGCTACCTGCAAGTAACTACTCAGCTTTACAGGTTCTAAAGTTGACTAAGAGATGACGCCTTTTTAATGTCTCGAAAGTATTTTGTTATATTTAAATGTCACAGATTCAAAAATTATACGACCGGCATAATTTGAACCCGCAACAAAGAGAACAAGCATCGAGCACAAAAAAAAATGTGATCAATTTGAACAGTATATCCTTAATCTATTCAATCTCATCAAATCTTTTTCAATAAAAAAAAAAACGCTACTTCATAATATATTAACCAAATCCAAAACACGTCCATTCTTTATATTAATAGTGTACCAAGCTATTAAATATACCATATTAGGGTTTTGAGTTAAGAAAAATTGTGGTTAGAATAATAATAAAAAAAAACACATTAATATGTTATTAATGGAAAAACGTTGTAACTTAGAAGTAATATGTGGCAATATCACAGGTTTTTAAGTTACTACGTTTTATTTCAATAGTACTAACCAGGTTTTCTTTTTTTCATGAGTTAATAGTTTTATCGAAAAGGCAAATTATAAAAAAATAAGAACACACTAAAGTTACATTGGCAATAAAAAAACCATGTCTTACTTGTAAAAAAGTTATATTATTTTGCGTTCTAAGATACTATAAAATTATTTTCAGGAAACCAATAGTGAACCCAGCATTTGCCAAACGAAGCGTAGACCCCATCGGAGACACAAAGGCTTTATCTAAAAAGAAAATGCATGACATGCAAAAGAATGCCAATTATCTGAACTCTCTACATGAAAAGAGCATTGAGTTCCACAGGAGTGGAAGGAAAAGCCTCTACGTGAAAGTCGAGAAGGTTTTGCAGGCGTAAGTGAAATTAAAATTTTAAAGTCTAGGTGCGGTGGGAGGCTATAATTACTTGAAGCGATTCGATCCTGTCGCTCACCTGTGGATCGAATCGCTTCAAGTATAATATAATATCCTAATATCAATCTATACAGATTTTTTACTTGTATTTTGTATTAAACTGCAGAATTGCCTTTTGAAACGCTTGCAAATCCAATAGTGTCGCTTTTGTTGTACATTTTGAAACTTTAACTAAATTCGACAGCTCAAAAATTCTCGAGACGCAGACACTTAATACAGCATATTAAAACATTGTCAATGCCAGTTTCAACCTAAATTCGTTAAAACATGAAAATTTGATTACTTCAATCCAGCAGGATTCTTATCAGGAACGCTCCATAAAGTAGACGCTTCACAAAGTAACCTAATCTGTGATCTTAACACAGCACATCGACCATGTTCGCTTCCGCCATGTTTAGGCGTAATACATATTGTCATCATCATTTCAATCATCATGTCTTCTCTTGAAGAGAGACAGAGAGATGGGCCCTAATCCACTATGCTGGCCCAGTGCATATTGGTGAATGTCATTATGTCTTTAAACTTTTAAGGTTCTTGGACATACTTACCGGTTTCTTTACGATTTTTTCTTTCAACATTATTGAGCGATGGCATCGAAACTGCACAATAAACATAAGGAAACAATTCAAAATTATTTTCCAATCACCAAAAATGTCGTTACAAAAATTGTGAATAGGCACCACACTTGAAGTAATTTTATCGAATTCAAAGTCCATTCTGCTATACTCTCGGTCCGTTAAACCGTGATAAGTGCAACCAGTTACACGTAGACTATAAAATTATATGTGCTTAGTGGAAGCTCCCAGTAATGTGATGGGATACAAAGATAGGTCATTTGAGATAACAGCGCTGAATTGAAAATGGGTTTTGCTTTAGAGACTGAAATAACAAATTTGATATCAAATTTCAAAGTTTAGTGAAACGTGGATTCTAAATATAAAATAGGTACAAACGACTTTTATGCATCAACATGATTGGTATAAAAACAGTTTTACAACAAAATGCGTAAAATAGTTTCATTTTTTTTTTGTGGAGCAACGTCGTATTTATGATGAAATTTAGTAGAGAGGTACGTATTGCGCAGCGTGGATGGATTAAGGATGCTTTGCCTCAAGGCAAAATGTAAGTACTGAAAGAAAATTGCAGGATGCAGCTAGTTGACAATGAATAAAAAAAAGGGAGGGGGGGAATAGTGCAATAGAAATGCAGCTAGATACCCATAAAAGATTTTCCATTCGAAAAATAGGGGCCCTAAGGGGGTTGCAAGTTTATAAAAACCCTACACGTATGAAGTCGCGGGTAACAGCTGGTACCTACTATAAAAATTACAATTAGTACCAATTTCGTATAACGTTCATGTCTGGTTTCTACACAGGCTTGGTTGGAATGGTCGAGAGTGCGTTTTGCGGATGCTTTGCGAGTCCAGCAGAGAAAAGAAAGAACAAGGGTCGTTTCTAGAAGAAATTGTCAGAGCTACTTTCTCGTAAGTTATTGTTTTACTACATAATATTTACATTAAAATGGCACTACCAGATTCTGCCATCATCATTCAATACAAGGAGACACCTTCTTATGGTGGGAGTTCCATTCAGACGCATTAAGCATTTTCAATGCACTTGGAAGTCCACACTCGCTTGTTGCATTCCTTACACAGTACACACATTTGTTTTTTTTACCACGTACAATCCGAGGTTATTCAAAATAAATAAAAAACCGGACAAGTACGAGTAGGACTCGCGCTCTGAGGGTTCCGTTGGATGGAACCAACAGAGCACCGAGTACAAAAAAATAAATATTGAAAGCCAAACTTAACTTTGTAGTGGACAATAAGGTTCTTCCATGCATTCCAACTACAAAATGTAAGTTTGTAACAGCAAAACAATTATTTTTAAATTATATAATTTCAAATTTATGACTTTCGGATTTATTGCTTTATATGTCCTATGAGACCAAAAAATATTCCTCTTGCCAAATTTCATGATTCTAGGTCACCGGAAGTACCCTATAGGTTTTGATTCCCTTGTGAAATCGCAAAATATGCGACATATCTTCATATCATATCTTCATATCTCATATCTTTTGATCGCGTAAACTTACAAGTTTGGTTTTTTCACAGCTGAAAGAAACCGTAGATTTGAGTATTTGATATAAATTTCAATTTGATATCTTTACGTGTTCCTGAGAAAAAGGGTCTTGACAGATGGACAGACGGACAACAAAGTGATCCTATAAGAGTTCCGTTTTTTTCTTTTGAGGTACGGAACCCTAAAAAAAGAGAATAGGTAGAAAAAAAAACCTATTTCCTAAACAAGCGTGCTTCATTTTCGACCACATCTTTGCTTCCCAACAGGAAGGGATTATGGTCAAACGCATGCCTAGTCCGTTGTAAAAAAAAACAGAATGCCAACACTCCGTGCCCAATTTCAATTTATCTGACGTAAACATAGCATTAACGTTCTGAACATTGGCCTCCTCCTTAGAACTCTACAATTAACGACAACCTGCCATCTGCATCTACTGGAATGATGCCAATGATGACTGAAATATTATGATTTTCAGATTACCAAAGGGTCGTGAATTTGAAGTTGACCACCATAAGCTATACGACCAGGCTTCTGGGAGCCACGGGCACTGCAGCGTTCTTTACCCTGGCTGCAAAGATTTGCATGGACTGCAGCTCTACGATAACGTAGCGAGTAAAACGATTTAAATTGATGTTTTCGTTATTTTTTTATTGGTCCTTGGTCCTTTCGTCTCCTCCACCATAGCATGTGTCCTAATATTTAATTTATTACAAATAACAGCTTAGCGATGAATATAACTAATTACATAACACATACTGTAATAATAAATGTAATTGGCTGATAAATCTGAGATATGAGCGTTTAAAGTTTTAGGTGGGGATAAAGAGGGGTACTCTATAACTTTTTCGCAAAGCGTGTGTTAGTATCGCATTTGTATGGCACGGCTGAGGCGTGACGTCATAACTCGCTATAGTGCGCTCTCTGTCTAGCATTCAATCAAAATACTTATAACTTATTTATTTTTGAACTAATTTAAATTTGGTTTTCATTGATGAGCTCTATTTATGATCATCTATTTTATGAGGTAATAAAGAAATTTAGACATCATGCCTATGATTCAGATCTTGATGTATGGCTATCGTCATTCAATCGGCATAAGACGTATGGTCTAGAGTCGTTAAGTTTAATTTAGGTTAGGTCAGGTTACGATTTGGATTTTTTGTACACTATTATTATTTATTATGTCTTCTGTGCTATTATCAAGTAAAAGACTACATACTGTTTATCAGATGGCCTGGTACGCTTTGTAAATAGTGTGATGGGTTCTATGCTCTTTATTGTTTGTGGTTGTGCACAATAATTTTTTTATATACTAGAGACCTGTAAAAGACTCCGAAGTCTACGTACTATTTGACAGAACGCCTTGTACGTACGGTTTGTAAATCACGTGAGAGATTCCATGCTCTTTGTTGTGCTCTATATTATGCTAAAATAACTGACACCATGTATAACATGTAGATTTAATATTGTATGACGCCTACTTGCAACGTCCAAACGTGAGGGACTTTAGTTTGTAACATCATAATGCACCACTTTTGCTACAATAAATAACTTTTCATTACATTTTTTCATTTCTGAATGACGACATAAACAACTATTTCGCTTGATAGTAAGCGCATCACTAGTTGCAGCACCAATCGATTATTCAAAACTCGTTGGCTAATCTGCTGCTATATTTTTTTTTATGAAATATTAAATCTATTTATTCCTAGTAATTTCACTTCAAATATTATGTGTCATTATATTCACATATTATATTATACTAGCTGTTGCCCGCGACTTCGTACACGTAGACTTTCATATAAACTTTCAATCCCTTTTTGTCATCCTTAATTCGGCCCTTTCGTAAAATCCTTTAGCGGACCTCCACATCTTCTAAGGAATCTACTTGCCAAATTTCAGCTTCGTAGGTTAAGTGGTTTTCGAGATTTCGTGTTTAATGAGCGAGTGAGTGAGTAGATGAATTTCGCTTTTATATATATAGATTGTCATTTTATTACATGGCAGTAGGTACAAATACGTAAATATAAAAAAATAAAACGCAAGAACTTTTAATTCTCGTTACTAAATCACGTAAGTTCGGGTATAAAGTTCGACAATAAGCAGAGAATAATAATTAAAGAATTTTCTCGAAGTCAAGCTCTAACGCACAAACGATAAAGCTGGTTTTCTACCACAGAAGCTAAGCAATAAATAAATAAATATTCAGGACATTTTTGCACACACGGTCATCTGACCCCAAACTAAGCAAAGCTTGTGATATGGCTGCCAGAGATTGATATACATACATATATAGTTTTAAATACATACTTAAATAGATATTAACAGATATAGAACAAACACAAATGTTCATCACATAAATGTTTGTCCTAGGGAATTGAACCCACGCCCCCAAGCTCAGAAGGTAAGTTTACTACCAACTGGACCAGCGGGCTATCAAAATCAATCAAATCAATGCACAAAAGATGCTGACAAATAATCTGATATTTGCTTCATTCGATATGTATAGGTATATAAGGATTATCATCTCTGTATTTTGGTCTATGCCACACTGTGACCCGTAATCTGTAACCATATTTCTTTGCCAGCCGCACACCATAGCCACACAGACCACACGCCACGTGAAGTCTGGGTATATATAAGTCTGGAATTTTTGCTGGATTTTTTTAAATATTGACTTGTACTGTTGGCCTTTTGGGCTCTACAGCTTGACTGGACTAGTTAGCGAACGCAGAGTGCGTTCGGCATAACTTGGATGAGCATGTATTATTAATCTAGCGTTATATATTGTGCAGTTTAGCTCACATTGGTCATACAGCCTCACAACAGACAGTGCCGAAGCAAACTTGGTGTAGTTATTGTTTATGGTACTGGTCTCACGGTTGGCGAGAGAAAGATTAAGGGCAGTCTAGACGTCTGTACCTATCTCTTATTGGCACCGATGACTGTTTGTATTTGAAGCGTGAAATAGCTTTAATATAAAAGTAAAAGCCACTAAAACAGTGATGTTTGCTTAAGACAATAGTAAAGAATCTTGTTTTCCATATATAAATATACCATTGTTTTCGAAAGATTAATTATCTAGTATTAATAGAACACTGTTTTTAACTATCACTGTTGGTCACTAAAGTAATGGGGTAAGGTTGTGGAATGAGCTCATTCCATATTTATTTCGTCTACAACTAAAGTACCTATAGTTAAAAACCACAGCTGTTCATTCGGCAGACAAAATTAAAGGATTGCTAACAAAATGCTAAAAAGACTGAAGACATCCGCACTCCTCAAATTACTAGAGTAAATAAAGTACGCTCTTATGTGCAATTATGTTGGAAATATATGGATAAGGTAGATACAATGATTCATAATGTAATGTTTAATTTGTATTGCTTTTCCACTAAAATATTGTTCAAAATATGAAAATATGGTGGTCAACCTTTGTATTTAAGTGCCATATAAAATATCAATATATGCATTGTACGTACCAACGTTGTTTTTCATGAAGCATTTGATGGCATATCTTCGCAGCCTATGCTGGGAAACATAGGGATTATTATAGAGATACAGTTATATACTTATTAACGGGATATTACCATTGCTCCTATATATTTACTTAAACTAAATTTACTTGTTAGTTTTTCGACCGCACCCGCACACTTCAGTCTACCCGTGAACACGGTGCATGTAACTGCGCCGAATTAACACAACCTTTCACGATAAATATCCCGTTAATAATCGTATTATAGCTATTTATTACAAATGAAGAATAATATATATGTATTATTCATAATTTTACCTGAAAGCTGTTTTTTTGTTTGTTTGTTTTTAGCTGTTTTTTTTAAGCGCGCGCGAAAGCAAAGCAGCCAATGCAAAGCGAGACGCAGCCGCGTACGCGCATTCACCTTGAAAAAGACCGCCTAATGCGGTTGAAACTATAGTCGGAGTGACCGGCTTAATCTCTTACGTGAGTAATTCCCGTGTAATATAAATAAAATATGCTTTAAATGTTTATCGGGACTTATCAGTACGTATTATTTAAAAATTACTAAATAAAATGTTTAATAATATTTTGTTTTTGGTAAATAAAAATAAGGATGCCAAAAACTGCATAACTACGTTATACATTAATAACGAATTTTGACCACTATGGCACAAACGTTAAAAACTATTACGATATATTTTGTTAGTGAGGTGGATCTGGAAATTTCCCCAGAAGCCCAGAACATCAAATAACGTTAAAAACTGACACTAAACTAGGCAGATATGACATCAAACGTCAGCCAAAAGTGAAGTCCATATTAGTCCTTTCCTCCGTTTTTGTATGCCTTAACAGTGTACTTATAGTAAACAATCACGTGGATTTTGTTTACAATTGTAATGCATTGTCTAAATGTACGGGTTTGCTCGTCGTTGTATCACTTAACTTGTCAATATGGTTAGACAGTGACAAGATTTCTAACACACTGTTCAAAAGTTGCCCTTATTAGAGTGCCTTAAGCTCAGTTAAAATCATAAGTCCTCATAGGTTTTATTATTTTAAATAATCTGGTTCATTGTCAAAATCATTGTGTTTCTTTAGTTTTTGGTGTCTTTGGTTTTAAAATAGTGACAGTCAAATGAAACTATGAATTTATTAGGCGTGCTTCTCTTAGTTTTGGTGGTACAATGTGACTGCTTATCAAATTCTAGTGACAATCAGTGTTTGAATGTAAGGACTGATGTAGGGTCAGTAAGGAAACGAAGACACCTGACTTTTCCGGAGGCTACGAGTGTTGTGGTAAGTTTTTTTTAAATGATAAATGCAAGATGTAGTTTATTTTTATGCTATAGGTGGCAAACAAGTAGACGGTCCACCTGAAACAGTCACCATCGCTTATGGATACTTGTAACACCAGAGGCATCACAAATACGTTGCCGATCCTTTAAGACTCTATTAACTAGCCTTTTGAAGAACCTTTCTGTGAATCGCACAGTGTGCGATTTCGACTGATATAATGGATGAACTTATGGGTGGTCGTGGCTAGTACGATGTTTGAACCGTGACGCCGGCATCAGACCAAACAGTTCCTTAGAACACTCCCCGTTGCTAATGCGATAAAAGATTATTGTTTCTTTCGAACTCTATAAATAAATCTTTGAGTCACAAATGAATTGGTCCTCTAGGCAAGCATGCTAACAGCAGAATTCGAAAAACTCTTGTAAGATGAGGTCAATAGCAAACATTATATATTGCGAATTAAAGTTTAAAATAGTGTACTCTTAGAATGACTACTCAGAGAAGGTAAGTTTCCAAAAAACGCCTTCTCAAATCGTAAGCTACAAATTTGCTTTGTAGCTTACGTTTCGATTGGTATTTTAAACGATTTAAACAAGAAAATTAATGGATTACATGTGGAATGTCACACCATAACTCTTATGCTGCTTTTCTGATTTGTTGTGGTACGAATTCACCGCGCAAATTGTCATAGTAAAATTTTTATATATTTTTTGGTGTTATATATGACACCATTTGAATGTTCACTAAAGTTATATGATTATTTACGGGATATTTACCGTGGTAAGGTTGTGGAATGAGCTCCCGATATTTCACAACCTTACCGCGGTAAATATCCCGTAAATAATCATATAACTTTACCATTTGAATGGCTTACATTTTGCGAATATACTTGGTTTCTTTGTGTAGTTATTCTAAGAGTGTACTGTTATAAAAATTTGTCATTATTTTAAATGTTTTTAAACTCATTACGGCACCTATACAATTATTTAGTTACTATTCAGTTATTAAATGACTGCGGGAGTCGACGTTAGACAATAGGTATATTAGGTATGCAAGAAGAACTATTAATTTTCCTTGCATATTGTCAACAACAATTTGTTTGTTGAGAGTTGTTGAGAGAGAGAGAGAGAGAGAGAGTGAGGATGGGCAGTAATCCACCATGCTAGCCCTGTTGCTAGTGAACCTGCCTTCTGCGCTAGGGGCGTGGGTTCGATTCCCACCTAGGGCAAACATTTATATTTGTCTTATATCTGGGTGTTAATATCTATTTATATATAAAAAAGTATGTACGTATATCATCAGTCTTTGGCAGCCATAGTACAAGATTTGCTTAGTTAGGAGTCACTTGAACGTGTGAGCAAAAATGTCCCGAATTTTTTAAATTATATTTATAATATGTCTTTGAACTTTGAGGTTCTTGGACGTAACGGTTTCCTCACGATTTCAATTTGTTTTTTATGTCTGAGTAAAGAAACTACAAAATGTGTCACAATAACTCGTTCCAGCTCACAATATCCCTGGTAAAGGCGTTCATGACCCACGCTCCCTCTGGATGGAACATTGCTCTGGAGATCGATGTCCTCTTTCCGCTACCAGACGAGAAGTTCACCAACCGGTACTTCAGGAAGAAGCTGCATCACAAACAAAAGAGGGAGTTATGGGAGAAAGTACAGCATGCTTTGGATTTGTGAGTTACTTTCCGTACCTCTTTTTACCCACAAACACACAAATCAGCATCAATTAAACGTCCACTACTGGACAAAGATCTCCTTTTTAGAGCCTCTATTTACCAGATTACGGCAAACGAAGGGTTATGAGTTTGACCGTCTATGTAGGTATGTACCTATGTACTATGTATGTTCAATTTTTCATGTAACGTCTTCCCTGATCTGCTTATCATATTTTGACCAATGAGGTGTCTATCGAAGCGTCTTAATATTCCTCGTACTTCTCGTTGTAACTCCTCGTCACGACGTCACCCTTAAACCAATATGTATTATTATTATAAATATATATTATTATTATTATTATAAACCGATATACCGAGGTACTCACCGAGGTAACACTCGCTCCGGCGTAAGTTAATTCGAAAAATATAAAAATGGCAATAAAAGACCTGGAAGTTGCTGTACGTGACCTCCAGAAGACATTGGAACACATGTTGAACGAAATAGGATCCATGAAATCCGTGATAAGTGACCAGAACGCGAAAATATCGAAACAAAGTGAGATAATTTCAAGCCAAGTTGACATTATTAGGCAGTTAAAAGGCCTAGTTGAAGGTAATTCGCAGAAGTCCGCATTGAATTTGAGCTCGACGAGCACTATCTCCCCGGCAGCGCTGCAGCGACCGCTCCGCCAGGCGCGGTTAAACACAGCGGCTTCGAACGCTCCTGCTATTGGATACGCAGCGGTCACAAAAAAAGTAAGCGCTATAGCCGCTGCGAAAGCACGCTCAGCAGTCACCACCGAGACCACGACCGCTCCGAAGACGCCCGAGGTGAGTCAAACCGAACATAATGGGACGATGTCTAAAGCGCAGCTACACAGCGGCGTCAAAAACGCCGCGACACCACCTATAGTAAAAGACAAAGCAGGTATTCATACCTCTTCTGTAGCTGACAATAAACAAGACTGGCACGCCGTGACACGTAAACAGACAGGTAAAAAACAACGCCGTATACTGACAGGATCCGGAAAAACTGACGATGAGCTACAAACAGTAGAAAGACGCAAATACATTCAAACGTGGTCATTTAGACCTGACACGACTACTGACAACATTAGCAAGTATTTAAACAAGATTGTGGAATGTCATGAATATACCGTAGAAAAACGGGACATAAAAACTGACAAGCACGCAGCCTTTGTAATAGGTTTCCCGGAAAGTTTATATGAAAAACTATGTGACCCAGCGGCGTGGCCGCCTCGTGTAAAGCTGGCAGATTGGTGGTTTCGTAAGCAGCCCCGCGACGCGCGGGGCGAGGACTCGGCCGACGCAGCCAGTCACGCCGATGCACCACAGCGCGCACTTGTCTAGTGACTCAACCATGCCTGCCTTTCCCGCGCTGCCGCAGCCGCCGAGCGGTCAAACCCTTACAATATGTTACCAAAACATTGCTTCACTGGGAGGAGAAAAATCAACTCGTATGGAAGTATTACTGCAAAGTGAAATGAAGTGCCATATCTTAGCCCTGTCGGAACATTGGCTGTCGCAGTCTAAGCTCATGTCCATTAATATAGACGGCTATAAGTTAGCTTCAAGCTATTGCAGAAAAAATATACAGCATGGCGGATCATGTGTATTTGTTAGACGAGACGTTAAATGCGTTGAGAATGTAGATTTAGTGCAACTTTCGGTTGAAAGAGTTTGCGAAATATCAGCTGTAGATTTAATTGAATTCAATGTTACGATCATCTGTTTTTATCGTACAAACTTAGTAAGCGCAAATGATTTTTTAGAAACCTTGGAATGTTTGCTCAATAAGATCAATGAGTTAGAAATAGAATGCGTACTTGTAGGTGATTCTAACATTAACTTGTTGGAAACTGGGGTACAGTCAAAAAGTCTGTCTGTACTACTTGCGGTCCATGGCATGGTGAATAAGGTTGAGTTTCCGACCCGTGTCACAAGTACCACGTCGACCTGCCTTGACCACCTGTACACGAACCTACCAGAGGGTACAATCGTAGCGTCACCTCTCGTAACGAATTTGAGTGATCATCATGCTGTCAAGGCAGAGATGACATGGAGTAGGCTCGGGTCACGACCCACATTTAGTTACGTGAGAAGCTACAGCGAGACAAACAATGCAAATTTTGCCACATCCGTTGAAAGCATCGATTGGAGCGAGATAAAGACAAAACACACCTCGTCAGCTGACCTGGCTACTTCGATAATTAATGTAATTAAGACGAATTTTGAAAGTTGTTTCCCACTAAAGAAAACATTAATTAGCACCAAATTTGACTCATCCTGGGTTACCCAGGATGTAAAATTATTAAAATCATTATTATTTGACATAATAGATTTTGGAAAATCTAATCCTGACAATGATTTAATTAATGAAATTATTATTGACATAAAGAATAAATATGACATATTGATAAGAAATAAAAAATCTAGCTTCTATAAAAACAGTATAATGTCTAGCACAAATCAGTCCAAGGCCATGTGGAAGGTAGTAAACAAAGAACGGGGAAAAAATAATGCCTTACAGCTTGACGTAACCGATGTTATTTTGGACTCGAGCGGCTTAAAGTTTTGTACAAAAAAAGAAGCAGTGAACGCTATGAACTCTCGGTTCCTGAGTGCAGCGGCAGCGTGCGGAGCGCCTCGAGCCGACGTTAGTCGCGCACTCAGTATGCTGCGCGCTGCAAGACCGGAAGCTGACTGCTCTTTAAGGCTGCAACCTTTCAGCGCAGAAGAAGTGTTTCGTCTTATTACATCTCGCATTCCACCTAAGGCCTCAAAAGATGTATATGGCATAAATATGAAGCTATTAAGGACCGCTTGTTATCCCCTATCTCCAATACTAGCAGAACTATTTAACCGTTGCATGAGCCAGGGCACTTATCCTGTTCCACTTAAAGTCAGCAAAGTCACTCCTATTTTTAAAGGAAAAGGAAAAAGAGAAGACATAGATGGGTATCGGCCGGTATCTATAATTCCTGCAATAGCAAAGGTCTTTGAGAATGGACTGAGTAGTCGACTTGTGAGCTTTCTAACCTCGACGAATGTACTCTCTGACAGGCAATACGCGTACAGGGCAGGACGTTCAACTACGTCTTTGGCACGCGAACTAATTCGGAGAATTATGGCAGCACGTGATCGTAGACCAAAGCTACAGGTCGCTGTTTTGTGCTGCGACCTCTCGAAGGCCTTTGATGTCGCAGACCACGCAGTACTCGCAACAAAACTGCGACACTATGGAATAGCAGGTACCCCGCACTCCGTTTTCAAAAGCCTGTTACAGAACAGAGCACAAATTGTCATTGGTGATGCAGGCAATGAAAGATCCGATCCATTGAGCTCAACCATGGGCGTGGCCCAGGGATCATCTGTATCTAACCTGCTGTTCTCGTTGCTTTTGAATGACTTGCCTGACGCGGTGACAGCGGCTGAAATCCTTATGTATGCCGATGATGTAGCAGCAATTGTCACCGCGCCATCCCAAGATCGTTTGGAGCAAAAACTAAATGAGGCAGCATCACAGCTCGCCGACTGGTTCAGCTCTAATGGGTTAGCGCTGAACCTCAAAAAGACCCACTACCTCCATATCAATTTGTCAGGTCATAAAACCAGGCCTCTAACTGTCTTGGTCGGAGCTACGGTCTTGGACCAGGTGAACACAACCACGTTTCTCGGCTTTGAGGTCGATTCAGGCCTAACGTGGGAGAACCATGTTGACAGGTTACGTGGAAAGATCGGAAGTGCATGCTTCGCATTGCGGCGCGTGGCTCGAGTCGTGTCGGTGGACGTGGCCCGCACCTGCTACTTTGCTACAGTGCACTCACCCATACAGTACGGTGCGGAGCTGTGGGGAAGATGCGCAGAGTGGGAGAAGGTCTTTCGACTCCAAAAACGCGCCGTACGAGCAATTGTGGGAGTAGACCAGGAGACCCACGCAAAACCATATTTCAAGAGCTTAGGAATTCTTACACTGCCATCAATAATTATATTGCAGGTGGCAATATACGTAAGAATAAACCTAAGCTCTTACGAGTTGCGTGGTAAGTACCATAACTACTCCACAAGCACTGCGGGTCGTCTCGCCGGCATCAGGCGAACGCTGACCAAGTCAGACAAGCTTACTCATGTCATGGGCCCCGACGTGTACAACCACCTCCCAGAACATGTCACTGCAGCTCCTAGCCTACAATGTTTCAAATCACGCTTACAACGTTGGCTTGTTGAGCAAGCATTCTACAATTACAATGAATTCTACAAATTTTTGTGCTAATTTTATCTACTAAGTAGTATTTTTTTGTAATTCATTACTATATTATTTATTATTTTTAATCTGACATGTAAATTGGCTTTATGAATTAAATGACTATGACTATGACTATGACTATTTTTGACTTAATTTCGCAAGTAATATTAAAAATATTTCCGCCATAGGTCATCGAGGTAGTCATTCCATTACGTCGTAAACTTTGGTAAAGGCCACAGGCGGCGTTTCCAAAAATTCTTTTTTAAGACGAAATATGCTTCAAATTTGACGATTCGTCCTCACGAATATTCAAAAGTAGACCTTTAAAATCGAATATTTAATTCAGATGTGTTCACCGATACACGATCTAAGAAATTTGGCTCGATAGAAAAAAAATCGTAAACTTTCCTAAAAAACACCCGTTTTTACGTTCCTTTCGATGGATGGAATCAACTTCATTCAGTATCTACAGAAGATATGTTTATTAAAAAAATTGTGTGTAAACCTAACAATAATTCAAATACTTAAGTGATCGCAGTTTTTTGTAAAAGCGTAAGATTATTTGTAGATCATAAAGAAAAAAAAAATGAAAATATATGAAAGCGCGCACGCCGAGTATGCAAGCATTACTGTCAAACAAGTGTACGTCCGTCTCTACCATTTCGCCTCTGCCAAGGAATGGAATGCACTCTCTGCTTCGGTATTACCCAATGACGATATAAGTTACCTAAGCACCCAGGGCGTTTACCCGAATTGCGCAGGCTCGAATCCTCATAATCATTATCAGCCTTTCATGTTATCACTGCTAGGAGACAGGTTTTCTCTCAGAGAGAAAATGGACCTTAAGCCACCATGCTGGCCCAGTGCATGTTGGTGGATGTCATTTATGTCTTTGAACTTTTGAGGTTCTTGGACATACCAGGGGGTCTAGACAAGAGCCACACACTGTTAGCGTTCAGGCCTGCGGAAAGATGAAATTGTATGAAAATGACATTGACAAAATGACATTAGCACGAGATAAATTATCTGAAGCTAATGTCATTTTCATACAGTTTCATCTTTCCGCAGGCGTGAACGCTAACAGTGTGTGGCTCTTGTCTAGACTCCCTGTTTCTTCGCTATGTTTCCATGAGACAATGTTTCACGATCTTGTTTTGTTTGTTTGTTGAGTTTTTATGTTTGAGGCTCGAATCTTGCTGATGTTTTTTTTTTAATTGTCCATAACATTTAAAATATTTCTACGTCAATAGCGTTTTCTTCTTTATTTTGCAGTTACAATATAAACGGCCGCTCCTGCATCATACGCGGGATCTGCGAGTCGAAATCTTACCTCGCGCCGCCTGGGAAGTCCCTTGTACATGACATACTAAGAGTTGTGTTCACGTAAGTAAATAACATATAAAAATATCCTATTTCGTTTTCATGGTTCAAAATGTAGTTTTTTCAATGTAAATCTAAAACGTTACGGCCAAAGAAAAGCAACTAATCTAATAAACACACAACATTAAATAGAAAATAACAATTATAATTTCGTTTCCCGCTAACTGCAAGAATGGTCGCAACCGGAACCACACGGGCAAAAGTTAAATTGATTCCGGAATAGAAAATTAAGCTTCAGAGTTTTCTATTTGTGCAGCAAAATTTGACAGCAATGATTATATTTATTAATAGTTCATTCTAAATAAGGTATATCGTCACCTTAGAGTGAAAACCTCGGGAATGCAATTTTGGTCATTTCCTTATTAATCATAATCATAATCTTTATTTGGCACAAGGAAAAATATAAACAAAACAATTGAATCCACTGGCTCCGAACTAGTAAAAAACTGCGTTTCGGAAGCCATTGGCTTCTCCCAGTATTTAAAAATTAAATATTATGTCTTTAATACATTTCTGGGAAGAAAACCTCGCAAATACAATACAATACAAAAACTCTTTATTAAAACACCACAAAACAAAGATAACATAAAAATTACAACAAAAATATTATCTAGGCTTTTAACAGGCGGCCTTATCGCTTAAAGCGATCTCTTCCAGGCAACCGTGCACGGAAAGGAATTATATTTAATAATGTGTGGCCCAAAGCATGTATTAATAAGGAAATGACCAAAATTGCATTCCCGAGGTTTTCACTCTAAGGTGACGATATGTGGTTTCTCACTATGGACCTCATAAACAACGTTTCTCTACGAGAAATGAGGAGATCCGTAGACGAACGAAAGTTACCGATATAGCTCACCGGATTAGCAAGTTGAAGTGGCAGTGGGCAGGGCACATAGCACGCAGAACAGATGGCCGATGAAGCCAAAGGTTCTTGAATGGAGACCACGGACCCGTAAGCGCAGCGTAGGATGTCCACCCACAAGATGGGCAGACGACCTAAAAGAGGCTGCAGGGAAACGATGGATGCAGGCAGGCCGCTTCCAACCGGCCTTTTTGGAGATCGATGGGGGAGGCCATAAATGTCTAGCAGTGGACGTTCTACGGTTGAAATTATGATGATGATGAAATAAGGTCTATTAATGGTCCAGTTCTTCCACCTTAGGTTACACTTACTTAAATTAAAACTGTAATAGCTGTTTAGAGCTATTTTTATTTTAGTGAGGTAGATTTAAAATACTAAGGATTTAAGTGAGCATCAACACAGGGTTACATACATACAGGGTTAGTACATCAAAATTTCGTTCGTTTGTGCGATGAACATTTGTGTTTGTTCTATATCTGGTTGTTAATATCTATTTAAGTATGTATTTAAAAATATATATGTATGTATATCAGTCTCTGGCAGCCATATCACAAGCTTTGCTTAGTTTGGGGTCAGATGACCGTGTGTGAAAAAAATGTCCCGAATATTTATTTTATTTATTTATTTATTTAAAACAAACAACTTTTATTCTGTGCACAAATGCACAGAGGCACAGACAGAAACGTAATAAGTTGTAATAAAGAATAAACAGGGTTAAAGACCGATACACGCATCATTCACGCGGATTTCATACACCCCACGTCACGCCTGCTGATGTGAACCGGTCAATGAACTTGTTTTTGTTACATTCTAGTTTCTTAACCCTTATAATGGTGTTATTTCCTAAATTCTCTTCTATTCCAGAGCTTCTGATCGTGATGAAGAGTTTATAGAAGAAATGAAGGGATACTACGACTTTTCAGATCTGAATTTTTGCGATCGCAACAATGACTGCCCATTTTCACTTTTAGATTTTGTATTAACTTTAGGTAAACAATAAATGAATGTAATATAAAATAGTAATTTTTGGTTTTTGCCGATTCTACACAATTAGCAGTAACTTGGGCAATAGGCATGTGTCCTAATGTTTAATTTATTACAAATTAGCGATGAATATAACTAAATACATTGCACATACTGGAAAATAATTTGAATTGGCTGATAAATCTCTGAGATATGAGTATTTAAAGTTTTAGGTGGGGATAGAGAGGGGATGTTATATCCCTTTCTCGCAAAGCGTGTGTTAGTATAGCATTTGTATGGCGCTCCTGAGCCATGACGTCACGGATCAGTATAGTACGCTCTCTATCTAGCATAAAAATAAAATGCTTAAATCTTATTTATTTTTGAACTAATTTTAATTTTGTTTTTGTTGATGTGCTCTATTTATGATCAACTTTTTTATGAGGCGATAAAAAAAATTGTCATCATGCCTAAAAGTGCAAAACAGAATTTGAATTTAATTGTAATGAAATACTTTTAACGGAATTTTATCTATTGTATTTTATAGTGTTATGTGTGTTTTTCTATATAAAAAGGTGGATTGTTCATTTTAGTCATCATCAGCCTGATAGCGTCCACTGTTGAACATAGGCCTCCCCCTTAGCTTTCCACACTGAACATACCTACCGTACACAGCCTGCCATCTGCATCCACCGATGCCCGCGATTTTCACGATGTCGTCGATCCATCTAGTGGGAGGCCTACCTACGCTGCGTTCCGGTTCGTGGTCTCCACTCAAGAACCTTCCTTCTCCATCGGTTATCGGTTCTTCGAGTGATGTGGTCTGCCCAGTGCCACTTCGACTTACAAGTCTGAGCAGCTATGTCGGTGACTGTGGTTCTTCGGCAAATATCCTCGTTCTGGATTCTATCGCGCAAAGAAACTCCGAGCATCGCTCTCTGCATTGCCCGCTGTGCGACTCGAGTGCGAGTTTTGAAAAGGCCAGCAGAGACTGCGTCTCATAACCATATGTCATAATTTACATACCATATGGTACCATATTTGCTATATTTGGTATGGTACCAAACACTCAATCGGGTCGCGGAGAACATTGACATTTTCCACTGTTCACAGAGCGAGTTCGTAAGGGCTGCACTTTATAATTTATGTTATTCTGATGCTGTGGACTAATTTTATATGTATATTTTGTTGACTAATTCATTGATGTATATTTAAGTTATTGTAATTCTTATGACTAACTCTTAGATGGATGTATAATTTTTTTATTGTAATTCTTTTAACTAATTCTAATTCCTATATTAATGATTTAACTACTCTATTGTATTAGGAATCAACCTGTAATGATAGATGTAATGTTTTAATAAATAAATAATAATAAAAAATTAATAATAATAAATAATAATATTTTGGTACCGGAGCCCAAAACACGCTTTGGACGTAGCGTCAATAAAGTTATGTAAATAATTTATTGAACATAGTACTTACGCGCAAGTTACAGCATATCGTGTGCATTGGATTATCTTAACCCTGACCAGAGGTTTACTTGGCCATGACTTATTTTGCTTAACTATGACTGACTGAATTGTTTGACGATTTCTTCAAGTTCAATACTTAAAAAATATTAAACTTATATGTATATTTACGGGATATTTACCATGGAAAGATTGTGAAATGCGCTGCCGATATTTTGGCGCAGTTACATGCAACTTTAGTGAACAACCGTGATAGTTTAAAACATTGTTTTGAAAAATGCTTCTTTCTTTTTCATAATATTGTACTTGACACTGGCTAAATAGACAAGATGTATGGAGCCAAAAAAAGATAAAAAAGGACGATTGCTATCATAATTAAATTACGGCAAAAATTACAGCGGAAAATACAAAAGGGCCGGTTTAAAATGAGATTTGATTGAAGTATAAAATTTGCTTTGTGTCGAATCATATCGCGAAAAATATGTACGCACTTGAATGTACCTTGAAGTCAAGTAATATCAAAAAACTTTATACATAATCAAGGAAAATATTTTCAACTACGAACTAGAGACGAATTTGAATTTTACCAATACGTGTTAGAGAATAAATTTAAGTAACAAAAAGTAGGAATTCCACAGTTGTTCAAGATCGTGACGAAGCTAATGAGAAGAGACAGCAAGTCTTGCTCTAATTCTTTGACACAACATCCCGGGTCAGCGAACACGGCGCGTTCACGAATCAAGGTGTGTAGCAATAATATGGATAAGACCTCTGACTCAGACAATTCTTGGAAAAATGTTTAACTTTGAATGACTTCTATTTAGGAATCATGTATAAAGGTAGGGCTGGCGCGGCCGCCAATTCGGCAGAGCACCACAAGCGACGCAAATATGCTAACCTCGGCAGTGGTTACATATTTGAGGCGTTTGGGGTCGAGACATTGGGCCCTTGGGGACCGGGAGCTCACCTCATTTTCAAAAATCTTTTAGAGCGCCTGGTTAATGCGACGCGTGACCAAAATGCTGGCGTGTTTCTGGCTCAACGCATTAGCAGTGCTATTCAACGTGGTAATGCCGCCAGCATGTTGGGTACGCTGCTAACTGGTAGTGGGCTTGAGCATTTGGATTGTTTTCAAGGTGTTTTGAGAAATACTAAACAAGTGACGACTGCCGAATTCAATACCCGTTGACTTTGACTGTGACAATGACTACGACTATATGACTATGACTATGACTATATGACTTATGTTTTTTTTAATTGTAATTGACATTATCTAAATAAAGTGAATCCAAAATCAAAATAAAAAAATAATTTCCACTAAACAAAACAAGAACACGTGGAATTACGACAAATTAGAAATAGACTAGAAGTAGACGAACATGGAATGGACGAATTAAGAAGTGGACTAATAAGTAGACGAATACGCAATGGACAAATTCGGAAGTGGACGTCTCAGGAATTTGTAAAACGACAACTTAGGAAAAGAACTTGTTAGGAATGGACGATTTAGGAAGTTGACAACTTTGGAAATGGACAAGTTAGGAAGTGTACAAACTTGACCGGAGGGAGATTTTTTAAAGTATTGGGTCCCAGTTTAATTACCTGAAATAAATCAATTTTAACTATTATAATTTGGCTCTAGACGTCTTACCTACATAATAAACAGTGTAAAGTATAATTTCATTTCAATAGTTTAATTTTCAATAATTTAATTAGCGGAATGATATCGCCGAACGATTCTTTCATAACAATTCTAACGATACAGACTCACTGACCAGTGGGAGTAAAATGATTGATTATGATGATATAACCAACGTCGCCATTATGAAACAAAACATATTAATTAATCTGTCTGAAAATCTGTCCGATCCAAATTGAATTTTACTCGAACAAACATTACAATGGAATAATGCACTGAAGTTTCTATAGTCTTCTAAAAATTTGACAATAAATAGAGCCGAGCACTTTAAACAAGAATGAAATGTGTTCAAAATATTATAATACTTTATTATGCACAACTAGAAAAACAGAAAATTAACGAAAACTTAAATAAACTAAAAACTAAAACTTAAAATAACTAAATACAAACTAAAAACGTAAACTAAAAGACCATTAGTGGAGGGAAAGGTCCCCAGAATGCTGGCAGCATTGCCACGTTGAATGGCAATGCTCAATTTCTGGGCGAAATAGAAGCCAGCATTCTGGAATAATAATAGCATTTGTTCAAAATTAAGTAAGATATAAGTATTTAATGTTTTGCTAGACAGAGAGCGCACTATACTTACGAATAAAAACATGTCATGTAAGTAATCCATACAAACTCCATACTGAAACTCACCTTGCAAGAAAGGGACAGAGCATCCAGTGGCGTAGCTAGGTAACCAAAGGCTCTGGTGCAAAAAAAGAATCGGGGCCCTATCTGAACTGGTTAGGTTTTATCAATTATAAATATATATTTATCTGGTTGTTAATATCTATTTAAGTATGTATTTAAAAACTATATATGTATGTATATCAGTCTCTGGCAGCCATATCGCAAGCTTTGCTTAGTTTGGGGTCAGATGACCGTGTGTGCAAAAATGTCCCAAAATATTTATTTATTTTATTTATTTTTATTTATTTATATGAATACTTTAAGGCGAAATGGTAGAGAACCGTACACTTGTATGACGGTAATGCGACGTGCGCGCTTTCAAATATTTTCAATATTTATTTTTTTCTTTTTTTTTCTACAAATAATTTTACGCTTTTACAAAAAAAATGCGATCACTAAACTATTCGAATGATTGTTAGGAAAACACAATATTTTTTTGATAAAAATATCTTTTATAGATTCCGAATGAAATTGATTCAATCCATTGAAGGGAACGTAAAAACGGGTGTTTTTTTAGGAAAGTTTACGTTTTTTTTCTATCGACCCAAATTTCTTTAATCGTGAACACATCCGAATAAAATATTTCAAGAACATTTATTAAACATAAAGAAATAATGTCAATTAATTGATTTTAAAGGTCTACTTTTGAATATTCTTGATGATGAATCGTCAAATTTGAAGCATATTTCGTCTTAAAGATGCAAAGCTATTTATTAGGTACATGTGTTTGTATGAGTTATATTCTGAAAATGGGAGAAATTTGATTTGAATTTTTTTAATTGATAATTATTGTATTTTGTGGTTGGAAGGAACCCGCAGTGCGCGAGCCCGACTCACACTTGGCCGGTTTCTAATTGTATTCCACACTATTCCATTCCTGTTATATAGTATACACCAAAGGGTCGTGTGGTGTTAAGGCACGCGCACATACTTGTCAAAATACAATGCATGCTTGGATGGAATGCGTGACATACAAATGAGTCGTTTGTAAGCAAAAGACCGCAATTATAAGGAGGAAAATATAATTATTATTGTACCAAGTTGCCTTTTGAAAATGAAACCGGCCAAGTGCGAGTCAGGCTCACGCACTGAGGGTTCCGTAACACCACAGAAATACTAAGAAATTAAATGATAAGGCACAAAAAAGTAGTGCAATATGACAACATCACGCCCAGGTGGTCACCTATCCCAGTACCGACCGCATATACGAGAACCCGTGGTGACCAGTTTGTCACTGATTCGAACTTGGCCAGAATTTATATTTTGTATTTTTAATTTAGAGTGTGTACTTACTATAATCATGCCAAGTTTGACGCTTGTACGTATTGCCGATTTTACACGAGAGCAAATAAAATAATATGGATAAAAAAATAAACGTTTGTTGTGTGGAAGCCTCCCTTTAATTTTTAATTTTTGACCTCTTGACATTATTATTATTTAGTTAATTCGCCGTAACATTTTATATTTAGTGAAAATTTCAACTGGCTATCTAAGATACAGACATTAAAAGGTAGAACAGACCAGACATACAGCGTGGGCTTAGTAATAGGGTCCCGTGTACCCGTTGTGTACAGAACTCTGAAAAACTGAGAAATAATTTTAGGGCTCTATTGTACATTATGGTTATCAGTTTTGAATCAATTGCTTTTATTGCCGTATATAATTTTGCAGGATACTGTTTTTCCGTCTAATGGTGATTTTGGAGACAAATTGCGAAGGTTGGCAGTCAGCTCAGTATATTTTTGTTCATGATCTTGGCAAAGCAAAAGAGTTCGGCGGCGTTTGGAATTCCTGCTTTTTTTATCATTATTAGTTGTAAAAGGTCGTATCTGTCATGTCTACGCACATGTCCAAGATAAGCGCAAAGTAGCCTAATTTTGCGCTGTTTGGAGGTTTGCAAATGCTTCATGTAAAGATTTAAAAAAACAACAGAATTCTAAAATTTTGAAAAAAATATTTTTGTATAGCTCTAATGTAAAAACGGTAATACTTAAGTCATCATCATCATCCAGAAGACGTCCGCTGCTGAACATAGGCCTCCCCCTTTAACCTCCACACTGAACGACAGCCTGCCCTTTGCATCCACTGGATGCCAGCGACTCTTACTATGTAAACTTAGGTACAAGCGTCAAACTTGGCTTGATTATAGTACACACTCTATAATATAACAACAAATAATAAATAATGGCCAATTGCGAGTCGGTCGGTTTTCGTCCCCCCTTTAGTTTTTACTTTTTATTTATTTATTATAAAAATTATTATAATTTTTTATTTATTTCATAGTTAATCCGCCATAACATTACATATTCTTTGTAAAACTACCTACCTTATCTATTACGGTTCGAAAGATACAGCCAATAATAATAAATAGGTAGAACATAAAACACTGTTTTAAACTATCACGGTCACGGTCCCGTAAATAATCATATTATAACTTTAGGTAGAAAATAGGTATAGGAATAGGTAGGTGGTAATATGTTAATATAAATTAATAGGTAAGACGGACAGACAGACATCGTAGGCTTAGTAATAGTGTCCCGTTTTTACCCCTTGGGTACGGAACCCTAAAAAACTCTCAGGCGAAACATCCATTTTCCTCATCTTTCACGCGTTTGATCACGCACTATCCACGGAAGCTCAGTGAGTATCCGGCCTAATCCAAAAATCGCTTGTCACTTCATGACATCACAAATTCTTTATTACAACCGTAGTAACAGTTCAGTAAACGCGCAGAATGATCTATTTCAATAATTGTGTACTGGTGGTGATATTTCTCGCTGTAGGGAGAGGTGTTACGTTGAATACATCGGTGGACCATTGTCCTAATGTGAAAAATCCTATTAGTTCTATGAGGAAAAGGAGGCATATTGCGTTTCCTGATGGGAGCACTATTTCTGTAAGTACCAATTTTTTTATGTAATAGCATACTACCGACGTTTTCTTGCAATTTTTGCTAGTAAATACTTTTTTCACAGTTCTCATGCCAATAAAGCATATTTATCAAACTTTTCAAATGTGTTTGTGTTTCCTTTAAAAAAAAATTAATAATAGGCTTTTGTTTGATCACCATCTAGCATGATGTTTAGCGATGATGCGGTCTACGTTGAAACACGCTTGCCTAGAAGAAACCGAAACTATTTACTATTTGGAATCTTGCTTCCATTTTCCAGAAACTTTTTCCTTCTGTAATAAACTTAGTTGCTGTGTGCAGTTCAATTGGGTATAGTTATTACTTAATACTTAGGATTTAAAATCTGTATCTACTAAATATATATGTAAAGGTAAATACTAATGAGATAATTAAGTATGAGAACAATTTAGTCGATATAACTTATAATTTTACTAAATACATACATTTATTTACAAAAAAACACATACAAAGCTAAAATCAAAGTACAATACTTTTAAAATTAAACAGCATTTATAGCAGGAAAAAAATAGATTACTGCAGTGCTTGTCGACAAAATGTGCAGCCCTATTTATTTGGATTTCTGTCTACCAGAGCGAAACCCGTAAATAGCGTGTTTGATGTATGAGCTATACCTACTTAAAATTTCATTTTAGGCTAAGTACTCATTTTATTTGAATGGAAAACAATCAATTGCTAACCAACACAGTTGACATGACTTAAATTGTAACACAAAAACAAATAAGGATAATTTTTTGAAAAAAAAAACCGACTTCATGACTATGCCTATCATTTACAAACTGAAACTAAAAAGAAGAAAATAATATTTAAATAACTTCAAAGAAATGAGCATTAGAGGACAATCAACGAAATTATGATTACATATATTACCTACTTATATATTTACAATTTATAATCAGTTATTTTTGGAGTCGGTTAAAAACAAGTTTTCACTGCAAATGCCTCGTTGCAACTTGGGCATAGATAAATAAATAATATTCGGAAAACAAACATTTCATGTCCTTAATAAGAGATAATAAGTTAATTACCAGAGAGAAAAATAACGAATAACAGTCAAATTATAATTATATAAAACCCAAAACAAATTCAAATAATATTTCTTAGATATTTTATATTTAGTAAATTTTTTAAACTTAATTTTAATTTTATATTGTATCAAATATGGGTGTATGTGCTTCAATAAAACCTTTTATTATTTATTAAAATTTAATCTAATTATTAGTGTACACAATAAAGAGTTTCTATCTATCTATCTATAAATAGGTATATATTTTTTTTTATCTTTCACAATTTGTATGTTTGTCATATTATTAGTTGCACTAAATAGTTTTGCAACAATTGCCTGAAAGTTTAAATGATTGTGACCACAATGCCAAATATAAATTTCTTTCATAATTTTTGGGAAATATGTAATAGGCCGAAATGCTTGCCCATATTGCCATATTATCCAATAAGCAAGCATTATTCAGTACAAAATGCAGGCCAACCTTTTTGGCATAAGCATAAATCTCATAATTCTGGACATTGTCCGTCTCAGGCCAAGCAAACAATAGATTCAGAAAAAAATAACTGCCCACAGTTGGCCCTAACATCCGTACAATGAGAAAAATATATGTTCTCTCACAGAAATGAGCTTGGGTTTGTTCAGATAATAATATATTGTTTTATATTTATCTTCTCTACAAATATTTACCAAAAATATATTTATAGTAATCGATGTGCTGGTGAGTTCTTTGTATGTTAATGTTTTTCTTTTAATTTCCTACTATTTGACTCTTGATGTGATTAGTCCATTTTTAGGGTTCCGTACCCAAAGGGTAAAAACGGGACTCTATTACTAAGCCTACGATGTCTGTCTGTCCGTCTGTCTGTCTGTTTGTCCTATCTATTAACGGCTGTATCTTTCGATCAGTAATAGATATCCAGTTGAAAAATTCACAGAATATGTAATATTACGGTGGATTACATAAGAAATATTATAATAATAAGGGAAAAACTAAAAGCGAAAGGAGGGAGTTGTATGGGAGGTCCCCCATACAGCAAACATATTTTTTTAAATCTATTTTTGTCTTAGCTCGAATGTAAAAACGGTAATACGTATAAGCGTCCAACTTGGCATGATTATAGTTCATAGTCTAAAGTATAACAAAAAATAATAAAAAATGGCTATATGCGAGTCGGTAACAAATCTGTTTATTACCAAGTAATAACTGGTAATTTATTTATTTAGATGACCTTATTGGAAACTTCACAGAATCGAAATGCCATATTTTACTAATTAGCAATTGCTTCGATTATTTTGGAAGGCGTTAAGATTAAACAATAACTGGTAATACGGTTACTTGGACGACCTTATTGTATTTTGTGGTGGTACGGAACCCTCAGTGGATGAGCCCGACTAGCACTTGGCCGGCTTATTATCCATTTCAATACTAACATTTCAGATGACAACGTCAATAGTCAAGACGTTCATGACACACGTACCATCAGGCTGGTACATGGTCATCGAAGCAGACCTGGCCTACCACCTGCCGGACTCCAAGTTCATCAGCGCTCAAACTAGGAGAAAGCTGCACCACAGGCAGAAGCGAGAGTTCTGGGAGACGCTGCACAATGCTTTAGAACTGTTAGTTATTTTGTTACCTGATTTTCATTCTTACCCAACATGGAACGGAATATAATTATGTATTTGGGATACGATTTGTGTTAGTGGGTGTGTTTGTATGTCTGTTATAGTATAAACATGAAATCTTTGGTATGTTACAATTTTTCTTCAAAACGGGTCGATAGGATTGTTTTTACAACTTTGAGCTGCCTTTCCAGATGAAAATAAATATATTTAGAGATAAGAAATATTAAAATATATCTGACAATTACTGAGACGTGGTCCTTAACTGTTGGCCTGTTGGAAAAACTCAGAGTCACACAGCGGGCAATGGAGAGAGATATGCTTGGAGTTTCTTTGCGGGATAGAATCCGGAACGTGAATATTCGCCAAAGAATCAGAGTCACCGAAATAGCAATTAAAATTTGCAAGTTGAAGTGGCAATAGGCAGGCAACATTGCTTGGGGATCCGATAACCGATGGGGAAGAAAGTTTCTTGAGTGCAGACCGCGAACTGGAATACGCAGCGTAGGTAGTCCTCCCACTAGATGGACCGACGACATCGTGAGAGTTGCAGGCTGCCGTTCAGTGTGGAGGTTACAGGGGGAGGCCTATATTCAGCAGTGGACGTCTTCTGGCTGATGATGATGATCTGACAATTGAGTCAACCTTTGATAAAATCCATTCTTTAGTTGATTAGTTGCCGAAACCTAAGATTTACTGTTTTCTCTTCACCTTCATTGGCTTTTGTTGTTCACGTTTCGTTGTTTACAAAACAATTTCTTGTGACATCTTGTGTGAAAAATACACACATAAATACGGCGTTGTCCAACCTAACACTTTTAGCGTCTATTTCAGGCCTCACTAAAAATATAATTCTACATTATTTTTAAACAAAATCTTATTATTTACTTTTTTTTTTTTTTTATTTTTTTTTTTTTTTTTTTTTTTTTTGATGTTAAATAATATTTTATTTATAATTTGTTTTAATTAAAAAACAAAAACTTAAATTAATGACTAAAAACTAAAACTTATAATAAAATCTAAACAAACTACCTACAAATTAAAATATTAAATACAAACTAAATATTTAAAATAAATAAAAAATATAACGATCAATCAAATAACCCGCCCCTAACTGTACCTGGTGCAAAGGTGCCCATAATGCTAGCAGCATTGCCACGCTGAATGGCTATGGCCAACCTTTGCACCAGGTACGAGCCGGAGCGAGGGTCGTTATTTTTTTCCCTCAACCTGCGCCCCAACTCGCCAATGAAGCTTCTGGCTTCAGTGGCCCAACTGCCCATGGTCTCCACGGCAATCGGTACAAAAATGTAATGTGGCACCATAGCTGCATACTTCAGCCGCTTCATGCAAGCGGCATTCTCAGCTGCAGCTGCTGGGGAGTGTACCGTACGACCTAGGTGGGTGGCAGCTACCGTGCTGACACAAGTAGCGTCCCACACCAAGCACTTGCCGTTTTTCCACGGTACCAGTGTCAAGCCGTCCGGTCTCTTGCCATCCGATCTGCAAAGACCAGGTGGTTCAAGCACACAAGGTATGTTAGCTGAAACAAGGGCTCTCCGAACTATGTCATTAAGGGCATGGTGACGAGGAAACCTACCTGAGCAGCGACGACAACTCAAAGCGTGATGGCCATTAGCCTCCACCATGGAACCGCAGATGCATAAGTGTGGTTCACACACCTTGCAGCCCAGACGGAAGGCCACAGCCACGCGCAGTGAGTCGTCGTCCATTAAAGTGCCCAAGTGAGGTGAGGGCAGCGCGTATAACCATGCCCCGGATTCAGACTGTGACACAGCTCTGAGTCTAGCCAAGTCAGCGCCTGTGGAACTCTCCAACAACTGCTTTTGTATCCGTTTTGCCCCAATGTCATCCCATGCACGCTGAACATCCAATGCCGCAACCGGGCTGGATGCGCCCGTGTTGAGGGCCAACCAGGCTGACACAGCATCTGAAACAAATGGAATGCTCGCCCCGACACCATTGGAATGTAGTATTACAGTGACAAGGTCTGCTACTCCATGAGCCGATGCCAAGAAAGCCGGAAGGCCTACATCACGTGCGCACCTCAACCCAAGACCCCCATACCGGATTGGGAGAGCCGCCTGAATCCACTGTGTTTCGTCAAGGGAGACATTCAAAACAGTCTCGACCGTTGACTTTAAAACTTTATCAAAGCAAGCAATCTCACCAGGACAGATCCAGGTAGGGGCGGTCCGCAAGAGATAAGTCATTTTGGGAAGGGCAAAGCACGTGCGCAGCAAAACAATCGCAACATGCGCTGAAAGACCTCTGAGGCGCTCCTGAGCGTTAAGGAGAAACTCTTTATGGGAAGTTAGTGCGGCAGGCAATCCTTCAAGGAAAATAGGAGACCCTAGAAGGGTGAAAGTATTAGGAGTAAGTTCCTTGAGGCCTGGTAGTAACGCACTAAAGCGTGAAAAGTGTATGCGAGCTCCAGCACCACAGGGAAAGTATTCGCATTTAGAGGGATTTACCTCCAGACCTAGTTCTTTCAGGCGAGGGATAAGATCCGCCAGGTCATGGTACACATCTTCTAGAGATCCACCAATGGTGCCATCATCAAGATACCACACGTTCAGAGCAGATTTAAGATCCGAAATAGCCATGTGGATAGCTAGACTAAAAACTAGTGGCCCCAGCGGATCCCCCTGTTGCGCTCCTACTTGAGAAGAGATAACAGAGTTGTTAAAAAAGAGATGTGATGGTGAATAATATACCTGATAAAGAAAAGGGTAAAGGCTGGGAATTTTATCCTTAACTTCACTCAGGAGTACGTCTCTTTCAATAGTGTTGAAAGCGTTGCGAACGTCAAGTTTCAGCAATACACAATTTACGTTACTTGGGTCCATGACGAAGGCTCGTGTTGCATGAATAGCGGCCTCACACCCCCGACGCGTCCCAAATCCTAGCTGGTGTGGTTGTAGGTACTCGGACATTGCCTCTCTCACAGACCAGCAGGCCAACTTGGCCGTCAGCCGACGAAAAACGCTGCCAATAGCAATAGGCCTCACCCCTCCATCCTTCTTTGTGAGGGCACAAAGAGATGCTCCATATAGATATGGGCACACTTGCAGATTCAGCTGGCCACTCAACAGGAAGTTGGCAAGTTTCGTCAAACATCCTAACAAGCGCTGACTATTTTCACCCGCTGAACTAGATGCGAGTTCTTTTAAATGTCCTGGGCGAATCCCATCTAAACCCGCCGCAGAACCGCTATAAAAAGAACTCAACGCCCGCGAGACATCCTCCACTGACACCGTTACTGGCGAATAAGATGCGTCAGGCGCCGGTGGGAAACTGAGCGGACGAGAAGGACTGGGGTGCTTGAGCTCTAGGGCAGCCAGCGTGGCAGGGTCATGCTGTGCGAAAGAGTCGTCTGACACTAGGAGTCGAACAGCTCCATTATTTTTTAATCAAATGTGTAGTTTGTTTTTAAAAGACCGCCTTTTGTGCTTCTATTTAATGTATTCATCCTGTAATGACCTCTCTGTGGTGTCAGTAATGTATTGTTGTATTTTAATGTATCATTAAAAACATTTTAGGAGAAACATGAACGGGCGAGCTTGTATAGTCAGAAGCGTCTGTGAGGCCAAAAAGCTCCTTGCACAGCCAGGAAGATCCCTGGTCCACGACATTTTGAGGGTCATGTTTACGTAAGTACTGACTTTTTCATTGTGCAGGGTTTCGTAGTAGGTACGCCATCGGGTTGAGTGCATGCCGCGGAAAGGCATAATGTCATACCTACTAATGTCCTACTATCTCCTACTATTGTTTGTGTGCCCATCAAATCGCCATGTTCATATGTTCATGGGTCATGTTCATATGATATGATATCGACGATGCTGGTATTTCAGCTAGTTTATTTTTCTGTATACTTCTGTAATTAAAATTTTTGTTGTATACTGTTTGCTGATCCTGAATCTTCGTGGTAGTCCCACAAAAAAATAATTAATTAGGGTTCAGTAGTTGGGTTAAAAGGGAAGGTTCTAAATTCAATCCCTATTTTAATATTTATTTTTGATTATTAGTTTGGAAAAGCAGAACGAGTTTTTTTCTATCTCCTCCGCCTAGTTTTTTTATAATTTTCAATGTTAGTCTAAAGATAATGTCCAATCTGTTTAAACTACCACCTAGTAATTGTTTATCTTCAAAATCTGCAAAAGAGAAAACTCTGATCGGGCCTGGTAGCATAAAAATATTTGTTGAGGCCGTAAATACGTCATTGACCCTTTCTAACTTCTACTCGTAAAATTAGATGTTTCCTTCTAGTTTCCATGTATTACCTACTTTGCATAGATATAATAGTAGGAAGTAATATTCCCGAGAAGTAACCCTTCAAACTACGTACATTTGAACACCGAAATATCGGCACATTACGACCAGACTTGCGTGAGTACTAAGGTAGAGGACAGAGAAGTAAATGTAGCGAGTTATATTCTAATAACTTAATTTTAGGGTTCCTTAGTCCTACAACGAGCCCTTATAAGTTCGTCATGTCCGTCCTAATTTTTAGGGTTCCGTACCTCAAAAGGAAAAAACGGAACCCTTATAGGATCACTTCGTTGTCCGTCTGTCTGTCCGTCTGTCTGTCCGTCTGTCAAGACCCTTTTTCTCAAGAACGCGTGCTGGAGTATTCTCGACACACAGAGAGATTTGAGTGGGGAACAGCTCCAGTGCGCGCCGGCGCATCATAATTATTTCTCTACGCGCTCCAACCCCTGCACCTGATCAGCAGCTGTTGTCTTCGCGTGCGTGGCGCGTGGCTGCCCGCAGGGCAAAGTGAGATGGAGTCACGCGCGCGTGCATTCACTTTTAAATTACCGCCGAATGCGGTTGAAATTGTAGTTGAGCAATTCCCGTGTCATTTATATAAAATGTGTGAAAACCACGTCAGTTACCTTAAAACTTTAAAACATTAAAGTAACTACCTAAAATAAACCGGCCAAGTGCTCGTGCACTGAGGGTTCCGTACCACCACAAAATTCAATAACGAAATTACTATTTATAACTTGGTAATGAACAGAAACTTATCACCAACTCGCACTTGGCCATATTTGTTGATACAGTCATTCTAAAGTGTGTACTATAATCATGCCAAATTTGACGCTTGTACGTATTACTGTTTCTCCATTGGAGCTAATACGAAAATATGTAAAAAAAAAATACGTTGGTTGAATCTGGGCCGTTTTTTTTTTTTTTTTTTTTTTTTTCTTAGTTAATCCGCCGTAACACTACATATTCTGTGAAAATTTAAAATGGCTATCTGTAAATATGTTTTTACCCTTTGGGTACGGAACCCTAAAAAATAGATATTGATAAATGAGAACAACACTGATCACTCGCCGCCACGCCCCTCACCTCGCTCCATCCCTGTCGCCCTCAACATGATGGTATCGATAAATTATCTTTATTTCCAGGGCCCCACTACACGAGCAAGAGTTCAACAAAGAAATAGGCCTGACTTACAATGACTTATTGGACCCAAACTTTTGTGACGGAGCCTGCGACTGCCCCTTTTCTTTACTCAATTTTGTTTTAGATCTGAATAAAGCATCGACATGAAATATATTTTCTTTAGTATATTTACGTGGTTTTATTAAAATCATCATCAGCCAGAAGACGTCCACTACTGCCTCCTCTTAGACCTCCATACTGAACAACAGTGCTCCAGTGCATCCATCTGCATCCAGTGGATGCAGATGGCAGGCTGTCGTTCGGTGTGGAGGTTAAAGGCCTATGTTCAGTAGTGGACGTCTTCTTGCTGACGATGATGATGATGAACAAATAAACAAACACCAATATGTTTCTGAAGCCTGAGGTTTTGCTTCTCTCGGTCAAAAAGACAATTTTGCTAGTGGTACCTAGATCATGTAACAATGTTCCTTCCTATGTTATCTTATCAGAGATTCAATTTGGTTGTTTGTCCTCATCTCCGTCCACCACAAAGGTTCATGAACCTTTTATGAACAACGCGAGTGTAATACAAAGACGTGGGCATTAAACGCAATTTCCTTACGTACGTGGTAATTGTTCATAAGGTCTACATTAGCAGGTTTATAATAAAGACATTATTCCATTACGTCGAGTAGAAACCTTGGGGTGTGTGGGATAAGTTAGGAGATAAAGGACGGAGAAAAAGAAAAAAGTATCAGTTCTATTATCGCCATTCCGTGTGGTAATGCTGCTGCATGTTGGGTACGCTGCCTACTGGTAGTGGGCTTGAGCATTTGGATAATCTTTAGACATTCATCGGTCTATGGGCAACTCAACTGGTACAATAACAAGCAATTTTTTTATATTTTTATTTTTTTATCGCATATAAGTCGCAGATGCCTCTTCACAGATTGGTCTACTCATAATAAAGAAATCGCGCTGCAAATATTTTGAGAATGTTTTTTGTACAACGGTGGTGTTTGCCCTCAGACTCACCTGGTGGGAAGCAACAATATGGTCGAAGATGTAGCACGCTTCCCTAGGAACTACCTACTCACTTTTGTCTTGAACGACCCCGGATGTACCTGTTCGGAAAGAAAGACGCAGGTAAGGAGTTCCACACCTCTGTTTGGTTCAAAAAGTGGATTGGAAACGCTAGTAAATGGAATTTTCACCATGAGAGAGTGTCCCCGTATTTTGCGTCTGGTGCTGCTATCGAAGAATGGTGGTAGCAGTATTAGGTTGCACTATAGTGCACATTTGCCAAAGTGTATTCTGTAAAATACCGATAAAACTTCAGGCTCAGTAGCCTGGATTCCACCAACAAGTTATTATATGATAATATTATATATCATTGCGGTTTTACCATCGCACTAGCCGCCACCGCCTGAATGCTCATCCACACATCATAGATCAGTTGAAATGACAGACTGTGCGATTAACTCGATTCTTCTTGCCTCATACCTGAAAAATGTGGAATGAGCTACCTTCCAGTGTTTCGTGTCACGGAGAAGCTACAATATGGGGTTCTTCAA
This sequence comes from Agriopis aurantiaria, assembly GCA_914767915.1. Lineage (NCBI taxonomy): Eukaryota > Metazoa > Arthropoda > Insecta > Lepidoptera > Geometridae > Agriopis > Agriopis aurantiaria. The sequence continues at coordinate 13,632,220 of OU611996.1, forward strand.
AAGGCGAGTTAATCGAGTCCTAAAGGGTCAGCAACGTATTTGTGACGCCTCTGGTGTTACAAGTATTCTTAGGCGACGGCGACTGCTTACTATCAGGCAGCCCGTCTGCTTGTTTGCCACCTATGGCATAAAAATTATATATTAATGTACTATATAGTAATGCACCAATAAGTATTAACGATTCTTTTTGCACGCTTTTCTATGGAGTCCAAAGCCTCAAGCCGGTACTTAACAGACACATGATAAAGGTGGCAGCAGTACTCCATGCTGTGTTGATAAAGGGTTTAGAAGCCGTTCTAGTGAGAAGAACCGCCTCACCTTCGATTGGATGCCAAGTATGTGTAAGTGTGTTAGTATGTTTGTTCCCCCCTCAACTCTGCAAAGGCTGAACGGACTTGGATAACATTTTGTGTGCACGTAGCTAATACCTTGGATTAACAAATGATACTTAAACCCAATAAAACCGGTCCCAGTGAAAGCACAAGGTGCTGCTAGTGGTATCATATGAAGAAGATTTTTCGCTTATAGCTTAGACAGCACCCAAAGGGTGCCAGCAGTGCCATGCAGACGGGTCATCTATTAGAATCGATCACTCGTAATGTTTACGTTTTAGCGTTTAATATTGTATGACTCTTGCATAAGTATGTTGACTAGGTATATGTAGAAATTAACTGGTTGTTACAGTTCAAGAATTCTCTTAAATTTAAAACCATTTGTTTTTTCTTAGAGTCTGAGGGGAGAATCTGGAAGAAGAAACAGTTGTGACTGTAGTGAGAAATTTGAACTGTAGTGTAACTAACGACAAACTCATGGGTCAAAAATACCTGACCCAAAAACTTTACCATCAAGGGTTCGCTGAGTCAAACACCGCTTCGTCGATTGATTGCGTGAGAGCGAAAGTTATTTGTAAGAAGGTAGTTTTGTCGAATGTTTATTAATGTAATGATCGAACGATAATGAAATTCTGATAAGAGGCATGTTTCGTAGTGTTTAATTTATTAAAAATAACCAGCTTACCGAGAAATATAACTAAATACATTACACATACTGAAAAAATAAATTAAATTGGCTTATAAATCTCTGAGATATGAGCGTTTAAAGTTTTAGGTGGGGATAGGGAGGCTGATGTATCCTTTTCTCGCAAAGCATGTTTTAGTATAGCATTTGTATGGCGCGCCTGAGGCGTGACGTCACGGCTCAGTATAGTGCGCTCTCTGTCTAGCAATGAAATTAAAATGCTTATATCTTATTTATTTTTGAATTAATTTTAATTTTGTTTTCGTCGATGCGCTCTATTTATGATCAGCTTTTTTATGAGATTATAAAAAAATATTAGTAATGCCTATTCATTGGGTCATTTTGTAACCATAACTACAATATATTTCTTCAATTTATTGCTCACTAGCTGCACCCCGCGGTTTCACCCGCGTAGTGAAGAAAAATGGTGATGATGATGAAAAGTAGCCTATGTCACTCTCTGGCTCTTGAACTATACTCATGCAAAAAATCAGGTCGATCCGTTGTTCCGTTGCAGCGTGAAAGAGGAACAAATATCGATACATCCATACATCCATACATACAAACTTTCGCGTTCATAATATAAGTAAGATTTTGCAGTTACTCTTAGAATACCAACAATAGCTGTCAAAAGATAAAGTCAATGTTGAAAGCAAATTTTATTGCCAGTCTAAACATAAGGGCGTTTCCTAAGCCTACACAAAGGAAGGTAGATTTACGATAGCAATCAGATTGCAGACACCTTCCGCTATTCCAGTATTTTCTTAGAAAAAATATAGAGGAATAAGCTTAGTCTGAAACTTCGTTCTAAGCGATTGGAAGCCAACAGCGCGAGAAAGCATTTTAGTACAGATCCCTAAAATAGTTATCGCCTTACACACCGACGGATTTACAGACGCCACTACTATCCGTTTCTCGAAATTAGCTAAACTGTGTGCAATAGGCACTCGGTGGGTGATCTCATTTTTTTTTTGTTAAAATCTCTATGAGCGTGGATTCATTGTCCTTTACTCGTAATATTAAACAGTTTACTTTGTCTTAATAGCGTCAAACAAGTCATAGTCACAGTCAGAGTCAAGCTAAGTAAGTCACGGTCAAGTCGAACTCATGCCCCTGTAAAGTGGTGAAGACTTTACAAGAGGCTCCTATGGAGTTTTGGAAACAACACGAAAAGATACGTTTCACCTCGTTATATCACTTGTCCAGACTCAAGCACGTTTACGAGCACTTAATGAATAATAATTCACCATTTAGTACACATTAACACTCGAAAATACACAAGTTTAGGAAAATAATCCAACGAGCCGACACGTTTTTTCCGCGTTCGCGCCAAAACTCCACTCCGTGTGATCTCAATTACTGCAGTATTGCCATAATCGAGAAATCATTAAGAACCAAAGATTATATAATCACTTGGTAGCGCACGAGTCATGATGTAAGCCACGTCAGTCGTGGGGTGGGATATCGTAGCGCTTGTGATTGGAGACTCAGAAGTCATTCATGCATTTTGCGCCTAGTATTGACCCGATCTAAAAAAGTTAAGCTGAAAAAGTGTAACTTTGGCTTACGGCAGGGTAAAGGATGAGCAGTCAAGTGATTATATCGTTATTGTTAAGAACCATTTGGTGGCTAAAGCACCTGAGCCACCGACATAGCTATTAAAATTTGCAAGTCAATTAGGCCACATCGTTCGAAGAACCGATAAGTGATGGGGGGGAAGAAAGGTTCTTGAGTGGACCAAGACCAAGAAGAAAGATCAAGAACCAGAAGACGCAGCGCAGGTAGGCCTCCTACTAGATGGACCGACGACATAACAATCGCGGGCATCCAGTGGATGCAGATGGCAGGTTGTCGTTTAGTGGGCAGTTCTAAGGGCGAGGCCTATGTTCTGCAGTGGACGTCTTCCTGCTTTTTATGATGATGATGATGATGACTAATTTTGTGCTATTGTTATGGAGCTTAGTGTTAATAAACAAAATTATAGGAAGTAAAGATTAACATGCACTAGCACAATATGTGACTAAATTCAATAAAATGTAGAAGAAAATAAGAATCGAACTATAAAAAAAAACTACTTTGATATGACTGGAAACATTAAAACTGAAATCGGATATCGGATCGTGAGCCCAACCAAAGGATCGAGTTACGGAAGTACACCTCATCAACAGAGTGAAGCACGAAAGTTCATTATAAATAAATAATAAATAAATAAATATTCGGGATATTTTTGCACACACGGTCATCTGACCCCAAACTAAGCAAAGCTTGTGTTATGGCTGCCAGAGACTGATATACATACTTATATAGTTTTAAATACATACTTAAATAGATATTAACACCCAGATATAAAACAAACACAAATGTTCATCACATCAATGTTTGTCCTAGGCGGGAATCGAACCCACGCCCCCAAGCTCAGAAGGCAGGTACCAACTGGACCAACGGGCTATCTATTATTATGCTGACGTAATTGATGGACCTCGATGCTTTTATGATAGTATGTATAATTATGTTTCTATATTATTGATATACTTAGCATATAATTTTATTCAGTAAAATAAAACCTATTTTAAATTTAAATTTATAACTAAAACTAATCTAAAACTAAAATTAATCTAAAACTAAAACTAATCTAACAATCCGCTACCGGTGGGCAGCGTGCCCAAAATGCAGCATTGCCGCGTTGTATGGCAATGCTTATTCTTTGGGTAAAATATAGGCCAGTATTTTGGTCACGAGTTGCTTCGACCAGTCGCACTGATAAGTCTTTAAATATTCGATGGGCTCCTGGTCCCCACGGTCCAAGCGTCTCATATATTGATATACTTTGTTTTGTTTTATCATTTTAGCATACCATGGTCCCACTGCTGGGACTCAGGCCTTCTCTCAGAGAGAAAGAATGGGCCCTAATCCACCATGCTGGCCCAGTGCATGTTGGTCAATGTCATTGAAGTTTTGAGGTTTTTGGACATATCGGTTTTTCTCACGATGCTTTCTCTTCATGGTTTTTGAAAGATGACACCGAATAATATAAATTCATTTAGGTAAATTTAGATTTTCAGAAAAGTTTAATTTCAGTTTCGAAGCCTTCCTAGCATAGCTAGGTACTAAATAAGTCATTGTGAACCCGGGTATACCGGGTGTATCAGAGTCACCGGAGGATGGGCAACAGCATCCTATTAGCACACGGTGAACGTACTGCGATTCCCAAGCTGCCTGCCAAGCGTGGGGATTATGGTAACACCCCTCTCTAAGAGGGAGGCATGTTTTCAGCAGTGGACGTTTACTGATGATGAAATAAGTCATTGTTAGATCTACCGCTCGGCCATCATCACTCCAACAATTCTCTATTTTTATTTTTTTATCTTGAGGATCACTATTTGCACTACAGATCATTAAAGGGCACGTTTACCTTGATCGTGGATTTCCTTGTTTCTCTTTCAGACGGCACTTAGCATTATTACAAAAGGTTTCAAAGTAAACTTAGAAATTCAGTCGCCAAAAGCTACGTACGTAAGCTTAATCCTTGGTAGGGACTGCGGAGTCGGCGCCAGTGATATATGATTTTCATAAATCTCTCGTACGCTAAAACTGCGAGGTTAAAAGGATATATTTGGGGTTGAGGACCTTTGTGGGGCTTTTGTAAATACATATCACGATTTTTGTTTATTTGTGACGTACCAGGCCTGAATAATTAAACGTTCGGTTATACGTGTTTGTACCGGGATCGGTTGCTTACAAAAATCAGTCATCATCATCGTTATTAGCCTATTATGTCCCTAGTGCTGGGACACAGGCCTTCTCAGAGAGAGAGAGAGAGAGAGAGAGAGAGAGAGAGAGAGAGGATGGACCCTAAACCACCATGCTGGCCGAGTGCATGTCTGTAAATAAAATAACCAGAATGAAAAAAAAAACTATGTTTGCAGGAAAATCGTTAAAAAGTACTTAATTTATAGATATTTCGTAAATATTTTGTGTCAGGAAAAGAACTCAGAATGCCAATTTCGATGTTTAAAAAATCAGTCAGCAGTCAGCAAAGACCCAGTTAAAATTGAATTAGCGTGTCCGATAGCTTAATTTATAAAGTTGGCCACGACACAATTTATGTTTTGTCTCAAACTAGGTACGACCTATTGATTCAAAACCTCACCAATTTGACTCTATTAGCACTAGCCAAAAAATTCTTTACTTCAGAAACAATTGACGCCTCAATATCATTTTGATATACGGGTTTTAGACTGTAACTTGTTTTCTAAAAAAGTTGCCGGCTGTTTGTAAAATTTGTTCTTTTTTAAAACTGGCTGGTTAAAACAGTTTTGTTTTTTTTCGATTGACGTTCAAATCTGGCGTTGAAAATATTTAACAGTTCCCAATTTGATATGTATGCAAAATATTTTTTTGTTTTGTTGCTGGCGTGTGTGCAGTTCAGTGTTTCTATGGAGGATGATAATTCGACAACGAGGTTGTTATCAAGGAGGAAAAGATATGTGGCGTTTCCAGACGGATCAAGTTTTTCGGTTAGTTATTTTTATTTCTTTTTGTATTTTTTTTCCAACATAAATAAGTAAAATGTTTACCATTTACCATTTGCTAAACATTTTACTTGTTTATGTTGGACGTAATCTTCCTACAGAAAGACTTTCTACATTAACCAGCTACAAATACTCAGGAAAGTTCCAACAAAATGCGAAAGGCCATTAAAGTATCTACCCATACTAACACGTGTACCGGAGTTTTTGACACCACCATGAAAAAACATGTCGCCTCATTGTATAATTTTTCTAAATTTGCGTACTTTACAAAATACAATGACTATTTAGAAAGATTTAATTTAAAAAACTCAGCTATCCTATAACACGAAAATTGCTTTATTATATTTGCAATGTTATTCTAAAGATAATGACCATGTTTTTTTGTAAATCACTAAGTGATTATGTATCTATAAAAATGTAGAAAGCATGTGAAAGAGCCATTAGCTATGGCCGTTGAGCGCGATCTTAAAACTCAGGTTGTACTACAAGCGTTATTATCCAAAAACTGATTGAAAGTACCAAGTTCAACCTACTACATGATTTTCAGGTAGCTGGCTGCATGACTGTAGGTCTGATTGGCCAACCGGCTCCAACTTCCTCGCCTGGTACTTTCACATTTGGCCTCAACTGGGCCATAGCTTACGAACTGCCGAACGTCACGGAAACTGCTGCTTACTACCTACAGAAGAAGTATAAACACAACAAGAACGCCCAGCAGAGAAGGAATAGGAGAGATCTGTACGAAAAACTTGAAACAATTTTGGATAAGTAAGTTATTTTGTTTTGTATTTTGTAACACAGTTTTCAACTAACAAAAAGGCAGAGCCACCAACGAGATATTATTACTAGGTATAGAGAAGACGCTACACATCAATACTGTGTTCCGTTCAAGTGCAGCCGTCCGGCCGCAATTCACTCTGTTGAACGCTGAACGAAACGCGTAAGCGCCATGAAAATAACGGCGCTTTCGGCCATGAGAAAACTATATTTTAAAAACGTTCTAGCGCTGTGTGATACTGTCTGATTAGACGAATGTTTATTGTTTCAGCGCTGCAGCGAACTTTAGTTTAAGCTCCTAAAGCAGCATGTGCATGTCTCCACCTCCTGTAGCATGACCATTGATACAAATAGCTACTCTATACGTTTCGACCAAAATAAAATGAATGGACAGGCCCAGTAGAAGTGCATTTTTGAAGATAACAAAATGAGGGCCGGCTCTCATTTCGTTTCAGTCGGTCTCTAGCCGTAGGAAGTGCACCACGTGTCTATTGTTACGTGATAACGAAACATCTGTCAAAATTATGCATTCATATGTTTTCCCGAAGTGTAAATACACAAATAAAACCGGGATCTATTTTTTGTAACAAATACACTTTACGTTTTTATAATTAGGTATTGATATATGTCCGACAGCTTTGATTCGTTTTTACTGAGCGATTTCAATGGTTAGGGCCCGTCCATTCATTTTATTTTAGTCGAAGCTATACGTAGTAATAATATCTCGATGAGAGCCACAATGTTTAATATTGTTAACTGTGTTTGCAACAAAATAATTTTGTTAATCACTGTTATAAACTATCATGGTTGTTCACTAAAGTTATATGATTATTTACGGGATATTTACCGTGGTACGGTTAAAGTTATATCGGGGGCTCATTCCAGAACTTTACCACGGTAAATATCCCGTAAATAATCATATAACTTTAATTATGTCAATATTTCATAAATATCAGCCATTTATGTTAACTGCTGAGACAAAGGCCTCCTCTTAGAGAGAAAGAGTAACGTAATCCACCATGCTGGCCCAGTGCATGTTAATGTATACTTCCTATAATTTTGTGAAAAATAACAAGAAAATTTTGTTTGTTTACACTAAACTTCATAACAATTGAACAGAATTTGAATAAAATTAGTAATCATCATTGGTTATCATCAGCCTGAAGATGTCCACTGCTGAACCGCCTCCCCCTTAGAACTCTACACTAAACGACAGCCTGTCTGCTGCATCCACTCCATGTCCGTGACTCTCACGAGGTCGTCGGTCCATCTAGTGGAAGGCCTACCTACATTGTGAATCTTTCTAACCCATCGGTTATAGGTTCTTCGAGTGATGTGGCGTGCCACATTGCCAATTAAACTTGCAAATATTAATAGCTATGTCGGTAATAAAATTTGTAATAATGTTAAACCTCTGGGGAAACACGGCAAAATTTGATTAGCTATATCCTATTTGATAAAAGTTCTCCTTGGTTTGCCTCATAAAGGTAGGAGATCAACATTGCCAAAATAAGAGTAATAAAATATATTTAAGAATGTTTAATCTTATTTATTAATAATTTTTGTGTATGTTAATTGAATTCTACAATGCTAGATAATATTAATAAATGTTTAATCTTGACAATGCTATTGCAGATCTTAATTTTTATACTTTATTCTCTAGAACATGTTTTATTATTGTGATGTGGGTAGGGTTACCTACGATGTTAATGTTGTATTATGAACGATTGTGATGATAACATTCGCCTAGAAAATAATGATACGTATTTATTGTAAAAGCTGACAGCTCTAAGAACATGGAATATGTCTACAGAGTGAATAGATTTTGAATTGAATTGAATTGAGTACATATCTATTTATATACGGGGCAATAGGGTCCCGTCGACACCCTTTGGGTACGGAACCTAAAAATCAAGACTTATCTAAATATTAGCGTGTACTAGTATTTATTATATGGTATATTGCTAAGCTGTGGTACTCACCGAGTGCGAACGTGCTCGCGTATTTTAATTCATTAAAATTAGAAAATGTCGCTAAAAGTGGTTGAAAAGAATATAATCGAATTGCTCCAGTCCGTCGCCAGCCTCGCTGATGAAGTGGGGTCATTGCAGTCCATGGTGATAGGACAAAGCGAGTTAATAACGAAACAAGCTGCATTAATTTCTACGCAAGGCGAACTCATTGCTCAAATTAAATCGGATTTGGAGGGTAAGTCCGTGGTTGAAAAGCAATCAACGTGTGAAGATGCCCCACCAGCAAGGCAGCGACCGATCCGTCAAGTCCGATTAAACGCGATCGCTGCCGCCACTAGCGCTGCAGCGGCTCAAAAATCTAGCGCTGGAAACAACCGGACCGCGGCCGTTAACGTGACGCCGACACCGAAGATCCCCGAGGTGAGGGAATCCAAGCCGAACCATGTCGCCGTTAATGCGAAACTTGCTCAAAAAATACCAGCATCAGCCGCTAGTGATGGGACAAGGTCAGCTGATACCACCGCTGACACCGACGAACGCGAAAAATCGAGCACTAATGAAACTTGGACTAAAGTCGAAAATAAACGTTCGACTCGTAAGGTGCGTAAAATTATAACTGGATCAGGCCAAGCTGATGATGAACTCCAGACCGTGGAACGAATGCAGCATATCCAGGCATGGTCTTTTAAGCCTGAAACTACGGCGCCGAATATACTTAAGTATCTGAATAAAATCAAACCGTGCGACAAATATACTGTAGTAAAACGTGACATTAAAACAGATAGACACGCTGCATTCGTGATCGGATTCCCTGAGAGCTTATACCAGCTAATTAGCTCGCCGAGCACGTGGCCACCACTAGTCAAGGTATCGGACTGGTTTCTCGTCCGCCGCCGCGGCGAAAGCGGCGACACGACCCGCGGTGGCCAGTCCACTCCCACGGAGCCTCAGCGGGCGCACGTCCGTGCCATATAAACAAAATGCGACTGCGGCGCAGTCTCTCGTAGTATGTCACCAAAACATCCGCTCCATCAACAAGAAGACTGGAAGGATAGAAGTGCTGCTGCGGGGCGATCTCAAGTGCGACGTACTTGCGATCACGGAACACTGGAGTAAAGAAGCCAACCTCAAGTGTGTGGCTATTGACGGATACAAACTAGCGTCGTATTATTGTAGGAAGCAATATGACCACGGCGGCTCGTGCATATTTGTTAGAGATAGTACGAAGTGTGTTGAAAACTTAGATCTAATATCATTATCAGTTGAGCTATTTATGGAAATTTCTGCTATAAATTTAATTGAACTTAGCATAGCAGTAATTTGTGTGTACAGAACGAATTTAGTTAGTACTAAAGATTTTTTAATTTATTTCGAAAGATTGCTCGAAAAGATTACGGAACTAGGTATAGATTGCGTAATCATTGGTGATTTTAATATTAATCCTGCAGACGCTTCTAAAGGTGACTTGAAAACCCTGACAAACTTATTGTCAGCCCATGGCTTGAGAAACGAGGTGGACTTTCCGACTAGGGTAACGACGTCGACATCTACCTGCCTAGACCATGCCTACACCAACCTGCCGGCAGGCTCGGTGACCACGGCGCCGGTTCTAACTAACTTGAGCGACCACCATGGTGTTAAGTGCACGTTGGTAGGTCATAAACATTTACCTACCTCCCGGTGCGTTAGAAGTTTTTCGCACGCCAACCAGCGTAACTTCGCTATTTCCCTAGCTAGCATTGATTGGGAAAAAATCATGATAGATATTAGTACCGCTACTAAGAAAGTGTCATCAGTATTAAATATTATTAGAAATAAGTTAGATATATGTTTTCCCTTAAGGAAATCGTTTAATAATAGGAAACCGGACTCATCTTGGGTAACACCAGATGTAAAAAATTATAAATGCTTACTCTTTGACATGATTGAAATTAGTAAACAATTTCCGAATAATGACGCCATTGATACAATTATATCCGACATGAATGATTATTATGACTCGCTAATTAAAAGTACGAAAGCAAGACATTATTCAAACATAATTTATGCGGGTAATAACGCATCTAAGGCTATGTGGAGTGTAGTAAATAAAGAAAGAGGGAAAAACAATTCCCCGCACGTCGACTTCACAGACTTGCTTAGAAAACCCGATGGCAGTAAATTCGAGTGTAAGAAAACCGCCGTCGATGCGATGAATACTAGGTTCGTAAGTGCGGCCGCCGCTTGCGGCGCGCCCCGCGCTGACGTCACGCGAGCTCGCAGTTTGCTGACTGCACACCGGCCGCCACCCGACCGATCACTAAGATTTCGTAGGTTTAGCGCGGACGAAGTACATCGTATTGTCATGACTCGGATACCACCAAAAACGTCGAAGGATGTATATGACATATCTATGAGTCTAATTAGAATGTCAATAATATCACTCGCGCCGATACTAGCGGACCTCTTTAACATCTGTTTGATGGAAGGTTCTTTTCCTGGTTCACTTAAAATTAGCAAGGTTTCTCCCCTGTACAAAGGAAAAGGGAAGCGTGAGGTCATCGACAGCTATAGACCGGTCTCCATTATCCCTGCAGTCGCTAAAATCTTTGAGAATGGCCTCAGCTCTCGTCTCGTATTGTTTCTGTCCGATACGCGTGCGCTATCCGACAGGCAGTATGCGTACCGCGAGGGGCGCTCGACCACGGCGCTAACGCGCGAAGTGGTTCGCCGGGTTATGGCGGCTCGAGACCACAGACCCAAGCTGCAGGTGGCGATCCTCTGTTGTGACCTGTCAAAGGCGTTTGATGTCGCGGACCACGACGTACTCGCTGTTAAGATGCAGCATTACGGCGTGGTGGGCGCTTCACACGCTCTTCTGACGGGTCTGATGCAGGAGAGATCTCAAGTGGTCGTCGGATGTGGTGGATCGCTAAAATCTGATCCCATGAGATCTGAAATGGGCGTGGCGCAAGGATCATCAGTGTCGAACATCCTGTTCTCTTTGCTATTGAACGACCTGCCGGACGCCGTGACCGCTGCCGATGTACTGATGTACGCGGATGACGTGGCTGCAGTGGTCACGGCACCGACGGTGGACGCGCTGGAGCGGAAGTTAAATGACGCGACCTCACAGCTGTCGGGGTGGTTCCACACGAACGGTCTCGCTCTTAACCTTTCCAAGACTCACTTCATTCAGTTTAATCTGTCGGGTAGGTCTCTGCGACCTTTGACAGTGCTCGTGAATGGAGTGAGGATTGAAGAGCTGGAATCTACAACATTCCTGGGGTTTGAAATAGACCGGGGATTAAAGTGGGACCATCACATAGAAAAGGTCTGTGGAAGGCTTGGAAGTGCGTGCTTCGCATTGAGTCGGGTGGCGAGGGTGGTTCCGAGAGAGGTAGCACGAGCGTGCTACTTTGCAACGGTGCACTCTCAGCTGCAGTACGGTGCTGAAATGTGGGCTAGAGCTGCGGACTGGGAGCGAGCGTTCCGCATGCAGAAGCGTGCGGTGCGTTTCGTGGCGCGTGTGCCCTGGGACACTCCAGCTCGCCCACATTTCAAAGAGCTGGGTATCCTGACGTTACCTGCCATATTGATTTATCAAGTGGCAGTGTACGTCAGGGTAAACCTGGATACGTACGCGGAGCGCGGCTCTAAGCACGAGTACCCGACTCGTGGTAGGCACAAGTTGTTGTCCATCCCGCGATCCTCGGTGAAGTCCTCTAAGTTAACGCACGTCATGGGTCCCACCGTGTACAATCACCTGCCGGACGACGTCACTGCAGCCGTCAGCCTGCACTCTTTTAAGTCGCGTCTCAAAAAATGGCTGATCGAGCAATCTTTCTACACGTTTGACGAATTTTATAAATGTATAATTTAATTTAATTAATGGATTTTATTACATTAACTGTAATTTTTATTTTATAACTGACTTATTTTTTTATTATGTAATTGATTGATATAATTTTTTATTTTAGTCTAGTTCTAAATTATTTGGTTGATCTAATTTATTATTTGATTGACATAATTTATTATTTGATTTGTATTATTTTAACAATTTTATTTGACATGTAAAATAACATTTTATTAATAAAATGAATATGAATATGAATATTGCTATTAATAAATAATATTAAAATAGGCTTGCGTTCTACCGCCACTTCATCTGATGTTATGAGATGATTCACGCGCGACTTGAAGACACCCAGATTGTAACTAAGTATCGGGGAACACCCATTTGGGCAGCAGGCCCAACGCTCTCTGCGTTTGCCAACTGCCCGGTCAAGCTGTCGAGGCCGTCTGAAGCCAACAGTGTAGTAGTTAATAAAAAAAAATTGGCAGCGCTTTGAACAGACTTGCAGTTTTTGGAAAATTGATCATGAAACGGTGTTGCTTTTCCATGACAGTCCTGGTCCTTTGATAGAAAAATGGGCAGGAAGATATGACAATAACATTTATTTGTAATTTAATTTGACAGCCGGTTTATGGCTTTTTATCGGGATCTTTTATTTTTATCGGCGGGTTTATAGCAAAGCGTGGTCCTTACCTGTTAGCCTTTTGGAAAAACTCAGTCACACAGCGGGCAGTCAATGGCCGCTGTGTGACTCTGAGTTTTTCCTGGAGAGAGCTACACTCGGAGTTACTTTGCGCGATAGAACCTGGAACGTGGATAATCGCTAAAGAACCAGATTCACCAACATAGCTATTAAAATTTGGTTAAAGTGGCAGACTACATCGCTTGAAGAACCAATACCCGATGGAGAAAAAGGGTTTTGAGTGGAGATCACGTACTAGAAGACGCAGCGTAGGCAGACCTCCCACTAGATACAAATACAAATACAAAATAATTTATTGTTGTTAAACTGACCGTTTAGATGGACCAACGACATCGTGAGAGTTGCAGGCATCCAGTGGATGAAGATGGCAGGCTGTCATTCAGTGTGGAGGTCTAAGGGGGAGGCATATGTTCAGCAGTGGATGTCTTCTGGTTGATGATGATGTTAGCGAAGCGTCTTGTTAGTTGCTTATCAAAATAACTTGTATTCCAGTATGGGCTACAACGGGAGACAGTGTCTCTTGAAGACTCTGTGTGAAACCACAAAACGCATCGTCCCTCACGGTACCAACATGATGGAAGAAATATTCAGGACTTTGTTCACGTAAGTTACCTTTTCAAATCCCCGACACAAAAATTGGGGTCATATAAGTTTAACGCTTAGCACATTGACACTGTGATTGATAAGTTAAAAGTGTATAATTTAAATACTTATCGATGCAATAAGCAGATGCTCCGCAAACGCAAAATATTAGTTATTATTTTACATATATTAGTTAAAATAAACATATTTTTACGTTTTCTTCTGTTAACTATTTCCTACATGCCCAATTTTATTGAAAAAAAAAAAACCCCAGATTCTTCTATATCAATATATCTCATATCGGCTAGTTGGAGCTCACACAGATGAAGTATTCATTTATTTCAGTAACTTAAATAACATGCCATCTTTAACTAAATAACGTTAAAGAAAACCTAGCTACTAGTCTATCAAGTCCGTTACCAGTGGGAATTGTTCCCAAAATGCTGGCCTGGCCACGTTGTATGGGAAATAGCAATGCTCACCCTTTGATCAAAGTACAGGCTGGCATTTTGGTCAAGAGTCGCATCCACAGAAAATATATATTTTTTTGTTTCAATTAGAACGGCTGTAAAAGCATTTTTGTAAGAAATTTGTTGTAGCCAGTTGCACCCATATAAACGAAACGTCAGTCATTCGAAATCAGTTAGCAACTGTAATGCTGAAAAAGAACTTTGAGACCTAACCCAAAAAGGGAAGGTCCAAGTTCTTTGAATGCGGAGTTCGACGCGTTGATCTAAATAAGAATGTTCAATTAAGGTTCATTCATAGTGCCTGCGAAATATTTTCCTTCTCATTTCCGTTCTAATTAATTCTATTTTCTGTGGTTGCATCAACCAAAAATGAAGACAAATCTTCATTTTATTTATTATTTGCGCTTTTTGAGATCCTCTATGCATTCTGCCGCCAAGCCAGCCCTAATCTGCATTCCGGAAAGATGCTACGGCGCAAAGGTGTCAACGCAAGTCGCGTCCCACACACCCCATCTTCCACGGAATCAAAGTCATCCCGTTCGGTCTTCTGCCATCACTACGTACGAGGCCGCTCAAGAACGGCCGCGCAGTTGGCGGTGGTAAAAGCATGGTGGATGATGTCATTAACGAAAATACATAGATACATAATACCTACAAAAAGCGTGTAGAAAATGATTTCTTTTCCAGGATGCCTCTCACTAAGATGATAGCATCAGAGCCTCTAGAGCACGCCATCTACTCATCAGCTCATCGTCTCGGCGCCCTCCTTGATAACTGCGACTCCATGTTCAACTGCCCCATATCTTTAGTCGACTGGGCTAAAGGATACTATAATGCCCCATCACCTACGGCCGACACTCAGAAAAATCCTTGGGCATTGTTTAGCAACACTTTTTAATGAAATAAAATGATTGAAAAATATCGATGCGTTTCAACTACTACCACTCAAAAATTAACCCCAACGTTAAAGTGAGATAGCTAAAGCAAACAGCAATAAAATTTACAAATTGACTGGTCAGAATTCATTAGCACCACAACGTCAAGGTGAAAATTTTCTTCCGTTGCTTGACCTGGTACACTTTCCCTAATCCCATTTAGAGCTTCTAGCTCTTAATCTTTGAACATCTTTAGAACATGACGCTCAAGAATTGAAATAAGAATAATCAGATTTAAAAAGTTTTAAAATCAATGTTTGATGTTTAGTTTAAAAAATGGTTTGGAATTCGAATATTTTTGCGATCTTGTTACTGGCTGGGTGCTTTTCGGTTCTAAGTGCGTCAACGGATATTGGAAGGTCGACCCAATCGAGGATTCTCTCAAGGAGGAAACGCTATGTTGCGTTTCCTGAGGGATCCAGTTTTTCGGTAAGTTTCTTTTTATAACGTCTATTTCTGATATAACTAGAAAATTCTAGTGAAAATAGTTTCTATCATCTATTTAGGTATCTTCTCTTATAGGTATTAATCTTGATGTTTTTGGTTTACTATCGACACAATATTTTTATAAAACATTTTTTTAAGTATCTACCAGGTTATACATTTCAGTGGTACTAAGCTGAAAGTAGGTCATTGTACTTATCATTATGATCAACTATTACTATAGTTGCCCTATACAACCCCAAAATCGCAATAAAATCAGCAGTTCCATTATTTTGTCATGTTTAGTTTTTCCGATGGCATTTCGCGATTTTAAGGTTTTATTTTATTTATCCATTTTCTAGTAACTTCTAGAGGCTTTTTAAAGTAATTGAAAGACTGCAGGTAGACCAGACTAGTTAGGTAAAGCTATAATTTGGATAGTTCATATCTGACATTCTGCAAAATTGATCTTGACTTTTTGGATTTTCTCAGTGTGCAGGTTGCATGACAGTTGGCGTAATCGGACAGCCAGCTCCTACTTCTAGTCCTGGAACTTTCACATTTGGCCTAAACTGGGGCATTGCCTATGAACTGCCGAATACCACCGAGACTGCCAGGTTTTATAGAAGGTACAACAGGATCGGGAAACCTGTGGCCCAGCGGAGGAGCAGACGAGAGCTGTATGGGAAGCTGGAAACTATTATGGATAAGTGAGTTTACTTTGATTATGGATTACCTTCACACGCTTCACATTCATAGCTCCCCAGTAAGATTCCCTGCATCGAGAATTCTATGGAGTGCTTACAAAAAAATACAACCAGAACCAAATAATAAAAAACAAATCATCAATTCATTATTAAAATTCGAATGTCTGTCCGGTCGGGAATTGAACTGAATTGAGGCAGACGAACTAGCTAATACTGAACCATACTGGGTGTCATAATGTCGTGTTTAAGGTTGTCATAATATTGTCTTGAAGGTTGTCATATCATCATCATCAGCCTATTTGATGTTCGTCCACTGCTGGACTGGCCTCTCCCAAAGTACGCCACAAGGCACGATCTTCTGCTTTTCGCATCCACTTGCCATCAGCCGCCTTTCGGAGATCGTCACTCTATTCTGGCCATATCTGTAGAAGAACTGACAACCGTTGGGGTAGGCGTGTTCTAGAATAGAGACCGCGAATCGGAAAAAGTAGAGTAGGACGCCTTGCAGCCAGGTGGTTGTCATATACTTAAAGAAAAAATACGATATTGATTATAAAATTGCTCTCCACCGTATTTTTTCCACTGTGGCGCTGTAATACACACAGCGCACCCTATGCCGCCCCATGCCTTATGTCCGCACAGTCTATGACGCGTCGCGTTGTTCGCCACTCAGCAACGCGCGCGCTTACATATATATATATATATATATATATATACCGCGTACCTGCCTACCTGCCTAGTTCTATAATTCTACGTTCGAGCGCTATTTACCTAAAGTATCTGCAAAGCCTTAATGTAATAACACAGTTATCAAAATTCATAACTATGAAACCTATTTAAGAAGAACGAAGACCTTTCCGCATAACTCTATATTAGAAAGAATAGATTTAATTTCGTTGTTAGCGTATAGCATCACCTTGGTTTGACTGTCAATGTTTATTGAGTATTGACATTGGGCTCTTGGGGCCCGGGAGCTCCCCTCATTTTCAAAAATCTTTCAGGGCGCCTGGTTAATGCGACGCGTGATCAAAATGCTGGCTAGTTTCTGGCTCAACGCATAAACATTGCCATTCAGCGTGGTAATGCCGCCAGCATGCTGGGTACGCTGCCAACTGATAGTGGACTTGAGAATTTAGATTGTCATTAAACCTTCAACGGTCTATGGGCTGTCTAACTGCATTTGTATCTAGTGTTAGTTTTAGCTTGTATTTTGTTTAGTTAATGAAGGCACTTGCCCCAGTAATAAAAGTAATTTAATTATTAGAACTAATAAAAGCCTAACGAATGTGTTTCAGGATGGGCTATGACGGAAGAAAGTGTATTCTGAAGACTTTGTGTGAGGTGACCCAGCGCTTAGTGCCACATGGAGGTAACATGATAGAAGAGATGTTTAGAATTTTGTTTACGTGAGTACCAATATTTACATTACTATTTCCAAGATACTTACAATAGTATTGTTGATATCTTTTATGGCGTTAGTCAGATGCTACTCAAACATAAACCACGTCACGTGTAACAAGTTATTGTTAAAAACGATCGCATATACGAACTCGTCATACTATAAAAGTGTTGAGAAGTTACTGAGTAGAGAGTTACTGGCTGTAAACTTTGTAATACTTATGCTAATTTCACATTGCTAAAGAACAATGTAATAACTTCTTGTTATGTTATAACAATGTCGCGAAACTACTGACCACAGAAAAGAGAAGTAAATAGAATGGAAATGAGAAGGAAAATCTGACCGTTGATTCGACTTTGATTTTTCGATTTTGACGTTCATTCTTATTTAGACCAACACGTTGAACTCCGAATCCAAAGAACTTGGGCCTTACCTTTTTGGGTTAGGTCTCAAAGTTCTTTGTCCGCATCACAGTTGCTAACTGATTTCCAATGATTGACGTTTTGTTTATATGGGTGCAACTGGTCTTACAAAAATGCCTCGACAGCTGTATTAATTTAAAAAAAAAAAAACCTGTGCTACTGACCGTAACGTATACCTACGTTATATAGTTTCTTTACATACTGTATTACCAGTTTCGCCCTCTTTGTCTCAATGATTAATGAAACACTCAGTTTTAAAATTTTCTGGTTTAGTTTTATTTACTTGGAATATATAAACTCTGAGCAGCTAATTTACTACTAGGAAATATATAAAACCAAACTTTTTTATTCATTTAATACAGTGTCATTCAAACGCCTTGGGCAAAAACGACAAAAGGATAAAGCTGGCATATGTATACGTACAAACTACAACTAATCGTGCGGAATCACGCGGTTATAATCCTCTGGTAACACTCTAGGTCCACCAAAGAGATGCTTCGGGATGCTTGCCGATTACTATATTATCATTACCTTTAACAAAATATTATTTTCAAAAATTTCAGATTGCCTATGACGAAAGTACTGCCTACAGAGCCTCTAGAGCACACCATATACGACTCTGCTCACCGACTGGGAACTCTCCTTGAGAACTGCGACACTTTCAACTGCCCCATTTCTTTAGTAGATCTGGCTCAAGGATATTATAACGCACCAGCTCCTCAAGTGGACACGGCTACAAATCCTTGGTCACTATTTAGTAGTAGTTTTGGATAGTGTGATAGGTAATGAAACATTATCGTGCATTTTGAATTTCTTATAAGGTAGTTTACTAATTCTAAGCTTATGCTGTTCCACAAATGTATGATGTACGTTAACTTTGTATATTTGTAAATTATGCTTCTCTCAGAGTGAGAGAGAGAGAGAGTTAGAGGAGAGGCCCTAATCCACCATCCTAGCCCAGTGCATGTTGGTGAATTTTATTTATGTCTTTGAACTTTAGAGGTTCTTGGAATGCCAATTTCCTTACGATGTTTTCCCTTCACTGTTTTTGACCGATAACATCGAAAACTACAGTCATAACTTATTTAAGTACCAAATAATTCATTGGTGAAGGGCCGAGAATCGAACCGAACCGTATCAGATTGTAAAACGCACATGCTACTGCTCGGCCACTATCACTCTTATCTCTAGAATCCTCTAGATATTCACTTTCTTATGCACTTATGCACACATTCTCGATAAATAGATGAGAAAAACACGTAAACCTAAACAGGTGTAATTTTTTTATGTAACAGATTGTGTTATGGAACTTTTATGCACAAGAGGGTAAATGATTAAGTGTCTGGGGTAGATGAGGTATGAATGTAAATAAAACGCGTAATATATTATTAACGCATAACATTTAATATTTATAGTTCATATTTATAATACATTTCAATATTAGCGTAAGAAGTCATGAGTGTAATCATAATAGTAATGGTAGTGCTTGATTTTTGATTTTAATTAATTTTAACATTACAAAATGGGACTTACTTCATAAATCTTATAATATTAATAATATTCATATTCACCTTACAATTTTACTTAAGTAATTATTCTCCTAACTTAATTATTATTATTTAATTACTTAAACTATTTATTACATTTCATAGATTCAGTAAATTATTGAGCTATTATGACTTATAACTATATTATTATTATAATAATATGTATATAGCATAGTGCATATTAAACCTGTTGGTTATCTCGTGATACGACAGAGTTAACTATTATTCAGCTATCATCTAAACCTATATTAGTAAAAGGACTATTGAGTTTCCATAAAAGTCTATTATTGTATGACGTTATTATAATATTAAAGTACCTTATTTTAAATAATTTCAGGATTTTTATTACCTATATACCTACTATATTTTGTAACATTAAAGTGGTGTTCGTTCGCAGTGTCATTTTCATTGATCGATTTTCTTTACGTAATAATTGCAGATTTAATTTTCAATAATAATCATGAATTTAATATATAAATAAATATTATACATAATACACACAATAGTCATAACAAATTAACCGTTTTAGACTTAACGAACTATAAAATTCAAAATATAATTAAGATAAGGTTCCGCCACAGCTCTCGTTCGCACTTTTTCACATTTATATATTTATATATATATTATTAGATTATATATAAAATTTAAAACCAATAACTGTTAAGTTAAAAAAAAATTGAAACAACGATGTTTTAGCTACATGTTAAAACATTACAAATAATTACATTGCTAGATTTTTTATATTTTATTTCAATTTGTATTTTTATATATTTAGAAAAATTTTCTTATAATAACATATTAATAACATGGTGTGAAATTACATAAAAATATTGTGGACGAAAGAGATTGAAACAAGCAAACAATGCTGGTTTTTATAATTGTGTACATATTGTGTGAACGAAAAAACTGACGACGGCATAGGCCCTAATTGAGTTACAAAATGTCAGGAAAATATTAGTTGAGTACATGTAATATAATAAAATTAAGTTTCAATAATTATAAAATTTAAAGTTTTACTTATTGCATTTCATTGCACTATTTTATATTTTTATTCATTTGTGTAAAAATCTGCAATTTTCACATAAATTATCGTCATTACTAGTGACTAGAAAGGTGAAAAATAATACAATAACCAACCAAAATATACATTTTAACTAGAATAGGACATTATTTTATTATAACAATAAACGTACACGAAAATTTTAAACATACATAGTTATATAATTGTAATTATTATATAATACAATAATCGTCGTTTCGACAGAATTTAAAATATAAAAGTTACTAACAATGTAATCGGTAATATAAAAAGTTTTAATAGTTATATAGAAATTATACTTTAAGTGAACTCTAAAAAAATTCTTTTATTAGTATATAAAACTAAATTAAAATATAAATGACATTACTATTTGACGTACAATGAAAAATTTTAAGTTGAATTTAGGTTCACGTCAAACGAGAATCGTTATGAATAACATTTTAGTTTTTAAAGTTACTTTTACCGAAGTTATTTTATACAATTAATGTAACGTAACTTCTAAAAGTTGCAAGATTAAATCTAGAGAAGAAAATATAATTTTAAATGAGAATTAAATTTACACTTACTTTTATTTGAAACTGATCGTCATATATTTTTTTTGTTAAGTGACTAAAAACTCAACTCCTCTGTTAACTCCCACTAGTCTGTTTTGCTACAAGCAAGCTGGCCGCCCGATAGTAAACGATCACCGTCGTCAATATAAACTAGTGACATCAGAGTTACATTGCGAAAGACTCGGACCCAGATTTTTAACCGAAGGTTTCCACAGTGTTCCTCGGAAATACCACAGGTGAAAGTTCATTCCTCATTTTACAGATATACGACAAAAAGATCGCGTTAATGCACAGGGTATACGACAAAAAGATCGCGTTAATGCACAGGGTGCAATTGAATTGCACAGATCAATGGGTATGCTGGCAGTAGCAGTTGGTATTTGCTGGACATATTTGATAATAGCTATTACCTTTAACCTCCAATTTTTATTTCTACTTTAAGTAAAAGTAAGTGTAAATTAAGGAAAAAGAAAATACTTAAATATAGCGTTGGTGCACATAGAAATAAAGTAAAATGTAATTAGATACGGTAAATTGGTGCTCTACCTCACAGTTCATAATAATATTTCAAACAAAAAATGGGTTTATAATGTAGGATGCCTCACTTTTGATTGCCTCACTGAAGTGCAGACAAGGTCTAAGATGGCGCACGCTTGCCTGAACTATTCGTTTAATAACCCCCAGATCATAGTAAGAGTTCAAATTCCAATATAATACTTCAGGTGGAGTGTTCTAGTTTTTTGCAGTGCGGAATAAAAATATTGGTAACGTTCTTTACCAAACAAGTTCTTTTGTTTTTTTTTTGTTTCTAAGTCATAGTTTACATTGGGATTCTTCTTTTTAGAGTACAATAAGAGTCTAACGTGTGAAATCTTCCAAATGCATGCTTTAATATGTTGTTTTTCATATAACCAATATTTTGCTTGCTACATTGAATGCTAATGAGATGATAACTCTTAGATGATTTTTTTGGGTGTGTATTCAGTACACGATTATAAGCCCAAATATATGAAAAAGTTAGCTCAATATTTGACCTAGCCGATCCGAAGCTGATCAGCTGACAGGGGTCAGATATGAGACGTCGCATAGCTTAAGATTCAGTAAAACTCTAATCAAATCCTTTTTTTATTGGGCGTAAAAATAAGCATTAATACAACTTTTATTCGATACTATTTATTTAAACCTGAATTAATATTAAGAGTTTTTAATCAGTAGTAACTTTTAAATTTCGCGACTTGGAGTCATGTGGTTTATTTTCATCTGCTATTAATACGATATTTATGCTTCCCTATATCTCACAACGTTTGTCTGTGTAATCCTAAAGCTTTGCCAATCCGTCGCATATTTTGAGACCCATTTTTGGCTGAAATATTATTATTGAAAACATAAAAATACATCTATTTTGTACAACAATTTTTATACTATGTGCACACAATAAAAATTATACATGTGTAAACTAAGAGATGGATCAGCTGAGACTGGGCAAAGAAGAGAATTCAGTAACAACCAAATTAGGTTTTTTCCCATTTACACTAAAATAGCAAAAAACTGTTTTTTTTGATACACGACAAAATGTATGATCTGCTATTTTTGGCATTTCAGGGTTGGTTGTATGGTGAATAAGTATTAATTTCTTCTGCCTCTTATCTGCCCCTGATCTATCTCTCATTGTTTTTTACACCTTGCTAATAATTCGAATAAATGTAAGAAGGAAGGTGTATACTTGGAAGTGGAACTATAAATATATATTTACATCTAATCGTGTTGGAAGCTCAAACGCAAATGTCGTGTTTTTTGATTCCTATTTTAATTATACATTTAATATCTATCATAGGTTTCTAGTATGAACACTGAAAGAAAAAATCAGAATAAGTCGAAGCAACTCGCAATTTTGTTCATAAATTGATTTTGTATTTATTTTTTATGTTCAATATTTGTTTTAGATTAAATATTTTTATACATAAATCAATACTAGTTTCCTTCAATTTCAGAAGCGTCCGTAAAATAATAAAATTCCGTAATATTTACGCTTAGGAATAGATTTTGAGGTTTAATCAAGGATGCAAAACGATTTTTTTACAATTTCCAATAAAATAACAGAATGACAACTTTTTGTAGTTTTATGAGTAGATGTACCTCGAAATTTAATTGTTAAGGATACGTTTAGTTATTTCTCAATTCAGGATTTTCGAGAAATTCAGGGAGTTAGTATATTCTTGGTAAGGAGCTGTTGATTTATTTACCGAAAACGTTTTGGTTTAGAAGGTTCGGTTCAGTAGCTGTACAAAAAATTGTGATACATAATTTTCATCGTTTCATCCGTTGAAATTGTTCATCGTATTTTTTTTTTACTGGACAATTGCCTTTAATAACTAAACAAAATACAAAATGTAAATATCGTTATTTATGTATGTCATTTACTTTGAAAGTAGATATATAATCTATCAACAAAATTGCTTTTTAATTCAATAGTAAAATTATATACTAAGTACACAACTATAAAACATTGATTTTAAAATGTGTTCTTAAAACAGTGAAATATGATTGAAAAGTTGATCTCCAAAACTTAACGTTATATTAGCACACGCCGCTGACCCAATTTGAATAATAATCTTATTTGAATTATTACAACAAGAAGCTATCATTATTATAACCTCGTCCACCCTGTACCCACTGTGTCTCTTGAAGCTTCAAGTTACAGAGACAAGCTGGTGGTGGTATAAATGATACTATTGGTAATAAATGAAAGTGACATGGGTTTCATATTTTATGTTTTATTATACGAAAGTCTCCCTCTTCCTACTTTCGTCGATTCCGCAATGCTGGGGGTCATGACCTATCATGGCATCAACTTCTCCCTTGTGATGTTACGCCATCTGTTCTGACTTTCAGCAGCGTGAACCGTTTCGGCAACGTTTATGTTAAGGGTGGTGCGGATTTGATCTGTCCGACGCATTCGGCTCCTTCTTCTCGGTCTCTTGCCCTCTTTTTTCCGGTGTAATCAGTTTTTGGAGGTTGTCGGGTTTACGGACTATGTGATCAAAGAACTCAAAAACTCTCCGAAGGCACGTGTTGGAAAGCCGTGGTTTCTTATGGAGTTTGAGTTCTTTGAGAACCGATTGGTTGGTTCTATCAATCAATCAATCAATCAATCAATCAATCAATCAATCAATCAATCAATCAATCAATCAATCAATCTATGCCCACGAAAAGTCTCCCATGTAAGATTAAGTCAATAACTTCGACTACAGTTTTAACCTCATACAAAGTGTGCAAAGCATGCAAAGTGTGTCGCACGCGCATTTACCTTGATAAATTCCACCGAATGTGGTTGAAACTATAATAGTCGAAGTAGCCAGCTTAACTTCATTTGAGTAACTCTTAATTCGTAAACAAAATGCTAATAATAATGATTCATTCATTTACTATATCAAGCTTGTATAAAAATGTAATAAAACATTAAGTTATTGAGATCAACGCTTGGGAAACCTACTTTAAAGTAATTTAGAAAGCTATAGAAGGGAAATCAAAGTAAACTCCTTACGTCACATTGGAAGACGTGTGATTAAACATGCGAGTACGCCTAGCTTACATAAATACATTATAAAGTAGAGAATATTGTATACATGACAATAATTTATAAGAGTCAATGCAAAAAAATTCAACGTGCGTCAAAGCAAGTTTAAAAGTGGAATAGAGAAAATTACTAGACGAAATTTCTATATTTCGATGAACCTAATTATAAAGCGTTACGGATTATTTTATTAATACCGACTTCCTTCCAAATTATATAATTATAGTGGAAACAAATCGAACGAATACGCGTAAAAGAATTCCTTATCAATTTACAACTATCTGGACAAAGCAATTATACTTGTCACTATTCTACATTCCTACATTAGCCCTTAGAATAACAAGAAAAGTAACGTAGAAAAATAACTTGACAATATTACAATTACATTAATATTCTATGTTGATCAGCTATATGTACATGTCAACATTTCGGTTTCTTAAAATTATTGACAGCCATGTGATAGCTGACTATGAGTTTTCAACTCCATAACTCGATGTAGACAAACCTGTTGTCCACTAAATTAAGCGTTTTTAATGACACGAAAACTTCAACACATATACCTGCCAAAACCATAGTGCTATAAAACACTAGAATACTTCATCAAAATTCGCGTGAGGATTAGTTATAAATTATTACAAAACGGCTTACACTCACTCTCGACCTATAAGGTCGAGACAATTGACCGGTTTT
Organism: Agriopis aurantiaria; assembly: GCA_914767915.1. Classification (NCBI taxonomy): domain Eukaryota; kingdom Metazoa; phylum Arthropoda; class Insecta; order Lepidoptera; family Geometridae; genus Agriopis; species Agriopis aurantiaria. The sequence continues at coordinate 13,657,399 of OU611996.1, forward strand.
GGAGCCATCATAGTTCCTTCATTTGCAGTGAATGCACGCGCTCCCGGTAGACGGTAGCCCGCGCACCAACATAGAGAGTATAAGTAAGAGTATGTAAGGCATTTTTTAATAATTTAACACTGGCATATATAGTAATAATGCCAAGATTTGGTTTGTTGCTTGTAGTGATGCTGTACGAGATTGCTGATGTAACAGCAGGACATATATTAAACTAATTAAAGTATTTTGCTGCTCTGCTTGCTAACTCGTATTATTTTTGGTAAATTATAACAACTGTCAATACCAAAACCAAAATAAGTAACACATTATTTCATACATCTAAACATTTGGCACATATTTTAAGAGAACAATAACAACGCGTATGTAAACAACTCACTATGTTATTAGAAAACATAATATAACAGGTGCCATTATAAATTCTAATATTTCCCGTGTAACGGTCCCTATATAACGAATAATATTAGGTATAAAAGTTGAAAATAATAACATAATATAATAGAAATACAAATAGAAGCACAAGTGAAAAAGATTACACGCCATATAATATATGTATGTATTTATATGTCCATAAATATATGTTGAATAATAGGAAATAAATAAACAATCCTAAAAAGCAGAAAAAAAATTATCATTCATATCTCTCAATGAGTTAACACAAAATGTGTTTAACCATATTGTTGTTTGTATGTCATATCAGTTGCCGCAATTAAACAAATACATACATAAATACAAATAATACAAAAAACAAATTTATCTATCATCAGGCTGCCGAGTTGACCCATTCGTCGACTAACTCTAAAAACACTGAAAAGCTAATTCTTTATACCACTTACGCTAGACAGTATAACTATGTAAAACTTAGCCTAGTCATGTGAAATCTAGCATTGAGTATACCTATCTACAGACAAACACAATTTTCTACTTTATAACCCGTTATCACCCGAAGTATATTATACATACAAGTCATACAACATTATTTACTTATCAGACACGTTTCACACCAAACAGTAACTTAATTCCTACGCATTCATTTGCAATAATAGGTTTAACAAATCAAAAACATGTTTTCTACGAACAAAGAGTTGCATTCAATTTAGAAAACTATGTGTTTATGAATCATAAATATTAGTGTATTACTCCATACGGTGGGACACAAGCAGACGGGCTGCGTAATCGTCAGCGCTCACCATCGTCATCACAAATACGCTGATTCTATTAATACACCTTTTGAAGAACCCCTTGTTGTAGTTCAGTAAACACCACACCATTTCACATTTTGATGGAGTAAAGCAAAAAAAATGGCGTAAACTGAACAGTGCTTGATGTCCATAAAACAAATATAATAATATATCTCAGTGAAACTAATTTATGATGCCGGTTGAATGATTTAGAGTAACCGTTAATGACTATAGTCGATGTTCACTAAGTTGATTTTGATTTGTGACAATTCAATTGAGCAATTTCATTAAATTTATATGAGAGAAAATAACTAATTAGGTGCAGAATAGAACGCAGTACGATACAGTGTTCATCTTTTATAAGAAGCCGTAGAGACATAGTAACACACTCTATGGGCAATTTTAGCGTGACAGAGCTTAGAAAAGATAACAACATTTCTAAAAAGGACATCTTAGTGGCTCTTGCAGATAACGTTAAATCTCAAGATGTGTATTCCAGAACTATGAATTAGATAAATTCTTTGACAATTTAGGATCGTAGCAGTTTTATCTAATGTACGTCAACGCTAAACGTCAATAGATAAATATTTTGAGTTGTTTTTACTGATTTGAGTTTAACAGTTTCAGAATCTACATGAAAATATACTAACAGTTTAATAGTGACGTGTAGTACAATTATGTCGAATATACAGCCACTACAAACAAGGTATTAAAAATACTTTCATAGGTTCCCCGTTATAAAATGACCCTATGTGGTTGAAGGCAGCGTTTTCTCTCTCTCTCTCTTTCTCTCTCTGTTGTTGGCATGCGCACTGGATGAATTGTATACAACTTATCTGAGAAACTATTTGGGAAGCCACCCGAAGTACTTTCCGAACAAAACTGACAGCCATCCGTAGAAAACTGTTAGTTCCATAGTTTGGTCACTTATACAAATTTGTCGGTCTCTCAAAAATCAGTGTACTTAGGTGTATTAGGTATGTGAACTTTTTTATGGGGGACTTTTTGGCCTAGATATATATTCCATATATTATTATACCTTGTTTGCAGTAAAAAAGACTACAATATCTACGGAAATTACCACTTATATAAAACGGTCGCGGTAGGCCATCAAAGTCTGTTGGCTTATTCACCCCCATTGTCACGACTTGCTAATTTAAACAGAGCAAGGATAAAATTAAAATGCGACTAGTAATTTATCATTCACACCACGAATCCGCAGGATCGTTCATCAATCGTAGTATTGGAGCTTGGGAAGGCGCTGTGTATACAAAACATTATTTTGAATACCCACAAAATCATACAGTGTTGAGGGAAAAAAATAACAAAACAAAAAAAAAACTTATATAGTGTTCATGATTATTGTTCATGTATATGAAATTATCATGAACATGCTAATATTAGGGAATATGTTTTCAAGATATATCTTCTTGAAAACATATTCCCTAATATTATATAATCATAACATAAAACGCTTATTACACTTTTTGTGTTAATAAGAAATATTTGTAGTTAACAAAAATATCACATTGTAATTTCATTAATAAAACTATCTCAAACGTTAAGACAAAGGAATATTTTATGTTTGAGAACGAAGCTCTGAATCCAGTGTTACTTGAAAATAGGGCAAAATTCTGTTTTTTGGGATCACATTATGACCAAAAAATCTAGACACGCGTTTAATAAGACTCACCCTATACGTGTACGCTATCTTTAGCATCAAATAATTTTATAGTTATAATCATACCTAACACTTCAAGTAAACACCTAAGCTCTGCTCCATTTAGTTCATACATTCATATCCATATTATCTGATACTCTGTAGTGTTTATAGAAAATCTAATTACCATATTTGCAGTCATATAAAAATAACAACAGACTGTTTTTTTTCTAGCATCTACTAAGTTCAGATAACCAGTGTGAGGACAAGCCGTGAGCTTAAGATACGTCTTTATTCATATTACTCATAAAATCTATTTTGGTGTGTTTCAGTGCGTGCAATAGCACATTTCTACTTTCAATTTATTCAAATTGTTTAAAAATTAAGATTAGTTAACTGACATAATACTCGTAGGTACAATTCCATCCGAAATTCCATAATATCTGATTCTCACGTAAGACGTTCGAATCGAAGACAGCCAAATTCTAACATTTAACATACAACTTTCAGCGAGCTTTTCATTTTCATATACATTAGACCGTATGCACGTTCATCTACGCTTAGTACATATTATCTAGTCTAAACTAGCTCAGTGTACGCATTTTAAAATCGACACAAACAGCTATACATTCAATAACATTTATGATACAAAGACAAACCACACAAAACACTTTTTTAAATTACATTATCCATCCCTGTTTTCCTAACTGCTCGCTGTGGAATTCCATTTAATAATTATTCAGAGTTATCTTAATTATCTAATAAACATTATCATGAGTTACTTTGACATATCGATAACGCGGCTCGAAATATTTTTTTATTAAGTTAATCTGCTACGATACCCTACAGAATGGGTAGAAGTGAAGTTAAAACTTTAAATGCGTGAAGTGTTTTAAACGATACAGAACTAGAAGACAACACAAGTATAATCAATGATAGTGAGGAAGTAAACAAACGTCTAACATTACGACTAATCTAAGTTAAAACAAATAGGTTTAATGCTATCTATGTAGTTAAAGACTAGGTCACAAACCTCAACAATTATTATTATCTAGACATAGGTTAAGTGCCGAGAAGTGATATCAAAGATTTAACTTTCGGTGAAAATTGTGAGATTAATAAATCAATAGAAGATACTCGTGTACTAAATTTACCCTGTTCTCTAGGATTTATTAGTGACAATGCGGTTAATATTAATTTACGGAAGATTAACCCAGGTACCTTTGCAAAAAACACATTCAAAAACTTAAGCTTTAAAGAGAAATTGATCAGTCATTACATTTTTGGGCAAGCATTCGTTTAATATCTTAAAAAATTATTTACTCAAGCAATTCTACATTTTGAACTAAGCTGGCGCATAGAACACTCCAGTTGCTGTTTTTGAATATAACATTGGTGCTATTTTACTGATGGCGAACTTGGCATTTCGATAAAAAATCTAATAAAAACAAGTTTATCGAACTATCTAAGAATATCGATTTATATAAAAATGTACAATTGGCAGTCAATTGTGTTTATTTCACAAATATTATCTAATCAAATAATATCACCATCGCGATGTAACTATGTTAGACTATTTTGACTATGATAAGTGTACTCTTACTTATTCTTGACGACTAGATTTATTCTATCCGTATCTACATTTTCTTATTTCTCAGTTATATCTACGTTGAAATCAATACATCATTCGTCAATACAATCGATATTGTCCATATGATCATTACGCGAGTACGTAATTATAAAATACTAAATGCATAAATTCAAATTAATATCTAATTACATCATCTACAAAGTCCAGTTCTCATCGAGGACGTTTGCACAAAACTATAATAGATATATTTGATACTAATCGACTCGATTAATTATTACTTTTTTTACGTTTAATTAAATCTAAACAACTTGAGCTCGATTAATTTCGAAGTAAATCTTACGTTTAATCGTTACATACATTATTATGATCGACTTCTCAGAAAAGTAAATCGTACTATCTATCGCGAGAAATAAATGTAAATTCCTATAGATACTGTACAATGTTTGTGCGCTCGTATCAAATGATTCCGGGAAATAAACTATCCGTTTGTATACATACAAAAGAACTTAACACTCGCTTAATTAGAGAATGGCAAGTCTAATATAAAAATAGTGGCAGATCCAGCGGCCGGCAACACGAGGTAGCCGCGAGAGGTCGCTTCGACTGCGACCATCGACGGAAACAGTCTCGAGTTCGACTTTAATACTGGTACATATAAAAAGACGGTTTTGGTGACGCCAACGCGTAGAAACGTCCGTTAGCGCACCGGGCGCTTGGCACCTCACTGAGCACAGAGTTCTCGCCTAAAAGTTCCCGCTGGGAGCCTTACACTGATCATCCATGCCACCACATCACGATCAGCTCCCAGAACGTCTTCGGCGGCGAGTGGCCGAAGACGTGAGACGAATTTCAGAGACCCGGGTCCCCTTCAGAGCCCATCTTTAGTAGCTCTAACTTCTTCTTTGCAATCTTCGAGTACAGGATGTCGATAGGCTTCGTGTTGTCGTAGAAGGTCGGCGCTCGGAATATAATGAGTGCCGTCCCCAACACGCAAGCTATCGTGAACAGGAACAGGAAGATTCGGTCTAACACCATCGCTACGTACTTCCAGTCATCCTCCACCTAGAACAAAACGGGCAATGTAAGACAAACTTGAGATAACTCCTGACCAAATCCCGACCAAACTTTATACGTACACTTTCAAACTTGTCTTTATTTCTGACATGCTGCGCTATGAACTTGGAGCCCTCTATAGTCTTTTCCATGCTTCTAACACAAGGTTGCTCTAACGACGCGGAGACGTCATCTAAGTCTAAACGACAGGGGGATCCTGGGGGTGGAGAGAACAGCTCATCGTCACCCCCCGGGGGCGGTGGCGGAGACGGAGGCATGCCTGGTAACTCGTACTCTTCGCAGCCCCACTCCTTGAACTTTCCGTCCATTTCGTCCGGCCCAAAGACGTCTGTGAGCACCTGAAACGTTCACAATAATCACAAACCTGAATGTATAAATTTAATATTCGTAGTATGATTAAGGTTTGTGCCAGTGCACTAGTTGATATACCCAGGGATTAAAACGTCAGTAGGCGGTAGTCTGCGGCGTGGTGGCAGCGGGGGTGTATTGGCGCGGAGCGCAGCTTAAGCCGGCACACAATTAGGCCGGAGTGGAGGTTTCGGTTTCGGGCCGTGTCTGCCAACGTCGTATATATCTCGCGATCCGTCCGCAGCCACCGGGGGAACATAAATAACGGAGGCCGCGCGCGCTCGTTAAGCCCACTGCCGTTGAGTAATAAAGGAAAATCGAAATGGAATGAAATTGGGCTGAAAGCTAGCTGGAAGCGATATTTTTGCGATACAAGCCGCGCGCAATAGAATTAGAATATCGTGAAAAGAAGCCTTCGCCCAGACTCTCCGAGACACTCGTGGTTGGTGACAATTAAACTGGTTATTGTCGAGGCTTCGATTCGCCTTAATAGCGCACTGTTTGTATTGAATTCGATGGAAAACGTTTTGAATGGAGGAAACTCAATGAGAAAAGACTCCGTGTTGTTTTTTCGCTGAACGGGATCCCTTTGAAGAACTCCATTTGTGAGCGCTTTTATTTAACAAATTTAATTAAAACCTTCCCCGTCGGAGGTTTATTTCGAGTGTCTGAGCGTGAACGCCTATGCCTTCGGATGATTAATGTTGCCGCGTCGCGTCCTATTTCTTATTTAGTGTTCGTGATTTATGAGTCCATGCGATATCTTACCTCTGTAGGCTTATCATTCTCGTTATCCTCATCATCGTCCGGAGCCTTTTCTGGCCTCTGTATACATAATATTGGGGGTAAAAAATCTATGAAGACTTTCCGCACCCACGGGGCCATGTGGTGGGTGACGGGTGACCTAAAATTTATGTTTAGCACCACAATAGTGACAACTACTGATAATGTGACTAGCATCATTGTAAACAACAGATATTTTCCTAATAACGGGACTGTTAGTGATGTGGGGGGGATAATTTCGGCTAACAGTAAGAAGAACACGGTGAGTGACAGCAAAATAGAAATACAGAGCGAGATCTTTTCCCCCGAATCTGAGGGTAGATAGAAAACTAATACTGATAAGAAAGAGATCCCAACGCAGGGGATGATGAGGTTGACGGTATAGAAGAGGGTTTTTCTTCTTAGTGTAATATTGAAGATGATGTCAGGGTACGGTTCTTCACAACACGAATAGAATTTTTCATTTCTAGTGGCCGGAACTTTCATAATGTCCCATTCTACAGAGATATAGTACTCAGAGAGGTCGATGCCCATCCCTATTCGGTCTGAATCCGGAGTTTGCTTCAAATGCCTCAGATCAACCTGTAAAAAAACACAAACATTAAGAGAAAAAAAACACGTGTTTGTTGACAACTGGATCAACAGGTTTGTACATCCTGCTACACGAGCAGCCTGTGGGGGACATATACGCAGAAACAGTACAATGTGTGTGCAGTACAATAATGCGTTTAGGGTGCTGATGCGGCTGCCTCGTGCTTGCAGCGCGTCGGGGATGTTCGCCGAGTCACGTGTCGATTGTTTCTACACGACCATGCGTGCACGGTGCACATCCCTGGCGCGCATGGTCCGGGCCAGCCACCATATTAAACGTATTTGCGAATAGGTTTGACTATCAGTACATGAACCATTGCTCAATGGTACATGTACTGACTAACAAGCAAATGATGAAAGGTGTGTGTTAGGTGTGGGTTGGCTTAGCTCTATTTTATTAATTTTAAATATGTTAGGTACATATTTTTATTTTTTTATTGTTTTATTTTAATAATTGTATGATCATATTGTCGATGAATTTGAATTTAATTGAATTGTATACACGTTTTTGTTATTTGCTGGCACGTTAATACCTACCTACTCGAACAACAGAACAAATAACCGAATTTCGTAGAGACAAACAAACAAATTGTTTATACACGTGCCATGAAATATATTTAGAATGTAATAATCTAGAAGAGCTCATTTCTTAGTAATATTTGAATACACGTTTCGGAATCTTTGAAGAGCTATTTACAAATATATTCTGTATTCGTTTCTCGTGACAGATTGAGAGATCACAGTTGGATAAACATAAAAAAGATTTCCAAAGGGCCTAACAAAAAGATCCTAAGCACGGCGATCTGTTATTAGAGAATCAAACCGTTCACACGGATCTTTACAAATAGCTGATATACCTATCTGCGACTTCTGTGTGTGGTGTGAAAATAAAACAAGAATGAAACGAGAATCCCAATTGAACCTTAACACGTGAGACGTAAGGCCGGGAATTAAGCCACCGGGTTTATTTCTATGTAACTTTAAATTTATTGGTTTTCTTACTTTCGATGAATGTCCTTGTCTTCGAGGCTACGGCGGTAAACGACTCAAAAGTTTGGGGAAGATCCCGTTTTACTCCGAAACATGGCTCATGTATCACGTGTAATGTGAAGTGATCTTAAAATCTTCAAGTTATTTACGTGCCAGAAAACCAAGACATATTTTACGTGATATATTGTTTTACTCCTTTTTTTTTCCTCTGTGAGAATTTTGGCGTCGCACTATTTGTGCATTTGCCAGTGTCAAGTATTAAAATATTATCAAGTTTGATGAAATGTCAAACAAGTCATATCATCAAAACTCGCGTGAGGATGCATTGGTTCGTTTTTTATTATTATTAGTATAGTGAGTGCCTTTGTTATAGTAATTTAAACAAGACATAGTCACAGTTAGAGTCAAGCAAAGTCAGGGTCAATATCATGCTCCAGTAAAGTGGTATAGACTTTACAAGAGGTTACTATGAAGCTTTTGAAACAACACGAAAATATATGTTTCAACTCGTTAAATCACTTTCTCACACTTGAGCACGTCCACGAGCACTTAATAAATAATAATCTACCACTATTATGTCTTAACGCTCGAAAACACACAAGTTTATGAAAATAATACAATGAGAAGATGTTTCTATCACGTTGGCGCCAAAGCTCCCGTGCGACCCACACGGGTCTCCTGTAAAGCTGCGAAACCAGCCGCGACCAAACCACCTTTTTTTAGGGTTCCGTACCAAAAGGGTAAAAACGGGACCCTATTACTAAGCCTACATTGTCTGTCCGTCTGTCTGTCTGTCTGTCCGTCCTACCTCTAAACGGCTGTATCTTTCGACCCGTAATAGATAGCCAACTGAAATTTTCACAGAATATGTAATGTTACGGCGGATTAACTAACAAATAATAAAAGACAAAAAGTAAAAACGAAAGGGGGGGGGGGGGGGGGGGGGGAACGTATTTTTTTACGTATTTTTGTATTAGCTCTAATGTAAAAACGGTAATAAATACAAGCGTCAAATTTGGTATGATAATAATACACACTAAAGTATAACAAGAAATAATAAATAATGGCCAACTACGAGTCGGTGATAAGTTTCTGTTCATTACCAAATTCTATCGGGTAAATTCGTTATTGAATTTTGTGGTGGTACGGAACCCTCAGTGTACGAGCCCGACTCGCACTTGGCCGGTTTATTTATTTTTATTCAATAATTGATCGCCACCTCGCCTGATGCTAAGCTATGATGCGAAGGAGCCTTACTAATAGAAACCAATTGACTCACCGATTGTTATCAGGGAACACCTACTCGTATTTAGGTAGCGCACTCTACAGGCTCTCAAAGAACCAAAGTCACCGACATAGCTGTTAAAATTTGCAAGTTGAAGTGGCAATGGGCAGGCCACATCGCTCGGAGAACCGATAACCGATGGGGAAGAAAGGTTCTTGAGTGGAGACCACGAACCGGAAGACGCAGCGTAGGTAGGCCTCCCACTAGATGGACCGACGACATAGTAAGAGTCGCTGGCATCCAGTGGATGCAAAAGGCAGGCTGTCGTTCAGTGTGGAGGTTAAAGGGGGAGGCCTATGTTCAGCAGTGGACGTCTTCTGGCTGATGATGATGATGATGACTCTACAGGCTAGCGGTTCACACAGTCAAAGTGGAATTAAAACGCTTCGATCAGGGTTACGGAATATCAACCATGAAACTATGTTGTCTTTTCGTTCCCACCCTGGCCGTCCAATAGAAAATAGACCTACATTATTTATAATCATATTTTCACTATTCCCAGAACTACCTAATCATCAATAAATAAGCAATTTTTCGAATATTGTGGAATGAGGTCTCTTCTGCGGCATTTCCAAGTAACTATTACATCAAAAAAGTTCTATTAACAAATAAGAGTTTTCAAAGATCGACAACGTATCTGTGATGCCCCTGGTGTTACAGGGATCCGTAGGCGACGGAGATCGCTCACCAGGCGGCCCGTTAGTTTGTTTGCCACCTATGGCATAAAAAAACATTTACAACACATTTGCTCAAAAAATGCACTTACGAAGCCTGTATACATCGTTCGAAAGTTAAACATTACGGATCATACAACGGGCGTGCGGTAATGAAACGCATCATACAACGCAGCGTGCGGTAATGAATTTTACCGCACGCTCAGATGTATAGCACCGTGCGTGTACTTTACGGTATTTTTTTAATTTCCATTTCCATAAAAAATTTTTCATTTGTAGCCTTTTTTTCTCGCAAATGTGTTGTAAAACGTTGTATGGCACACGTGCGGATTGGTTTTTACAAACTCGTGACTATGGTAAGCCCTCGACTTCGTCTCGGCTTACATTCGTCTACTCGTTTGTAATAACCAACTTACCGCACTTGTATCATAAATAACTATTACAAGAAATAAAAATGTACGTATTCTGTTTCTGATTCCTGAACACATCTCGTTGTTATTATACATAGCGGCCCTTGATATATTTTTGACAGTGAGTTAGAAAAAGCTTTTATACTGAGGAATTCGATTAGATTCTCTCTAAGCGCCCGCTACAATTTTCTTTTGGCAGATTCGTTTTTCATACAATTTTATTAAGGCCCGTGACTTTTATTTTGTACTTTTTATTTTATTTCAGAAGGGAACAAAAATTGCCAGTGATAAGTAATCGCTCGAAAGTCAAATTTTTGGATGAGCATGACTTTAAGCGTTTTAACTACGATGTGCTGTGTGTTGTGTCTTTAGGAGCTGTGTATGTATGTGTGTGTGTGTGTGTGTGTGTGTGTGTGTGTGTGCGTGTGCATGTGTGTGGGTATTTTTGCTTGTGTGTTTGTGTGTGTTTAGAAGTGAGTTTTTTTCTTATATAATTTTATGAATAAAATACGATTTCATATTGGCGATAGCGCTGTGTATTAATGTGGTACGTTTCACATATGGCACCAAATTCAAATTTCAAACAGTTTTTTTATTCGTGTAACTAGGTCGGGTAATTATTGTAAACGATCATGGTGTTTGCGCAAATTCATTACTATCCTTTACAAAATCATGTAAAGATATCAATCTTTAATGAACATTATTACTTACATTTGTCGATAAACAATTTTTTGCTGTTTCAAACGGTTTATTTACAAAAGTAAGTAATATGGTGCGTTTCTGATAAATGGCTGTACATGATAATGTAAAAAACACCCAACGATTTGCGCAAACACCGTATTTCGTACAATAATTACCCGGCCTAGCTACAAGGACAAGAACACTGCATGAAATTTGTATTTCCCGTCATATGTGAAACGTACCACCTTAAGTAAGTATTTTTCCCTTTTTGCTGTCATGTGGTTAATGACAAGCTAGGCGATTAACTACAGCCAAAGGTGATGAGTGATCGAAGTTGGCAAACCCAATATAGCCTGGACTTTTTTTAACGAAATAAGCAAAGAAAACTGGATATTTGACGACTCTATCAAATAATAAGCTCTATAAAAAAGCAATTTCTGTTATTAATAAATCTCTATTTTTTATAAAAAAAACCGACTGAAATTTTTGGATAAACTCTACACATCAAGTTATTACCTCCAAATAACAAAAGCAGTTTTTCCTAAAACTCTAGGACGGAAAGTTTGAGAGTGAATTTCGTTAAATTAATGGCATAAAATATATTGCAGACAATTACAGCTTTATTTTTTCGTTTTATGCCTGAAAATACCTAAGATTGAACGATTGCATTATATAATACGGCTAAAAACAAATCTAGAGATAGAAGTCAAAAGTCTAGAGTACAAAGTTAAAGGGAAGGTAAGAAAGTAAATAAGTACACTCATGTCTTACCATATACCCATCGTAGCTCCAAGATCCAAACTTCATGAAGCAAGTCTGTTCATCAAAAGGGAAGTATTCCACATCGATCTCGCAGAACGACTTGTAGATGGCAGGAGGCTTCCAAACCACTTTGCCGTCGTGATGCAGTATTGCTTTCGTCATGATGGTTACTTCGTAGTTACCGTCCGCACTGTTGGCAAACAAACTATATTTAGTAAGGCTTTAAAATGTTTAAAATAGATTTGTATGGAGATTCATATTTATACGGGGTTACGCATACATACTGTACTAATCCGAAAATAGGTTATTGCACTCATGATTATGGTCAACTTTTACTATGGGACCAGCCCTGAAATCACAATAAAAAAAAGCAATTCCATACATTTTGTCGAAGAGTCTATGACCGTTTTCTATGCATATATGAGCTGCTATCTTTTCTCGATTTCAGGGTTTATCCCATAGTAAAAATTCATCATGATGAGTACAATGACCTTCTTTTGGCTTAGTACATTCTTTATGCGTAGCCTTGTATATTTCACATACATTAATAATCCTTTCTATAACTGATATTTAATTTGTGTCCATTATTTGTCTCAACCGTTGCTTAAAGCGATTGATGATCAATTTTGTCTCGTCTAATTATCTTGTACGTACGTACAATATTTCAATGAGTATAGAATTTTGATTACGTTTTTCCTCAAAAAGAGGCATAAAGGTTGTTAGAATTTACAAAAAAAAAAAAATTTTTACTTCGGACTAGGCTAACACTTGACCGCGATCTCGCCTGATGGAAAGCGATGATGTGGTCGAAGACGGAGCACGTTTGCCCAGTAATAACCTAGTAACCCTAGACTTGAACTTTTACTCCAAGATTGTAATGCTGCGGAAACACAGACAGGGGCGTTCCATTGTTTTGCTGTTTTAATTAAGAAAGAGGAATCAAAACGCTTGGTGCGAATAAATGGCATTTCGACCAAGTAAGGGTGACGCTTTGCCGTTCGTCTGGACGTCCGGTAATGAAAAGGTGATGAGGGAACAAGTTCGTGAAGTTCCGTTGCACACTCTCCGTGGAAAATCCTATAAAATACCGACAAGCTTGCGACTTTACGCCGATGGTATTAGATTTGAGTTTAGTTTTATATTTCAGTACTACACACAAACTAGAAACACGTGGAACACAAAACACATACATGCACAACCACAAAAAGAAACAAAAATACATACATACATAATAGTGTAAGAAGGTGTAGGGAAACAAATGGCGCATACTAAATTCTATTTATTTCTTTCTCTCTCTTACACTATACCGAGCTACACAGCAATGCCGCGGCAGCAATGCAGCCGCAGCTTCGTAATATAGGTAATTATATATAATAATATGGTAAAAGGTAGGATAATAAATATATATATAATATATATGTGTATAATTATTATATTCTTGTAAAAATATTATATTAGTATTATTTTTTACATATTTACAAAGTCACATACAAACTCATTTTACCAATATCCTATTATTATTATTATTTTTGGTGCAAATGTTTGCTCGGTTGTGTAGTGGGACAGGCGGACTGCAGTAGTTCTCGACACGGGTTATCCTAGTGAGGACTGCTTCGCAAAGCTTACTATTATAGGCTCGTCTCTTAGCTGTGTTAATTTACCACGTTAGTTAAGGTGAAATATTTAAGTTAAAACATTGTATCTTTTAATTATTGTGCGTGTGTAAATAAATAAATAAATAAATAGGTATTCTCATATAAATCTATAGAGAATGTACGGGGACCAGTAGTGCTGCGGCAGTACTGTTGCGGCAGCACTGTTGCGTGCAGCTGAGTTCGGAATCATACCTTAAATAGACTTGACCCACATTTTCAAATTTCTCCATAAATGCTTCTATCACTTGCTACTGTACTATTTCGGCCAGCACAAGTGCGAATCAGCAAACCCATTCACCGGTTAAGGCCATATCCGCCAAATATCCATTAATTAGAAAGTGGTGACACAGACCATTAATATAAGAACAGCCATTAAAGCGCCAAAGGGTCCCAATTATGTAAGACCGCTAATGTCCGTAGTTAGCACAAGCGTATATCACTTAGAACACTTAGTTAGCTTTGACATGAACGAGGATTAACAGGATTCAGTGGCCCCCAGCTACTCGTAATCTAGTTAACTGATTTAGATATTATAAATCTGCGAAAGATAGATTCTAATCTAACGTAACCAACACAAAGTTTTAGTTCTTAGGCCCAGTATTTGTAGTCCAATTGTATAGTCCGATGATGGGACTGATGAGATTTAAGGTTTAAGAAAAAAAAAAATTTGCAAGCATTAATATTAAGTAGGTACAATATTTAGTTAAAAATAAAATAAAATTAGGGTGACAAAACGTATTGCTACTATGATTAAAACTAACATACCATTATTACATTTAGCAGTCGCTAGTTATCGCTATAGGATTCCCTGTGTCGATAACTAGTGCTTACACTCCGTATCAGCTCCTCAGTGTCTATTTCATGGATAGTAATTAAGTATTTTTTTATCTTGTTTTTACTGACATGTTTCGAGTCCTTGATTAAGTCTAGTTTTTTGTTTAATTTATGTATTTCGTCTAAGTCATCATCAACAGCCTTTCATGTTACTACTGCTGGGATACAAGCATTCTTTCAGAGAGAGAGGATCCCTAATCCACCATGCTGGCCCAGTACTTGTTGGTGAATGTCATGTCTTTGGATGTTTGGGGTTCTTAGTCATACCGGTTTCCTCTGATGTTTTCCTTCACAGTTTTTGAGCGATGGCATTGAAACTGTACATAATTTATTTAAGTAATATATTTTCGTCTCCGTAGTTAATTATAGATCATCGGACTACTGAGCCTTTGATCTTAACGTCAACACGATTTTTAGCCCGATGATTGGTCCAAAGTCTCATCGGTCCAATGAGATTTGACCTTTTCTGACCAGTTCAGTGTTACAGACCATCGGACTACTGAGAATTTTAGTTCGATGCTTACACATTCACACTTGTGATTGACTAATTATACGGGATGTTCTTGTAGAGGACGGACTTCTTTGAAGATTTATTTTAAATATATACAGAGCAAGTGCCTTTTTAAAAATGCAAGCTAACCTAACAGTACAAAATAGTTATGCTGCCTATAGACCGTTGAAAGTCTAAAGACAATCTAAATGCTCAAGCCCACTCAGTTGGCAGCGTATTCAGTATGCTGGCGGTATTACCATGCTGAAAAAAATAAAATGGAATAGGATTTTTATTCGTGGTATCCTTGTTAATCATAAAGTAAAAGTTATTTATAATGATGTTATTTTTAACAAATTAAACACTTCTGATAGCCATTCTTATAGATATAACTATGAGGCCTGCTCAGCGACAGTGTAAGGAAACCTGTTAAATTGTGAAGGGCTGCGATAATCTAGCCATCTATCACGTGAAGCCAAAACGCAGCTAAATTGGCTACCCGCCTGCCGTCATGAATATCCTATGGGTAGAAAGCTGCTAGTTCATGTTTATGCCGTATACGCGAATAGCAATATGCCGGTTGGTCCGGATATTTTGGACGATAAACATTGATACTAAAGATCATGATCCAAGAAAACAAGGTCTAGCGCTCTGGGAGATGCACCGCAATGACGTCACTGTCCAGTTGCCACTTTATTGTAACAAACATAGGTACCACTAGGTTTTTTTTTGAATAATCTATTAAATAAAATACAAAAAGCAATTTAATTGTCATTTGGTTTGTCCGCTCAAGCAAGTTAAGCACGAATTAAATATATTAAACACAATTTTATCAAAACCACATTGATTTATTGGATTCCCACAGGTAATATACGGATATTGGGGAGTTATAATTTCACGCTACTGTTAACACAGAAAATCATAGAGAGTCCGCCATTGTTTCGTGTACCGTCATCTCTCTTGATCTTGTTGTAAATTACTTAGTCTGCTTATGCACGTGTATGTGTATCCATGACATTGACGACATCATTGCGGGACGCCTACGTGACATTTTTTCTCGGAGCGCTATACCTGGCGGAGTATATTAAAACTAAAGACTATGTTTTTCAATCCAATTTTTTTATGTACAGCAGAGATGTAGAATTCCTTATTTGAGTATGTCTTTTGAAACATGAGTACAACGGTTCAAGAAAAAAAATACACGGGTTATCCAGATAAGTGACCGAGTCTTTGTTATTAAAAAAACACAGTGAGTCATTATCAGCTTCGTCAAGAAACAATGAGGGAAATAAAAACGTTTTTTATGCCATGTACTAAACAAACTGACGGGCCGCCTGCCTGATACCTGCAAGAGTAGGGGCATCACAGATATGTTGCCAACTGTTAAATACTCTATTAGCAGCCCTTTTGAAGAACCCCATGTTATAGTTACTCGGAAATGCCGCATGCTATATATATCTGTGATACTCAACAAAAAAGTTCAGTAAATAGAAGCGGTTTTTTTTTTCGATTTAAAACTCCTGAGGTAGCCGGTGGCTTCATTATCAAAAATGTACTAAATTTTTTAATAAGTGTCACTGTAAATAAAGTATTGATTGAGTGATATAATCAAAACTAACCATAATATTATAATTACGTGTAACTGACGCTATCTCAGAGTAGATATCTTAACCGGCATCTTCATGTATGTACATGTCGGATTGAATTATTATTGCATCTCTAGTGTGGACTAGACATTATTCATAAGGATCGGTAACCGCAAGCAGGCATAGGTAGGTACACCGCTCTAACTACTTTGGCTAGTTTTAATTTATTATGGAGAAGTTTTAAAAGCTTCTAGTCCCAATGTTTTTGCATAGTAAACAAATTGCAGTTAATCAAAAGTGGTGGCTACAAGAACTTGTAAAGATATAAATGTTGATACAACTTAATTATTTTTTCAACAAAGCGTTAATTTATTTCAGGCTATAAATAATTATACATTACTTTTAATATACTTAAGGTGGTAACTTAGGACCTAATTTTCATGTTTTTTCAACTTTGACCCGGCCAATGATTGTACACAGTCAGTACACTTTGTTGGTGTTATCATTTATTTAACATAAAATAGCGTAGCTCTTGTCGGTGGAGTAATTTTCAGGCTTGACGGTCTTCTGCCAGCGTTTTCACCTCCCTGTACGACATGAAATTTGCCTTCTCTTTTATTTGGTCTAAGAATACTCTACTTGGTCTTCCCGGTCTTCTGTTTCCTTCTACCTTTCCCTCTATGATCATCATCATCAGCCGGAAGACGTCCACTGCTAAACATAGGCTTCCCCCTTTAACATCCACACTGAACGACAACCTGCCTTTTGCATTCACTGGACCTTTTGCCCTCTATGATGGTTTTCATTAATTTGTCATGACGTTCAAGGCGGCCAAACATCTTGCCTCTTGTATTCTCTATACTCGAAAATACTTTTTTCTCATCGGCAATATGTAATTATCTTACTTAATATTACGAAACTTTGCGTGTAAGTGTGTATGTTTGGCTGGACTCAACGCCAAAACTACTTAACCGATTTAGATGAATTCAATTTTCGGCTAAATCTGCAGAAAGCCTCAAAAGGCGCAAATATAGCAACCTAGACAGTGGGTATATATTTGAGCCTTTTGGGGTCGAAACTTTAGGCCCGTGGGGACCGGGCGCTAAAAATATTTTTAAAGTTTTATCTAATCGTCTGGTCGAAGCATCTCGTGACCAAAATGCTGGCCGATATCTTGCACAGCGTATTAGCATTGCAATTCAACGCGGCAATGCGGCCAGCATTTTGGGTACGATTCCTGCTGGCAGCGGATTATTAGATTAGTTTAGTTTTATATTTTAGTACTAGTTTGTATGTATTTTTAAGTAGTTTTTAGTTGTGTTTTTTATTTATTTATTTCTAAAATGTATCTAAGTTTAAGTTGAAAAATAAATGAAAACCTAATTTTATACTTATTAGTTGAGCCGTTATAGAATATGGTTGAGAATTATAAGTTTTTCTAATTTTTTTCTAGATAAGTAGTAGCCTATATGATTATGTGTCAATCCAGGGTATAAGCTACATCCATACCAAATTTTATCTAAATCGGATGAGTAGTTTCTGCGTTGAGTCCAGCCAAACATACACACATACACACACTTAACTACTTATCTACTAACTTTCGCATTTATAATATTAGTAAGATTTAGTAAGAATAACAAAGATAATCGTTTCAACCTTGTATCTTTATTTGTTCAAATAAAAAACACTCTCAAAGTAAAACATAGCGGCTCTTATCTCGCCATGTTTTTAAATTTAAGCAGATATGTTGCCTCACTTTAATGCACCTGTGACTTCCTAAAAGCTCTCGCCGAGTATTCAGTTAACTTTATTTTTAATGGCGGCACGTTGAGCTAATGGAAGACTCTGTGACCTATATTAAGTACGGGACAGGTTTCATGTATATAGAGTTTGGTTATGACTTGCTTTTAAGTCCGAAGTTTGACTGTCGATGAATATTGTGGCTGAAGGTAGAAGTTTAATGGCGTTAAAAAAAATCTCATAAATGGAATAGATAATTTAATTATACAAAAAATATATAAATATATATATGTCGGCGCAAGACCAATATAAGCTTCTAAATAATAACGTCGAATTCAACAATGTCCGTTAAAATGAAGAGCAGAAAGGTTTACAAACTGATTGATGTAATTAGTTTACCTTTCTAAGCGTAAAGTTAACTGTGGAAAACTAAAATGTAAAAATATGTTTTGTTCTCTTTCCGGACAGGAAACAATGACACAAGACTATTTAATCTTTAGTTAAATGTAAAGTGATCTATTGCTAAATTCATGTCTTGATTTGTAAACGATAAACATTAGGTTTAAAATCATTAGTTAATGATTACATTAAAAGACAGCTGATTTGATATTCGATTTACAAAAAGAACATCATGGCGCCTTGTTTCGATTATTTAAATGTTTAGCTTAAGTGTTAATAAGAGCTAAGTTCTGTAAATAGTTAAGATTATTTAACAAGTTATAAACTACTGTAAAGTAGGTTATTTGTAGATCTTTAATGAACAGTGTTATGACTACACAACGACATGACGCCATCTTTGTTATAAAATGGCGAGCTGTTGTGGAGCCGGGCTCATTCTGTTTGAGGCATTCATCGAGCACAGTACAAAGTGCAGAAACAGGCAGTCTTGCTTGAAGCGATATCCAGTGCACTTAGAGTGCTGTTACTATTTTGTTAACTACTATTTATTGCTCAATAAGTGTTATGAAAAAGTGTTATTCTGTAATAATTATGATAAAGTGATGGCGCTGTAGTTTCTTGCCCTTCTTCTATAAGCGTCTAGGGTTTTACGAACGTGGCGGTAAATTAGCATTAGCATAGAGCACCTTCTTAGGGTCTATGCAGAAATAAAGGATAGATAGTTAGTTATGAGAACTTTCAATGTGTTTCTTTAACCTACCCCGTGAATAAGTCAGTTTGGTACAGCCTAAAAACTACAAAGTTGCTTAGAAGAGAGTAGTTCTGCCAGTTAAGGTTTTATCTCCAATGGTAGAACCCAGTGATGGAAACAGTATCATCAGCACTAATGACGTCACAGCTTCAAAAAACATCCTAGTACCGGGTGTTCTCCGACATCAGAAGTGGGATAGAATCCGATGATCCTTCTGTCTGTTTATTATGTTTCAGATTATCCTAGTCACGCCCACGAGAACAGTGTTAATGCTCATGGATGGATTACCCCAAATCAAACCGATTAATGCCTGGTGCGACAAGTTAAGACGTGTCTACACCATGCACAGTGACGAGTGGACCTGCAGCGGACCTGGTGCTGCTATTACAATCTGGTGATGTACCTTCAGAATTCTTTTCGTATAATAATAATGATGACGATGATTCATGACATCATCGAGTGGCTGTAGACACAACAGCAAACTATTGCCCAGCTGCTGAATATGCAAACAATAGCAGAGTATAAAATCGTTCCTATCGATAAGAAATAAAAGCTTGCAGTTATGCGAGGGACATTTGCAATGCGTGGAGCATTAACTACATCTTCGCTTACTTCTCCATGTACAGTAAACTTCTACCTACCTCCATAAACTTTAAACTTGATTCATTTATGATTGTCAAGATGTGAAAAATATCCGCTGATAAACTGATAATAGGAATCAGTTATCATTAAAAGATATTCAATAGAAATCATGCTGAGTTTCTTATTTTGAAACAACTGAAACACCGACCACAAATAAGTTATCGGTTAGTGTGCTTATGAATGGATACCTAGCTCAGAGAAACTCGTTTTAATTTTTAGATACTTCGAGACCCTCCGAGACTCTCCGAGACCCTCCGTTACACTCCGAGAACCTCTGAGACACGCCGATACACTTCGAGAACCTCCGAGACACGCCGATACACTTCGAGAACCTCCGAGACACGCCGAGACACATCAAGACACTCCGAGAACCACCCAGATTAATTTTAATTTCATTTCATTTCTACTCACTCCGATACTCCAACACTCTCCGACAGTACAGTACTAAAATCTTCTAGACACATCGAGATCCCTGAAATACTTTATACACTTCAAGAACATTC
Source organism: Agriopis aurantiaria (assembly GCA_914767915.1). Classification (NCBI taxonomy): domain Eukaryota; kingdom Metazoa; phylum Arthropoda; class Insecta; order Lepidoptera; family Geometridae; genus Agriopis; species Agriopis aurantiaria. Next base: position 13,678,026 of record OU611996.1, read on the forward strand.
TAGAAAATTCCAATACCAAATCTTTATCCACCCCTAAGTACCAGCAGCAAGTTTCTCAAGAATACTAACAACAGACTGATGTGGCTGGTGCAGAGCACGCACCACCTGTCAGAATGGCCGTGTCGGCGCAAGACCAATATAAGCTTCTAAATAATAACGTCGAATTCAACAATGTCCGTTAAAATGAAGAGCAGAAAGGTTTACAAACTGATTGATGTAATTAGTTTACCTTTCTAAGCGTAAAGTTAACTGTGGAAAACTAAAATGTAAAAATATGTTTTGTTCTCTTTCCGGACAGGAAACAATGACACAAGACTATTTAATCTTTAGTTAAATGTAAAGTGATCTATTGCTAAATTCATGTCTTGATTTGTAAACGATAAACATTAGGTTTAAAATCATTAGTTAATGATTACATTAAAAGACAGCTGATTTGATATTCGATTTACAAAAAGAACATCATGGCGCCTTGTTTCGATTATTTAAATGTTTAGCTTAAGTGTTAATAAGAGCTAAGTTCTGTAAATAGTTAAGATTATTTAACAAGTTATAAACTACTGTAAAGTAGGTTATTTGTAGATCTTTAATGAACAGTGTTATGACTACACAACGACATGACGCCATCTTTGTTATAAAATGGCGAGCTGTTGTGGAGCCGGGCTCATTCTGTTTGAGGCATTCATCGAGCACAGTACAAAGTGCAGAAACAGGCAGTCTTGCTTGAAGCGATATCCAGTGCACTTAGAGTGCTGTTACTATTTTGTTAACTACTATTTATTGCTCAATAAGTGTTATGAAAAAGTGTTATTCTGTAATAATTATGATAAAGTGATGGCGCTGTAGTTTCTTGCCCTTCTTCTATAAGCGTCTAGGGTTTTACGAACGTGGCGGTAAATTAGCATTAGCATAGAGCACCTTCTTAGGGTCTATGCAGAAATAAAGGATAGATAGTTAGTTATGAGAACTTTCAATGTGTTTCTTTAACCTACCCCGTGAATAAGTCAGTTTGGTACAGCCTAAAAACTACAAAGTTGCTTAGAAGAGAGTAGTTCTGCCAGTTAAGGTTTTATCTCCAATGGTAGAACCCAGTGATGGAAACAGTATCATCAGCACTAATGACGTCACAGCTTCAAAAAACATCCTAGTACCGGGTGTTCTCCGACATATATGTATATATATATATATATTAATAATACTTTGTTCACATCTTTAAATTTAGTTATATTCTTAACTAAACTTAAAGATGTGAACAAAGTATGCAAAACACTGAAATGAAAATGGGCAGGTCATATGCTTAGAGAGAAAAATGAAAAATGGACCAGAATAATATCAGAGTGGTACCCCAGAGATGGCAAAAGAAATAAAGGTAGACAAATGAAACGTTGGGAAGATGACCTCAAAAGAGTTGCCGGTCCAGAATGGATCAGAAGTGCAAGAGACAGAGATAGGTGGAAGTCTTTGGAGGAGGCCTTTGTCGAAGGACAAGCTGTTGCCAGAAAAACCGACCGTCAACAATAAATTTCTAGTAAATGTATTGTAAATATGATAAAAACAGTAATAAAGGCTTATTATTATTATTATATTAATAATATTTGTGATACACGCCTACATACCATTCTTTACAACCTGGAGGTTATGTTTAGCATTAAGTACTACATTTTTGAATTTCTACATTTATAAGTATGCCATAAAGTATTTATATAAATAGGGCTTCACGCACCAGGGGCTAGATTTTTGAATTGCTCGTATGATATTTTCTATTATATAAAGCAAATTAGAACGCACACAGAACGCATGGTCGATGGGGCCGAAAGTGGCGTAGGACGTCCAACCCACAAGATGGACAGACGACCTAAAAGAGACCGCAAAGAAACGTTGGATGCAGGCCGCTTCCTTACCGACCCTTTTAGAGATCGATAAGGGAGGCCTATGTCCAGCTGTGGACGTCCTACGACTGAAATGGTGGTGGTCAAATTAGAATGGTTCAAACCTGACGTTCTGTTAGAGAATAAGAAGTATGATTAATTTAAAAAAATCGGGATTTCGTTCGAAAGTCAGGCATTGCGCATGATTGAAGATGATGACACGCAGACAAGCCATTCAAAAATCAAGCCCCAGAGCTTGGTAAATTCCTATTGTGAAATCTGTACCTAATCAGACGAAACTGTAAACTTGTCCCAGCAACAGAGTATAATCTACGGTTCCTCTCAGATACTTAGTCTGAGATAGCGAATAGGTAGTTACTTGTTAATGTTCTGTTCCAGAAACTATTATAACCAGAACACAACGATTATCCTGTTCCCGTTTATCAAAGTTTAGTAATACACTATTAAATTGCGCGAATTGAGTTCGATTCCCGGTTGACACGAGTTTGGATATTGGATTAATTTTGGATTATCTAAGTTTGATACAGGGAACTACTTGAAGGAGTATAGCAAAATCATCATCATTATATCAGCCATAGGACGTCTACTGCTGGACATAGGCCTTCCCATCGATCTCCAAAAGGGCCGGTTGGAAGCGGCCTGCATCCAGCGTTTCCCTGCGGTCTCTTTTAGATCATGTGTCCATCTTGTGGGTGGACGTCCTACGCTGCGCTTACCGGTCCGTGGTCTCAATTCCAGAACCTTTCAGCCCCATCGGCCATCTATTCTGCGGGATATGTGCCCTGACCACTGCCATTTCAACTTGCTAATCCGGTGGGCTATGTCGGTGACTTTCGTTCGTCTACGGATCTCCTCATTTATGATTCGATCTCTTAGAGAAACCCCGAACATAGCCCTCTCCATAGCTCGTTGTGCGACTTTGAGCTTGCTTATGAGGCCCATAGTGAGAGACCACGTTTCAGTGCCGTATGTCATCACTGGTAACACACACTGGTCGAAGACTTTCCTCTTAAGGCACTGAGGTATTTTGGACGAGAAGACGTTGTTAGTGTGTTCTTAGCTATGATTCAAGAAAATTTGTTCAACCGTTTGAACATCTTCAGTTCTCTAATTAACTTATAAGCAGCCGTTAGGGAGCTACGATCTCAGAGACAAACAAACATATACACACACAGATTCATATACACAGATACAAATATACAGATACACTCAGTTTCTGAGCAGATACACACGTTAAACTTATAACACCCCCTGTTTTGCGTCGGAGGTTCAAAAATCGGTTCACAATAGGCGAGCACATTGTGTAGCATCATATACAGCAAGGTAATATACACACACAATCATACAAAATTATTATAACTAGATAATCTATACTAATATTATAAAGACGAAAGATTTGATTGTTTGTTTGCATTGAATAGGCTCCGAAACTACTGAACCGATTTGAAAAATTCTTTCATTGTTAGGAAGCTACACTATCCCCGAGTAACATAGGCTATTTCATATTTTAAAAAAAATAGGGATCCTTACTAAAACTCCAATATGTAACTCAAGGTGTAAAAAAATTAGATTTTCAATTTTAACTTTGCGTGTTTGACAGTTCTAAGACAGGACAACGTCTGTCAGGTCAGCTACTATAACATAAATAGATACTCTATTATGATTAAAATGTTTTTTTAATAAGATTTGTTTTTTATGTTATCGTTATGTAACTATTATTATGAATAAAATTATCATTACCATTATAAATAAAAAAATATCATCATCATCACTATTATTATCAAAACAATACAGTAGAATTATGAATTATTACAAGTGTTTAATTGAAAAAAAAAAACACTGATTTTTTTTAGTAGTATCTAGTATAATATACATTTTGTTAGAGTGTTCAAATTATATTTTTTCTGGTATGCGGTGGCGTCATTAATCCGCTGCGAAGTAATCACATTTTAACCGACTTCAAAAAAAGAGGAAGGTTATCAATTTAAACCGTATTTTTTTGTAATAAAAACGTGATTAGAATTGCTCGTTTAAATTTTAAAATTCTGTGCTACCTATTGACTCCGTCTTTAACATGGGTTTAACGTTGCTCCTAAAGCGATACTCCGCTGAAGTAACCCTGTACCTAGATGCTATTTAGATTAAAACGTGCACTTATCGCACGTTCCACCTCACTTGGTACCAGCCCCAACGCTCATCTATTGCAATTTCAACCTTAACTACAGCCCTTAAGCTCCAAATCAGACAGCGGTTCCTAATGCATACAAATGCGGTGAACCGCTGTTGATAATGTGACAAGAGCAGAGACCTTTGATAGATAGACACCGCGAGTACGTCATTGTTGTTTGTAAACTCAGCGTGCTTATTTGTACCTACTATGACATCACGAGAGCAATGGTAGTGGTAGTATAACTCCATTCGCACGGCTCACTGCTTACAGATAAACAGATAATAATTTTTATGGATAATTGTGTGCATTATAAGTCAGTAAATTAAAATGCGTTGAAAATAGTTCAACATAATAACATGTCAATTAATAAATTAATTAATATATTAATATTTGAGATTGCGTACGTAATTATTTAAATAACAATTCGTTAAATTTTTTCTTGTTTAAAGTATCAATTTCTAAGAGTAATTCTATTACAGCTTAATATGATGCAATTTGTATGCATTTTTTCATGATCGTAGCGCACTATCTCATACTGGCTAGCTACCCTTCGTGTTGAAAATCTGTTACCAAGGATCTAACGGTGTGTTCCGGCAGCATGGCTTGACGGCAAGAAATCGTAGGGACCAAATATAACAATTACGGCATTTTTATGCCATCTCTCTAGATTTTGCCTACAACTTAGCAAAACTTTGAACTTGGCAAAACATGATACGAAGAGAAAAAATCGAAATCGAGCGAATATCGTTTAAGCATTTATAGTGCATGTGTTTTTAAATGTGTGAATAATTTACTCATGTTTTGGGCAAATAAAATTATCTATAACTTTATCACTTGAGAGCCAGTTCCCATTTCAGACTAGGTATACTAATCATCTTCGACCACGGCGTCACTACCGTCGTAAGCCTGACAGTTTACCTAGCATATACCTATTTATTATAACCACATGATTATAACCCACCCATTTTACCTATTCATTGACATTTTTCTGTAACAAAAATGTCAAAAGAGAAATTTTTGAGGCAATACATTATTAATTTTAAATCAATTGGTTTAGTAGAATCAGAGCCCAGTTGAGTTATGGACAAAAGTCTAACGTTTACGCGTCGCTCCAGCTAGGAGCAGATATGCAAAGTAGGTGAAGTTGCGGTGGCTATCATTATAAAAGTCTTTGTTGACGAGGGTTGGGAGTTTTAAAACGACGCCGTTATAAGATTGGAGACGGTCGCATCGATTTGATCTTGAATCTTGAGCCGATGCCAAAAGTTGGAATATTGATTGAGGACTACTGCAGTGTAGGGTAAGGAGTCTAAGGAGTTCCGATAACATGGTCTAGTTGAGTCGTTTGCGTTTTTAGGATATTATTTAAATGTGTCATTTCTTAATCTCTACATAGTATAAAATAAAGTAGCTGTCCGCGTCTGTTTGTCTGTATATTCGCTAACTCCTCCTAAACCATGGAACGGATTTTCATGCGGTTTTAACCATCACTTAAATAAATTTTCACGAAAGGTTCACATAATTCATAATAAAACTTATACAATACAATACAACTTTATTACACACCGAAAATACAAATGAAACTTAAAGTAACATAAAAACAAATAAACGGCAGTATAATGGGCGGCCTTATCGCCTAAAACTTATACCTGTGCAAAGCCGGGACGTGTCGCTAGTACGCTATATTTGTTACTATATGCTATAACTACTAGGTTAGTGCATGCATGTTTTTCAACAAAAAAACAACGACGACAAAACCAATACAAAAAACAAAAAACTATTACTTTTTAAGTATCATCATCAACATCAGCCCTGAGTGACCCACTGCTAAGTATAGGCCTCCCTTTGTTTATGCCACTCTCCACGGTATCTCGCTATTCGCATCCCCCCTTCAAAATTTGTAAGGATACCTACTTTTGAAATTTTGCCGGGTGAAATTGTGTAGCAATTGGGTATTCAATTAAGCCTATTAACAAAATTTTAAAAGGTCAAACGCTATTTCATTTTCTTACTCTTACAAAAACTAAGTACTAAAGTAAACAATTTACTAAGTGGGCCGTACTCAGAACCGTGTAGATAAGTACAAGACAAAAAGAAAAGAACACCCATAAATATTCATCTCGCACCAAAAGTAAATTAATCGCAACTAGATTTAGTTAAGGGTCAAACTCCCGACGGTTCGGTCGTGAAGTACACTACTTCTTTGTAACCACCGTCTTCAAGATAAATTCGTCAAGATGTCTTGATAATGCGAAATAATGGCATTTTTGTCTGCGGACCGGAAATGAGGAGATAAGACCCTTATAAAAGAAGAATTTATGGCAAAGATGTTAACTCTCATTGAAAGGAAGGGAGTTGAAAACACGAGCTGTATGCGTAAGGGTAGGTGACTTTAACAAAATTTTAGTGGTCTCTTTTTAGTACGAATTTTGGGTCGTAATAAAATCAAAACCGAATAAATAAACATACAGTCGAAATGATAACCCCCTACCTTTGAAAGTTGGTTAGAAATAATCAGAAGCGACTTCACTCCAGATGTGAAAACTTAAGTAGTAATTCAACTATTCCACAAGAGATGGCACTGTATAAAAAAATTCTAATACATATATTTGAGCGTGACTTTCACGCGAGTTTGGTGCTTTTTATCCAATCCCAAAAACTGGCCAACGTGTCTAAAGAAGTTTTCATATCATAAAATATACATAACTAGTGTTATATATGATTATATCGATTTGATTGATATTTTGGTGGTGTGATTATGATTATAGATTAGTGTACTCTTAGATTAGGTTTTTGGTTTACTTTTCTTTATATTTATTTTTATGTAGCTTAGCTTGTAGGATTAAATTCCAAAAACAAAAATCACAAAAAAAAAATGTTTTACTTACTTAATTTCTTGTAAAAAAATAACAACATGACAATAAACAGAAAACTGTAGATTCTTGTGGGTTATTCCAGGACCTACGATATTAGTTTTGTCACTGTCACTCTCATTCGGATTGACATTAGTGCGACGGGGGCAGAAATTATATCTCATGTACCAGATAACTCTGGACTTTAATTTTATACAAGCTTGCTACGCAGAAGCTACGCTCACACTCCGCGTAGGCGTCTACAAGTCTACGAAATTGAAATTTCGTAGCATGATTTGGTGAGTGTATTTTTCTTTTTATTAATGTATATTAATTTGTGGTTATATCAAATGTTATTATGTATATTTTTAGGGTTCCATACCTCTAAAGGAAAAAATGGAACCCTTATAGGATCACTTCGTTGTCCGTCTGTCTGTCCGTCTGTCTGTCCGTCTGTCCATCTGTCAAGACCATTTTTCTCAAGAACGCGTAAAAGTATCATGTTGGTATCATTGGTGTGTGGTAATCTTCAAAAATGCGCTTCTTCTGGGCCCGTCCATTCATTTTATTTTGGACGAAGCTTATAATATCACTGGCGCTACTTCTTTGGCAATGTCAAAGTATAGTACCTTAGTTTTCTGCAAGTGCCGAATCCGAAAGATTATAACTGAGCTAGATATCGATTAATCGCCACCTATCAACTCAGCTGGAACTATTTATTTTTCAAAATCATTTCTGAAAAGTTTTCTTTCATATCTATGTAGGTACCGATGAATACAACAAACTTTGTTGAATTGATTCGAAAGTAAACAGTACTAGTGTGAGATTAATGCGAGACCCAGCTTATAAGGCGACCGATAAATTCGGCTTTATTGAATTGCACATGAGATTGAACTTTATAGATGTTTTCTTAAGAGTTAAAATGCACTGCGTGATGAAGCGACTTTAATTGGACTTTATTGTTATTAGTTTGAAGGATTATCTTTATTTTCTGTGGTAGGACTAAGTAAGTATTCTACTAATATTATAAACGCGAAAGTTTGTATGTATGGATGTATAGATGTATGGATGTATGTTCCTCTTTCACGCTGCAACGAAACAACAGACCGACCTGATTTTTTGCATGGGTATAGTTCAAGAGCCAGAGAGTGACATAGGCTTTTCATCATCATTACCACCATTTTTCATCACTACGCGGGTGAAACCGCGAGGCGCAGCTAGTATTTATACAGGCAGCTTGATTACCCTCACTATATATACTACAATACATGTTTTCTCTTTCAAAAAGATATAAAAAAACCAGACAAGTGTAAGTAGGACTCACACCCCGAGGGTTCCGTACAAACTTAATAAATATGTATGTAGATCCGTCCCGGAAATCGAGTCTTGACGAAAAAAGGTTGAAAACATTGAAATATTGAAAAACAAACTTAACTTTGTAGTTGAAAAACAGGTGCTCTCATACATATGAACTGCAAAATGTAAGTTTGTATGGTTTTTTTTAATGTGATGTAATATCAATTAACAACTTCCGAATTTTTTTATTTATATATGCTGTGAGACCTTGCTTTTTGCTAAATTTCATGATTCTAGGTCAACGGGAAGTACCCTATAGGGTTTGATTCCCTTGTGAAATCGCAAAATATGCGAAAATATGCGACATAAATGGACAACCAGTTGACTTACCAGTTTGATTTTTTCACAGCTGAAAGAAACTATAAACCCGAGTATTTGATATACGAGTACATTTCAACTTGATAGCTCGTCGCGGTCTTGAAAAAAAGTCTTGACAGACGGACAGACGGACAACAAAGTGATCCTCTAAGGGTTAAATTTTTTCCTTTTGAGGTACGAAACCCTAAAAAAGTAGGTTGAACCCTGACTTTATTAATTCATATTATTTAGGGGTAGTCAATCCTACCTACATAAATATACTACAGTAGGTTTATATTGTGTTGCGTCCAATTGCGTGCTCTTACCTTTATTGTTAAAATTAATTTTCAACAACGCTTTCAAAACGAATCGTCAGATATTCCCACAGTAATATCCAAATAGAATTTGTCTGTAAATCTATTTTGAATAATGATTATGAATTATATTGTGATCTATGATATTAATATGAATTGTATTCGAGCTTGAGTATTCACCTCTCTTTGCCTTGTTGTCAAGTATTAGCTATTATTAATTGATAATAATGATTTAAAAAAAAAAAAAAACGCGTAACACAAACATTTTGCCACTAAAGAACAAAAATCTTTCAGAACGCCTGGTGTAATGTGACGCGTGACAAAATGCTGGCGTGTTTCTAGCTCAACGCATAGCATTGCCATTCAGCGTGGTAATGTCGCCAGCATGCTGGGTACGCTGCCAACTGGTAGTGAGCTTGAGCATTTGGATTGTCTTTAGACCTTTAACGGTCTATGGGCAGTCTAACTGTATTTGTAGTATTAGCTTGTATATTGTTTAGTTAATAAAGGCACTTGCCCTTAAAAAACAAAAGAACAAAATAATATTTATAACGGATTTTGAAATCGTTACGGCATCGCTGGAGAGTCCCTAGCTACGCCCATATCTCGATCGAATCATATGCTTTTGCCCATTGCAGACCATGTGAAGTAGTACAAAAGTGTCATACTCACTTGTTATAAAGCACGATGTCTGGCAGCCATATGTGTTCGGAAGGCACATGCAAAGTCTCGACACCCCCGTAGTCGTCCGGGTTCCATTTCAGCTTGTAGTCGTTCCATTCCTGACAACAAACAAAACTAATTAGCTGTCTATGTATACTGTGTTTTTTAACCGACTAAGATAATAATACTTAGCCTCGTTGGTCCAGTTGGTAGTGAACCTGCCTACTGAGCTTGGGGGCGTGGGTTCGATCCCCACGTAGGACAGACATTCATGTGATGAACATTTGTGTTAGTTCTATATCTGGGTGCTATTATCAATTTAAGTATGTATTTAAAACATATATTATTTTATGTATGTATATCTGTCTCTGGCAGCCATAGCACAAGCTTTGCTTAGATTGGATTGTGTCTTCTGTGGTTTGGGGTCAGATGACCGTGTGTGCGAAAATGTCCCGGTTTCAGATTAGTTACCTTTAGTTAAGACACACACACACAACTACAATCAGTTAGGTTGTTTGGGTTTTGAATCAAAATAACTGGAAATTCGTTTACTTGGATGACATTACATTATTGTCACCAAGTAAACCTAGTTGCGTATTTTACAAATTTTTGTAGTCGTTTTTTAAAACTGATAATTATTTATACTAATATTTAAATGTTATATATTTGGTGACGGAAGACCACCATGATGCTGAGCGCAGCTGGCATTTGATGCCCGCGCGCACACGCTTATAACGTTGGCCGACGGCGGAGCGAAGAGCGACGTGCGCCTTCGTTAAGCATCTTGGGGTGACATCATGTAGCACGGGGTTTTTTTTTTTTTAATATTGGCTTGTACTGTTGCCCTTTTGTCCTCTACAGCTTGACCGGACTAGTTAGCGAACGTAGAGTGCGTTCGGCATAACTTGGTGGTTTAAGTTTTTGGGCGACTAGCACAAGGGCACCTCGAAGGTACGAACCTCGGCTTGGGCCGTCGCCGGGGACGCACGCGGGAACCGCTCTGTATCTTTATAGTCGTGCGAGAAGGACGCATGCTATCTCGCACATCACATCAGCTGATTGCCCCGCGCGGTAATTACTGCTTGTACCTATAGGCTTAGAGAGATATTATATTTTGTACATAGGTAATAGGAATAAATACTAATTTACTAAGACTTGACACTTGAGTTGCATTTTAACACGCACCTCTATTAAGCAAGCAAACCATACGATAGGAGCCCTAAATATATTTCAAGAGCTTAGAAATATTCATCAATCAATTATATTGCAGGTAGCAACACAGGTAAGAATAAACCTATATTTTTTCCATAAGGCTAGCCGTCCATGTGAACAACATGGCATTTGATCTGAATTATTTTCAAACAAAGCATTTTTATGGAACAATTAACAAAAAAGTGACGTAGCATCACATAAGTCTTAAGGCTTAACATTCGACAAAAATAGTCACAGACTGTACATCATTAATTATCAGCCTTTCATGTTCCCACAGCTGGACTCAGAGATAGAGAGAGAGAGAGAGAGGGCCTTAAGCCACCACGCTGACTCAACATAGACAGTGTACACAGAATAAAGTCAATGGCAATTCACTCCTAACATTTCCACTTTGAAAAGCCAACGTCAAAAGCATTTCATAATCTAAAAACCCATCCCATTTGAACCACTTCTCAGCTTAAACTTGTCGAATGCTCTCCATTTAAAGTTTAAGACGTCCCGATAGTATTTTCACTGAAGGCCGCATAAAACATAGTTGTTGACTCGGGCCAGTCACTGGGAGGAAATTGCGAGTCTTATTAGGTTCCGGCCCAAAGACGATTGAAAAGCTCCAGCGAAAAAGGACTTGACCACTTCTAAGTTAGGGGTCATTGGTGCAAAAAGCATCTGTGTTTCGACGTTGACCGCTACGGTATTTGTTGGATATTCATGGTATTTTACGTGCCCTATCTTTGATTCTAATATAGGTTTTTAAATTGAATATCGGCAGCACTAAAATGATCTGTAGTTTTTTTTTCGCAACTGAGTGACGAGACATATACGTCACTCGCCTGATAGCAAGCGTAATTTTTTCCTTAACAGTTCTGTGCTATCCAGAATTTGGAGAATAATATAGTCTGGTGTAGCAAAACACTGCGCTCATCCAGTGTCGGATTAACCACGTAGCAAGAGTAGCAATAGGCATGTGTCTTAATGTTTAATTTATTACAAATAACCATTTAGCGATGAATATAACTAAATTACACATACACAAACATTACACATACTGAAAAAATATTTAAATTGGCTGATAAATCTCTGAGATATGAGCGTTTAAAGTTTTAGGTGGGGGGATAGAGAGGGGATGTTCTATCCCTTTCTCGCAAAGCGTGTGTTAGTATAGCATTTGTATGGCGCGCCTGAGGCGTGACGTCACGGCTCAGTATAGTCCGCTCTCTGTCTAGCATGAAATGAAAATGCTTGAATCTTATTTATTTTTTAACTAATTTTAATTTTGTTTTCGTTGATGTGCTATATTTATGATCAGCTTTTTTATGATATAACAAAAAAAATTGTCATCATGCCTATTGCTACGGGCCCCGCGCGAAAGGGGGCCCCGCATATTTAATCCCACTCATCTCTGCCTGAGCGTAATTTTTTGAGTTAAACTTATTAAGATGTTGTAAATTGAATTTATTTGATGTCACAGAAACGTGAAACGTTACAACTTTTCTTACCAACTTTTTTTACCACTTTATACTTAAGAGCCCATAGTAGATCAAGGGCTCTTTAAAATAATTTGCTACGGGCCCCGCGCTTGCTTAATCCGGCTCTGCGCTCATCATTCTCAGACCTGAGTGTTGAATCTTTTTATGCCCGCTCATTTATCTGGAAACATTTCCTATCAATCGAAAACACAGTAACATTTGCACACTACTACTTGGCAATTGAATAACTGGCAAAAGGGTAGTTGGTGTCTTTATGAAATGAAAAATTATTTATTGTAGCAATCGTGGTACATTATGATGTTACAAACTAAAGTCCCTCACGTTCGGACGTTGCAAGTACGTCATACATTATTAAATCTACATGTTATACATGTGGTGTCAGTTATTTTAGCATAATATAGAACACAACAAAGAGCATGGAATCTCTCACGTGATTTACAAACCGTACAAGGCCTTCTGTCAAATAGTACGTAGACTTTGGAGTCTTTTACAGATCTCTAGTATATTAAACATTTTGTGCATAACCACAAGCAATAAAGAGCATAGAACCCGTCAAATTATTTACAAAGCGTATAAGGCCCTCTGACAATTATGGTAGTTTAACTCGCCTGCCATCGAGTGTCACTACGAAATTAAACTCGGTCTAAGCATTTATTTGATCTGACAGCTGTAATATTATTGTGAAAAGCTGAATAACATTTTCTCTTAATATTTCATTGAAGCATTCGGCTACTTGCTACTGTCTTACGTTCAAAAACCTAGCGATAATGATCAGAATTCGTGTTTTTTTTAAAATAATTTTCTAATAGGCGTTAAACCCACCTTGCCTTGTTAAGCAAAGATGCGGTCTCCGATGGAGCATGTTTGCCTAGAAGAAATCGATTCACCCGCGCGTTGAAGTAGATTTTGTGTGAATATTTTCAAGTAAATTTTGGACAATATTACGTCATCATCATCATCAGCCAGAACACGTTCACTGCTGAACATAGAGATCCCCCTTTAACCTCCACACTGAACGACAGCCTGCCTTTTGCATCCACTTGATGCCCGTGACTCTCACAATGTCGTCGGTCCATCTAGTGGGAGGCCTACCCACGCTGCGTCTTCCGGTTCGTGGTCTCCACTCCAGAACCTTTCTTCCCCATCGGTTATCGGTTCTTCGAGCGATGTGGCCTGCCTATTGCCACTTCAACTTGCAAATTTTAACAGCTATGTCGGTGACTCTTGTTCTTTGGCGAATATCCAGGTTCCGGATTCTATCGCGCAAAGAAACTCCGAGCATAGCTCTCTCCATTGCCCGCTGTGTGACTCTGAGTTTTTCCAAAAGGCCAACAGTTAAGGACCACGTCTCAGTACCATATGTCCTCGACCCTCGACGAATATTATGTAGGTTAGTCCAATTCATTCCTTTGTTGTAACATCACAAGACAGATACTCAAATTCTGTTTTATTCTTAAGCTGTTTACTATTTTGTGCTCACAACAGAACCGCTAACCGTTTCTGAGAACTCAATTATTATTTTGGCGAGGTTTGCGCTCCGTTACACGAAATTACTTCAGCTAAAGCTCAATTTGAATTTGTCTACGTACAGTTAAAGCGGAACGTCTTTGAACGAAATGACACAGTATAACATCTTTGTATTTTTAAAACAAACATAACATACATCATCATCATCATCGTCATCAGCCGGAAGACGTCCACTGCTGAACATAGGCCTCCCCCTTTAACCTCCACACTGAACGCTGCGTTTCCCAGTTCGTGCTCTCCACTCGAGAACTTTTCCTCCCCATTGACTGCAGTTTTATGATTATTACTTAGAATAACTACACAAAGAAACCAAGTACATTCGCAAAATTTAAGCCATTCAAATGGTGTCATATATGGCTCCAACAAAATATAAAATTTTTACTATGACAATTTGCGCAGTGAAATCGTACCACAACAAATCAGAAAAGCAGCATAAGAGTTATGGTGTGACATTCCACAGGTAATCCATTATTTTTCTTGATTAAATCGTTTAAAATACCAATCGAAACATAAGCTACAAAGCGAATTTGTAGCTTACGTTTTGAGAAGGCGTTGTTTGGAAACCTACCTTCTCTGAGTAGTTATTCTAAGGATTATTATTATTATGGTGTATTTATCTTGGTTATGGTTAGAGAGCTCCCGATGTTCACACAAATTAATCGGTAAACATCTCGAAAATAATCATGCCTCCTTTCGGTTTAACTTCACCTTTCCCTACAAACTCGTAGAATATCATTATTTAATTTTAATAATGCGAAAACGGGTTTGTTTCTTTGTTCTTCTTTCACGCCGCAATATCACCGTATTGACTTGATTTTTGCATCGAGATACAATTCCTATAGAGTCACTATCTCTCAGTGAAAACAGTCAAAAAATGTCCATGCGTCATTGGCCATACATTGTATCAATGCCACAATATACTTCACAATGCCACATTTACTTCAATTTAGACGTTATGTCGTTTGCATAGTATTTAACGTTAGTTGTCCACTATGTCATCGTAGCTCTGGCATCGCGCGGCGTTATAGTCGGATCGTGGTTACCTTGTGACTAACCAAAAAGTCTGTGCAATTCGTAGCGTGCGTTTTGGTTCGGACATTTTTTTGGCACGATTGTGACTCTATATGTATTGTACCTCGATGGATTTTTGGCATAATGATAGTAGGACAACGAGAGGATAATCTTAGATCTTTTTTATCCCGAAAACATGAGTTTATGAGAGAATGTTTACGCGGGGGAAATCGCGGACCATAGCTAGTGTAATCAACTCCTTGTATCAGTTTTGAGCCCGTTTGTATTCAGTATCATTCAGCCGTACCGCACGATATGTGAAGCAGCAAATTTTTGTGTGAAACTTCCTTACTGTTTATGTAAAGCGCTACTGTGAAAATGTTTAATTGAATCAGAAAATGGAATGCGAGACATTTTTATACGCACCATAAACGTAACAGTTTCAAATGCACTGTTTTCCTTAATACCATTAAAATAAACTGTGTGGCGAAATGAGTATTGTAATGATTATTGCAATTGTGTTTCGGAAAGATTGGGTTCCTAATACGACATTGAAAAAAGGTATTCTATACTTTTAGGGTTCCGTACCCAAAGGGTAAAAACGGGATTCTATTGCTAAGCTTACGTAGTCTGTCTGTCCGTTCGTCCTACCTTTACACAGCTATCTTTCAAACCGTAATCGATGGCCAGTTGACATTTTCACAGAATAAGTAATGTTACGGCGGATGAGCATTATCATCTTCGTCAAATTGTATTGATCCACTGCTGGGTACAGGTCTCCTCTCCTTTCTGCCGTCCATCTCAATCTCATCCGTGCACCACAATGCTGTATAATATCGGCAACCCATCGGACTGGTTAACTGACGGTAATAAAAGTAGTTTTTTGTAGTTTTGTATTGATTGATTGACTAACTCTTTATTGTTCATACCATAAAGTTTCATACAGAGGACAAAAAACTTTTAAAAACTATTGTAACAACTGGCGGCCTTATCACTGAAAGCGATCTCTTCCAGGCAACCTTAGGATGGAAAGGATTTGTAGAAGACGGGGTGTGCAATAGAGGATCGACTATTAAATTTTTACTTATACCATACACATACATTCTAATAGTAAAACACACTATTACATAAAATTCTTTAAAATAAATATACTAATAGATAAGCAATTGTATTGTCCACGTACGTGGGGTTTCCATTCCTTATCGAAATAAGATCTACGAAGTATATATAACCTGACGGTACCTAATTTCTTACTCTCTGATGTTGTATTAAATTTATTTAGAAGTACAACTTGCTACAAAAAGATAAAATAGTAAATCATTTGTTGTTAAATTTTAGAGTGTGTACTATAATCATGTTAAGTTTGACGCTTGGAAGTATTACCGTTTTTACATTAGAGCTAGTACAAAAATACGTAAAAAATAAATTTATTGTATGGGGACCCCCCTATCGTTTTTACTTCTTGACTTTTTTATTTTTTAGTCAATCCGCCGTAACATTATATATTCTGTGAAAATTTCAACTAGCTATCTATTACGGTTCGAAAGATATAGCAGTTAATAGGTAGGACAGAGAGACAAACAGACAGACGGATGGACGGACGGATGGACATACAAATAGACAGACATCGTAGGCTTAGTAATAGGGTCCCGTTTTTACCCTTTGGTTACGGAACCCTAAAAATAATGCAACAATTTTTTAATGCAACTGAGCAACTATTGCTCAACTAACCCTACGATTTAGACAGAAAGGAATGTATTTTTTTTAGGGCGCGATTTCTAAAAGGAAAGGAAATGATGATGTTAAGGCTATCAACGGTAAAAATTACATATTCTGTGAAAATTTCAACTCGCAACCTATTACAGGACGAAAGTTACAGCCGTTAAAAGGTAGGATAGACAGACAAATACAGATGGACGGACAGACAGATAACGTAGGCTTAGTAATAAGGTTTCATTTTCACCCTTTTGTTACAGAAACCTAAAAGGACGAACCATATTGCTGTAGTCAGTTCAAAGACAGTGAAAATCAGTTAGATTCTCACTTCATGTTAGTCGAATCAGTTCCGGGTAACGCGGTTAGAAGTTGCTGGGTACACAAATCCGACAAAACTCTCCTTTTTACGTCTCAATACTCCCTTTAGTTTCCCTAAATTATTATTATAGGTCTTCTATATTCTAAACACACCGCAACCCTTCGCCCTTTGCAGAACATGATTTTTGTTTTCCCACCGAGATTTAACCAAAATACGTCTGGTGTGTTATAAATTAAAATGTAATTTAATTCACGCGTATTATGACTATGGAATGTTATTAAGACTTTACTTTCAAAGTGACGCCACGGGCGCTAGGGTCTAAGAAAGGGTTATTCTGCACGTAAATTGTATTTCAACTTTGAAGTGGTTACAATAATGTGGAATGTAGGTGCGAGGAGAGAATGGAGAAACATTAAAACAGTACCATGTTCTTTGTATACGCTGCAATTCATGCTTTTCCTTTTCCCCCTCATTTAACTTTTAAAATAGTTAAGGTAACCTACTTTTTTTCCTTTTATTAACTAAACAAAATACAAGCTAACACTAACACTACAAATACAGTTAGACTGCCCATACACCGTTGAAGGTCTAAAGACAATCCAAATGCCACAGCCCACTACCAGTTGTGTCTGAGGAAGATGTGACGGCGCAAAGTATTGACACAAGTTGCATTCCGCACAAGGGGCCGCCCCAACCTCCAGGGCACAAGTGTCATACCGTCAGGCTTCTTTCCATCGTCATGCGCAAGACCACTCGGTTCGAGCACAGCTGCGACATTGGCGGTGGAAAGTGCCCTGCGTATGATGTCGTTCAGGCTAGCGTGTCAGCGACCAGCGCTTCTCGAGCAAGAGAGACCGTGGTGACCGAGCTGGTCAACAGCAGTACCACACTGACAGCGATGGGCCTCACTGCACCTTACACCCAAGCGTAAGCTGACAGCTAGACGAAATGCGGTTGGATCTAAAAGACTAACTGTGTTAAAAGAGGGCATGGCTTGCAACCAAAGTTCCGATAAAGGTAACTGCAGACAAAATTTCAAAAATTTATTTATTAATACATATTAATTAGTTAATTTAATTTATTAACTAATGCCTAAAACTATTTAAAATCAAATGTAAACAAGGTAGCACTAAAATATAAAACTATACTAATAAACAGCTACCAGCAGTCATCGTACCCAAATTGCTGGTCACGTGCATGAGCATGATCAGCATTTTAATAGTATACTGCTGGAATTAGGCCTATCCCTGAAAAAATGATTTTGGCCATATCCATCACACTGTGTTGGCCCAGTTGCAGGTTGATGGATTCACATACGCCATTGAATTTCTTCTCCGAAAATCCGTACTAAACTCCAATGGCAGCCAAATTCTGGTCACGTTGCCGCGATGAATTGTTATACTAACGCGTTGCGCAAAATATCCCAGCACTTTGGTCACGAGATGTTTGACCAGACGTGTTGATGAATCTCTAAAAATATTTTAGCACCCGGTTCCCTCGGCCTTTAATGTTTCTACCCCAAATGACTCAAATATGTACCCACTGTCTAGGCTACTATATTTACGTCTCTTGAAGCCTTCTGCAGATTCAGCCGCCGCAACAGATTTATTTTGCGTTGCGGGAAGATGTGACGGCGCAATGGTATCATCACAAGTTTAGTGGCGTCCCATACTAAAGGCTGCCCCATCTTCCAACAATTCAAGGTCATACCATCCCGACTTTTACCATTAATATAAAATGAAAGGGTTTTCTCAGATGAATATGAAAAAGCTTATTTTTAGGGTTCCGTACCTCAAAAGGAAAAAACGGAACCCTTATAGGATCACTTCGTTGTCCGTCTGTCTGTCTGTCCGTCTGTCAAGACCCTTTTTCTCAAGAACGCGTAAAAGTAGCAAGTTGAAATTTATACTAAATACTTGGGTCTACGGTTTCTTTCGGCTGTAAAAAAATAAAAGTTGTAAGTCAACGCAATCAAAAGATATGAACGTTTATGTCGCATATTTTGCGATTTCACAGGGGAACCAAAACCTATAGGGTACTTCCCGTTGATCTAGAATCATGAAATTTGGCAGAAAGCAAGGTCTCATAGCACATATATAGGAATAAATCCGAAAGTTAGAAATATGAAGGTATATCATTTAAAAATGATTATTTTGCTATTACAAACTTACATTTTGTAGTTGGAATGTATGGAAGAACCTTATTGTCAACTACAAACTTAAGTTTGTCTTTCAATATTTTAACTTCAGTTAGTTTTTTTTTTGGTCTCGCGCTCTTAGGGTTCCTTTATGTCGTATATTTTGCAATTTCGCAGGGGAATCAAAACCTATAGGGTACTTCCCGTTGACCTAGAATCATGAAATTTGGCAAGAGGCAAAGTCTCATAGCACATATATAGGAATAAATCCGAAAGTTATACATTTGAAGGTATATTCATTTAAAAATAATTATTTTGCTATTACAAACTTACATTTTGTAGTTGGGATGTATGGAAGAACCTTATTGCCAACTACAAACTTCAAAGTTGTCTTCCCAGAGACTGTGGGATCGGCCGATCTGCGAACTAGCATGGAAATTGCTACTAGATACGTGTCCTAGTATTGCAGATCGCGCTCGTATTCTTGCTGTCTCTGTTTGGGAATCGGGACTTTGGTTGCAAGCCATGCCCTCTTTTAACACAGGTAGCCTTTTAGATCCAACCGCATTTCGTCTAGCTGTCAGCTTACGCTTGGGTGCAAGGTGCTGTGAGGCCCATCGCTGTCAGTGTGGTACTGCTGTTGACCAGCTCGGTCACCATGGTCTCTCGTGCTCGAGAAGCGCTGGTCGTATTGGCCGACACGCTAGCCTGAACGACATCATACGCAGGGCACTTTCCACCGCCATTGTCGCAGCTGTGCTCAAACCGAGTGGTCTTGCGCGTGACGATGGAAAGAGGCCTGTATGCCGGTAGGCCTGTGGCCTAGATAATATTTTTGTTGTAATTTTTATGTTATTCTTGTTTTGTGGTATTTTAATAAAGAGTTTTTGTATTGCATTGTATTGTATTGTATGACACTTGTGCCCTGGAGGTTGGGGCGGCCCCTTGTATGGGACGCAACTTGTGTCGATATTTTGGCGCCGTCACATCTTCCTGAGACACAGGGTAGGGCTGGCGCGGCTGCTAATTCGGCAGAGCAGCACAAGCGTCGCAAATATGCTAACCTCGGCAGTGGTTACATATTTGAAGCGTTTGGGGTCGAGACATTGGGCCCTTGGGGACCGGGAGCTCACCTCATTTTCTAAAATCTTTCAGAGCGCCTGGTTAATGCGACGCGTGACCAAAACGCTGGCGTGTTTCTGGCTCAACGCATTAGCATTGCCATTCAACGTGGTAATGCCGCCAGCATGTTGGGTACGCTGCCAACTGGTAGTGGGCTTGAGCATTTGGATTGTCTTTAGACCTTCAACGGTCTATGGGCAGTCTAACTGTATTTGTAGTGTTAGTTTTAGCTTGTATTTTGTTTAGTTATTAAAGGCACTTGCCCAGTAAAAAAAAACTACAAACTTAAGTTTGTCTTTCAATATTTTAACTTCAGTTAGTTTTTTTTTGGTCTCGCGCTCTGAGGATTCCGTCTAACGGAACCCTCAGAGCACGAGTCCTACTCGTACTTGTCCGGTTTTTTTTTTTAAAGTATGTAAAGTTGTGGAAAAAAAGTAATTGTGCAATATTGAGTTGTAAGAATACCACAAATAAAGTTGGCCGACAGAATAAAGACATTTCTTTTTACACGTAAGTACTATTAGGTATGAACAATTTGACAGGTTTAGTTTTTATACAGTTTGTACCGCCTGTGAAGTCTTCTTAGATATAGGTCTGTGGCTACGAAAAACCTTTAGATGACCTTTAATTAGTGGGTTTTATTTGCTACAAGTACAAAGACTAGTTTAAATTTTAATCCTTGTATATTTAGGTCGTATTTTGTATTTATCGACATATTCTACTAGCTGGAACTCGCTTTATTACCCGCGTTTTTCAGTTTTTTCGCATTTTCAGGAAAAAATGGGACGTTATTTTCATCTGTATGGTGTACGCCATCATCATACCAAATTTTGTTAAGATCGGATTAGACGTTTAATTGTGAAAAGCGAACAAACAGCTTATGTTTTTATAATATTAGTTAGGATTTTACCCCTTCCAAGAATGTCATATAATAATATATGAAAATTTGCGTCGTATGAAAAAATATTTAAGCATGTGTTGGAATATCACTAACCTTTTCTTCAAAACGTCTTTAACTTACAACGTGACTCTCTGTTATTTTCTAAATTCCACATTCAAAGCCAATACCTACAAACGTTCCACGAAATGTTTGAACAGAAATGAAGTCTATATTAAAATTTCAGGGCTCTCAAATCGTTGGCGCAGCGGGCGAAATCGTTTAGAGTGTTCCAATTGACCGCAACGTACTCGCTCCTATTTCCTAAGGCATTTTTCCTTGATTTTTTTAGGGTTGAAAGAGGTTTTGTAATAGAAAGTTACGGGTGAAACGTTACTGAAATAGGGAATCATGATTCGCCTTTTCGAGCAAGTGTGGAAAGCTAAATAGGTGGTTTATGTGCGAAGTCAAAATTGGAAATCGGGTAAAACAAAACGCTTCCGAGTCAGAGGGACGAAGCGAGAATATTAAAATATTTAAAACAGAAAAAGGACAGTTACAAAAGAGAGTAGTAACAATAATGTAGCAATCAATACATCACTTGGCAAATAAAAGGCAAAAGCACTTCCAGTCTCAGAACATAAAAGACTTGAATAGAACGACAAAGGAAATAAAGGAAAAATATCTGTTCAACGTTGAAAATTCTGAACTAACAATCGGAGCGGAACCGACCGACCAAAAAGAGTTCGAGTTGTTACGCTGTTTACAAAAACAATTCGGTAACGAAGTAACGGAATAACTTGAAATGCGAAATACTAAACCAAAATATCATGAACAAAGCGAAAAACAAACGGTAATACGGAATTGTTCGGAACAAAAATGTTTGAGAGTTACCGAGCGTCGGCTCCTCGGAAAGAATCCGACTAAAGTATGCGTTCCAGAATGTTATTTTAAAACGTTACATAATAAACGGAACGAAGGAATCTGCAAGAAACGTCCGACAATGACGACGCAGAAGACGAGAGCAATATTACAAAGAGTGAGTAAAATTTTTGAACAACTTTTAATTATAGAAAATCTTTTAGACCCGATTCACCTTCGAGGCAAACGCGAACTTTGACCGGCGAATGAAAATTCCATTTAAAAACTTTGAACCGACATAAAAGCCGTAATCCAAGAATGATTTATTGTGGTTAAATTCTAAAATGGAGCTGGAATGTGGGATAAGTAGATAATCCTTAAGAGTGGGAGAAAAGGTTCAAGAATACTTACGTAACTGCCTCTGCGAACGGAATAAGGGATTGTAATGGACACAATAGATAAAGGTCTTATAAAGCAATCAACTTCTCTGGTACGGGAATCTTCTTTAATGGTTTTGTGTTTTCCTTTTTCTGTTGGTATAGTTAGTGGATTTGTGGGCAAATTGATGAGCGTTTAGCAAATGGCTATGAGATGTATTGTGTTAATGGTATAGAGCTCAATTTCATTAATTACATAATGCACAATCACAATAATGGAGTCATTGTCTTTCCCCAATTTTTCAAGTAAATAAGTACTTGTTAAAATTTGACTACTTTCTATAAAAATTTTCGGAGCGCCTGGTTAATGTGATGCGTGACCAAAATGCTGGCGTGTTTCTGGCTCAACGCATAAGCATGGCTATTCAGCGTGGTAATGCCGCCAGCATGCAACTGGTAGTGGGCTTGAGCATTTGGATTGTCTTTTGGATTGAACTGTATTTGTAGTGTTAGTATTAGCTTGTATTTTGTTTAATTAATAAAGGCACTTGCTCATAAAAAAAAGTACTTGGTTTGGTAAATAAAAAACATTATACTTTTGCTTCCCTTTTAAAATACTAAAAAGATTTTGATATGTCGCAATTGTATTTAAGAACTGAGTAATCTGTATCTCTGTTATATGAGGCATCTAAAATATTTTGATAGAATTGTCGAAACATTCTGTCAAAATTATTTCCGCTCCATATACACGAACATTTTCATCAGATAAGGCGCTGCCCACATTGATAAAAAAGTGATATAGGAGGATATAAACACGAGGATAGTATGTTCAGAGCCGTGTTAACGGGAAACCAACCCTCCGATCAGGGGATGATTTATGGACCTCTGAAAGGGACAGTTTGGGGAAAAAAACACTTCGGAATTATGGAATGGTCCGATACACATTTCTGGCGGATGGTTTATAGATGTGCAGATTAATGGAGAGAGACAAACTTGGTTAGCCATCTATCAGTAATATAAGTGTGGATATTTATAGGTAACTAGCTGACCCGACAGACGTTATCCTGCCTTAGAACGTTCAAACGCAAGAAGTTAAAATCGTCGTTAAGTGTTCTTAAATTTTACAAATTTCTTTTTCTTAATTTTTCTTTCCATAAGAACCTTCTACAAAGTACTTATTAAAAACTTTTAAAAAAAGTTTAATGAAATCGGTAGTCATTCTCAAGTAATGGCGTGACCAAGGTAAATAGGGATTCATTTTTATATAATAAAAGATATATTAGTAGAAAGATCGTTAAAAACAATGTAGGAAAACATCGTGAAGAAACCGGTATGTCCAAGAACCACTAAAGTTCAAAGACATGACATTCCTGAGCCAGGATCAGAGCCCACCCTCTCTCTCTGAGCGAAGGCTTGAGTCCCAGCAGTGGGAACATAATAGGCTGAAATGATGATGATGAGTAGTAGAAAGATCATATTTAAATTAATATTTCTTACGAGTATTCTTTTTATTATCTTAGACTACAATAAAAAAAAAAAAAGATAGAAAGACAAAAACTTGAATGTGAAAATTTGTCCTGAGAAAGTGAGTCACGTTAACTCGTACTCTGCCACCAAAAATTTGTGTGCAATGAATTTTATTTCTTGAAAATTATTTTCATGCACGTTATATCCTTACACCCAACTCCTTAACGCGGTATCAAACTAACGTTAAACCCGCTCAGTTTGGAAAACACGCGAACGTGAACATTAACGCGCCGAAATACGGTTGCGGTCGCGCAACATTTTTCATCACCTAACTGCTTTAAACAGCTAGGCGTAAGGTCCATACACTTACACACACACACACTCACTGTACACTTTTAAAAATCTAGGTATCACTGCTAAAAGTTAAGCGTTACCATAAAAAAATATTGTGGACATTCCGATCTATTTCGAATCTACTACCCATTTTTTTTTTTTTTTTATATATATTTTTTTGTGTACATACCTGCATCTTGTCCATTTAGATAGTTCTAAATAGTTTTTTTTTTTTACTATAGTAAGTGCCTTTATTAACTAAACAAAATACAAGTTAATACTAATACTAAAAATACAGTTAGACTGCCCACAGACCGATGAAGGTTAAAAGCTGATTTTTGTTCATAATATTAACGATACAATCCATATCATATTTTGGAGTTCTACATCTGTCAATCCATAGTCTGTGATAGTTGTGAAGATATTGAGTTTTTGCATTATACGTGAGAGGCATCACTTGTCATTGAAATTATTGAAGATAAGCGAATTATGTCGTGAGATATTATCAGCTTTGATCAAAATGCTTGATATATTCGTCTTCCTGTTTTCCTTTCCGTCAGATCTTCTTATAGGCTTGATGGAGCTTTGATGGTAAAAACTTATTGGATTATTCTGTTTGTCGTTTAGTTATATAGAGGTTCGATTGACTTTAGAGGTGGCTCATGGCTGAATCATGGTGGTGAATCGACAAAATTAAGGAACATTGGGCGCGGTTCATTTGGATGTTTGACCAAAGGGCGTGATTTGTCTTTTAACTCAACTTTTTTTAACCGACTTCAAAAAGAGAAGGTTATCAATTCGTCTGTATGTTTTTTTTTTTTTTTTTTTTTGTTTTTTTATTTGTGTTCCTGAATCTTCAGTGAGAGGTACTACTACCCAACTAGCACTTAGCCAGTTTTATTTGCGTAGCCAGTTGTACTATGGAAATAGGAATTATTACGGGACGCGTACTAGGAAGTGGATAGTGCCAAGATTGTGTAATGATCTGGCGGCGGAGTTTGAGGAGCAGTTTAGGACCAAGCTTGGATATAAGGTTGCGTTGAAGAAGTTGCTGTTGTACAGAATGACTTAGTACATAAATTATTGTATCTAGTAGTCGATAATTGCTTTGTTCTAATCAACAGTGATTTTAATTCAATTTTGGTGTTGAATTTTTGTTCATATTCTGTCTTTGTTGGGGGTTTCTGGCGCTGTCCATTGCTGTGTTCTCTTGACACAAAGATAAATAATAAATAATTAAAAAATAAACATTTCATACCTTTTGCAACAAAGATAAATAGCTGTGCCTCACGGTTCCATTTGACAGGAGATAAACTATATTTTTTGGCATAAAGTAGGTAATTGTGTTAATCCAGAGAAGTAAACTTATAATATAAATCTGTTTGGCAGTTATAAAGTTCAGTGGAAACAATACGCGCTCACAAACTGTCGCATTTCAATAAATAAATATTCGGGACATTTTTGCACACACGGTCATCTGACCCCAAATTACACAAAGTTTTTTACTATGGCTCCCAGAGACTGATATACATACATATATAATTTTAAATATATACTTATATAGATATTAACACCCAGATATAGAACAAACACAAATGTTCATCACATGAATGTTTCCTTAGGTTGGAATCGAACCCACGCTCCCAAGCAACTGAGCCATTTTTACTATTTACGTATTTATATTATTATAGGAACTTAATTTATTTTCACTCTCTGTTCTAGCTCGGACTTTTGAGAGGCATTTAAGGCTTTTGAGGTGGCTATTGTGGGGAATTCTTAATGATGTTGACCTGGTTATTGGTATAAGGTACCAATTTACCCGTCCATGTCTTCTACGTGTTCTATAAATCCTTTCCATCTTAAGGTTGCCTGGAAGAGATCGCTTTTAGCTATAAGGCCGACAGTTGTTACACTAGTTTTCAGGAGTTTTTTGTCCTCTGTATCAAATTCAATGGTGTGAACAATAAAGAGTTAATCAATCAATAAATTTAAAATTATTGTAGCGGGTGATGACTTTCCATCCACTAAATGGTCCCCTGCATAAAGGCTGCCTTACATTAGCGCTGGAGGTGTCACCATTGGAATACCCATGCCAATGGTGACACCCGGCTAAGAGAGTCAAGAAGTGTGCCGCACTTTCACTGCATTTATATTAATTTCATTGTGATTTGTTTTTAATTATCTTTCAGGATTAATCTTGTATTCAAACTAATTGGGCAAAATACTTCTCGCTCATAAAAATAGACACAAAAGGTAAACAGATACGACCAATCTGTGTTTACAAACCAGTCGACCAAAATCGCACAGCTTTTACTGCCCAGATATGTGATCCTCGCAATTAATCTTACTATTATTACATCTCAACCTTATTATTATACAGATAGAGTCCAAATAAGTTTTCGAAATATTTCCCATCTCTTTCTCACTCTACTAGGAATAGTCCCGTTTCATTCTTTTCGATCCAAACACACAAGTAAGTTTGATAATAAAAATGTTATGATGACGCAGTTTACGATTTATTTGTAGGACCGCTCCCGACAGTTTGCGGATCAGATGTATCTAGGTTGAACGTAATAAAATCGTGACTAAGTCGGAATTGATGTCAAAGTTGGACATTACCAATAAGTTAGATCTACGACTCTTGTTATCAAAGATAAGGTCAGTTGGATGAGTTTAAAAGGCGAATCAA
This sequence comes from Agriopis aurantiaria, assembly GCA_914767915.1. Lineage (NCBI taxonomy): Eukaryota > Metazoa > Arthropoda > Insecta > Lepidoptera > Geometridae > Agriopis > Agriopis aurantiaria. Next base: position 13,704,699 of record OU611996.1, read on the forward strand.
TTCCAGATCATCGTATTAATATACATGGTTATGCATATGGACTGTACTAAGGCGAAAGGAGGTCATTGTAATCAAAATTATGAACAACTTTTACTATGAGACCAACCCCGAAGTCAGTGGATGCAAATGTGCATGTGATGCAGATGTCGTTCAGTGTGGAGGTTAACAGGGCAGGCTTATATTCAGCAGTGGATGTCTTCTGGCTGATGATGATGATTGATTGAGATAATACCGATATTAAAGGCGTTTTGCACTTTAAAGCTTTAAAATCCAACAACGGTTTACATAAATAATGCCATAATAGAGACAAAACACCCAAACTAAGGACTACTATTCAAACATAACAGACACCGTCACACATCAATGTCATTCGCAGCCTGGCCCAAAGTAAGAATCGCCACTGATGTAACAATAACAAATATTGACAAGACCTATCCGACAGAATGGCAGACAATACCTACCACTCAAATAATAACATACCCAAATCAAACGAAAAATCCCCAACAGAGAAGCTTACGCAATTTTCCAGCAAACAGCCAAACAGAGGCTAAATTCTTCGCTAAATTCTATAAGTCACGTACGGATTGACACGTCGACAAAGGCGTCGAAGGGAAAGGGCGTCCGGATCGTCCCGCTGTCGTCACGCCCGTCCCGCGCTCGTCCCGTCTACTGCCCGGAAGGGACGCTGACCATTTGTCAAGATTTAACTGCAGAGAATGAGACGTCTCCTGTTTGTCCCTGGGGCTTTTGTACGCTCGTTTTTCCTTGTTGCCGAATTAAAAATGGAAGTGAACCTAATTGGGGGTTTGGTTTTGAAGTATTTGGACTTATGTCGTGAATCATTTTTAAGCGAGGCACGATGCTTATTAAGCAATTGTCATGGTTATTTCGCAGCTTACTTTTTTCTTGTATTAGGAGGGCTTTTGGCTTCGCGCGATTGGCGTTTGCGGTTTCTGTATTCAGTAAATAAACTCAGTTTGTACAAAGAGGGTGATTTTTACACTATGTACAGTAAAATTATAATAGAGGTAATGTTTGTAAGTTTGTGATTGACAACTGGTCTGATTTAAACATATTTCACTAATAGAAAACTACGCTACGCTGACCCTGAGTAACATAAGCTATGTTTTCATCAGAACGCTTGCGAAACAGCGATAAAAAGCTATGTAGTTAGAAATTAATGACCCAAGAGATTTTCTTCACTACTACATAAGTACCTACCTACTATAATTAGGTGTAAATTTTAATGTACAGGGGCCTTACGGACAACAGCTAATTGCGGCACTTAATCCGCTCAGTTGGAAAATCACGCGAACGTGAACCTTATCGCGCCCAGATACGGTTTGCGGTCGCGTGATTTTCCAACTGAGCGGATTAGATGCCGCAATTAGCTGTTGTCCGTAAGGCCCCAGTTCTATAGACCAAAAAAGGTTATAAACTTCGACCAAAATAAAATGAATAAATGGATGAACGATCATAACCATTGAACTTGCTCAATAAAAACGAGTTATTAATGCAACGCGTGACCGAAATGCTGGCGTGTTTCTGGCTCAACGCATAAGCATTACCATTCAACGTGATAATGCCACCAGCATGCTGGGTACGCTGCCAACTGGTAGTGGGCTTGAGCATTTGGATTGTCTTTAGGCCTTTAACGGTCTATGTGCAGTCTAACTGTATTTGTAGTGCTAGTATTAACTTGTATTTTGTTTAGTTATTAAAGGCACTTGCACAGTAAAAAATAATAATAAACAAAATACAATTGTAACCATGTACCTACATTTGTTACAAAAAATATATAGCGGTTTTTTTTTTGTGTTTTTACACTTCGGATAAGAACACGAAGGCATAATTTTGCCAGATGTTTCGTTATCATGTAACAATAGTCTTGTGTTGCACTTCCTTCGGCTAGAGACCGACTAAAACAAAGTGAGCGCCGGCGCTCATTTTGCAATCTTCAAAAATGTTCTTCTGAGCCCGTCCATAATTGTTTTTGGTCGAAGGTTATAAATATTAATTCACTTACCTGTTCTACCCACACGTTCGTTGTCATGATTTGATTCTTAAGATTCTGAAACAAACAAACAGTAATTTTAGATTTCAACAGTACATAATCAAAAACAGCAGGTAAAGTATTAATTAAGTATAATTTAAAAGTATCACCAAAGTTAACCAAGACTCGTATTGAGATGAAAAACGAACTGAACTTCCAAAAATGTAACCCATTGTTGACAAAATCTGTGAAAATTCGAAAACTCTTAAACAAGTCCTTAAAACTGCCAAGTCGTTTCGAAAAGTCAATAAGTAAATCAATACGAATGAATAACCAGCAAAACTCGGGGGCCTACCATTTACTCTTAAAGCAGAATTATCTTTGACTTGCTTGGCTTTTCACTTGCTCTAACTAAACTAAAAAGAGTGAGAAAAGTTAGTATAAAGATGCCAACTGAGCACTTAACCATCACACCTTGACCCACCCTTGACCTAATAAAATAAAAACTTTTTTTTTATTGTTTTCCTAATAATTTCACTTAATAAAGGCTCGTTCACTGAAAATTTTAATAATTTTGGAGAATTATTTCTCCGCAATATTTTTTGCGAATCTTTTATTCATTTATAGTAAGCGTTATGTATGTATGCGAATAACAATACTATAACTAAAAAAAAACATACATTTTAAAAAATGTTCCCGATTATTGTTAATGATCTTCAAACGGTTGAATATATTTTCTTGCGTCCTAATAACTTATTCGATAAAGCCACTTTTCAAACGACAATAAAACCAAATCCAAATCAATTTGCGAGCTACAATACCCGGATTAACACACACACACACACGTCAAACTTCCAACACCTCTCTGCATACGTCGGGGGTTAAAAATAAAACAAACAAGATACAGTTTTTACATTTTGACGGGTTAAAGTAGGGTGAAAATAAGGCTCTAATTTGCTACTTTAAGATATAAATAAGAAATATTAAGAGGTTATAGTAGGCCCCCAGGTACTTAACCCTTAAATATAATGGGCCCGTAAAGTTTCACACCCTGTCAGTTGTCGAGGTTCCAAAAAGACCCTCAGGTTTTATTTAATGTTCTAAGGTAGATTGAACAAAATCGACCAAGCTGAAATAAGTAGAGTTAGGTAAAGAAGTGGCTAGGAACTATCAGAACTTGGCTTAATTACCAATAGTTACAGTCTGTAGCCTTGGCACAAAGCGAGGGACAGTTTTTAACAGTTTAAACAAGAAATAATAATCTACCGGACTAATTATTTTTACAAGCATTTGTTTACCTTCCCTTGAGACTTTTGAGAGTATGGTTCAAATGTTGCAACTGAATTTTAAAACAGCTATCCCCAACCGATTCAACTCAAATTTTGCATAAACGTTCAGTTTGGATGACAATGCATGGTTAACCATAAGTGACGTCATTTTAAATCCAATATGGTGGACTCACAAAGATGGCGGACAAGTTACGTATTTTTATGCATCCATGATATCGATATCGAATGAAAAGGTATGCTGAGAAAAATACGATAAAAAATTACGTCACATTAAATTCAATATGGCGGACGCCTACAAGCTTGTGTTAAGAAAGTTTAAAAATATATATCTTATATTATATCTGGTCATAAATAAAGTAAATAAGTAGTAGTGTAGTGTTAGTTTTAGCTTGTATTTTGTTTAGTTATTAAGTAAATAAAACTAAAATATGTTCAAATTAGGAAAATATATTAAGAATTTAAATGTCGGGTAATAAGTATTTTTGTACTCGCCGTTTTTGAGCGGTGGCATTGATACTGCACATTTTTTTAAAGTATTAAATAAGTCATCGTTGCAATGCCGAGAATCGAACCGGGTGCCGTCAGATTATAAAACGCGCATGCTTCTGCTCGACCGTCATCGCAAATGTCCATGTAAAATCAAACCTTTAAAACATTTCATTACAAAAGCAATTTATTTGACCAAAACAACAATACAACATTTTATTCACCATTTTCTATTTACGACGTTGTGACAACAGCCTCAATAATCGTTTGCAAATCCTCGAAGCCCGTTAAGCGTCATCCATTACTTTATATTGGATATAAAATTATATGATGCTTGTGAATAGGTACCTAATACGCGATATCTTAGGAGGACAATAAATTACAGTACGTAATCTAATGCCAATAAGGTTCGTTTTAATACAATATTAAGATTAGGAATCATCGAGATACAAACCTAAAAAACCTTAAAAAGACCGCAGGGAAACGCTGGATGCAGGCCGCTTCTAACCGGCCCTTCTGGAGATCTATGGGGGAGGCATATGTCCAGCAGTGGACGTCCTACGGCTAAAATGATGATGATGATGGTGAGATAAAAAACCTATAGAATTACAAACGAGCAATAAAAATGTCCGAACCAAAACACGGCGCACGCTACGCATTGCGCTGACTTTTTGGTTAGTTGTAAGGCAAGCCGCGATTCGACTACAATGCCGTGCGATGCCAGATTTGAAAGTTTTCGAAAACTTTTTTCGTTTACGTATTGTTAGTAGGTTTAGTCCCAGATTTGATATTTTTCGAAAACTTTTTTCGTTTACGTATTGTTCCATACATTGCTGGGCTGAAAGGTATTCGAAAACTTTTTTTGTATTAGAGTGAAGCAATCTATACCGCCGATTACTACCGATTTTAGTTTTTCCGCGTTTCCGCTGGAGGCGCTTTACTAAAATGTATGGAACAATACGTAAACGAAAAATGTTTTCGAAAAATATCAAATCTGGGACTAAGCCTACAGGGCTTCAATGAAATAGCAGATAAGTGACGTTGTACGCTATGCAAGCGATATAACATCTAAATTGGAGTAAATGTGGCATTGCGAATTATTAATTTGATTTCTGATGATGACGTCCTCTGCTGAACGTAAGCCTCCCCTTTAGAACTCCACACTGAACGTCAGTGCATTCTGCATCCACTAGATCTCACGATGTTATCGGTCTACCTACGCTGCGTCTTCCGCTTTGTGGTCTTAAGAACCTTTATTCCCTATTGCATCGGTTTGATAACAGATGGGGAAGAACACATCACTTAAAGAACTGACCATTGACACTTCAACTTGCACATTTTAATAGCTATTACGGTGACTCTGGTTCTTCGGCGAATATGCACGATTCACATTCTATCTTGGATAGGAATTTCGAGCATAGCTTTCTCCATTGCCCGCTGTTTGACTCTGAGTTTTTCCAAAAGGATAGCACTTTAGGGTCATGTCTCAGTACTATATTATCATCACTAGCACACTGTTCAACATCTATATATATAAAAGCGAAATTCATCTACTCACTCACTCATTAAACACGAAATCTCGAAAATTACTTGTCCTACGAATCTGAAATTTGGCAGGTAGATTCCTAATGGGGTGTAGAGGTCCGCTAAGAAAGTATTTTGCGAAAGGGCCGAATTAAGGGGGGGGGGGGCAAATGGAGGTTGATTTGTATAAAAGTCTACGCGTATTTACGAAGTCGCGTGCAACAGCTAGTAATATATATAATTAAATTAAAAGCGAGGAATATTTTTTTCTGTTTCTGTCTCGTTTCTATCTATTCTGTTGGTTTGTTTACTGTGTGGTGTGTCTGATCCAAATATCAGTTAATATTAACGAGCGGTTTGTTTACCTCCGTTAATTGCTTGCGATGGTCGATTCAGATACTAAAATAATACAAACCGTAGTAAATAATAATGAACATTGAGGAGGAGCAGTTCTTATAAACAATGTGTGTGTGTAATGCTGTTTTTGGTCTTCCATTTAACCCTGGAGTGGTCAAATTCGTATATATAATGTGAATAAAATTAAGTGCATATTTATATCGGAAAAAAATATGTTCATCGTTTTTTGGTTCAGTAAACCTAGTTTCCGTGTAAACCCATATTGGTATGCCCTGACATTTTTTAGATACTGCTTTGTACAATTTAGATGAAACTCTAGTCTAATTTAAATTCAATATGAATAATCATCATCAGCCAGAAGACGTCCACTGCTGAACATATCCCCATTAGAACGCCACTGAACGACAGCCTGCCATCTGCATCCACTAGATGCCCGCGAATCCCACGATGTTGCGTCATCGTCTCAATGGGGAAGAAAGGTTCTTGAGTGGAGACCAGGAACTGAAAGACGGAGCTTAGGTATCACTATAATTATGGATCGACGACTTCTTGCGCAATATGTTTTATTTTTTGGGGTTTTCAAAAAAGTTAACAATAACTATTTATTCATTCATTTGAATATACTTACCAGCTTTCATCAGAATCCGACGCTTCTTTGTACAAATCTACAAGTTCTTTTCCCCCTTTCAAAACAGTCCAAGCACTCTGTCAAACTTGAAGTCCAAGAAAACTTCTACAACGAATTTCCCTTCCGAACATTTTTAACCGAATCTCCTAGAATCGTCTCTGAGGCCGTCTGAGAGACTCGGGAATGCAATTTTATCTGATCTCAACTGTGAAGGAGGGTAATTAAAGTTAAAGGAATCTAAAGTTTCTGAACATTGTAAGTTGAGGCAGGCGCCCGTTACGCAAAGTTTGCTTTTTGTCTAATGGAATAAATTTTGTTTAATGTTAGTTAACTTTGGACAATGTAAAGTAAAACAAGGAAAGACACACGGAACTGTAGACGTGATGGAACTGCAACGAGAGTTTGTTAGTTTTATGGCTTCGTAAATACGCCTGAATTAATTTGAAAACCCGAAAAGTTTGTAGACGATTGCTGTTACTTAAGACTTTTTTTTATACCAACTGTGTTGTACTTGTGCATAATCAGCCTTTTGATAGTCCACTTCTGAACTTAGGTGTTCCCCGAAAGGGCGATTGAATGATTCACATACGCCACTGAGTTTCTTCTCCGTACGTATGCAGGTTTCCTCACTATGTTTTCCTTCACCGCCGTCACTGGTATGAAAATCCGTACATAAACTCCATTGGTACAGGCCCGGGATTAGAACCCGCGAACTCTTTCAAGTCCAGTGGTGTCCCAAATAGGCTGCCATGGCATTTTGTTAATAAACACCACTTAATTAAATTACAAAGAAGACCATAGACAATGATATTATATAAGATATTGTTCATCTCTTATCTAATACAATATCGAGATATTTTATTTATATTAAAAAAAATATATTACACGGGAATTACTCACGTACTCGCGCGCGCATTCACCTTGAAAAAGACTGCCTAATGCGGTTGAAACTATAGTCGGAGTGACCGGCTTAATTTTACGTGAGTAATTCCCGTGTAATATAAATAAAATGTGTGAAAACCACGTCAGTTTCTATAATAAAATATCGAGATACTTGAAATACGAAGCTGTTTTTTTATGGGGTGTAGATCCGCCAGGAAGGATTTTGCGAAAGAACTGAGTTGAATATAGAGGTTGATCGATGGGGGAGGCCTATGTCCAGCAGAGGACGTCTTATGGCTAAAATGATGATGATGATGATAGAGGTTGGAAGTTTACGTGTACAAAGTCAAAGACAACAGCTAGTTTTGTGTTTAAAAAACGTAAATAAATTAGCGTTTGACCGCCAACTCCAATGTTGATAAGCTACGATGCGACTTAGATTATAATTATCTCTCAGAAATAAAAATTGCTAACAGGTTGTTCCATTCCTTGGCTGTACGGATTAATGTAGTTTCAAAACGTTTTATATATAACCAAGGAAAATCAATATAAAAAAATACTTCAACGGTCTATGGGCAGTCTAACTGTATTTGTAGTGTTAGTTTTAGCTTGTATTTTATTTAGGAAAATCCATAATGGATGTGTGGTAGTGGAAAGTCTTTTTACTTCTGTTACGAAGCATGTCAATGTTATTTCAATTGGTCCAAAGGTGTACCAAGAAACAGTGAAACTAAGCCGAAAGGTCAATTGCCATTATTATGAACAATTTTGCCATGGGAGACACCCTAAAAATGCTATGGTAAAACGCGATTCAAAGCTAGCATTTATTATTAAATAAATAAAAAATACTTTAATCATGAAACAGCTGATACTTTTCTTACTTACAAGAATGATATCTAAACTTTATTTTTATTTTAAATATTTAATTTAAATTTAAATTTTCTAATCATCAATTAATTAATGTAATTTGTATAATAAGTTAAATGCAAGTCCGGATAATAAAGTTCTTCATTTCATTTTTCATTTCATAAACAAAAAAAAAACAAAAAAAAATATCTATACAAGTTTCAAATAAATAGGTAGTACTACAATAAAAAACAAAGAAACTTTATTTACCTAAACTGCAAATAAAGAATACACAGTAAATTACTAAAGGAATCTAAAGTTCCAAGAACAATGTCCAAGGAAGCAACAGAACTGAGGGTGTTGAATTGTGCAACTTTGTACCGAAAATATTTGCAACGAATATTTGTTAGCAACACTGGCAACACCAATGTTTTATGCTTATGTTTCATTAAAGTAAATGAAAATGCATGATGGTACAATGTTTCCTTTCGAAGAAGCTGAGTTTTAGTGTTTGACATAAAACGGACAGACAATGATGTACATTCATACCAAAGATAAATGTCTTATTAAAGAGTAAATATCTTTTTTGATTAAATAATTATCTATACAAAAACTGACTACAAAATTAGTAAGCTCTCGAACAAAATGATTGATATTGCGAGATCAACAGGCGGCCGAAAAAAGTTAGCTAGTTAAAAACTACCAAGCCCAAGTTAATAAATAGTCTGTAAAACCACATCGAGAGCTTTTTCTCTATAATAAGAAAAGAATCACGTAATGTCGGAGAAAACAATGTAAATAAATGAAAAAAAAAAACTGACCACATTGGGAGCCTTCTGACTGAAGTCGGTTAGCAACCAAATACTCGCTGACTTTATAAAACCTTAAATACTGCTAGACGAACGAAGCTTGATAGGCGGGTTGGATTCCTTGGGTTTTAGAGGTCCGCTAAGAAATCATTTTGCGAAAGAGTCGAAGTAAGAGATGCAAATGGAGGTTGAAAGTTTTTATTAAAGTCTACAGATACGAAGTCATGGGCAAAGGCTAGTTGTTAAGAGTCGATATGTCGTCAGCTCAAATTCAAGTTTTGCCTGTGCGCGAAACAGTGCCAAAAATATGCTATCTACGCCTGCAGGAAGATAAACGCACGAATCGGCACCCGCCTCAGAACTAAATTTCGGAAGCGGCATATTATGGTAAAAACTTCAAATTACTCAAGAACTATTTTAATTTTAAATAAAATAAATTACATTAAATTACATTATACAAATGACCATTAGAATAAATAAATTGTTACGAACTTCCAGACGCGGAGAAAAAACTTAAAACGTGTTTTAGAAAGCCTGTTTTCGCCGAATTATTCTATCGAGAAAAGTTTCACCAATCATTTCCAAAATTACATTTAACTTACTTGTATACTTAACAATTTATAACCAAAATACAAATTTATTGCTGTTTGCCATAACCGCGTAAATTGATGCAACGCTACCCAAGTTCACGACATATAAACCTTTAATAAAAACACTCGTAATGTCATTGACAAATGATAAATACTCATAAATAAAGACCCTTGACAAAAACTCTGCCAAGCGTAAAAAGTTGCGCATCTTGCAAAAATTCCTTCGATCTGCACTTAAGTGGCCCTAACTCTAAATGACGAAGGCAAATCTGAAAGGCAGCATTTACCACACGGGTGTACTTTATCACACCATGAAACTGGCAATATTTTTAATAACCAACCAAACCTTCTCATGATTGATCCTAACACTTTTATCACTTTCCAAGAGCTGTCAAATAAGGGTGTGCTGTCATAAATCGTGTCCCAAGGCGGCCGGAAGGGTCCCATACATTACCACGTCCTAAATCCAGCCTGATCCCTACGATCCTGAGGGTTGCGCGACGTTTCGATTATGGAAAGCCCTATTGTAATGTTGACTGGGTCATGGAATGAAGTAGTGTTAATGCATCGGAGGCAACATCAACAGCTTGTATGAAAAAGTTTGAGCATCTACTTATTTACGTTGGCCTCTTTGGTACAGCTTATGGATACTGAAACCAATAGCCAAATCAATCCTTGGCTTGACTTTTGGCTTATTTACAATACCTACTCTGTTTACATATCAATAGCACACCGCTTTGGCTTCTCATATTATGGGTCAATCGATACAAATGTCAGTTTAATAGTTAGGAAATAACATATTATGTGCACTATAGATAATTATAATTTTTTAAACTCATTTATACAGGGTTATACGGAACGGTATTACTAAACCGAATAGAGGCCACTGTACTCATCATTATGGACAACTTACGTACTATGGAATCAACGCTGACTTCACAAAAGAATGTACACTTATCCAAAGCTGATTTTTTTCACAATATATGGGTTGGTCTTTCCGTTGGCCAATTTCGAACCGAAAGACGCAGCGTAGGTAGGCCTCCCACTAGATGGACCAACGACATTGTGAGAGTCGCAGGCATCCAGTGGATGCAGATGGCAGGTTATTGTTCAGTGTGGGGTTAAAGGGGGAGGTCTATGTTCAGCAGTGGACGTCTTCTGGCTGATGATGATGAGGGTTGTTCTTTATTAAAAGTTATTGATAATGATGAGTACACTGACCTCATTTTGGTTTAGTATCACCGTTTTGAGTAACCCTGAATGGAGAAGAGTGAAAATAGATCACAAGGTCTTGATTCTTTATACTTCTCCTTAGTCTTTTTCCCTTCTGCCTTGCATGTGTTTTAGCTCGCACGGGGACGCACTTTCTTGCTGTTTCTCCTGCCTTGCATAGTCATTAACGCATTGCTTGAATTGGTTTATAATTGATATCCTACTGTATATTTTCAAGCGTCATTTATTTAGAAGCACAGATTGAATCGGCAAAAAGCTGCCTCAAAACCATATTTTCGATGTTTTGCAGTGACACTGTTCTGCAGATAGTGTCATTAATGTGAACGGGAAATGAGGCTCATTTAACTTTATAATTGGTTCAACAGAAGCGGGACGAGGACACAATTTGACACAAGCGCAGACGCTCAGGGTTTTGGCTGGTTTCGACATAAAAATATTATAAAGTACTAGCAGTTGCCCGCGAATTCGTAGGCGTAAACTTTCGTTTTTAACTGTTGACCTTTTCTAAATACTCAGAGTCACACATCGGTCAATGGAGAGGGCTATGGTCAGAGTTTCTTTGCGCGATAGAATTTGGAACCAAGGAACCAGAGTCACTGACATAACTATTAAAATTTACAATTTGAAATGGCAATGGACAGGCCAAATCACTCAAAAACCTGATAACCGGTGGGGAAGAAAGGTTTTTGAGTGAAAACCACAATTCGGAAGACGCAGCGTAGGAAGGCTTCCCATTAGATGGACCGACGACATCGTGAGAGTCACGGGCATCCAGTTGTTGTAGATAGCAGGCTGTCGTTCAGTGTGGATTTCCAAGGTGAGGCCTATTTTTATATTATATTAATAGGCTTGCGTTTGCCTATGTTTAGCAGTGGACGTCTTCTGGCTGATGATGATAATGGTGATGAGACATTTGTTTAAACTTTCAACTCTCTTTTGTCCCAGTTAGTTCGGCTCTTTTGCAAAATCTATCACAGATCTCTTCACCGCATAAAATATTTACCTCCCAAGTTTCAGCTACGTAGGTCAAGTAATTCTCGAGCTTTCGTGATGAATCAGTCAGTGAGTGAGCACTCACTGACTGACTCATCGGTGGCTTTACGGCTTTCTGCCTTAAACTCTGTACGACATTTTTTTCTTTTTTTTTTATCAGAATATTTGACAAACAAGCTACGGGCCACCTGATGGTAAGTGGTCACCGCTGCCTATAGACACCTACAATACCCGGGGCATTGTCAGTGCGTTGCCTACCTTTGAGGACTCTATTCGCTTGAAGCAATCCAAATTATATCTTCGGATTCTATATATTAAAGTCAAATACTACTTCACTGACTCTTGATTTAGTATATTGTACTTTTTATTCCAAATTACGTATAATGGGCCTGTAATATATCCTGGTTTGATATTTGTTAACCGACTTCAAAAAAGAGGAAGGTTCTCTATTCGGTCCGTATTTTTTTCAATCCAGCTGATTCTTCCCATCCGTCTCCAACATCATATTTTAATGAAATATTATTAATTATAGTTATATTTCCTACATTGTTCAGTCATTACTCTTTGTAGAAAACTATCAGAACTGCCATCTTCATACCCCATTTTGTCCTCTATTAGTCGGACTCCTTTGTAATTAAATTTTGAACTAGCGGTAATTTTTCATGTCTTCCGCGACAGGCGCTTCCGCATCGAGGGTGAGTGGCGACATTGTTGGCAAACTAGTCTACCAACTAGTTTTAAAATGTAAAGGAGCACCCATAGTTCCAGTTATTACCGTGGTTTAAAAGTTGAGTTGATGGATTCAACGCCTTCATTACGTGGAAGGTTACAAGTTGACAAAAATGATTAAAAATTTCCACATTTATAAAAAAGTTTGTCTTAAGACTTTACAAAATAAAGACAAGCACTTTTTTCCATTTATGTTTCTCATTGTTTTTGTTTGTTTTAGGCAATAAATATAATATCTTATCTTATCTTGAACTATGTTTTTTTAACTTTTTTTTTTTTTTACAGAACAGAAATATTACAATGCTATAAATATTGTATTGTATCCTTACTAATATTAAAAAGCGAAAGTAACTCTGTCTCTCTGTCTGGATGTATGTCCGTTTTTCACGACAACCGCTAAGTTGATCTTAACGAATTTTGGCAGGATGATAGTGTACATCATATGGACGAACATCGGGTACTTATTCTCCCAGAAAATGTGAGGAAAATTTGAAAATCGTGGGTAGCACCGCGGGATTCAGCTAGTACTTAACATTATAAATGCAAGAAGTTTGTTGGTTTGTTTGTTCCTCTTTCACGCAGCAACAGAGCAACGGATCGAACTGATTTTTTGCATGGCTATAGTTCAAGAGCCGGAGAGTGCATGGCTGCTTTTCATCATCATCATCATCATCATCGCAATTTTTCATCACTACGCGAGTGATACCGCGGGGCACAGCTAATATCATTATATTACTGTCAATATTGTTATTATAGAAATGTCTAAAATCTACCTGTAAATAAATAAGAATAATAACATAATATTTTAACTATTGTCACGAATATTTATTTATTTATTTATTATTTTAGTGTAATTGTTTTGACAATTTAATTTAATTCAAAATTTATATGCGAAAGATACAGCCGTTAATAGTTAGGACAGACGGACGGACAGACAGACAGACATCATAGGCTTAGTAATAGGGTCCCATTTTTACCCTTTGGGAACGGACCCCTAAAATGCTGATGATACCTAACTGTACATTGGAGCAGAATGAAATGTACATTTTAAATATTGACAATCCTACTATACTACTAAATAAACGTGAAAGTTTGTATGTATGGATATAATTATAGATGTATGGATGTATCCTCTTTCACGCTGCAACGGAACAACGGATCGACCTGATTTTTTGCATGGGTATAGTTCATGAGCCAGAGAGTGATATAGTTTTTCATCATCATCACCATTTTTCATCACTACGCGGGTGAAACCGCGGGCGTAGCTAGTTTATTATACTTGAAACTGCGCTAGTATTGTTCCATATGAGCTCTTCACTTTTTTGATGTTCATATAAAAAATGCTTTGAGTTTTTCTTTTTTAGGGTAGACATCCTTTAATTTCTGGGATACTACCTAGTCACCCGCGCGACTGATGCGTAATTAAACTTTGTAATTGGATAGCGGGTCAACGCGAACGCGAAGTTACGGCAGACATTTTATAGGCATTTGTTGGGACCGCCGTATTTTGGGCAACGCAAGTTTGACGAGGAGAAATTATTTTACTCTAATTATTTGGTACAAAGAGAATTGGAACTATGATACAAAGAGAAATCATCAAGTAATACTTACATAATTAATACTTCAACACCTAATTATAACCATATACCTACAGTAAATTTGTTACAAAAAATAGATAGCGGTTTTTTGATGAGTATTTTACCCTTCGGGAAAGCACACGAAGGCATATTTTTTTTAATGTTTCGTTCTCATGTAACAGTAGACGCGTGTTGCTTTCCTACGGCTAGAGACCGACTTAAACGAAGTGAGTGCCGGCGCTCATTTTGTAATCTACAAAAATGCTCTTCTTCTGGGCCCGTTTATTCATTTTATTTTGGTCAAAGGTTTTATCCTCTAATTTTCCACCCTCAGAGGAGAATACCTTTATTAAAATGAGGTAGCTCTCGAGATACTTCTAGTCTATTTAATAAACATAATAAGCATATTTTAATATTATGAATGCGAAAAGTTTGTATAAGTTTGTTGGTTTGTTTGTTCCTCTTTCACGCAGCAACAGAGGAACGAATCGACCTGATATTTTGCATGGGTAGTTCAAGGGATAGATGCTTACTTACTTAGGCTTAATTTTCATCATCATCGCCATCATCACCATTTTTCATCACTACGCAGGCGAAACCGCGTGGCGCAGCTAGTATTATACAATAGGGATTTTTGAATTCATACTTGTTTGCATGTGGACTTTTAGCCTGCAATTTTCAAAGTGTGTATGAAAATAATGAATAAGTATGCTCTACTAACAGTTTTCAAATTAGTTACAGTGAAAAAAGTGGGAGAAACATACAAACATTTGAACGCAAACAACAACAGCTGACATCTTCAATTGCGTGACATCTTCTCGTCCAAGATACCACAGTGCCTAAAGACAAGGGTCTTTGACCAGTGTGTGTTGCCAGTGATGACATATGGTACTGAGACGTGGTCCTTAACTGTTGGCCTTTTGGAAAAACTCAGAGTCACACAGCGGGCAATGGAGAGAGCTATGCTCGGAGTTTCTTTGCGCGATAGAATCCGAAACGTGGATAATCGCCAAAGAACCAAAGTCACCGACATAGCTGTTAAAATTTGCAAGTTGAAGTGGCAATGGGCAGGCCACATCGCTCGGAGAACCGATAACAGATGGGGAAGAAAGGTTCTTGAGTGGAGACCACAAACCGGAAGACGCAGCGTAGGTAGGCCTCCCACTAGAAAGACCGACGACATAGTAAGAATCGCTGGCATCCAGGGGATGCAAAAGGCAGGCTATCGTTCAGTGTGGAGGTTAAAGGGGGAGGCCTATGTTCAGCAGTGGACGTCTTCTGGCTGATGATGATGATGAACAACAGCTGTATTAAGGAACATCTCCTTTGTATGTCTTATCTCAGGTACAAACAGAGTGACTTTCGTATTTGACATTATTATAATTTTTTTGTCACTGAATTTCAACTTATCCTTAAAATTTATTCTTAAAAGTTGTTTCTTAAATCTGATATAGGATTTTGCTATTACATCATACCAATTTAAAAATTCAAAAGAGTTTTTAATATGTTGGTTTGTTTGTTCCTCTTCCATTTACTTTGCTACAGAATAATGACAGAGCGACGTGATTTTTGGCATACAGATAATAGAGTAAAACTACGGGCTGCAGCTAGTGCAAAATAATTTTATATTATTGTCTTGTTTAAAAGCTGTGTGAAGTTTGCGCAATATCAATAAAAAGGGCAAGTGCGAGTCGGACTCGCGCACTGAGGGTTCCGTACCATCACAAAATACAAAAACTTTTGCAAAAAGACAATATCTCGACTATTTTATTATTTTATTAGTTTTACCACCGCATCATTACATAATCTGTGACAATTTCAATTATGACATGACAATTTCTATTATGAGTCGAAAGATACAGCCGAGACGGTCGGACGGACAGACAGACATCGTATGCTTAGTAATAGGGTCCTGTTTCCACTTTTGGGTACGGAACATTACAAACCATTACTGTTAGCTGGAGAACATTTCTTATTAAGTTGCCATTGTTAGACTTTATTGATAAAGCCGTAGTAAAATATTCCTGTCATAGAATTCAATAAAACCATTTAAAAATATTATTTAACACGCACTCAAAGGCTTGAAATGGGCGACGGGGCCATTGCCAATTTCCGCGTCGGAATCTATGACGAATTAACTTGGAAACCGGCCAGACCTATTCTGTACAACGAGGAATCTTTTTATGAGCTTATCTCATAGGGGACGGTATAAATTCAGTTACCACTGACCTCGTTCCGCTACAATTGCTGCTTTGCAATTGTATTCTGGCATATTTTAGTTTATTTTTGGCGTATGTTATGCTTTTTTTATCCGGTAATGGCAGAGCCGAAAAGAGAGCATTGTAGTTAACGTATATATTTAAATACTAGCTGACCTGACAGTCGTTGTCCTGTCTTAGAACTGTCAAATACGCAAAGTTAAAATTGTAAATCTTATCTTTTTATACCTTGGGTTACATTATTGGAGTTTTAGTAAGGATCCCTATTTTTTTGAAAATATTATATAGCCTATGTTACCCGGGGATAGTGTAGCTCCCCAACAGTGAAATAATTTTTCAAATCGGTTCAGTAGTTTCGGAGCCTATTCAATGCAAACAAACAAACAAACAATCAAATCTTTCCTCTTTATAATATTACAATAGTATAGATGAATTATAAGTAAATAAACTGGCCAAGTGCGAGCCGGGCTCGCACACTGAGGGTTCCGTACCACCACAAAATTCAATAACGAAATTACCAATTATAACTTGGTAATGAACAGAAATTGGTCATCGACTCGCACTTGGCCATTACTTATAATTTTTTGTTATATTTTAGAGTACTTACTATAATCATGCCAAGTTTGACGATTGTACGTATTACTGTTTTTACATTAGAGCTAATACAAAAATACGTTTGTTGTCCTTTCGTTTTTATTTTCTACCTTTTATATTATTTCTTATTCAATCCGCCGTAACATTAAATATTCTGTGAAAATTTCGTCTGGCTGTCTATTACGGTTCGAAAGATACAGCCGTTTAAAGGTAGGACAGACGGACAGACAGACATCGTAGGCTTAGTAATAGGGTCCCGTTTTTACCCTTTGGGTACGGAACCCTAAAAATTGTTCGTTTCTAAAGGTTAATTAAGTTTCTATGAGGTTGACCAACATGCTTTGTCATTTGAAATTATACATCATAATATATCTAAGTTCACTGCTGGACAAATGTTTCTCCCAAGACACGATCTAAACCTTTCTGGTTTTTAATAACGTTTGTAAATAAGACTTCGGTACAGTAAATAGGGCTTCGGAAGAATCAGTCAAGTTGAACTAGATGTCCTCGAAATTTAACTTTGGCCCTTAGGGACCGGGAGCTTACCTCATATTCAAAAATCTTTCAGAACGCCTGGCTGGCGTGTTTCTGGCTCAACGCATAAGCTTTGCTATTTAGTTTGGTAATGCCGCCAGAATGCTGGGTATACTGCTAACTGGTAGTGGGCTTGAGGATTTGTCTTTAGACCTTCAATCTATGGGCAGTATAACGTTGTATTTTCTAAGTTGTATTTTGATTACTTTGATTATTTGATGACATGAAATAATAATAAACCGTTTATACGATTAAACCTCGTAGAGAATTACGTAGAGAATTATCTGGTCTGCTTGCCCGCATGAAGGCGAATGGGAGATCTCGTTTCACGCTTGATTGTCGCCCTCGATCCCGTCTGTCCACGTCTCGTACAGACAATACCCACACTGTTTAGTCATTCAGATCCGGAATACCAAAAAAAGGCTCGTCTTTTGTCACAGCCCTTTCTTACCTCCATTATACCCTGACCTCTCACTTGCTAACTCGTTCAGACGTTTTCAGTATTATTCAGAGCTCAAGTTGTGTCAGTCTTGTGAACTATACCATAGTCACGCATGCAACAAAAGCACCTATGATGAAGGTCCGGTTTTTTTATTAAAATGTCCAGTACTTTTGGGGTCGTTTTTATTTATACACAAGGTTCCAAGGTTACTTCGAGTTAGGAAAAGGTTTACTAAGCATTACGAGGACCTATGTGAAAAGTGTGCAAAATGAAGGCACTTTTTAATAGTTTAATCCTACTAATATCTCGTTTATAAAAACGCGAAAGTTTGTATGTATGGATGTATAGATGTATGGATGTATGGATGTTTGTTCCTCTTTCACGCTGCAAGGGAACAACGGATCGATCTGATTTTTTGCATGGGTATAGTTCAAGAGCCAGAGACATATGCTACTTTTCATCATCATCATCACTATTTTTCATCACTACGCGGGTGAATCCTCGGGGCGAAGCTAACCTACACATAAATGCCAACTCTTGAGTCCTGAATGATGGTGACAATTCAAATAAACCATTGTACGGTGGTTTTCACGCAAATCTGTATATATACAACAAAATGCACGGTTCCATTATAATGTGTTTTTATATATACCATTCGCAGTGATACAGTGAGTATGTTTTATCAAATCTTGGGTTCAAATTCGAGTTCCAGTGATAACCGTAGCAAAAGACTAAAAAAGAGGATAGATCGTTTTGTCTGCACCTAACTTTGAATTTTTCGACCAATCGTTCTTCAGCCTTCCCGTGAACATGCTGCATTCAAATTCAGTTTATTTACACATAAAATATTACATTACAGTTGAAAACCATGGCGTAATACTTTATTTACTTACTACATAGTATTATTCTAATTAAACTAACAACTAGGAAAATAAATAAATAGTAAATGTAACATAAAAAAGGAGATCAAAATTAAAAACTACACCTTAAATATTTTCATATAAAAACAATAGCAGACTTAAAAATAATAATAAAAAATAAAAATTTACAATAATTACAGTATGAATAATGGTAAAAATAATGACATTATGTAATACATGAACAATACTGGTTGCACTTCGTAACCAGCGTCGTGAGTGCTACGAACTTGCAACCGAACTCGACCATGAGCTCACTTTCGAGAGCGCCATCTTGAAATTCGACAATTTCGAGTTTTCTGAATACCGATTGCGCCCACAGCGTTGAATCCGCGCTGTCACTAGAAGTGAGTTTATAACAGAATCGCATTGCAGTATCCACAACCTTATCAATCCCCCCGTTACCCCGTTATCGCGCGTGGCGCGGTTCCATGCTCATGCATTTTTTGTACCAACAAAGACGCCACGAGAGTAATTTTAGTGTAGTTTAACTTTTAACTCCATCCGCACGGCCAACTACTTTCAATGAGCTTTTAACTACCGACGCAAAAAGTGGGTTGGAGTTTAACGTATGTATTTATTTATGTATCTGTGTCTATGTATTTAATTTTATTCACGCGATCTTTCTAGATTCACACCTGCAAAATGTGGAATGAGCTACCTTCCGCTGTGCTTGCGTAAAAACCTACATGAGGCGATGGGGCATTCTTCAAAAGGCGAGTTCTTAGATTTTTAAAGGGTCCGCAACGTAGTTGTGATGCCTCTGGTGTTATAAGTATCCATTAACGGTGACTGCTTATAATCAGGCAGCCCGTCTGCTTAGCATAAAAAAGCTGACGATGAAGACAGAGGACACAGACATGCTGAGTGTTTTTTTTTAAATGTTGACTTACGCTGTTGGCCTTACTTACTTCTGCAGCTTGACCAGACTAGTTAGCGAACGCAAAGTGCGTTCGGCGCAAATTGATGGTTTAAGTTTTGGGTGACTAGCTCAAGAGCACCTCGAAGGTACGAACCTTGGCTTGGGCCGTCGCCGGGAGTGGGGATCAGACTTGCCCTGGCACTCCAGAGGGGGTGTGCCCTGGAGCCCTAGCGGTTTGTTGAGCTGATTGACTATTTGGAGATAATCTAACCGATCTTCTTACTAATCCTGGGGGTCTACGATCCTGCCGGCGGGATCGCTGTGTGTATGTGTGCCTCTGGTAACCGGCACCTGTACCAAAAACTGAGTATTTCCTATTGCAAGGAGCAGTCAGATCGGGCTGAGTGAACTCGCGAGTTCTACGTTCATATAGGTCTGTGGTGTCGTGGATAGTTATCTACGGTACATAAACAGCATTGTTGCGGCGACATAATGCGGAGATCACTGCAGCTTTGCAGATTATTATCCCCGAATTTGCTTCACCATGTTATCATGAACCGCGTCGACCCATTAAGTACATAATGTTATGGCAAATTGCAATTTAATTTATGAGGATAACGGAACGTTTTGGATTAGGTAAGCCTATCATAAATTAAATAACTACGCAAAAACAGTATATAATATTTATGGTTACGTGAAACCGGCACTTAAGCTGATGAGTATGAGATGAAAGAAACCGATTCACTCGTGATAAAAAAATATATAAATGTGGTGTTATAATAAAAACAACACAGACCTATATCCAAGAAGATGCCACAAGTCGACCTACCTTGCATGTCATATTTCCAATACAATTATGATTAATCGTCATAATTCAGTCCGGCTAAAATTAGTCTGCTCAATCGGTGCCGCGACAACGCGTGACAGTTTCTAACGAAAATTGGTAATTGAGCAATACTGAGTTGTAAGAGTTATCTGATTATTTACGGGATATTTACCGTGGTAAGGTTGTGGTTGTGAATATAACTTTAGTGAACATCCGTGATAGCTTAAAACAGTGAGTTGTAAGAATACCGCAAATAGAGTTGCCGACAGAATAAAGATATTTCTTTTCACTTATAGGTAGGTACGAAAAATATGACACGCTTAGTTTTCATACAGCTTGGACCACTTGTGAAGTCTACTTAAATATAGGTCTGTGAAGATTTTTTTTGATGTACATTATTTTAAATTTATTAATTAGGTAATTAAAAAGTCCATTAGTCACTAATAACTTAACTACTTAGTCAAATAACCCACTCCTTACTTTTTCAAACGCAAAGATAACATGCATTTCTAAAAACATGCATTACTTTACCACGTTGGATGGCAATGGCTAACCTGCGAGCCGGAGCAGGAGTCACCACGCTTTTCTTTGAACATATCATATCTTTACATCTTTGAAGTGATTTTTTGGCCTCAGTCCCCCAAAAACCCATATGGTCTTTACGCCAACGGGCACGAAGTTGTAAAGCGGCTCCAAGGCTGCCCTGCCCTGGCTGCCTTCCCTATTATATAAGCAATTCCTCTTTTTAAAATAATTAGCTGACCCGACAGACGTTTTCCTGTCTTAGAACTGTCCATCGGGCGAAGTTAAAATCATTGTTAAGTTTTCTGAAATTTTCCAATTTTCTGCGCAATTTTCACAATTTTTCTTTCTGTAAGAACCTTCTATAAAGTAATAGAAAACAAAAAAAAAAGATAATAATAAATAATAAATATTTATTTTCTAATTAGGTCCTAAATCTAATGTACATTGATCTTAATAATTATAATCTTGTTAAACAGTTTTAAGACCTGCGTGTTTTAACTATTTCGGTACCTTTCCTCTAACTACGAGTAAGTACTTGTAAACACAGAGAAAAGGTAATCTACTTGGTGTCTAACAAATTTTTGTCAAAAGATGAATGAAACCGGTAAAGTCGTTCTCAAGTTGTGACCAAGGCAAATAGGGATTAATTTATATATATAGAAGAAGATAGATTATTAAATACCGAATAGATTTTCATCAAGATTCTAAAACGTAACATCGTATTTACATGCAACAAAGTAACGTACGTGAGCCTGGTTTTACATTACAGAATTAAAAGCTGAGCTCCTTGCAAAACAATCTTAATAAAACCGAATAGGCTCCATACATACAGAATTATGTAAAGCAACGTACAGAATTCTAAACACAGAGCCTGGGAAATAGTCACGCACGACACGCTTCTTGATAAATGACTTCGTAATTCTCAACCGAACGTCAGTAAGTAGCTAAATAATTCAGAAGCTCGTGAAATTTAACAATTAAACGTTAAATAGAGATGAGGCCTTATCCGGCCGATTTGATATTCGTAAGTTCCTGTTTTTTTTTGGATGACTTATGGTACTGAGTCGTGATCCGTGAGACTTGGATATTTGGAAACGGATTTTCGGAGTCACACAGCCTACAATGGAGAGAGCTATGCTCGGAGTTTCTTTGCGCGATAGAATCCAGAACGTAGATAATCGCCAAAGAACCAGAGTCACCGACATATCTATTAAAAAATTGCTATTTGAAGTGGCAGTAAGCAGGTTACATTGATCGATGAACTGATAACCCATGAGGAAGAAAGGTTCTAGAGTGGAGTCCACAAACTGGAAGACGCAGCGTGGGTAGGCCTCCCACTAGATGGAACGACGACATCGTGAGAGTTGCGGACATCTAATGGATGCAGATGGAAGGATGTCATTCAAATAATCTAACACTAACCACTACAAAAACAGACCGTTGAAGATCTAAAGACAATCCAGTATTATCCAGTATGCATGCGGCATTACCACGCTGATTGGCAATATTTATGCGTAAAGTCACAAACACGCCAGCATTTTGGTCGTCCAACGCAGTTTTTTTAGCTGGAAAGTTTATAAGCAGTAACACACTAATGCGGATGCGATGGAACTAAAACACAGTTATTCACGCAAAACTAACACCAGATCCAGAAGAAAAAAAACATTGTTCAAAATATCTGTCTGACCAGGAATGCAACTCGGAACCTATGGCACACACGGAAGGTCAAAGTTCCGGTCGTAAATAAAACTGTCGTCAAAATCATGAGTGTTCTTTGAATGGTGTTTTTCAAAGCCGTAATCGCAGTTTATTGAATTCACAAACAAAAAGACTTTACAAACATTTGGGTACAGTTAACACACTCCTTGGTGTAATTCCATGGAATTGAATTGTTTATGTTGTAGGGCTTAAAGTCTAAAATAAATTACCATGTGTTCAGAAATATAAACATTAAACAAAACTAGCTGTTAAGCCAACATTTTGATGTGAAACATCATTGGCGCGCATTGGCAGTAAAACCAACTTATATGCCGTGACGGCAAATACCATGACGCTTTCTTATGCCGTCATGTAACACATCTGCCAGGCGTTCATTGACAGCGAAATTTTCATCATAGAAACAATTTCCAGATAAGCACTTCATCATCATCATCATCATCAGCCAGAAGACGTCCACTGCTGAACATAGGCCTCCCCCTTTAACCTCCACACTGAACGACAGCCTGCCTTTTGCATCCACTGGATGCCAGCGACTCTTACTATGTCGTCGGTCCATCTAGTGGGAGGTCAACCTACGCTGCGTCTTCCAGTTCGTGGTCTCCACTCAAGAACCTTTCTTCCCCATCGGTTATCGGTTCTCCGAGCGATGTGGCCTGCCCATTGCCACTTCAACTTGCAAATTTTAACAGCTATGTCGGTGACTTTGGTTCTTTGGCGAATATCCACGTTTCGGATTCTATCGCGCAAAGAAACTCCGAGCATAGCTCTCTCCATTGCCCGCTGTGTGACTCTGAGTTTTATAAGTTGAGATAAGCACTTATTTAATCAAATATTAAACCGGCGAACCGGCTTAAGAGATTTCCAACGCGTCTCTACGATTAAGCATTTAAATCGTACATAAAAGCCTTAACCCTCAAAACTAGGGAAACTTCTCGACCAATTTGGGCGTTATTTATTATTACCGTAGCCCTAATGAGCCCTTACTGGGCATTACATAACACAATCCCATTATTAAGGGTCACAGTCCCATTATGTTATGGCACAATGGAGCCCATAAATCAACGGAGCCCATGTAAAGTTGACGGCTTTTTTAATGACAATGGCTTAAGCCAGTTTCGTGGTTATCAGAAAATGTTTTTGAATCTATGACATGACTTTAGGCGGGAATCCACACAACCGATATTCTATGCGATTAACAATCTACGTAAACGCATTCGTTTTCTTCATTTATGACCATTATCGGGCTTGAACGTTGTTTACTCCATGTTAAGAAATAAAATATTTGCTGTAATCTGCGACAAGGTAGTCTTAAATTTGCCTACAACATCATTTGCGCAGGCATTTTTTAAATAAAATAAAAAGCGTTAGTAAAATTGCGATAAACAGGCACGCGGTGATGGTAACCGGTAATAATCTGTAAGAGGTGTGTGTGTGTGGAACAAAATTTACTTTAAAAGAATTAAGTCGAAAGGTTTTTGTTTGTATTATGTTTTTATATTCAGACCAAGTTTATTTTAACTCTGACAGCTGCAGTATATAAAAATGAATGAAAACTGTGAATTATGTTTTTTTTTCTATAGCTAAGTTTTGAACGTAAGTTTGCAGCAACTTAGTATATACCCGTTTGGACTAAAGTGAAAATATATATAATATGTTTTCAGTCGCTGTTTACAATTCTTGCGTTTGACTGCCAATGCTTAATGTAAAGCGATGATGCGGTCTACGAAGGAACACACTTGCCTAGAAGAAACCGATTCACTCGTGATTTGAAGACACCTAGATTGTAGCTGTCGGGGAACATCCATTCAGGCAGCGCATTCCATAGACTAGCAGTTTGCACAATAAAAGTAATCAAAGTGCTGGGATGGGTTTTCGGAATATCAACTATAAAGCGTTGTACATTTTTCGTGGCAGTCCGATAGAGAAATGGACAGGAGAGAATTATATCATGCAGAGCCGATACACACACTCTGAAATGTATCCGATAAAATAAGGTCACGTGTAGTCGGTTGAAAAGTTCCTTGATGGCATGATCCAAGAAAACAAAGTCTAGCGCTCTGGAAGTTGTCCCGCGATGACGTCACTGTCAAGTTGCCACTTTATTGTAACAAACACAGATATTGGGAAACATTTTTTTAATAATCTATTAAATAAAATACAAAAAGCATTTCAATTGTCATTTGGTTTGTCCGCTCAAGCAAGTTAAGCACGAATTGAATATATAAAATTTTATTAAAACCACATTGATTTATTGGATTTCCACAGGTAATATACGGATATTGGGGAGTTATAATTTCACGCTACTGTTAAAACAGAAAATTATAGAGTCCGCCATTGTTTCGTGTATCGTCATTTCTCTCGAACTTGTTGTAAATCCCTTATTTTGCTCTTGCTTATGCACGTGTACGTGTATCCATGACATTGATGACATCATTGCATGACGCCCACGTGACATTTGTTCTCGGAGCGCTATACCTGGCGGAGTATATTATTATACTATGTTTGATGGTATCAAATATCAACTCACGCAAACGTCACTACTTGGGAACATCTTCAAAACGGAGTAAATATTGCAAACCCATCTCGTTGCAAATTTCACGACTTTACTGTTTGTTTAGACTCCAGCGTGCTCGTTGAGATGTAGTTTACTAACGTTTAGTTTAGTCTGAGTCAGACGAAGGTATCTACCTATTTCATTCGTTTGTTGAAGGTATTATTTATAATAGTAAGGATGGGGCAAATGAACTTTTCCTAATGGTACCGACTCAATGGTGCTGACAATTATAATGCGCAC
The DNA here is from genome assembly GCA_914767915.1 of Agriopis aurantiaria. Classification (NCBI taxonomy): domain Eukaryota; kingdom Metazoa; phylum Arthropoda; class Insecta; order Lepidoptera; family Geometridae; genus Agriopis; species Agriopis aurantiaria. The sequence goes on from OU611996.1 coordinate 13,730,067, forward strand.
CAGTCTGAAGTTGTTCTTAAACATCGTTAAGAAGCTGTCATTGCGCGTCGTGTAATTTTTTAAAATAACGTAAAATTAAATATACTTTAACTATAGATAAGAAAGCATGACAAGCACTTGTATTGGGCAAATAATGGAATAAAAACATTTGTCTCAATAATACAAGAGTTTGTCATGCTCCCTAATTTATAGTAATTAGTGCAATGTTTATCATTTAAATTGGCATTTTTTTTCTGTGCAGAACAAGGACCTTAAAGACAGCTTGCAAAGAAACTCAGCGCAATATTGATTTCTTTTGTCCAAAAATATGTTATCGTTGATTTAGTTTGTTTAGTTTTAACTGACCCGCAATGTATTTCGTAGCGGTTTGTTAGCTTTTCTTAGCTATATAGAGTTAAATAAAAAGAGATCGAGTTTGATCTGAAAAAGATGTTTAACTGATTTAACTACATATTATTTTATTTTATCGCTCAATATTATTGCATGCTGTCTTCACCTGTAATTATTGTGACATTTAGTTATATTTTTATTTCTGTTTAAAGTTTTGATAAATTGTATTGATGTACACAGTGTAGGTGGACTTAAATAAATAAATAAATAAATAAATAAATAAGATGAAAAAGTTTTTGGAAAAAAATTGTGACGCCGGCCAAAATCTCAACTATAACTAAATCGCATAGTAGCGTGCTTAGCTTATACGTGGTTATATAATAATACTTATTGTCCGCAGCTTCGCCAGCGCTGTCAACAAATCATAGCCTATCTAACTTAATGTTAATTTAGCTTTCTACCAAGAAAAATATTAAATTTACATACACCTGAAAAATACGTGAAAAATTGTAACAATGTAATAAATCAAAGCCTTCCATGCAATTCTTCGTAAAAGCATTTCAATACTATTTTGCATAGCAATTTTTTTTATCGCATATAATTCCGCCTTTGTCCCCAATTCGTCTGTTGGTAAGCGACAATGTGGTCGAAGATGAAGCACGCATATTTAGAAAACACCTATTCATTCTGGTATTGCAAAGGCCCAGATTATATCTCTCAGGAATCTATGAAGCCGGCAGGTTGTTCCAAACCTTGGCCGTACGGATTATAAACGTAAAATCGAAACGTTTGATACGTATCCAAGGAAAATCTTCAATGTATGGTTGATAGTGGACCGATTTCCTAATACTTGTCCTATAGTAGATAGGGGAGGGTAGGATAAGAAATTATTTATGATTACTACTCTGTCTGTACCAAAGACTACGAATTTATCTAAATAGATTCAAGCCCCACGTACCTATGCATAAAACATCCCGACAACTTTCGTACCTCGACATAAAATCACCTAAACATCCATATAAAGCTCCGTACCTCAAAGAAAGCCCTTGCCCCTTTTCCCCCGTACGTGAATTTTTGTTCCCATAAAATAAATCACATTTGCCTGCTTAAGCAGGCGTGCGTTGCTTGTAACTAATCATAACACACGTTTTCCTTATTGTTAGCAAGGTTTGCGAGTACTTTTGGACAACTTTGTCAAGCTGGTCTCAGACTTTATCGGCGAAAGGGAACAGATTATTTTGATAGAGGTTTTTAATCAAGTAGAAGAATAACTATCGATAAAAACCTTTAAGTACATTGATTTGTGGCACGAAGGATGTTTAATTTTAATTTTCAAAAATCTTTCAGAGTGTCTTTGGAGTGCCTGATTAATATGACGCATGACCAAAATGCGTTTACATTTTTGTTTTCACTGTACTTTACTGTCAGTAGTTCTACCTGGAATAAAATATACGTTCGACTAAATGAAATGATTTATTTTCAAAAATTACAAGTACATCACAATAAAGACTAAAAACTAATTACAACATAAAGAAGTGACTTGCGGAACTTGACAATGTCGTGCAGCACCTAAGAATTAACTTGTGTCGTAGATGTCTAATAACTAGCCAGTCAACGGTCTATGGTAAATGTATAAGGATATAAGTTTATGTATAAGCCAAGTTGTTTAGATATTAATTGTTGGTTAGCTTATATTTTGTTTAGTTAATAAAATATCAAAATATCTTATTATAAGTGTCTTGGGCGCACCCGAAAAGCATGCTTTAATCCCCGCATCCATCAAAATTTGGGTAAACAAGTATAAAGTTTTTTTTAAACCATACTAGCGACCCGCCCTACGCCTACGCCCCCACACGGGTGTAATTTACGTGCGAAGCCGGGCGAGTCGCTTGTTATATATATAAACTATCCGTAAAAAAATTATCTATCTGTTGGTGAAAACCGCATCAAAATCCATTGTGTGGTTTAGGAGGAGTTAGCGACCATACAGACAGACAGACGCGGAAAGTGACTTTAATTTATACTATGTAGAGATGTAGATAGAGATAGAGATAGAGAAGAGATAGAAATAGAGAAGAGAAGAGAGAGATAGAGAAGTGGAAAACAAGCAGATGGGTTGCCTGATGGTTAGCAGTTACCGTCTCTTATGGATACTTGTACTTGTAACACCAGAGGCATCACAACTACGTTGCCGAACCCTAATAGGAATCTATTAACTCGCTTTTTAAAAAACCCCATGTTGTAGCTTCTTGGAAACACCTGTCATAAATGAGTCTATTCTGATTACGAGATCTACGAGTACTTAAAGCTAATAGACCAGGGGCCTTACGGACAACTGTAACAACTGTAATAACAATTATCCGTAAGGGCCCAGTACTGCATATTATTAATGACGAAAACCAACCTCTGAACCACAAGCCTAGTATGTTTTAGCGTCCAATTTAAATTCACATAAGAAAGAAAAACTTCAAGATTTTCTCTCAGAACCTCTCCACAAACAATGGTTCCGTAAGCCAGGGACAGACCGAGACCGGCAGGCAGACTTTATTTTCTTAGTAATGGCATAATTAAGTGAATGGCAGAACCAGGATTTTTTACTGCATCTTGTGAACTAAGTCTTCGGTTTTAGTCTTGTAGATTTAACGGGGCAATAAAAGTATCCACCTATAAATAATTAAGCTCAATACCCATCCTTAGAGTCAACGCCCACTACAATACTTGCGGTGGCGTCGCAGTGCACAAGCAGCCGTGCGGAAAAGTCAGGTTTTTAGTTGACTAGGTTATGGTATATGCTGCGTTCAGTCAGTTTTTAACCCGTACCGCGCAAGTGGCTGAGTAGCCAACCGAATTTTCGAAAACTGACCGGATGTAAAATAAAAAATATTTTTTTTCCTATCAATTTGACATTGTATGTTCATACAATACATCAAGCATACGTCTTAGACTAATCGCACCAGCACAAATACATCCAGTCGCCCACAGGTGTGATTGAGACATTATTAAGCAATGCCTCAAATACAGATTTGTTTTTGTTTTTATTTCTTTTTTTCTTTTTTGTCCATTGGATTGAAGTTATGTAATATTTTAACTCCTCTGTACCTTATTTTTAACATAATTAACATAACATAATTAACTTTAATTGAACGTACTCTTAATCTACCTACTTTAGTTTTAATTTAAGTATTTTAGTTGTATTTGTGGCTACTAAGCGCGCGCGTTAAGTTAAAATTGGAAAATCTTTTTCGGGTCACCAAGATACCGGCCTAGCCGAGTTTGGGGCCCACTGCTAATTCAATTTAACCTAGTTTATATTTTATTTGTGGCTATGTATACAATATAATTATAATGTTAAACCGTTTCAGAAATAAATATTTACTTTACTTACTTACTTACTTTACTTTATATATTATATATATTATTCATTGTCTTGAATTGTTGTATGATATTTTCAATTGATTATATATCTAAGTACTCACAATTAATTTAAAAAAAAAAAATACTCACAGAATCTCGTGATGCAATTATTATTCTTGAATTTTCTTGCGCCATCACGCGCTTGTTGATAATAATATGCTATTTTTTCACATGAAATTACTATCACACCACTTTCACAACAAGGGAGCACTATTTCCGCAACTTTTACACTAATAGACAATATTCACTTCAAAAACTAAAACTTTATCGCGAACCATTTTTACGTTATGTTTCCGCCATGTCGGTTTGTCAAACACTGTCTAAACGGGGAAAACCCACTCACGAAGTATAGGTCCCCCCTGACACAGTAAGGATGCATCGATTCTCTAGTGATTGAAGTAAGCTAGAGGCGAAAGAACTTAAATTGTCTTTGGAACGTTCATTCGAGCGGGAATAAATTGACGAATAGCGGTAATTTCCTTACGCACCGCTCCGGTGCCTAACGCGCGTCGAGCACTTTTCGCTTACGCCGACATGCGGTGAGTAACACATTCAAAGGGTTAAACCAGTGTTGTTCGCCTATAGCTTCTCTATTATTACACCTCACTGGTCTTACGACTATAAAACAACACTATAAAACCGTGCTACGCATAAGCATTATTATAAATGACCTACGTTTAATTTTATAAAGAGTAATAATGTAAAGTCATTATACAGTGTGGGATCTGACAAGGTAATAATATTAATTTGTTTTCCTTTGCATGCACTATGACGTCATTGTTTAGCCCCCGCTGCGCTTTTCTTCTCACACTTAGCACTATAATGAGAAATTGTGAGCTTGTTAAGTCTTTGCAGTAAACTCTGCTTAGTTTGCAGTTAAACGACCTATCTAGTTCACTTAGTCTTTGTGATCCTGATTAATGTTGAGATAGTTTCGATGTCTTACGGAATTTGTATTCTTTTATTCGAAAATTTAATTTGTATGCTATCTATATGACAGAAATATTCGAGAATATCATTGTTATCATCATTACAAACAACGTTTACTACGGGACCACACATCAAATCATTTAAAAAAACCGACCACCGACCTTGTATTAGCTCTAAAAGTGTTAACACACGTATGGATTTGGTTGACCTCAACCGCCGTCTGACCAACGGGAGAAAAAGAGAGGGAAATATGATATTCTCACTCTTTCTCTCCCGTTGGTTGGACGGCGGTCCGTCAACCAAATCCATACGCGTGTTAACACTATAATATAAAAACGATAATACGTACAAGCGTCAAACTTGGCATGATTATAGTACACACTCTAAAATGTAACAACAAATAATAAATAAAGGCCAAGTGCGTGTCAGTGACAAATTTCTGGTCATCAAGTTATAATTGTGTTATACTCGAGCGCTTGTAGCAAAATAATTAACAGTGGCTGCGTAGCAATTGCTTCGACTATTTTTGAAGGTGTTATAATAACTGGTAATTCGGGTACTTGGACGACCATATTGTATTTTGTGGTGGTACGGAACCCTCAGTGTGTGAGCTCGACTCGCACTTGGCCGGTTTATTTCTATTTCAGCTCTGAGATTAGATTAATTTTTCAACTCTTTTATTTTAGCTCGTTTTACTTATTTTCACAGATTTTCGTTTGGCCAACCACACACTAATTTTATTATACGTTGGTTTATTTTTAAATTATTTTCTGCGAAACATATGAAAAAGTTTATGCCGTCAACCTTTTTAAAGAAAATAGAAAATTCCAAGTCAAACAGCACAATGTACTCTGACCATAATAAATTTAGCATTTCTACATCTTAAGGAGAGTTTATAAAGTAAAATATACCTAAATCAAATATAGTGCAAGTAGCACTAAATCGAAGCATCCAATTGCAGAAATTTTATCATATAAATAAAAATAGCTTCAATTTTTTCCTGGTTTTGAATCCTGTATTCAATTGCAAACCTATTTACGCCGAGTCCATGAATTGAATAACATCTATACAAGCTGCATAAAAGTAATTCTATGCTAACGGTACTAGAGTCGCGGCTGAATAGAGGCGAGAGTATCTTGGGGTAAAACCGCACTAAGAGGGCACTGACTAAGTCCTCGCGTAAATACTATTTGTATGAAATCGTTGGAAGATTTTGTCGTTGCGTTGAACTGTTTGTAAGTTACGTTTACTGTGTCAGTGTTTGTAAGTATATGAGTTCGTATGATAAATCAAGATATTTTAAAAATAAAAACATTATAATTATATATTTACGTACTACGCATCAACCAGCAAACTAAGTGTATGAGGTGCGTTAACTTCAACAAATTGTAAAAGTAACCAAGTGACCAAGAATTGTAAAAGTGGCCAACTCAAAGTTTAAAGCTTGATTTAATTGATTTCAATGATAATTTTGACAGTATTGCTTCAAAGAAGTAGTTTAATTTTCGTTTAACAAAACTATTCACGTTTAATCGGCAGTATTTTTTGCCTTTTAATTACCGATATTTATTTATACTCACGGGTCTAGCCTGGATCTTTATACGACATCAATGGGGCCAAAGCCAACATAGAGAGGCCTTCTTGTGTTAAAAATAAATTAAACTATGTAGATTGGGATGATGTTGGTAAATGAACTATTGATGCTATGAGGCTATAAATAAACTGGACTATTAAGTAATAATAACATAAATCTTAGCGAGAATTGACCCTTATTTTGTACCAGACGATGTATAATAAGACTGCTGGTGTCAACTCGACATTGTATGCATTCGTCGCATCACGTTACTTGTATATTTTTGCAACTGTTTGGCTTTTATACCTTTTTGATACGGTTGTTTAGCGTAGGCAGAGCTGGAAGCGAAAAGCCAAAGATCGGGCTGAGTGAGGTGCCCTGGGTAAGGCTTATGTCCAGCAACGGACTGAGATGAGTTGATTAAGTTGATTATGATGATTAAATTTATTTGGATCACGAGAGAGTATATATAGGTTAAAGCCCGTGAGTCCACGAAGAATATCGATGAAAAACCAAACGAAACCCCCATTATATCATTGCATAAAATTTAGGTTTCCATAAAATATGTACTTTTTATCAGCCAACTTGAATTCATTTTCTTTTCTCAATCAACGTCCAGAACTAATGTATTTAAAAGAATAATACTGACTCCAAATAGACAGATATCTTCATTTTGATCCGTATTTTGATTATTTTCATTGCCCTGTCTCTAATAGGTGTTTGTTACTGTGAATTCTATGAATGGTTACTGGCATGTTTATCTTTCAACCGTGACTGATATATTTTGTTTATCAACATTGTTATGTACTAAGTAAGGTTTACATAATAAACATGTATATTATTATATTATTAACCTTTATTAGTTTATTTGTTAGTTGAAGTGGCAGTGTGCAGGGCACATATCACGCACAACACATGGCCGATGGGGACGAAAGGTTCTCGAATGGACCGGTAAGCGTAGCGTAGGACGTCCACCCACAAGACGGACAGACGACCTAAAAGAGACCGTAGGGAAACGCTGGATGCAGGCCGCTTCCAACCGACCGCTGGCTATGCCAGCGATCTCCAAAATGGCCGGCAGTGGACGTCCTATGGCTGAGATGATGATGATGATGATGAACCTTTATTTATTGAAATTACAGAAACAAACATTATTATATAATTATGTTAGATGTCATTTGGACCAATTATACTAGTCATATAACCAGTAAATATGTCTGTTGACTCTGCACCCGGCTATAATCCATATCAACGGCAGAAAAGGTTGATTTTCTGGCACGTTCTTTCGCGCACAATTCTGTAGTTAACATGTGAAATAATTGCTATGTTGCTATGACCATAGAAATAATAATTGTTACATCGATTGTGTATCAATTATGCCATATTTAAAATTTTTATTTACACATTTTGATGATAAATATACTGATTAAGCATGCTTTACTGTTTGCATTAATCAGAAGTCATATATTGTAGGTAAGATTTGAGTTAATTTTATTTACTCATTAACGCATGCTTTAACAAAAATGATGCTGACGTAACAAAACAAGGGTCCGAGGGAGAGAAAAAAGTGTTAACCCTTTATTTCCTAACCTTTTCTTTAATAACCATTTTGTTTAATATTAATAAACAAATACGCCGTACGTACATAGTAATTGTTTTTTTTGTAAAAAGATTTAGAGTCAAAACTAATATATATGTCTCATCATCAGCCTGTAAACGTCCACTGCTGAACAAAGGCCTCCCTCGTAGAGAGGGGTGTTGCCATAATATATATGTCTATAATCTGTGAAATATCCACCCATATGTGGTTTAACATATACACTTCCGTATCTTGCTGGATATACGTAATAAGCTACCGAATATGCATTCCCTATGACATTGTTGACGGTATGGGAGTTAGGGTTCCAGCTTGGTTTTAATAAAGACTGCGCTGGGTGTTTATTAATAGTGCTATTTGCATTGGTGGAATGAGTTTCTGGTTGGCGGGGTCGGAGCGAATGGTAATTTTTAGGATTGCGGGTCTCTTATAAATTGTTTGGGGGAAAATGGGACAGTTGGCGATAATTTCGCAGAGATTGTCAAACTGAGGACAAAGTATAGAATCAGTTAGAAATTTTAGAAAAATGTTGCCTGTGTAAGTTTTTACCCTTGAATAGTTTCAAATTAAGTTTTTGCCTTTGAAACTGTAAATAAGAATTTCTATGATATTAACTGTTATCACGCAGCGTAGGGAGGCCTCCCACTAGATGGACCGATGACATTGTGAGAGTCGCGGGCATCCAGTGGATGCAAAAGCCAGGCTGTCGTTCAGTGTGGAGGTTAAAGGGGGAGGCCTATGTTCAGCAGTGGACGTCTTCCGGCTGATGATGATGATGATGAACTGTTATCATAATTATGATAAAATTTGAGCTAAAGATAAAAGAAAATTAAGCATACATCAGTATTACAAAAAAAAAAGTCGCTTTCGCGTTAGAAGCTTATCGAGCTTATATGCATAAGAAAGGTATGTAAGTAGGTACAAAAAAATACAAAAACATTTATTTTTTTCAAACAAACAAATTCTATTTTTAATCACACATTATATTTAGCCCTGCCGGCTGCATTAGCGTATAAGCTACGTTGCAGCAGGAAGTGTCACAGTAGATATTTCGCAGATGAGTAACCAAATCAGCTGTTTTAAAAAACCACTTCCTCTTTTACAAAACAGCTCCGTTATATAAAACAGCGAAACAGCGTTCAGCTGGATTGCCATTGCGCTACCTTTAACAAAACTCCTACCTACCTAAGTTTAGACGTAATGCAGAAATGGCTCTGCTTGGCTTATCAATAGCTGTTACAATAAGCATGTGGTGTAGGCCCTACACCAAACTATGGGTCGCCCAATAATTATAATAAATAATTTTGCAGTAATTTTCAGTCATATTGCTCGTTTAATTTATTAATCTTGGCAAACAACTTTCTGTTTCGGACGCCATTATTGTTGTTATGACACACAGTTTGCCACAAGTGACAAAATTTAGAACTAAAATCTACCATCTGACGTTTTATTTCAAGATGTTTTACATAACCTCTAATCGTTATCCTGCTGCATTGATACATGCAAAACGTTTATTTAATTCTACGTATTAAAGTTCAGTTATTATGAAAAAACCCGCAAAAAGTCAGTCAGCTGTTTTATATAACGGTGTTGTTTTGTAAACCAGCTAGTAGTTATGTAACAGCTAATTATGCAATCTATCTTCGACAGATATATAAGCTAGAGCAGTAGTTCACCTTGGACGTGTCCTTGAATTCAATGCCTACTGTCGGTCACCGGGCTAGGGTTGCTACTATAAGGTTTTAAGAAAATTTCATTATTTTGTACGCCACTTGTACGCTGATGACTCACACACACGGCGAATATCAAAGACGCGGCGAAGTTTAGGCGCCAACATAAAAAATCACCAATTTACTAAACACCACTAGTTACCCTATAAAAAAGGAATAAACCTACCAAAAGTAAAAATATCCTAAATACGCTTTATCACAAACATTTGTTGGAACGCTACTCTGTTACTGCCAATATGCTCATAACTAAATCACAGTAACACACTTCCACGTAAAGGTGCCATTACACGGGGTAAAAGCGGAAATCAATGAGGAGATAGGAGCGAGGCCGCGGCCTATCTCCGCTCGTGTGACGAGACCCTAATTAAATTCAATGGGGGTGCGCGGGTGGTTTGGTACTCGTATGTATGTTATACAACGAGTGTATGCTTTAGCTTGCTACTGGTAAAAAATATGAGTAAGTAAGTAAGTAAGTAAGTCATAAGTAAATTTATTAATAAAATGGCAATTTACACGTCAATACAGTTTTAACTTAAGAAAGAATATAACAAATAATAAAATAATAATTAATTGATTGAAATACAAACATATTAATTAATTAGATTACAAAAATAAGGAATGAAAAAATTATAAAAAAATAACAATAATAATACAAATGTCAAACAATTCTTAAAATTTATAGGTAGTACATTCATATCACAAGTTTATAAAATTCGTCAAATTTGTAAAAGGACTGCTCGATGAGCCATGTTTTTAATCTATTTTTGTAAGACTGCAGACTCGTTGCTGCCGTTATTTCATCCGGTAAATGGTTGTAAACCGTCGGACCCATGACGTGTGTTAACTTGGAGGACTTCTCGAGAGAGCGTGGCACGGACAACAGTTTGTGCCTGTTGCGGGTGAGGCACCTCTGCACTGAGCCCCGCACTGAATACTCCGCTAGGTTTACCCTCACGTACACTGCCACTTGGAATATCAATATGGCAGGCAACGTAAGGATTCCCAGCTTCCTGAAATAAGGGCGAGCCGGAGTATCCCATGGGACGCGCGCCACGCACCGCACTGCACGCTTTTGCATGCGGAACGCTCGCTCCCAGTCCGCGGCTCTAGCCCATATCTCAGCTCCGTACTGCAGCTGAGAGTGCACCGTTGCAAAGTAGCACGCTCGTGCTACCTCGCCCGGAACCACTCTCGCCACCCGACTCAGTGCGAAGCACGCGCTTCCGAGCTTTCCACAGACCTTGTCAATGTGGGCGTCCCATTTTAGACCACGGTCTATCTCGAACCCTAGGAATGTGGTTGTTTCCTGTTCCTCTATTGTCACTCCATTCACAAGCACTGTCAAAGGTCGTGAAGACCTACCCGACAGGCAGAATTGGATGAAGTGAGTCTTGGAGAGGTTGAGAGAGAGACCGTTTATGAGGAACCACCCTGACAGCTGGGAGGCTGTGTCATTCAGCCTCTGCTCCAGAGCGTCCACTGTTGGCGCCGTGACTACAGCGGCCACGTCGTCAGCGTACATTAGTACGTCGGCTGCAGTCACGGCGTCTGGCAGGTCATTCAGGAGCAGAGAAAACAAAATGTTGGAGACCGAGGATCCCTGCGCCACGCCCATTTCAGAAACTATTGGATCTGACCTATGCTTGCCGCCGCCGCCCACAACTACTTGGGATCTTTCCCGCATGAGGCCCGTCAAAAGAGCGTGCGAAGCACCAACCACGCCGTAATGCTGCAATTTACCAGAAAGTACGGTGTGGTCCGCGACATCGAACGCCTTTGACAGGTCGCAGCAGAGAATCGCCACATGTTGCTTGGGCCTGCAGTCCCGAGCTGCCATGATACGGCGCACCACCTCGCGCGTAAGTGACGTAGTCGAGCGCCCCTCTCGATAGGCATACTGCCGGTCAGACAGGGCGCACGTTTCCGACAGAAAATCAACAATCCGGGAGCTCAGCCCATTTTCAAATATTTTTGCAACTGCGGGTATAATAGAGACTGGTCTATAGCTATCAATACTCTCTCGTTTGCCCTTTCCCTTGTACAATGGCGAAACTTTGCTTATTTTTAGGGGCGTCGGAAACGAACCTTCCTCCAGACAGCAATTAAAAAGGTCCGCCAGTACAGGGGCAAGAGAGAGAATAGCCAGTCTCATTAATTTCATCGACATTTCGTATTGGTCTTTGGATGTTTTCGGTGGAATTCGTGATACAACAATTCGGTACACTTCATCTGCATTAAACCTGCGTAGCCTCAGTGATCTGTCCGCCGGCGCACGCGCGGCAGCCAGCGCGCTGAGGACACGCGTGACGTCAGCGCGCGGCGCGCCGCTGTTTGAAGCTTTGATCATATATAATTTGGATTTGCCTTAAAGCTAGTACCGAAAAAAGTCTGCCAAAAACCGAAGGGGGCGAGGTAAACACGTATTGCACACACTGACCATATTTTTACTTGTTCTACAAACGCACACTTCAATATTGAGCGGCACACAACTGCAAACGAGATGACAAAATGTCATCAAATGGACGACCAAGGGGGGTATAAGTGTTAAAGGGAAAACTGTAGGTATAACACTTCCGTTTATTTTTTCTGAGGTTAGAAGTAATACATTTTAACCCCCGACGCAAAAAGAGGAGTGTTATAAGCTTAGCGTGCGTATCTGTGTATATGTGTCTGGCTGTTTTGTAGCTCCAAAACAGCTGACTAATTTCAATTTAGTTAATCAAGAGTGTTTCTAGCAAAGATTTTTCATACTACGTATGAGATCGTTGGTTCCTAGCTATGATTCAAAAATATATATTCAGCCGTTTGAAGATTATCGAGGGTCTTTTTTAAAATTTACACGTTTCTAATTGTGACCCAGGAAATACCTACTCATAACGCTTGATGATTATTATTGATAGAACAAATCAAAATATTTTTTGTTAGGATTTATAGTTGTCCTAAATTAAATATTTTGAATTTCAATATGTATTTACCACATTTGCAATAGTACTCACGGATTATTAACCACGATTTACTGGACTTTTGAGTTCTTTGTATTAAAAGATTCAATCTCACTAACACATAAACAAAAAATAGATAAGTACAAAGAGCATTGTCCGTAACCCTGCAAACAACAACTTCAGAAAAATACGAACTGATAGTATCTGCTTGCGCGAGCCAAAACATCCATATAAGACAGTGTATCTTATGATGCAATACCCCCAGCGCACCGAATTTCAGAGGGTCATGTCGGGTAAAGTTTACATAGTCCTGTCTCGAGCGCGTCATGTCGCCCGAATGTCTGGGTGATGGCATTAATGTCGCCATCTGCAGCGTAGACTGCAGGTCAACTGTGGGTCAGTTTCAGAAACAATAAGAGCAAATTGGATGCATTGTTTGAAGCAGTTTGGAGAGTTTGAGCTATTAGATAAATGTTTCTTGTCTCAGCTGATAAACATAATACGTGCCAAAAGTTTAAGAAAACAAAATTAAAATAACGTATTATTATTTTTCTATTAAAGTTTCTGCACTTAAAGACGTTATTTTACAAGCTTTTGGAATACTTTCATCATCATCATCATCATTTCAGTCGTAAGACATCCACTGCTGGACATATGCCTCCCCCGTTTATCTCAAAAAGGGTCGGTTGGAAGCGGCTTGCATCCAGCGTTTCCCTGTGAAAATACCTGTGGAATACTTTATGACTACTTTATTTATATATTTGAAAGGTATTTGTTAATGTACAATAAGAAAACATTTTTAGAGCGACTTCCGCTGGTCCGAATAAGCTGAGATTTAGCATGGAACTGTATTTCTGATGACATGGGCTTTCTGCGACCGAATCAATCTGGAAAATCCAGGGTCAGGGTTCAATGTTTCAATTATTTTTTGCAACATGAAAACGCACGAACAAGCAGTCTTTAAACAGTAATTTACAGTGTAAAGACAATCCAAATGCTCAAGCTCAATACCAGTTGGCAGCACACCCAGCATGCTGGCGCCATTATCACGCTAAATGGCAATGCGTTGAGCCAAAAAAGCACCAACATTTTAGTGGCAGCATCACTACAAATTATAATGTGTAGGCAGCATGAAATATGTACTAAATTAATAAGCATGCCCCAATTAGTGCACCACCAAACCCCAATTGACCCTTCAACCCCCGTCGCTCGGTCCGACCGCATCAATCCGAACTGGAGTCAGGTGATCGATCCTGTGATCCTTGTTCCATTTCCTGCCCTTGCCTACCCTTCCTGCTAAATTGAGTAAGACAAATGCTACGGGACTCTGTTTAATGAGTAAAGTTAATTTTGGTCGGAGTGCTTGATGTCGGTGGTTTTTATGTCAGCTCTTGGATTGGTGTAATTTTGTTTAAGAAATGAATTTATGATTCAAATAAAATGCTTGGTTTTAATGAGTTTTTTTTTTAAACATTTATTTTTAACCGATTTTAGGAGAGAAGTTTTCAATTATGTTCATTATTTTTAATTGGCTTCAAAAAAGGTGGAGGTTCTCAATTCAGTAATTTTTTTGTTTGTTACCTCGGAACAATCATTATGTCCTAGACTATGACTATGGACTTTGCTGATTTCGATGAAGATAAAGTTATATTATGATTATTTACGGGATAGTGATGATGCATAGTTCAATACATATGAAAATGAACGTAGATGTTAACCCACAATGTGACTTCGCAGTCCACGATGCAAGTATACAGCTCTAGAATTAACTTTAAAACTGGAAAGTTAAAGGCTGTGAGTAGAACACTCAGGCGAATGGTATTTTTATTGGCAGTTATTTATCAGTGGCTGTCGATTCTAGTAGATTTTATGGACTGCCGGCAATCTTTATGTCTGTTTCAGAAATGTTCACTGAGCTTTGTGGTTGTACCTTCTGGAATAAAAGAAGTCCTTTTACACACACACTTACACACACACACACACACACACACACACACACACACTTACACACACAAACACACACATCACACCATATTTTTCAATACAAATTAAAACGTTATGAAGTTGTAATCACTAAATGTTTGAAATGATGTTAAGCCTTATAAGATTAAGGTGTTTATCTGTGTGTATCTGTGGCATCGTAGCTCCGAAAAAGTGATGTATGTAACCTTACCTTCATATCAAAAGACCTATTCATCGATATCCCATACGAGGGGGAGCAGCGTCATCCCCATGTCACATTATAAGAGACCCACCCCCAATGCAATATTATATTTTAATTGAGATCTATACTAAAACTGTTATTCTGCAAAAGTAACATGCAATTATCTTAATAAAAATTAGGTTCTAAAAAACTAGGACGGACAAACGGACGGACAAATAGGCAGACAGATGAAGGGACAGAACGAACTTATAAGAGTCCGAGGGAACCCTCATTACTTGATCAAATATCAATCAAACACCTAGCCTAGTAAAAACAGACTGTTATCACTTTGAACTGTGTCAAAAACCTTTAACTTCCGAGTTTAAAGCACGTAGAAAGCTCGTAGTGTCTCATACATAATAAATTGAGGCTCTATATTGCACGGAGGTAAACATTTGAAACACTTTGCGACACCAGCCAATGTTACGTGCAAGGCGCTTCTTATCTCCTGGTATTTTATTGCAAGTTGCAAGAGAAACGGGCCAAATAAGGATGAAGAAAACCAAGCCAAAGATTTCAGAACTTTCAGAAGTAGGTAGGTAGGTAGGTAACAATGATTTTCGAAGTAAATTTTGTACTATAAACAATTTAAAAATATATCGCCCTTTTTTTATTACAGTCTAAATAAATAAATAGTAGGCTTGAGCATTTGATGGATTATCTTTAGAGCTTCAACGGTCTATGGGCAGTCTAACTGTATTTGTAGTGTTAGTATTAGCTTGTATTTTGTTTCGTTAATAAAGGCACTAAAGAAAAAATTGTTACACTTTATGTGTAGTCAAGTTGTACTTAAATATTATTATAACATTTTTAGAGATAACACACCGGACAAGTACGAGTAGGACACGCACTCTGAGGGTTCCGTTGCAAGGAAATTTTGGAGCACGAGTACGAACAAAAAAAAACAATAACCAAAAAGATGGAATATTGAAAAACAAACTTAACTTTGTAGTGTACAATAAGGTTCTTCCATACATACCAACTAAATGTATGTATGTATATAATATATTTTTATTTGACAATTAACCTCAAATGAACAAGTTTCGGATTTTTTCCTTCATTATGTGCTGTGAGATTGCCTCTTGCCAAATTTAATGATTCTAGGTCAACGGAACTTACGCTATAGGTTTTGATTCCCCTGTGAAATTGCAAAATATGTGAAACATGGTCATATCTTTTGATTGCGTTGATTCACAAGTTTGATTTTTTCACAGCTGAAAAAAACGAAAAACCTAAATATTCGGTATAAATTTCAACTTGATACCTTTACGCGTTCCTCAGAAAAAGGGTTTTGACAGACAGACAGACAGACAGACAACTAAAATATCCTCTAAGGATCCTCCTCCGGTCGATCGTCTCGACCGATAGAAACATAATCGTGAGTGCAAGCCGGTGTTATAATAATTTATGACCCTCTAAGTGTGCAGTTTTTTCCTTGTGAGGTACGGAACCCTAAAATAGGTATATATTAAAAACACTAGCTGTGCCCCGCTGTTTCACCCGCGTAGTGATGAAAAATGGCGATGATGATGATGATGATGAAAAGTAGCATAATATGTCATTCTATGGCACTTGAACTATATCCATGCAAAAAAACAGGTTGATCCGTTGCTCTGTTGTTGCGTGAAAGAGGAACAAACAAACCAACGAACCAACACACTTTTTGCATTTATAATGTGAAGTATTATTTTGAAAACCGCAAGCGAGATAGAAGACGTTCGAAACAAGGAACCGTTTCACACGTGACTTGAAGACACCTGGAAGCATCGATCCTGCAACCTGTCACTGACTGTTTTCACTTGTCTCTTCCTCGCGTGAACTAAGTGAACGCATTCTTCCACTCACCATAACTCACACGTTCAGCTGCTAACCGAGTGAAGTAATGAAAAATTCCTTCAGTAGCCACATATTTTTCCCAGCGTGTCATGTACCAAAACCATTACTTGGTGAAATGCAGCTGTTACCCCCAGAATGCAATAGCTTTGGATATTTACTGACTTATTTTCTTGCGGTCTTGGTATATTGGGTTTGTACGACTGGTGTTTGCGCAGGGTATGTGGCTGGTTAGTTTTGTTAGTATTGTTTTGTTTACAAAACTCACCTTATGGGCTTAGGTAAAAGTAGTATAATAGTATTTTTTAACCTATTTTTGTACTTATGTATAATCTAAGCTGAGGAAGGAGGAGGGAAAAGTGAATCCCAAAAATTGAATTTCTCGTGAAGGTGGCTGTTATCTACACTAATATTATAATGAGGAAAGATTTGATTGTTTGTTTGTTTGTTTGCATTGAATATGCTCTGAAACTACTGAACCGATTTGAAAAATTCTTTCACTGTTGGAAAGCTACACTATTCCGGGTGACATAGGCTATTATAATTAGCTAGGCTATTACATTATTATTGTGCGAAGCCGGGGCGGACCGCTAGTTTTTATTATAAACATAAACTTGACTCCAAAGAAATAAAAAATATATTTTAAATTAGTACAGCTGTCAAGGCATTTTTGTAAGAGTTGTAGCCAGTTGCACCTATATAAACGAAACGTCAGTCATTCGAAATCAGTTAGCAAATGTGATGCGGAGTTTAAAGCGTTGATTTAGAACAACGCTTAAGATAAAGATAAAGATTATTTATTTGCACAAAACACGAGTAAATTATACACACATTTAAAACGCATGCACAATAGGTGGTTTAAAATATTTGTCACTTTGTATCATGTTTTGCCTAGTTTTGTAGACGTACAAATCTAGAGAGGTGGTATAAAAATACCGTAAATATTATTTATATAAAAAAATATTAACTAAATCAACTGTCTAAATAAGAATGTTCAACCAAGTTTCCCTCATATGCTTAGTAACAGATTTTTCCTTCTCATATCCGTTCTATTTACTTCTCTTTTCTGTGCTTGATTCTCATATACAATTCTAGTAGAATAATTTTTCTATTCAATTTTTACATCTAATCATATGGTGCACTGTTATAAATACAGTATTTTTTAAGAGTAGGCTCTTAAAAACAGCTGTTTTTTTAACAGTGCGTCATATCATTAGTTGTATGTTATATAACATAAGAGCTAACAGCATAAGACCTTGTAAAATGAGAATATATTTAGAGCCAATACATTACACACTGGGTATGTCCAAAAGAATCCCGATCATAAGAGGGCGGGAACTAGAGCGCTTTTCATGAAAGAAGTCCCCCAGACGCGGCGCTGTCATCGCGTATCAATCACTATCAGTATCATTTCTCGAGTAGAAAATTAACAACTTTTGGCATCGTACACGACTCTTTAACGATGGAAAATTAATAAAAATCTCACTAGCGTCCAAACACAGTAACAACACCTGACAACTACAACATGGAAATATAGTTCCACTGTTTGCCGTGGGACTTCTTTCATGAAAAGGAGCTTATACAACAAACTTCCAGAAGCGATACAAACACTGACGAGTGACACCGTTTTTCTTAATAAAGTCAGACTCCTCTTGCTGGACAAGACGGATTACAAAATAAAATAATTCTTAGACAATGACTACGGATAATAATTTACGTTGATATTTATGGAGTTCTATACCTACCTATGATTATAAATTGTATAATTGTACAATGCCCCTATACAGCAGGTTTAATATATAATAGGGTGTTGAGTTTTTTCTATTAATTTAAATATGAAACAATTATTATGAACAACAATTTTTTATATGAATTTGAGTGAATTGTATTTTGTTTTTGACGAGACATAGCGTGCACCACATGGGTATTGTTGCTTTTAGGCAATGGTATTTAGGAGTGTTCGTTATTTGAATAAATTATCTTATATATTTTATATACAAGATAGCCCGTTGGTCCAGTTGGTAGTGAACCTACCTTCTGAGCTTGGGGGCGTGGGTTCGTTTCCCACCTAGGACAAACATTTGTGTGATGAACATTTGTGTTTGTTCTATATCTGGGCGTTAATATCTATTTAAGTATGTATTTAAAAACTATATATGTATGTTTATCAGTTTCTGGCAGCCATATCACAAGCTTTGCTTAGTTTGGGGTCAGATTACCGTGTGTGCAAAAACGTCCTGAATATTTTTTTATTATTATTATATATTATCTTATTATACCTATATTTATTTGACTATCATGTCTGACAATGTAACCAAATTATCGAACTTTTATTTATTAAATGACTGTTAGAGGCGAATGGAGTCTGAGAAGTCATATATATTTCTGTTACCTACAATTATTAAACTGTGTCTGTGTTGTAACTGTAGTAAGAATATAAATATAACATAAGATAAATAAAGATCATTTTAAAATGAAAAAAACTGTGTATTCAATAAGTACATTTATAAAATTACTAGCTGTCCGCCCCAGCTTTGCACGGGTATAGATTATAGCCTATGTTACCCGGGGATAGTCATCATCATCATCAGCCAGAAGAAGTCCACTGCTGAACATAGGCCTCCCCCTTTAACCTCCACACTGAACGACAGCCTGCCTTTTGCATCCATCCACTGGATGCCAGCGACTCTCACTATGTCGTCGGTCCATCTAGTGGGAGGCCTACCTACGCTGCATTTTCCGGTTCATGGTCTCCACTCAAGAACCTTTCTTCCCCATCGGTTATCGGTTCTCCAAGCGATCAACCGGGGATAGTATAGCTTCCCAAAAGTGAATTTTTTTTCTAATCGGTTCAGTAGTTTCCTAGGCAACGCAAACAAACAAACAATCAAATCTTTCCTCTTTATAATATTAGTATAGATAAAACAAATTTTTTTTGTTACCGGATTTATAAAAAAGGCCACTACAAACAAGGTACTTGCTTGTAAATTTGCCACCGTGGCGTCACTTGCGTTATACGTGCCGACGATATGAATATAAGATGACTGAAAGAGCGCAGTAAACGAGCAAAGGTATATTGTCTTTTTGGGAACTTTTGACGCGAGAATTTAGGACACTTTGACAGGGAAGTGGAAGGCATTACTTAGAATTGCTGTAGCATTTCCACCTGTCTCTTTGCTTGCACTGATGACAGGCGTGTAAAAAGTTTGTGCTGACATGCATTGTCGTTGTATGGTAAGGATGGGGCGAATTAACTTTTTTATTTACCACCTTAGTGGTAGTAGTGGTAGTACACTGCGCACAAGTGAGAATTCAGTTGCTTGCCAACTTAATTGGTGCAAGATCGTTGCGCGTTGTATGTTGCTCTTTAGAGCAAACATGAAATAAGCATTATAAATACAAGTATGTTATCCTTTGACCCGCTTGCTTTCAGGTTAGTATACCCTTTTCTTACAACCAAACAAAATGACAACATAAAATTAAAATTAAAAGTGTTGTTCAATAAATTTCTCTTTTATTCTAATTTAAAACATAATAATATCCAAAGTGTAGTAGGCCTTCTTCATTAGTTGCTTAATCAAGCATTTAATGATTGACAGAATAAATGTGTTTGTATTCTGAGTGTTTTGTTGGCTGGAACTAAAATGAACACTGGCATCAATTCTGATGTTCTCTAAACTAAACTAAACTAAAATTGTTGCCATCCTTCTCTCACATATTAAAATGAAAAGAGAGGCAGACAATTTTAGTCCTGTCAGATTGGTTTAGTTTAGTGAGTGGTATGAAAGAATCAAATACGGAAAAAAATAAGTCAAAAAAGGAAATGACGCAGTGCAGTTGGCCGTGTAAGCACAACGTAGGACGTCCACCCGCAAGATGGACAGTTTCCCTGCAGTCTCTTTTAAGTCGTCTATCCATCTTGTGGATGGATATCCTACGCTGCGCTTACCAGTCTGTGGTCTTTATTCGAGAACCTTTCGGCCCCATCGGTCATCTGTTCTGCGTGCCATGTGCCCTGCTCACTGCCACTTCAACTTGCTAATCCGGTGGGCTATGTCGGCAACGGTACTTGCGGCTCACGACTTAATTCTGAGTTTCTGGGCTACATGAAATGATAAAAGAAACATTATTAGCTCCTTGCAATAACAATAATTCGCCGCAAGATGTCTCCACTAACAATAACGCCCCCGTATTGCTAAGGAACCTTGTATTGGAACATCTGGCGCAAGACGTTGTTCCGATACAGATTAGAAAATACAATAATATTCTTGTCCTTCTCTTCTGTATTTTTCTAATGTATTGAAATATTGTCTGTATTGTACATTTATCTTATCTTAAATTTATCTTATTGTCCAAAGAACCAGAGTCCAATCAGAGTCACCGACATAGTTGTCAAAATTTGCAAGTTGAAGTGGCAATGAGCAGGCCACATCGCTCGAAGAACCGATAACCGATGAGGAAGAAAGGTTCTGGAGTGGAGACCACGAACCGGAAGACGCAGCGTAGGTAGGCCTCCCACTAGATGGACCGACGACATTGTGAGAGTCGCGGGCATCCAGTGGATGCAAAAGGCAGGCTGTCGTTCAGTGTGGAGGTTAAAGGGGGAGGCCTATGTTCAACAGTGGACGTCTTCTGGCTGATGATGATGATCTTATTATCAAAAAATAAATGAATCTAGCCGGTCTCAGCAGGTAGGTACTTCACAAGCACGTTGCTTGCACAAGCAATTTTTTGTTAAAATTTTCATGACCGTGTATTCAATGTCCTTTAGTCGTAATCTTAAACAGTTTTCATAATCTTAATAGCGTCAAACAGGGCATAGTCACAGTCAGAGTCAAGCTAAGTAAGTCATGGTCAAGTCAAACTCATGCCCCTGTAAAGTGGTGGAGTTTTTACAAGAGGCTTCTATGGAGTTTTGGAAACAACACGAAAAGACACGTTTCACTTCGTTATATCACTTATCTACACTCGAGCACATTTACGAGCACTTAATGAATTAAAATTCACCATTTAGTACACATTAACACTTGAAAATACACAAGTTTAGGAAAATAATCCAACGAGCCGACATGTTTTTTCCACGTTGGCGCCAAAACTCTCCGCATAATTTAAAAATGCTTGGTGTTGCTAGCAACAGAATAAAACAAATAACTGCCCAAGACTGTGTCGAGACACGCATACGGTAGGGTTCCGTAACCAAAGCCATACAACTGTAGTCCCATTCTATACATAAATTGATGGCCATAGAAAAAAATTGAGCGAACGAAGCTATGTGGTCTTTGCGATTTTTCAGAGATAAATCATCTTGACATAACACACTTTTTATGGTTTATTCAATAATAAAACTAATAGAGAAAAAAATATTGTTGGAATCATTTTACGAAAATGTCAATGACTTTTGAGGTAGATCGTTTTGAATTTATAACAGTTTTATCGCTACGGCTGAAAAAATCATATAAATAAATAAAAATAAATAAATAAATATTCCGGACATTTTCGCACACACGGTCATCTGACCCCCAAACTAAGCAAAGCTTGTGATATGGCTGCCAGAGACTGATATACATACATATATAGTTTTAAATAAATACTTAAATAGATATTAACAACCAGATATAGAACAAACACAAATGTTCATCACACAAATGTTTGTCCTACGTAGGAATCGAACCCACGCCCTCAGGCTCAGAAGGTAGGTTCACTACCAACTGGACCAACGGGCTAATAAGATAATGATATAAGATAATGTTCGAAATCATTTTGAATTAAGGTTTTAAATATAAGTATCAAGTACGAGATAAGTGACAAGTTTCTATGTGTAACAGTTTAGAAATACAGGGTCCCCCTGTATTTATTATAACAACATTTTGTCTCTTTCGCGGTCCATAATTTACAAAGAAAACTTGATATTAAAAAGTGATGTATGAAACCTAACCTTCATTTTTAAAGACGTATTCAAGGATTGCAACAAAAGCCGGTGCAGCAAAAAAAATCATCTCCATTTCATATGTACCTAGCCACCCCTAAGATGCAAAATTACTTCTCAAAAACTTACTTCAAATAATTTCTTCTAAGATCTAAATTAGGACGGATGGACAGACAGACATCAAGATCCATGTTAAAATATTATTTTGTTCTGAGTAGTGACATATTGACTTAGAATGTTTTTGTTTTGTGGTTTGTTGAAGTCGGTTTTTTAATAGTGTTAACACACGTATGGATTTGGTTGACCTCAACCGCCGTCTGCCAACGGGAGAGAAAGAGAGTGAAATATGATGTTCTCACTCTTTCTCTCCCGTTAGTTGGACGGCGGTCCGTCAACCAAATCCGTACGTGTGTTAACACTATAAAAGATAATTTTTCTCATATAGAACTGAAGTGCTGACACTAAATCACGTGACACGTAGAAAATAACACTCTTTACAATGTTGTCACTTCGTGTATGTGTCACTTCCTATATTATGTCAGTGACATTGTGGAGATTGAATAAGACAGAAACGTGTTCTAAATATAAATATGTGATAAGGATATGACTAACCTTATTTATATTAGAGTCGATTTTGTATTTACACAAAAAATGTTTTTCTTTTCTGTGTAACTACCATTCACTGGACTAAACCAATCTGGCTGAACCAAAATTAGCTGCTTCCCTTTTCAATTAAATATGTAAGAAAAGGATAGATTTTCAGAGTAGTTTGCATTACGTTTAGTCTGCGCATTAACGTCATTATCACGGATTGTTTTACGATGTTTCCATATAAAGTTACTTACAAACCCAAGTTTTTTTTTAAAGGCAAGTGCCTTTATTAATCATCATCATTTCAGCCGTAGGACGTCCACTGCTGGACAAAGGCCTCCCCCATCGATCTCCAAAAGGGCCGGTTAGAAGCGGCCTGCTTTATTAACTTCATAATTATACTGTCCATAGACCGTTGATGGTCTTATGACAATCCAAATGCTCAATGATGGATTCATGGATGATTGATGGATGCCGCCAGCATTCTGGGTATGCTGCCAACTGATAGTGGGCATCAGTTGGCAGCGTACCCAGCATGTTGGTGGCATCCAACAATGGCGAAATTAAAAGTTGTAGTAAAAGTAATAGTTAAAAAGATAAATTAAAAAAAAACTAAAGTAATAGTTGTATTTTAGTAATAACTATTTAGGCTTTTGTGTAACTATTTATCTGTACTACAGTACTAGTAGTATCTGTACTAGTACTAGTATCTGTACTAGTATAGTATCTGTACTAGTACTAGTATCTGTACTTGTTAAAGTCGACATTTTTTTTTTTGTTGAAACTCCTAACTTCTTAATATTAAGTCTTATTACAAATATCTTAGTAGTTTGTTTTAGAATTAATTTAATATTCCACAACTTGTTTTTAGATATTATTTTTTATTATTATTTATTTTATTTATGTTTCATTGTGATGTATCTGTTTTTATTATGTATGTAGTCTTTTAATAAAGACATATATGTATATATATTACCTTAACGAGATGCGATAAAACTTGAACCTTATTTCAAGTAATAAAATTACACAGATAAGAGGAAAATTTAACAGAAAAACAAACAACACGTTATTCCAAGCAAATCATACATAAAGCATCATATTTTGGGATCAAAAGAAAGTGTGGAATCTCTTTCATTATTTCCAAGCTTTTAGTACAAGTCTTTGATAAGGGACACTGCGCAATGACACATAATAATAGTCAGTAGCTCAAGTTATGAAATTAATATTATATCATACAATATTAAATAATATGCATATGATATCTATACTAATATTGTAAAGAGGAAAGATTTGATTGTTTGTTTGTTTGTTTGTTTGCATTGAATAGGCTCCGAAACTACTGAACCGATTTGAAAAATTCTTTCACTGTTGGGAAGTCACACTATCCCGGGTGACAAAGGCTATAATCTATACCCGTGCGAAGCTGAAGCGGACCGCTAGTATACAATTTCGCGTCAGTGTTGCAAATGCAATCCAACGCGGCAATGCAACCAGCATTTTGGGAACGTTGCCTGCAGGCAGCGGTTAGTTCGATTAGTGTAGTTAGTGTAGTGTGGTGTAGTAATATGATATGGTGCACTTATGATATACTAGCTGCGCCCCACGGTTTCACCCGCGTGGGGATGAAAAACTGTGATTATGATGACGATGAAAAGTAGATTATAATTACCTATTTTAATCCAGGACATAAGCTATCTATATTCTAAATTTCATCGAAATCCGTCTAGCCATTTCAGCGTGAAGGACGAATCACCACACAAACTTTCGGATTTATATTAATAGTGTGATTAATTAGAATTTAGATTCTTACCTTACAAACAAAAAATGAAAACAAATACACCGACAAAACATCATGTTCATACAGCAAAAAAAAAAAACTGAAACTGGCTGGCCTATATGTAGGCACCTGTCACGCCTAGTTTTGCCACTTCGGTATTTTTTGCGGGGACACAGGCCTCCTCTCAGAGAAGGCGGGTCCTAATCCACCATGCTGGCCTAGTGCATGTTGGTGTATGTCATATTTTCTTTGAACTTTTGAGGTTCTTGGACATACCGGTTTCCTTCACCGTTGTTGAGCAATGGCATCGAAACTGCGCTTAAATTATTTATCTGTTAAATAAGGTCTAGGTGCAGGGTCGATGATCGAACCGGGTGCCGTCAGATAATAAAGCGCAATTGCTACCACTCCGCCACCATCGCTCTAAAAAAAGTGACCCCGTATATTATGTAGTATATAATTAGATAAAGTCTGATTTCCTGGGGCCTTACAACTACCTGTTTATAGCGATTCTGTTTAAGTGATGAGAAAAGTTGTGCGACTGGAAACCGTATCTCGGCGCGCGTTCGCGTGATTTTGCGAACTGCGTTGTTTTAGCGTTAATTCAAGCCCGTATTAAGAGTTAACTGTAAGGCCCCTGAACCTATTAAGAGTCTGGAGTGCAATGCAATGTCACTTATAATTTTTTTAGAAGCATTCAATTAGTATGAATCAGTGAGGCGTAATAAAAGAGACGTTATAGGCGAACAACACGGCTTTAAAAACTGACTAAACGCAGCATATACGTACCATAACATAGCATAGCTTACCTACGCATGTATATGTGCATTTAGTGAAATAAGAGAAAGAATATGAAAGACTTTTTACGCGATATCTGTTGTTAGAAAGAAACATAAATACAATTTGTTGTGGACACTCGGTGCGTGACTGAAAGACGACTGAACGAAGTCGGGCAGCCAGCCTTGCATTCGTCAATATGGTGGCGGGCACAACCTATCTACAGGTAAAAATATCTTAGGTATAAATGCAATTTTTGACTTAATTTGTCGTACATGACACTTTTTAGCTTGCATGGCTAACACCGCAAAATCGCACCCAAATTCACGTCAGTGTGTAAACAGTTCAAGTACGACTTTCGATGCTGTTAAACTACTCAAGACGCCCAATTTACTTCGGCAGTGCTTTGAATACATAAATATTGTCTTCGTAGAAGTTTCCGAGGGACCTTTTGATATAAACTACCGCTTGTATTGGATTATGCTTTTAGGGAAATGCGAGGGGACGTTTTCTGTTGCCTTTGCTCTTAGCTTGTTTTGGTTGATACGTTGATGGGTCAGTTTATTTAATTTTTGAAGTAGGTAAGATGGAGTCCTTATTTTAGGCCGCCATAAAAGAAGAACACTTTCGTCAGTTGATTTTCCAAAGTAAAGGGTATTAAGCCGAAAGCGGTTCGTTATACTCATTATTGTGAACAACTTTTACTTTGGGACCAACCCTGGAACTGCGAAATAAATATTAGCTGTACCATAGAAAACGGTTATTCACACTCGACAAAATATATTAAACAGCTGATATTTTTTTGCTATTTCCAGGGAAGTCCTTAAAAGTTGTTGATAATGATAAGTATATCAAATCCCTTTAGGCTTAGTACACCCTTTCCTTATAACCCTCTGGTGTGACAACGTTATTGTGCTGTAGATTAAAAGTTAATTAACGTTTTACACTCATAGCTCCCCACTAGGATTTCCTGTGTTTTTTTTTTTAATTTGTCGTCACGGGGCGCCGGTAGATGTGAAACATAACGGCAATGGAGAGCGCCATATCTGTTGCCGTCACGGCAAACGGATCGGTTTTACTGCCAAGGCACGCCAATAGATGTTAGATGTTGTGACACCCTGTCATGCAACTATTATTATTTATCAAAGAAAGCAAAAAAAATATATAGGAAAAGGATATAAATTGTATGACATACAAATTTGTGTTGACATATCTTTACAGCAATTTGTTGTATTTATTATATTAGTTTTTTAATTTTATTTCTATTTTTCTAGGAAATCTATTTTAGTTTCACTGTTTGTGAGATAAATATTAGTGGAATTTTTCCGTTTTTATTCCTAACTAGAACACATTTATTTACAAGAAAAATATTTAAAACCTAAAACTACCAAACATTAAAATTAAAATAAAAAACAAATTAAAACCTATTAATCTATTAAACCGCCACCAGTGGGAACTGTTCCCAAAATGCTTGCCCCATTACCACGTTGTATGGCGATGCTCACCGTTTGAGCAAAGTAGAGGCCGGCATTTTGGTCACGAGTTGCGTCGACCAGACGTGAAGACAAATCTTTGAATTTTTTTATTGGCTCCTGATCCCCATGGCCCAATTTTTTCAACCCCAAAAGGAATTCTCAATAAATCATTTGAATTTGAATTTGAATAGTCACATACTACGTGTCATACGTCACATTAACATGATTACTATCCTTAGAACACATAGGCTAAGTATACTATGTACCCTCTACGTTAGAACATATGTCAGTGACGCGAACCCATAAGTTTATCCTATATAAAAAATCACACTAAGGGGCTAACGTTGTTTTCACTTCAGAAACTATTTTGGTCGGTCGAAAAAAAGCAAAACAGAATCTATTTCAGTTTTACCTATCAGAATTTTAAATTTAGTAATATTTTCGTTGTAGAGTATACGTTATTCATGTAGAGCGGTTCAAAGGTGAGTTCGAAGGTAGTTTATGGCAAGAAGAGCACCCTCCGGTATTAGGCAATGCATACTGCAACAGCGGACGTGCAAGAAATATGACTCTACAATGTTATTTCAAGTAGTCTTGTATACATTTTATCTTTAGGTATATCTTTTGTAAGCATACAAGGATTCTACAAAGAGTGGATGCGCCACAATATTGATTTATTCCAGCGGCTAATACAATATTACTTTTTTGATGCCATTACTGGACGGGCTGCCCGATGTTAAGCAGTTACTGTCGTTTATAGATATCTTGATTTTGATGGACTGTTTAAAAATAATACACCAAGAGAACAGCAACGGAAACATTTATAGACGATGTTGAAATTACTTCATCAAAACTCGCGTGAGGATTCATTATCAATTATTATTATAACACCGGCTTGCACTCACGATTATATTTCTATCGATCGAGACGATCGACCGGTTTCGGAGCCATTAGATGTTGAAGCTGTGAACAAACACGTAGCTGAGGCCAGCACACGTAAGTCAATAAATTCTCAGTTGCCGCCAAGGCTTGTATAGATAGATAGATAGAAACTCTTTATTGTGTACACCAGAAATAAAAATTACAACAAGATAGAAAACACTTACGAGCTAGTGCCACAAGTGGCAGCCTTATCTCTAAAAGCGATCTCTTCCAGGCAACCATTGGATGGAAAGAATTTACGTAACAGAATCGACGGAGGATGCTAAAACACTTTTAATGATACCATTAAATAAATACTACTAAATGATACACAGTATAATATATATATATATGTATATATATATATATACACACGTAATACAGACGCGATAAGTACATATTATGTATAGTACATTTCTGAAACATTTCATTGATATTAATAAGACCGGCTTAATGGTAAGTTCAGTAAATGTTTTTCCTCCAAAATATAACCTCAATCGCTTCAAGCGAAGAGTGAATAGAGTCCTCAAAGGTAGGCAACGCACCGCCAATGCCCCGGGTATTGTAGGTATCCATAGGCGACGGTGACCACTTACCATCAGGTGGCCCGTCGCTTGTTTGTCTACTATTATATAAAAAAAAATAAAAAAAATGAAATACATCCCTTAATTTTCCATCCTTAGAGGTAGAATTATCATCGTTATCAGCCTATTATATTCCTACTGCTACGACACAGGCTTTCTCTCAGAGGGTGGGTCTTTATCCACCATGCTAGCCCAGTGCATGGTGGTGAATGTCATGTTTTTTTTTTTTTTTTTTTTTTCAAATTAGCACCGCCAAAAAACGATTTACACTAATGACATCAATAACATTTTTAAATACACAAAATCATAACAAATGTCACAAGATTACCTACAATAAGCAAAATAATAATAATTAAAGAGATTAAATACACTCAGTCAGATAATAGTCTAATTAAGATTAAATAAATGTTTTGAACTTTTGAGGCTCTACCTGTTTTCTCATGGTGTTTTTTTTCGCCATTTTTTGAGTTATTATAGCATGGAAACTGCACATAATTTATTTAGGTACTAAACAAGTCATGTGTGTGGCCGGAGATCAAACTGGGTGCCATCAGTTTATAAGCGCGCACGGGCACCATCGCATAGAGGTAGAATATTATTTCCAAACTTTATTCTACTCGAACATTACACAAATTATTTCATTGTATTAAAAACGATACCACACATACATTTCTAAATAAATGAAACCATTAAAATATAATCTCTTCAATAAAAATATTATCATCAAAATCGGTTCACAACTGGCAACGGTATTGCGAAACGAAACCACAAAAAAAAAACAGTCAAATTAAGAATCTCCTTTTTGAAGTCAGTTTGTAAATAAGATCTCCGTAGATCAACATAAAATAAACCGGCCAAGTACGAGTCAAGCTCGCGCAATGAGGGTTACGTACCACCACAAAAATTCAATAACGAAATTACCAGTTATAACTTGGTAATGAACAGAAACTTGTCACCGACTCGCACTTGGCCATTTTTTTATTATATGTTGTTATATTTTAAAATGTGTACTATATTCATGTTAAGTTTGACGCTTGTAAATATTACCGTTTTTACATTAGAGCTAATACAAAAATACGTAAAAAAATACGTTTGTTGTATGGACCCACATTTAGTTTTTTTTTACTTTTCTAATTATTTGTTAGTCAATCCGCCGTAACATTACATATTCTGTTAAAATTTCAACTGGCTATCTATTATGGTTCGAAAGATACATCCGTTTATAGGCAGGACAGACAGACAGACATACATCGAAGGCTTAGTATCAGGATCTCGTTTTTACCCTTTGGGTACGGAACCCTAAATATTGTCGCAATTATTCACGACATTACCAACCACTCTGAAATTACTTAATATCAAGAGCTAAAGACCGATATTAGCTTACACGATAGAATTATAAAAGTGGCTGCAAAAGAAACGCGAAAAGATGGCGTAAAAAGGCAAAAGAAAATAATGACAAAACCATTAGCACCTAAACGCTGAGCTACGAGGGTACTTTGAAGACTAAAACCCACCAAGACTACGTCTATATCATCATTATGAATCTGAATCATCATGATTCTACAGAAACCTACACACACCATTCGAGATTTGAAATTTTGGGTCAGCGCCCAAAAATTCACTGCGGTCTCTTTTAGGTCGTCTGTCCATCTTGTGGGTGGGCGTTCTACGCTACGCTGGATGCAGGCCGCTTCCAACCGGCCCTTTTGGAGATCGATGGGGGAGGCCTACGTCCAGCAGTGGACGTCCTACGGCTGAAATGATGATGATGATGTTGATGCCCCAAAAATTACCGAACTTAAGGTAGACTTGAGGCTGGCTTATCGTGTAGGTAATATAGACAGAATGTGTGAAAACCACGCCAAATTCCATAATTTACTATTTATTGTCAATGTCGCCCAATGATGTTATATATAAACCGAGGATGTCGCCCACCTCTTTCAACGTAATCAAGTTTTCATTCGCTGTCATGGTCATTAAAGTTAGCCACTTCTTTAACTCATTTTATTCTGAAATCCCCTGAAGGGATTATCTTTATTAGCCGTTTCTCATAAAATATGCGTGATTGTAATCAAATAAACGTCACTTTCGAAACTCCGAAACCGTAAAAACAACGTTGGTCGTTCGCCTTCGCTTGCCAAGAAAGGAGGAGTGTGATGAATTTTAAAATTGGAATATCGAAGCGACGACGTTTTTATCGTTCGATATTCAAATTGACGAATCAGCGACGACATTCACCCCCCATACGGGTTTTATGGAATTTTGGAATTCGTTACATATTCCATTTTAGATGGAATTCGTTAGAGTAAAACGCATTAGATCTGTTTGTTTTGTTTACTTAGCTGCTCACTTACCTATTTGTTTGCTTTTTTTATTATATAATTAAACCAATACGAACGAGTACGAGCTACCAGACAACTCAGTGCACAATTGTTGCCAAAGAGCCCTAAGCCAAAGAGTTACATCTTGAAACGTAGGTATACTACAGTTTGAATTTTTCAAGTAAGCGTGGATGGCCTAATCCGAAACTATCAGGAATAGCTAAAAAAAGGCACTCAAAACAGTCGAAGGCACAATTTTGTTGAAAACTAAAACTGCATAATTGCATTTTTGAAAAATTAATATTCCTAGCCAGGTATCATACCAGCACATTTTGAAAAGAAAAAAACACTGTATTAGCACACCGTTTAATAGTGTTTAAAAGGATAGAATTCGTCTAGAGATACACCCCGTATATTCATCATCATCATCATCATCATAATCAGCCTTTTAACAGTCTACTGCTGGACTATTAGCCTACCCCCGAAAGGGTGATTGGGCCATATCCACCACGCAAACCCAGTGCGTATTGTTGGATTCACATACGCCATTGAATTCCTTCTCCGTACGTATGCAGGTTTCCTCACGATGTTTTCCTTCACCGAAAAGCCAGTAGTATGAAAATCCGTACATAAGCTCCAAAGAACTCATTAGTACAGGCCCGGGGTTTGAACCCGCGACCGCACGCTTTCAAGTCTAGCGGTCTCCCAAATGGGCTACCACGGCTTTTACGATAAGATAATGGGTAAACTCAATAAACGCAGCACAAAAATTCTCATAAGATATATTTTATGTCTCAACTGCAATAACACCACGGGAAAGCTATCAACCCCAAAAAGCTAATCCCAAATGGTACCTGCGAACTCCACTCGAGATAAACGAACCACACCTAGGGTTACCATATCACAATTTGAAAAATCCTGACCTAAAGCCGTATATTTCAATAAAAGTTTTTAAAAGTCATTTTAGTCGCTAAATCCTAACACTGCGCACGCCGTTACAGTGGTATTACATCATCATCATCATCATCAGCCAGAAGACGTCCACTGCTGAACATAGGCCTCCCCCTTTAACCTCCATACTGAACGACAGCCTGCCTTTTGCATCCATTGGATGCCAGCGGCTCTTACTATGTCGTCGGTCCATCTAGTGGCAGGCCTACCTACGCTGCGTCTTTCGGTTCGTGGTCTCCACTCAAGAACCTTGCGGTATTACCTCGCGGTATTACATCGCCCAAGCTTAAAAAAGCCGGACAAATTACAAAACAGGACAAAGACCGGGCAAAGGTCGAAAAGTCCGGACATGCCCGGACAAATCCGGACGGATGGTAACCCTAACCACATCGCACTCGCCGTACAAAAGCATTAGTGGAACTTTCTAATTGCCGTCTCGTTCTAACTAGACAGCTAACAGCGAAGTTGGGTATGATATTGCTCTTCATTTATGGGGAAAGTCGAAAAATGTTTAAAAATATTTGACTGAATAAGAATAAGATATATTAATTGCCAAAAAACAAAAACAATGGACATAATTATACTATACTAGCTGACCTGACAGACGTTGTCCTGTCTTAGAACTGTCAAACACGCAAAGTCAAAATTGTAAATCATATTTTTTTACACCTTGGGTTACATTATTGGAGTTTTAGTAAGGATGCCTATTTTTTTTTGAAAATATAATATAGCCTATGTTACCCGGGGATAGTGTAGCTTCCCAACAGTGAAAGAATTTTTCAAATCGGTTCAGTAGTTTCGGAGCCTATTCAATGCAAACAAACAAACAAACAAACAATCAAATCTTTCCTCTTTATAATATTAGTATAGAAGAAACATAAGAAGATATGTTTGGCAATAAGGGTACGCTCAGCGCTGTACTGCGAGGTCCCGAAGGGTCACGCAGGGCTGGTTTTCGGCATACTCCTTTGCTCAGAAAAAGATGGTAGGTGAGCATTAGGCGACGGCGGGTATTACTATATAAACTAATAAAATCGATCGTTAATCGTAATGCACTATAATTACTATATTCAAACCATTCCTAAAGGATTCCAGGTCAGCGTTCTAAAATGACCGAATTCCAGACCCGACAAACAAGGGAGATATGGTAAGGGGGTATGAGGCACTGAAAAAAAAAAGGTTGTCTGTAAAGTCGGTTTACGGACGACAATTTTACGTGATACTGCTTGCTGATACTGCGTGCCTCTCTATCGCTTATTTCGCGCTCTCGCTTGCACGCGCGGTTCGGGCGGTGACCGTGTAAATTTTTCGTGCGTGTAGCCGGCGTTCATCGCTTCATAAGACGTTATCAAGTCAAAAATTGTTTAAATTAGTACACCTGTCAAGGCATTTTTGTAAGATTTTTTTTGCAGCCCGTTGCACCCGTCTATACGTTACGTTTGTAACGTCAGTCATTCGAAATCAGTGAACTTTGCAGAGATGCAGAGTTCGACGCGTTGATCTAAATAAGAATGTTTAATCAAGGTTCACTCATAATGCCTGGTAACTGATTTTCCTTTAGTGATTTTTTAATTTTTGTGCGTGTGACTGGTGTCTAAATCAGGCTTGTTAACTCAGACGACCTTGCCGCTTTTTTGCATGTTGACTATAAAGTTTGTGCGTGAAAAATGGGTAAGGCTGCCGTACAGTTGTTGCGTTAAGCGGTTTATCGGTATAGTGAAAAAAGTGGGTAAAAAACGGAGACATTTGAACACGAACGATAATTGTACTAAGGCATATCTCCCTTGTTCATCTGATCTGAGGTCCAAACCAACTATAATTGTTTAGAGACCTGGGCCCCGATTCTACTAAACAAATTGTTTTTAAATTGTAATTATTTCAATATTAATTTTTATTTTTTATTAAATAATTGCCTCAAAATTGACAGATTTAAATGTTTTTTTTTTTATACTAGAAAAATACAACCACCTAATATTATAAATAAGTATAAAAAAATAATTAAAAAGTCAATTTTGAGGCAGTTATTTAACAATTAAAATCGCAACAATAAAAATTTAAAGACAATTTCTTTAGTAGAATCGGGGCCCTGGCCTAATGTTTGGTAGAGGTAACCGACTACCGTTTACTTTCACCAACAACTAAGCATTTCCATTCACTGTAGCAAAATGAGATAAATGTTCTAATTTTACAAGACTGGTCCTTACTCGTCAACCAGACATCAATGGCACAAAAAAAAAACCGGACAAGTACGAGTAGGACTCGTGCTCTGAGGGTTCCGTTGGAAGGAACCCTCAGAGCGCGAGACCAAAAAAAACTGGTATAGTAAACTAGGATCGGGAAACGGGAGCGACAATCAAACGCGTGCTTGGCTTAGTTACAACTGTTTATTTCTCTTGGTGGTAGTTCGAATAAACCGCGAGACCTACCCACATTATCAGAGTTTAATAAACACAACAATCCTTCACACTTAATCTAAACTATATATCTAACTAAGCAACAATAACGTACAACGCTAAACAAATATTCTCATAATACCCATGTAGATAGATACTAGTAGGTGCTATGCTAACTGTTGCACAATGACTCACACCTTAGTCTGCAAGGCACCGTCACGTAAGGTGTTATGTACTTACTAGATATTACAATGATATAAGCTTACATTAGGTCGGTTCAGTTTAATAGGCAAGTTAGTCTGATTCTACGCCGAACCGTTTTTAATACGCTTCGGCAAAGTACTTTGTTTAGGTGTAGAAGTTACATTATATCTAAACTTGTGCCTGATACGGTACCGGGAGAGACGTGCTTGCGAAACACGTTGCTGGCGATTCGGGGCATGACTCTTGACCTCTCGCCCTCGCTAAAATTAGTGACACCTCCGGGGAGGCACCACCGCTTGCTGCTGACTGCGTCTCGAGCGACGAGCATGCGGACCCGGTCAAGCCACCAGTATCAGCACCTTCTGACGGAAACACGCAGGTGCTCCTCCGCTTTAGCTGGTCGATATGCCTATGCGCTGCCGAGCCGTCGTCCGTTTTGACGGTATAATTAGACCTACTGAAACGGTCAACGATTTGACCCTCTTTCCACTTAGTGTTCGTTCCAAAATTCATATACCAAACGGGGTCTCCCGGAGTGAGTTGCCGCGACCCTTGCGCATCTTCTAAAGCTACGAGTTCTTTGTTCCGTGCCCTTTGCCCGTGCTCGGGTCTTACCACGTCCAACCTAGTCCTCAACCGCCTACCTTGTAGCATTTGGGCTGGACTCTCACCCGTTGTACAGTGTGGAGTGTTATGATACACTAACAAGAATCTTTGTATCGCTAGCTCGGGGTCTACACCATCAATACGTGATTTTTTTATCACACTTTTAATGAGTTTCACTGCGTTCTCTGCTGCCCCATTAGATGATGGGTGAAACGGAGCGGAGAAAGCATGATACACGCCATTCCCCATTAAAAAACCTGCAAACTGTTTACTCGTGTAGGCTGGCCCGTTATCTGTCACGAGTTGCCTTGGAATCCCCCACCGCTGGCGCCACCGCGGCGCAAGTACCACATGCTCGACATTGGGTCTCCACATCTTCATCCAGGTCTGGATACCACACGTATGAGCGGGCATACGCCTTAGTCTTAACGATTCCCATGTGGGCCCCATGCAACTCCTGCAAAACCCACTGCCTACACGATGCTGGTACTACCACCCTGTGCCCCCACATAACGCATCTTAACTCTACGTCGGCTCTGACTTTCTAGCTAAATACGGTTCGAGCTGTTTCACGTCGACATTCCTGGGCCAACCGTTCTCGACGTACCCATAAACCCTGCTCAGTATGGGATCCCGCGCTGTTTCTCTTTTGATCCTGTCGTTGTCTAGCAACATTGCATCGGCCGCAAAATGTAGGTACGTTTGCTCGGGCGGCTCGTAAGCGGTTTTCTTAAACACGGGCAGGCGTGATAAGACATCAGCGCCGTTACTGGTCGTGTTTACGTACTCTATGTCAAAGCTGTACGCAGAAAGGATGAGAGCCCACCTCTGCATTCTACTCGCAGCCATGGTTGGGATACCCTTCTGCGGGCCGAATATGCTGACCAACGGCTTGTGGTCAGTTTTGAATCGAAATTTCCTACCATATAAGTATTGATGAAACTTTTTAACGCAATAAACGATACGAGTGCCTCCCTATGTATCTGTGCGTACGCCTGCTCAGCCTTGGTAAGTTTCCTCGAGACGTAAGCAACCGCGCGCTCCTCCCCCGTGACGTCACGCTGTGAAAGGACACCAGCGACCCCTACCGAACTCGCGTCGCAAGTCAAGACCAGCTCGTGCCGCGGGTCATAGTGCGCCAGCACGTCGCTGGTCATTATCATCTGTTTCACGCGGTCGAACGCGCGCGCGTGTCTCGCCGTCCACTCCCATCGCACTTTACTCCGCAACAGCTCATCTAACGGGTGCAGTATTTCGCTCAGATTTCTAACAAATCTCGCATAAAAATTCACCATACCCAGGAACGACTTCAATTCCGTTACGTTACCCAGATTCGGCATACTATCTATCGCTTTCAGTTTTTCCGGATCCAGCCGGATACCGTTCTTGTCGACAATGAACCCTTAATACTTGACTTATTTTCTTAAGAACGAGCATTTGCTTTGTTTTACTTTCAGACCGGCTGCCTCTAGTCTCTGGAAGATAATTTCTAACGCTTTCAAATGGCTATCCCTACTTTTGGCCGTCAAAATTATATCATCAGCGAAACACTTGACGCCCGGCACGCCCTCGACTACACTGCTAATGATTCGTTGGAAAATCCCACTACTAGAAGCGAGCCCATAAACTAGACGCTTTTATCTAAACAATCCGCAGTGCGTGTTAACAACTGTGTACTTTTCCGAGTCCTCAGATAGCAATATCTGATTATAGGCCTGCGATAAATCAATTTTTGTAAATTCTTGCCTTCAGCTAAGTTCGCGAGCAACTCATCTATTATACCCTCGGCAGCGGATACCTATCGACCATCAGTACAGGATTGAGCGTTACCATGAAATCAGCGCATATGCGCAGTGCGCCGTCACCTTTAGGTACCAACACTAGCGGCGTGGCCCAGTCCGAGCACTCGACGGGCTCGATGACGCCGTCCCGTAGCATCGCGTCGAGCTCGGTTTCGACGCGCTCGCGCATTGCAAAAGGCACGCCGCGCGCGCGGTGGAACACCGGCGTGGCGTCCCGACGCACCCGTAGCCGTGCACGGCCTCCCGTGTACCGTCCCAGGCCGCTGCTCAACACCTTATGTCTGTCGAGAATATTACGGATTTCGTCATTAATTGGCTCGATTTTAAAATGATTACCAATATCGGTGGGCGGATATCCCAACACGGGAAGCTT
The DNA here is from genome assembly GCA_914767915.1 of Agriopis aurantiaria. NCBI lineage: Eukaryota > Metazoa > Arthropoda > Insecta > Lepidoptera > Geometridae > Agriopis > Agriopis aurantiaria. The sequence goes on from OU611996.1 coordinate 13,767,320, forward strand.
TATTTGCAGCTCGGCTAATCATTGTCGGCTGATTAATGACGTCACACCGTTATCAATTACAAAGAGATCCAGCTGTTTCTTATTTTTACCGTATTGTACATTGACTTTTATGCTACCTAGGGGTTTTACCTTAGATTTACCATCATAAAAGCGAAAAACATATCTTGATTTCTCTAACTTAATATCACTGAACAGTTCTCTGTATGTCGCTTTTAACACTGGTACCGTTAATGTTTACATTGAGACTCACCGGTGTATAGTCACCTAGAACCATCTGAAATAGCGGTTCCATTTCTTCGTCTGAAGCAGAGCTGTCTTGTTCACCAGTGGGCCGCGCCACCGCGGCCGGCTGCACGTAGTGTGCACCGAAAGAACACCCGCCCCCTCCTCGCCTGGTACCGTCCGAGCCCTTGTACGGACAATTTTTTTTCAAATGCCCCCGGATTTTGCAGCTATTGCAAACAAAGTTAACATATCTGCAAGTGTCTGCTCGATGCTGACTGCCACATGCCCCACATTTCGTGCCAGGCTTGTTTCCCGCCGCCATCTGGGCGGTGCGCGCGGTCGTCACGTGGAGCGCATGCACTGCGCTCGTGATAGATGCCGCCGCCGCCCCGCTGCCTGACGCCGCCGATGAGTCCACGGCCGCCGAATCCCTTTCTGCAGCCTCCAGGGCCGTTGCCAACGTCATCACCTTCATATACGACAATTCAGGCTCCGAGAATAGCCTCTGCCGTATTAAGTCACTGCTCACCCCGCACACGAACTGATCGCGGAAATTCTCACTGAGCGCGCTCCCAAAATCACAATCCTTCGCCATTTTCTTCAACGCGGCTGAGTACTGCATCATGTTTTCGTCGACCGCTTACCATTAGCTCGTAGATTTCATAGCCCACTAGCGAGATCAGAGTCGGAAGCCTGAGGTCGTATTTTATTGCATTAGCACGAAAATACATGCTCATTTTCACAGAACAAAGTCCAATTCCCCGCACTCACATTAAATTCTTTGATTTTGCCAAGAGACATTATATTCGTAAACGGGAGCGACAATCAAACGCGTGCTTGGCTTAGTTACAACTGTTTATTTCTCTTGGTGGTAGGTCGAACAAACCGCGAGACCTACCCACATTATCAGAGTATAATAAACACAACAAAACCTAACTGAAGTTGAAATATTGAAAGACAAACTTAACTTTGTAGTTGACAATAAGGTTCTTCCATACATTCCAACTACAAAATGTAAGTTTGTAATAGCAAAATAATTATTTTTAAATGATATAACTTCAAATTTGAGACTTTCAGATTTATTCCTATATATGTGCTACAAAACCTTGCCTTTTGCCAAATTTAATTATTCTAGGTCAACGGGAAGTACCCCATAGGTTTTGATTTCCCTGCGAAATAGCAAAATATGCGACATAAACGTTCATATCTTTTGATTGCGTTGACTTACAACTTTAATTTTTTTACAGCCGAAAGAAACTGTAAACCCAAGTATTTAGTATAAATTTCAACTTGCTACCGTTACGCGTTCTTGAGAAAAAGGGTCTTGACAGACGGACAGACAGACAGACAGACAGACGGACAACGAAGTGATCCTATAAGGGTTTCGTTTTTTCCTTTTGAGGTACGGAACCCTAAAAAACAAAGAAACAACAGGTGGTTTGTAGACTCTTTATGGGTCGGCAACATATCTGTGATGCCCCTGGTGTTGCAGGTATCCATAGGCGATGGTGATCGCTTAACATCAGGCGGCCCGTCAGCGTTTGCCACCAATGGAATAAAAAAACCTGATCCGAAAAAAATATGCTTTATAGGTAGAATATGCAGCCAAATCCGAAATGGGACGAGACGCGGTGAAATTCCATTTTTAATGAAAGGATTTGAAGATACGCGCCGGGTTAAGCCTCTCGTTCGTATCGCTGTTAACTGGGAACTCGGAATTATGCGAATAAAATTCAAAATGGGTTAGGATAAGTGTAGGATATATTTAATGCGTGATCCTGGTGAAACTCGAATCTTTTTATTTTATTTAAAGGCTACATAGTTAGTTTAATCAAAATGTGACATCAGTTAAAAAAAAAAAAAAATTTGATCCTTTCGGCAGTGCCAGTTCTCTTTATTTCCATCTCACTTACAATAATTACATTTCCGTGCTATCTTACTCTTACACGGCGTTAATTAATGCTACAGAGGGTTGCGAGTTTTTCCATTTGCGGTTAGCGTTAACTACGATTTGTATGAAATAAGAACAGCGCCATCTCGCGCCATGTAGATGAAACTGCTCTTATTCCATACAAATCTTATGTATACAGGATTAGCTGTCAAATGGTTATATAGTCATTGTAGAGAACCGACCCGACAGGTGAACCAGATAGTCGCATGGAGTTGTTTATTATTATGTTTTACTAGCGACCAGCACCGGGTGCAATTTACGTGCGAAACCAGGGCTGGTCACTAATTATAGACGACAAAAAAGACGAAGAATTATATACGGTAAATATCCCGTAAATAATCATATAACTTTAGTGAACAACCGTGATAGTTTAAAACAGTGTTTTATATATATATATAAACCTTCCGTGAACAATTATCTAACTGATGGCGAACACCGCATCAAAATCCGTGGCGTGGTTTAGGAGGAGTTAGCGGTTATATAGACAGACGCGGAAAGCATTACGACTTTAATTTATAATATGTAGAGAAGGCTATTCGTATGTAGAGATGAGTAAAATTACATTAGACAGTAAATGTAAGTGATTCTACAGCTTGCATAACTCTGCAACTAGTATAAAGTCGGATCGGTTTCTTCTAGGCAAGCGTGCTCCATCGTAGACCGCATCATCGCTTATTATCAGGCGAGTTGGCGGCCAAGCGCAACAAAATTCATAATAAATAAAAAAGTGTAAGATTATGAAAACGCTGTGTACCATTTCAACTCTGAGAGGAATGTTGCCCGCTGGTCAGGCGGTGCTTCTTCTGTAATGGTGACTCCATTGTTTATGTAAGAAAGAGTAAGTACTTACAACGTCGATGAGCTGACTGAGCCTAAGTCCCATCTTGACGGTGAGCCGATCTGAGTTGTTGCCAACGGGTCGGATCAGCCGGTTGTAGTTGGAGAGCAGGTCGTCATAAAGCCGCTTCGCCTCAGGGTTTGCGACGCTCAAGCGACCCCACACGCACAACACTCCGACCACCAGCGCCAACACCATCTTAGGCTAACACCACCCCTGTGGACAAACAAACAAACCGTTTTAACTACATTTACTACTTTCTCCACCAACAATGGCAGTATGACAAATGACAATACATGTTTCTTGGAAGTCATACTCATCAGATCTGCATGATTTGATTCCCTCCCTCCTGCCCATTTTTCTATTCGACTTCCAGAGTGGGCACGAAGTATCAACACCGCTTTATGGTTGATATTTTGAGAACCCGTACGAAGCGCTTTGATTCCACATTTATTGTGCGAACTGCTAGTCTGTGGAATTCGCTGCCTGAATGGGTGTTCCCCGATAGTTACAATTTGGGTGTCTTCAAGTCGAGAGTGAATCGGTTTCTTCTAGGCTAGCGTACTCCATCGTAGACCACATCATCGCTTAACATCAGGCCAGCTGGCAGTCAAACGCAAGGACTTTGTATACCATACTAAGGCATACCTAGGGTATACAAAGTCCTTGGTCAAACGCAAGTATATAGTTGAATTAAATAAGTTTTATTTTTAAAAACCGACAAACATTCTAAATTAATATGCCACTACAAATAACAAAATAATATTTTTACACGGATACAATCAAGAACACTCGATAGCAAAAAAAGTAAGACTGATTTGAGTTTTTCTCCCTATTTTTCTGGATTCACCTATTTACTAAATTATTTTTACGATATCTTGATATAGGTACAGATTTCATCATCATGGTGAGAATCGTAGAGGTATATTTTACTTACAGCTATACTTTTTGAAAAATATGAGAAAAACCTTAAAAAAAGCAGTGACAAAAGCACGACTGTGTCTAAGCGCCATGGTTTTGCTCCACTAAAGAGAACCTTAATTTTTTAATATAAATAAATATTCGGGACATTTTTGCACACACGGTCATCTGACTCCAAACTAAGCAAAGCTTGTGATATGGCTGCCAGAGACTGATATACATACATATATAGTTTTAAATACATACTTAAATAGATATTAACCACCATATATAGAACAAACGCAAATGTTCATCACATGAATGTTTGTCCTAGGTGGGAATCGAACCCACGCCCCCAAAGCGCAGAAGGCAGGTTCACTACCAACTAGATCAACGGGCTATCATATAAACATATCATCATTTCAGCCGTAGGACGTCCACTGCTGGACATAGGCCTCCCCCATCGATCTCCAAAAGGGCCGGTTGGAAGCGGCCTGCATCCAGCGTTTCCCTGCGGTCTCTTTTAGGTCGTCTGTCCATCTTGTGGGTGGACGTCCTACGCTGCGCTTGCCAGTCCGTGGTCTCCATTCCAGAACCTTTCGGCCCCATCGGCCATCTGTTCTGCGTGATATGTGCCCTGCCCACTGCCATTTCAACTTACTAATCCGGTGGGCTATGTCGGTGACTTTCGTTCGTCTACGGATCTCCTCATTTCGGATTCGATCTCGTAGAGAAACCCCGAGCATAGCCCTCTCCATAGCTCGTTGTGCGACTTTGAGCTTGCTTATGAGGCCCATAGTGAGAGACCACGTTTCAGTGCCGTATGTCATCACTGGTAACACACACTGGTCGAAGACTTTCGTCTTAAGGCACTGAGGTATTTTGGACGAGAAGACGTTGCGTAGTTTACCGTTTGCGTAGTTTCATATAAACATATACCTAATATTTATTGTCGAATGTGTTATGTTCTGAAAAAAGCTTGGACGAAAGTTGTAAAGTATGTTGTAGGGAAACTGCCTGCGACAAGTTGTCAGCTAGTTACTAATAACCTAGTATAATGAGCTATACTAGCTAGTCAGGTAGCCAGGTAGTCAGCTCACTCTGCTCGCTTTCATTTGAAGGTCGGTTCAGTGTAGCACCGGGGAACTCAGGTTGACCCGATTCCAAACCGGGATTACGGACCAAGTCCGACTTAATTACCGGATAAACCGGATAAGCCACAATAAAACGCACCCTAATAAATCAATCTGTACACTACGCCGAGATAAAACTAGTAAACGTAGTCCTAAAGTGGGTAGAAAGTAATCTATAGAACGTACATTAGCAGTTGTTTATTGGCAAACATTTGTAAAGCGTCCCATTGGGAGCTATTGGATGTTTTGGATTTAAGATTTACCTAAAGTCGGGACTCACTACTGATAATGCAACCGTTGCGCGTTCTTTTTATGCCATAGGTGGCAAACAAGCAGCCGGCCTGCCTGATGGTAAGCAGTCACCGTCGCCTATGTATACTTTTAGCACCTATTAAAAAATATATCAGGCACGTGTATCCGATATAAATTGAAGTCACAACAACCCGAAAAGAAGTCTAAAATTATTTCTTCTTTTGTGTATTCAGATATTATTTCCGTAAATTGGCTCACTCTTTCCACAACCACGTACGCCCCGAATTTCCCACAAATTATATTTTCCAAAAGCAGAACATTACCGTCCCTCTCCCATTCATTTCGCTTCCTCGAGTGTATCTTGCGGAAACATCTTAACGACTACATCTCGCCGTTATAACATGTGATGTACCTCGAAATATATCATTTTCCTGCTAGAACGTAATCAGGGAAGTCACCTAGGATAAAATAATAAGTAAATTTTTTGGAGAAAAGAAATCGACTTCTAGCCTATACCTACATGTACAAATTTAAATTAAAAAGTAGAAAAATTACAGTTAAAAAGAAAGTGAAAGTCCCCATGAAAACTTTCTAAAGGGAACCACAAACCAAAACGTTATCTGTGTATGTTTGATTTATGTTGATTTTTATCAAAAAATGCTGAATCAATTTCGATAAGATTTACATGGAACCGCCTCTGAAGTATGACTTACCAAACAAAAAAGGAATCATCAAAATCAATTCATAATAGGCGGAGTAATCGCGTAACAAACATACAAAAAGAACTTCAGTCGAATTGATAACTTCCTCCTTTTTGAAGTCGATTAAAAAGAGTAAAGAATACGTCATAATATATGTAAAATATTTTTTAAACATAAAAATAATATCTCTTCCCTTAGTACGCCCCGTTATCATGTACTTTTCGTCTTTCAGCCTTCATTTGTAGGCATTCTTTCTCATGTGTCGCAGAAGAAGCTTATTTTTGCCATGACGTGAAGAACAACGTAGACGCATAATACCCTTAAATTACGCAATATGATAACCTACTCTTGAAGTAATAAATTCTTTTTTTGGTTATTATTGAATATCGGTCGGTGGTCGACCGACTGATGAGCCAAGATCGTCACACAGTGGATGCCTGATGGACGACGCAGTTAAAAGAAGGCCCAAGAAACGCTGGCGTGACGATCTTGACTCATTCCGGAAAGGTTGGTGGTGGCGGAGGACCGTGATTTGTGGAAGAATATGGGGGAGACCTTTGCCCAGCAGTGGGAAAGTATAGGTTATAAAAAACGATTGAATATCAGAATCCTATAATGCAGATAAATTATGAAAATAATTATGCTACAAAATTATCAGTGACACTTTGAATTGAAAATTTGGTTGCGGTAGTGGTTTATTGATCTTTTGATTAAAATCAAAACACACCTTGATAATTGATAACCCGCCCCCAGTAGTGTTTTGTTTCTTTTCGACAAAACAAGTTTTTAATAAGTTCTTTTGAAAAAATTGTTTTTAAAACCAAGCTTTTAAGAAATTAGTGATCGGAACGGTGTGCTGATCAAAATGAGCCCAAACACTGGCATTCTATTATTATCCATCGAGGAGTGCCGTTGTCCACCGCCACCATCATCAGATCAGCTCGTTGTCACTGAAATATTGTATTGTCATTGGAACTTAACAAGTATGCCAAATTTCAGCACCGAACACCGGGAAGTGGGTCAAATTTAATTTGCAAGATTTGATTACAGACAACACACCGGTACAGGTGAAACTAAATAAAAGCTTGTAAAATCAAATCACATGGATAGATACACTCACCGCTCTTAGGGATAAGGCCGTCGATCGTTGCACTAGTTTTTAAGCTGTTTTATCGTGTGTATGAAATTTGTGGTGTGAACCTTCTACCAAAATAAAATGAATGGACAGGCCCAGTAGAAGCGCATTTTTGAAGATAACAAAATGAGCGCCAGTTCTCATTTCGTTTCGTATATATTACTCTATGTTTCAGTCTGTCTCTAGCCGTAGGAACTGCAACACGTGTCTATTGTTACGAAACATCTGACAAAATTATGCATGGTTAGGTTTAGTCGAAGGTGTGAACAATAAAGAGTTTATCTCTGTTTTAAACTATCACGGTTGTTCACCAAAGTTATATGATTATTTACGGGATATTTACCGTGGTAAGGTTATCGTGGTAACTCATTCCACAACCTTACCACGGTAAATATCCCGTAAATAATCATATAACTTTAAAGAGTTTATCTATCTATCACCCGATTGATTATACTGTGAAACTTAGAAAGTGTGCATTAAATTTAAGTATCCAAAGAAAAACTGGTACTAAATATTATACAACTACACGTAGTCGGGTAAAACAAGACAAAAAAAAATAAAAAACATCGTCCAACGCATGGCTTGTTTTACTGTAGAAAAGCACATTTTCTAGCAGCGGGTATAAAACCGGCACCGTTCCTTTAATTTTGAATTTTAATCTCGTATATTTAGGGTTTACTTTTGGAAGACGGAAAATGAACTCATACCTTGTCTTTGATGAGCCAGAACATCTCTACAAGTAGACAGTGTCTTTTCTTTTCTTTTTTTATTCAATTTTGTTTTTGGGACTTTTATGGTATTCTACATGTCAGTCTCATTGTATATTCTAAACTAGAGGACGCATGCTTAATACATAAAACACAGACAACAAACAAACACAGGGTCGATGGTCACTTGAGGTGACTCACACATCCGAACAGCTCCCTGGCTGCGTCCGAATCGGGTTCAGCCAGTATTCCGTTAAACTGACCCACATATAGTCTGTTCAGGTGGTAAGTCACATCAAGTCTCCTTCTCTCATGCTGGAGGCGGACACATTCCACCAGATACCACCAGGTATACATCTTCCACCACTCCACATGTATCACAATTAGGTGTTTCTGTTTTCCCCATCATAAAAGCGAATTTTTTTAACAATAGACATTGTCTTTTTAATGAATTGTAGAGGCCCGAATGCATATCAGTCTTAACATTTTACAAGAAAGAAATTCCTTAAAAACAAAAATCGGCGCTTATCATTGTCACCATCTAAAATGCTCTCGATCGCTCCAATATTTCATTGTAAAAGCTTTTCGTGCTGCATGACGTTAATTTATAGCGGCTAAATTGAATTTCGCTCGTGCAATGGACCATGTAACACTGTAATTCATTTTCGTTTTCCTTATTTTTATTTACCGATTTCGATATTCGATTGTTTTGTTTTGGAAAGAGAGCTTTGATTTTAGGAATCGAAGTTAGATAGATAGATAACCTCTTGATTGTTCACACCATACTGATACACACGATAAAACAGCTTAAAAACGTATGCAACAATCGGCGACCTTGTCGCTAAGAGCAATCTCTTCCAGGCAACCTTAGGATGGAAAGGATTCATACAGGAAGTAGAAGATATCGTGCAATATTGAATAATGTGATAGTTATAATATAAACCGTACATTCTAATAACAATACATACTAATACGAATAGTTAAATGAACAACAACAGCGTCAACAAGTTTTGTTTACAGTGCAGATTAGATGACACCGTTAATGAATCAAGCCATGGAACTTATTATAAATAGCTGTTGTTGTTGTTTTTCTATCGAACTGCCAGAGTGGGCACGATAAACAACAATGCTTTTTGGTTGACATTCCAAAAACCCGTACGAAGTACTTGGAAGATAGTCTGTGGAACGCATTGCCTGAACGGATATTCGCAAATAGTAACAATCTGGGTGTCTTCAAATCACATGTGAATCACGAGATTCTTATATACAAACGTGCTCCGTCGTAGACCACATCATCGCTTTACATAAGGAGGTTGAACGCAAGCCTAATAAAAAAAATTAAAATTACTGCATATCTAGGATTAGGTAGTATCGCACTCGTATTTTTGCAGTCTCTGGTTGGGAATTGGGACTTTGGTTGCAGGCCATAGCATCTTTTAACACAAGAAGCCTTTAAGACTCTACCACAATACGTCTTGCTGTCATCTTACGCATGGGCGAAAAGTGCTGTGAGGCCCACCACTGTCAGTGTGTTACTGCAGTTGACGCGCTCGAAACCATCGCCTTTATTGCTCGAAAAATTGGCTGACGCGTGGTATCGCAGCTGTACTCGGCCGAGCGGTCTTACGCGTAACGATGGAAAGAGGCTTCTTATGCCATAGAGGTTGGCACGGCCCCTTGTATGGGATGGCGACTTGTGTGAACGCGACTTCCTGAGATTATAAGGAAGTGCTGTAGCAGTGGCCAATTCAGCAGAGCATCACAAACGGCGCAAATATGGTAACTGTTTGATGTCAAAACCACAGAAAAGATTTTTTTTTGTTTAAATTACAACGGCTGTCAAGCCATTTTTGTAGTTGTAGCCAATTGCAGTCATATAAACGAAACGTCAGTCTTTCGAAATCTGTTAGCAACTGTGATGCGGAGTTCGACGCGTTGATCTAAATAAGAATGTTCAGTCAAGGTGTACTCATAATGCCTGGCGACAGATTTTCCTTCTCATTTCCGTTCTATTTACTTCTCTTTTCTGTGGTCGAAACATTGGAACCTTGAGGACTGGGAGCTTAACATCATTTAAAAAAAAACACCTCTGTCCAGCTCCTTGGACCAGTGAGATCTAACGTTAGAGCTAGTTTTTGCGTCTTTCTAGCATGGTCAGTGTCCCGGTATGGTAATAGCTACTCCTGGTGGTAGGCATTAAAGTCCCCAGTAACTATAATTGGGCTGTGAGCTACTTGAGAGCTCAGACAGAGACGAGTCACAAAGCATCTAAGACTCGGCCTTTTTATAATTTGTAATTCAGTTAATTTAAATTTCTGTTTCTATTCAATTCGCGCGAACCCAAAATAACTCAATTAGAAAGTTCTCAGAATTACTCGGCGGGTGAGTTTAAAACTATCTGTTTATTCATAGAAAAGTCAATTTAAGTTTTACAACTGGTGTAAACCAATTTGCTTACGTGTACCCTTTTATTTAATTAGTTTGGATAAACAACTTGACATTTGTGTATTCGTCGGAGCATAACTAAGCGCCTCTATTGGAGACCTCTTCAAACATCGTAAACGAAGGTTCTCGAGACGAGTCTTTACACGCAAATTTGGACTTTATGATGATCATATTAGAGCTTAGTATGAATTTTGTTTGAGAGATAAAATATTTTTATTTAAAATGTGCTGAAAACTTTAAATTTAAATCTTTAGTTATTTTTTGGACAATTAGTTGAACTTTTTAGGTGACGTGGCTTTTTAGTGATAAACTCTCAGATCACACAAACAAGGATTATTTATCGTTCATGTTCAAATGTCTCCATTTTTCATACATTATTGTACTATACTACTAAACCGCTTAACGCAATAACTGTAAGTAGGTTTATAGACATTTATTCTCATGTAAGATGTTACATCACTTCCATGAGAACACTGCTAACAATACATTTACAGTTCATCGTCGCAAAAATAACTAATAACATTACAAACATGTAGAACAAAATAATATAATAAAGCATACAGTACATAATATCTATCTAATTAGTCGTCCATCACATTTGCTTGATAACATGCTCAGCACGTAAAAAAGTACGGATCACTTACTCATTTTTACGCACACTAAGAAATAAACTAGAAAAACCGGCCAAGTGCAAGTCGGGCTCGCACACTGAGGGTTCTGTACCACTACATAACTTGTTAGCTACTAAAGTACAAAAAAATAGTGCAAAGAGACAACATCCCATCCAACAACCAGCCGCGGCCGACGTTGCTTCACTTCGGTGATCGTACGAGAACCTGTGGTAAACAGAAATTTGTCACTGACTCGCACTAGGCTATTATTTTTTATTTATTGTCATACCTTAGAGTGTGAACTATAATCATGCTAAGTTTGACGCTTGGTTTTTACTTTAGAGCTAATACAAAAATACGTTAAAAAACCTTTACGTTAAAATGCATTTCGTTTTTACTTCTTGACTTTTTTATTGTTTTGTTGTTAATACGCCGTAACATCACATTTCCTGTGAAAATTTCAACTGACTCTCTGTTACGGTTCGAAAGATGCAGCCGTTAATAGGTAGGACAGACGGGCGGTCGGACGGACAGATAGACAGACAGACAGGCATTGTTGGCTCAGTAATAGGGTCCCGTTTTACCCAAAAAGGGTAACAAAGTAGTTTGCTGGGTGAGTTCGACTAAATGCATCAAGCCTGATTTATGCGCACTCGCCATGCTACGCTACGTTAATAGGCACTTTGCTAAAGTAGGTTATTAACCGTCGAATGCGAGCGAAGGAGTTTTTTTATGGCTAAAATGGGAAATTTCACCTAACTTTCAAATAAATAAAAAAAGTTTAAAATAAGTATAAAATACGTGCATAATATTATATACCATTGGTATTGTGTATAAATCTTCTTACATACAATAGGCGCGTCGGAGCAGTTTTCGCTTACGCCGACATGCGGTGCGTAACGCATTTGGGGGGTTAAAATTTCATAATTTTGAAAAAAATATATTAATATTTTTGGCTCTAGGAATTCTGTAAGTACCTACATTAAACGCGTTCAAAATTACTACACTAAAAAAATACGTATACACATACAAAGTTTTTTTTAAATTTTATTGGATTGGTAAGATAAGTTTAATTTAATTTTAAATTAGCATTTTTGCTGTTGGTCTAATAATAAATATTATGCATTTACTCGCAGGTCCAGTTAGCAGATTACAATGACTTGCTCGTCTTTACCTGGGTTTTTTACCTAAACAAATAATAAAGTTTTCTTGGTAAAATTGTTTTGTAAGTTTTATTAATTAAAAATTGTCTGCTGTGAATAATACCGTTGTTATATATATTTTTATTCAATAATAGGCAAGCCTATTATTTAATACCATTCCCCCTCTAAAAATTTAATTTAATCTAAATTAAAATAGTACTTTAAATCTCTATTTTGGTGTTTGAATTTAGAATACACCTATATATTATTCAATCTCCATCACAATGCTATACAACCTCCTTGCACTCTTTTTCTCGTAGCCATGGTATAAAGTATAGTATGCAACTCTTGAATAAAACGGATTTATATCGAGGGCCATGAATCACTCGCTTCGCTCAGGATTCTAGCAAGGAATCACTCTCCATGCTCGTTATTCAACTCCCTACGGTCGTGATTCATGATGTACCTAATGATGTGTGAGTATCTAGTTAGAATCCTTCACTTACTCGTGATTCATGTATGGCCCTCGCGTCCTTTATTCACTAATTGCATAATATACTATTATTTATTTCAGCGCAGTTACATGCAAATATGGTGTCCCGTAAACATAGTGCATGTAACTGCAATATCAGGACCTCCATCCGTAACCTTATCACGGTAAATATCCCTGTAATAATCATATAACTGTAGTGAACTACAATAGTGTTTTGTTGACATAGTTAGTTACAAGTGTAGGTACCTACTCACAGTTTTATGCTATTACGAGCAGTTTCTCTGTATAAGTTCTACTCGACAGTTCCAAAGTGTTTCTATAGCTGAGAATTTACTATAATCCGTTTATCGTATTCCCCCAAACATTCTCACACAAGCTCATACCTACGCACACATTGGAAACCGTTTGTGTAAACGCTAGAGTGTATTATTGTGTGATTTAGAATGAAAGAGACATGCTGGTTGATATTTATCATGGAAACTGACATCGTTTTCACACTTTTTTAACCCCCGACGTAAAAAGAGGGGTGTTAGAAGTCTAACATAAGTGTGTGTGTTTGTGTATATATGTATTGGTGTATAATATGTGTCTGTTTGTTGCGCCGTAACACCCAAACGAATTTAGTTTTCCCCGTTTGGTGTTCTCCGATGGCTGAAATCTGGGCGTCTTCAAATCACGAGTGAATCGGTTTCTTTTAGGCAAGAGTGCTCCAACGTAGACCGCATCATCGCTTAACATCAGGCGAGATATACATAACATAATGTACTTGTCTTCAATTTAAGCCCATAATTATCCCAGTCTCCATAATTATGTATGCCTAGTTTAGTGAACCTAAAAAATAAAAGGAAACGTAAGTAAATTTATAAAAATAAATTTAAATTTAAATTGTCTGTTTGAATGGTGATTTGTTCCATCGTTATCATACTATCAGCTTTTTTGGGATTAAAAAAACTATTTATACTTGTGTTTATAACCTCAAACGTTCAAAGAGATATTATGATTATCACCAACATGCACTGGTGGTGAATTAGGAGGCATTATCTCTCTCTGAGAGAAAGCTTGAGACCTAGCAGTAGGAACACGATAGACTGAAATTATGATGATAGATAATCCGATGGATTGATTCATATTTAATGGTTCCGTAGCATAGTTTTGGTGTGTCTGTCTGTCTAACAGCCCGCCCGCTACGTACTTCTCGCTACGCATACGAAATCGAAGGCATCAGCTCAATATCGACTAAGCTGCCATAATTTGCAAGTTAATGTAGCAATAGGAAGGCCACATTGGTCGAAGAACCGATAACCGATGTAAGAAATGTTCTTGAGACCACGAACCGGAAAACGCAGCGTAGGTAGACCTTCCAATAGATGGACCAACGACATTGTGATAGTCGCGGGCATCCAGTTGATGCATATGGCAGGCTGTCATTCACTGTGGCGTGCTATGGGGAGGCCTAGTTAAGCAGTCGACGTGTTATGACTGGTAGTGCATAAGCAATGCATAGCGTGATCAGCTTTTTATTAATAGTCCACTGCTGGACTTTTAGGCAATGTCGACTGGGCCATATTAAAAACTCTGGCCTAGTTGGAGGTTGGTGGATTCACATACGCTATTGAATTTTTTCTTCGTACGTGTACAGGTTTCCTCACGATGTTTTACTTCACCGAAAAGCCAGTGGTATGAAAATCCGTACACAAACTCCAAATAATTAATTGCTACGGGCCCGGGATTAGAACCCTCGACCTCAGGCTTTCAAGTCTAACGGTCTCCCAAATAGGCTACCACAGCTGATAATGACGAATGTTAAACATCAATGAGTTTTTTTTGATAAATCACAATATGTTTTTTTTTAGTAATACGCTTGCGTTTGACCGCCAACTCACCTGATGTTAAGCGATGATGCGGTCTACGGTGGAGCACGCTTGCCTAAAAGAAACCGATTCACTCGTGATTTGAAGACACCCAGACTGTAAATATCGGGGAACACCCAACTTAACTTTCTTTCGTTCTTTCCCTTAACGCAACTTAAAAATAGATTTATCCAAAACTACAACCATGAATGATATACTAACAAAATGATAGATTGACTCGAGCGCCGTTTCCTATCTGCCATTACTTTTCGCGTCATTTACTTGTTCCTGCGGTTTACCTCCGAATATTTCTTGTGGCTTTCAGAAAACATTTTCCAACCGAAATGTATGTCGGCAGTTTCTTTTAGCGACGCGCGACGTAATTCTACATTTGAAGCACATCTTTCTTATTATTTTGGGAAAAATCACTACGTAGAGTAGCAAAATACCTGTAGTAAAAATATCATAGTGTACCATTTACAGGCGTATGTATGTATACTTTAGTTGTGTACGCGTATAAAAAGTGATCATAAACCAGTACTGTGTATGTATAAAAAAATTGAGAACGTGTTCACTTCTATCTCAATAAAATAAATAAGCTTTATTAATAAAATATAATATAAGCTTTATTAATAAAAGATTATTTGTATTCTTCTCAGCAAACCCTTTCGTTTGATACCCATAGCATGATGGTAGATAAGAACATTTTGTCCGCTATATTGAATTTAACATCTAGGACCAAAGAGCTTGGGAAAACAAATCCAACAAACCCAAACTCGACAGGGTTACGTCGTTTCGTTTAGGCGTTCTTATGGCCACCTTCTGTCTCCACCATCAGACTAGCTTGATGGTACCATAACATTGCATTGTCACCAAATTTTAGCTCAATCGGTTGAGGATACCTAACTGGTCTAAAATTGAGTTGCAAGATTCCACCCGAACAAACATAATTAAATACATACATTGCAAGTTAAGCTTAAAAGCTAAGCTAAGCTTAAAGTTAAGCTTAAGCTTAGTTAATTATTCACACTGTTATCAATAAAATTGTTTATCTGTTTATCTTGTAAAATAAAATTATTATGATCTTATGACGATTTGTATAGACGCATAAACAAAATCAAATGCACTTACAAGTTTCTTTCCTATATAAGAAAAAACCGGACAACTACGAGTAGGACTCGTGCTCTGAGGGTTCCGTTGGACGGCCCCTCAGAGCGCGAGGCCGAAAAAAAAAAACTTTAACAAAAACAAAAAAGTTGAAAAATTGAAAGACAAACTTAACTTTGTAGTTGACTGTAAGGTTCTTCCATACATTCCAACTACAAAATGTAAGTTTGTAATAGCAAAATAATTATTTTTTAACTTCAAATTTGTAACTTTCGGATTTATTCCTATATATGTGCTATGAGACCATGCTTTTTGCCAAATTTCATGATTCTAGGTCAACGGGAAGTACCCTATAGGTTTTGATTCCCCTGTGATATCGCAAAATATGCGACATAAACGTTCATATCTTTTGATTGCGTTGACTTACAACTTTTATTTTTTTACAGCCAAAAGAAACCGTAGACCCAAGTATTTAGTATAAATTTCAATTTGATACCTTTACGCGTTCTTGAGAAAAAGGGTCTTGACAGACGGACAGATGGACAGAGAGACGGACAGACAGACGGACAACGAAATGATCCTATAAGGGTTCCGTTTTTTTCTTTTGAGGTACGGAACCCTAAAAAGACTTTTAAAAATATACTAGCTGAACAAAAATTTATGTATCAAATCTCACTCTACATTTATTTAGACCTTCAATGATATATTACTGATGCACTATTTTTTATACCGTCAACGCAAAAAGAGGGGTGTTATAAGTTTAAGGTGTGTATCTGTCTGTGGCATCGTAGCTCCAAACGACTGAACAGATATATTATTTAAAGGTGCCTTGACCAATCTTTATGTTCTTAGCTATTCAAGAAAATCTGACTATCAGCTCTTTTATCAAGTTTTTTAATATTTAATTTATACTTGTCGTTGAGGAGATCCGTAGACAAATGAAAGTCACCGACATAGCCTACCAGATCAGCAAGTTGAAGTGGCAGTGGGCAGGGCACATATCACGCAGAACAGATACCGATGGGGTTGAAAAGTTCTAGAATGGAGACCACGGACCGGTAAGCGCAGCGTAGGAAGTCCACCCACAAGATGAACAGACGACCTAAAAGAGACAGCAGGGAAACGCTGGATGCAGGCTGCTTCCAACCGGCCCTGTTAGAGATCGATAGGGGAGGCCTATGTCCAGCAGTGAACGTCCTATGGCTGAAATGATGATGATACTTGTTTTTGACTCATATAGTCAAAAACATGTATAAATTGAATATATATTATGTATATAGGTTATATAAATATATGTACGTTTCACGTTCCTTATAATTTTCCTGCATCTCAGCATCAGAAGGAAGTTCGAATAGAGCCCGACAGAGACCGGAAATCAAATGACGCGATCCTCGTCCACACCGGAAGTCTACAGATGATGTCGTTTTCAGACTTCCTGTCTGCTACGGCGTAGTGAATACGAAATACGGGATGTTAAATCTTGTAGGAGACAGCGTGATAATATAATATTTAATGATAAATTATGCAATGTTAGGATAAAACTTGATATACATTTTCAAATCGCTTTGAGTCTGTTGTTACCTCAGATCAGACAAACAAAGATATATGCCTCCATCATCATCATCATTTCAGCCATAGGGCATCCACTTTTGGACATAGACCTCCCCCATCGATCTCCAAAAGGGCCGGTTGGAAGCGGGCTACATCCAGCATTTCCCTGCGGTCTCTTATAGGTCGTCTGTCCATCTTGTGGGTGGACGTCTTACGCTGTGCTGACCGGTCCGTGGTCTCCATTCCAGAAACTTTCAGTCTCATCAGCCATCTGTTCTGCGTACTATGTCCCTGCCCACTGCCACTTCAACTTGCTAATCCGGTGGACTATGTCGGTAACTTTCGTTCGTCTACGAATCTCCTCATTTCTGATTCGATCTCGTATAGAAACACCGAGCATAGCCCTCTCCATAGCTAATTTTGGGTGGGGGGGAGGCCATTACTCGCCACGCTTGGCAGGCGGGTTGGCGACCGCAGTTACAAGTTTTTATACTCAGAAGACGCTGCTGCCCATCTTCTGGTTAATGTCCCTTAGCCGACTTCTACGGCACCCACGGGAAGACAAGGAGGGGTCTATTCTTAGGCCGGTACCTTCAGACAACCTACTCTAATGTGGACACTTGAAACTTTTGCATTATAATTAGTGTTATATGATATGATGTGATACCTGTAATTATTTTATGTAACATCCATTTTAGTTTGAACACGATGCGACAAATAATAAACACAGTTTTCGTAAACAAAACCGACTTTATTTATTAAGCATCAATTTGAATTTATTGCGGCAATTCAACGCACACCCGCAAATAATATCCGTACCGGGACATCTACAAATGCAGTTTAAATAGTAATATATTGCAATATATTCTTATAGATACATTTTAAACCTGATTTTCAATAAGTAGTTTACATTAATTACTGCTTTTTAGGGTTCCGTAGTACAAGGTACAAGGTACAATACCTAAAAGTTCGTTCTATCCGTCCGTCGTAATCTTTTAGAACCATCTTACTTCTACAGTTAGAGTCTTTGCACAAACCCAATTTTTGGTAAAGATCTCAAGTTTAAAAGTGTCCAAAAAATTTATAATATTTTTTTTCTCATTTTGCCCCCTTTTGTAGCATATTGTGGAAATTTGTAATATCGTGCAAAGGATATTCTTGGAAAAAAGTGATGCATGGACCCATAACTTCATTTCAAATGTAGGTCATTTGAAATGAAGTTAAGGTTCCATGCATCACTTTTTTTTCAAAAGTATGGTTTGTGAAATATGGGTCCGACAAAGTCCAATAACTTGGTCTTTCTGCATTTTTTTTTATATTAGACATAGAAACTTGCCATGTTAATAGGTCATGTTAAAAACTTCTATTCAAAAATGATTTAGTTTTTTTTTATACCAACTTTTTGAGTTATAGCAATAGAACTAATAAATTCAAGATGTTTCAGCTCAAAGGTTGTCATTGACTTTTTCTTAAAACGATCCACGCAAAACATATTTCCCAAACACATGGGCAGTAAGTATGTAGGTACTAAGTATTATGTTAATTTTGGTTAAGACCACCAAGCTTTGTTCGTTCGAATTTTTCTATAACCACCAATTCGGTATGCTAAAAAAAATTTACCTATGCCAATTCCAAAACCATTTCGAGATTTTATCTTACCAACCCTTATTTTTCTACTCCGACCTTTTTAAACGATAAGATGCCATTTATATTAACATAAAACTAAGAAATCATTCGACTTTCATTGTCCTCTAAATGACGTCACATTGTAGCATTTTATTTTTTGTGCCTTTTAAGAATAAAAATATTATACATTTGACATACTGTTCGTGACACAGAATAGAATATTTTTTCATTTCTGTGGTTTGACTGTCTGGTTTTTTTCAGGGCTGCCAATATGGGGTGCTTTTTTAGGCTTCTCAACGCAACGAAATTTTGTGCTATATGGTGTCGTCACATAATTTCAATTTTCAAAAAAATATTGTAAAATAACTACTCAATAGAAAACAAAAATATTGAAATTAGTTTCTTAAAATAGCCTTATCTAAGAAATTAAAATATAAAAAAAATACAAAAAAAAACTTTACATACCGAATTGACCACAATTATAATGTTAAGGCTACGGAACCCTAACACACACGTGTCTTGACACACTCTTGTCTAATATCATTGACAGTTACTTGTATTGCATATGTCGTTAGTTAAACACTAATGTAAGGCCGTTAATTGAAAACGTTTTTAAGCAATTATTAACTTTAGTAATGTTTTTAAGTAACGCTGAACTTGACTAAGCTGTGTTTTGTTTTTTAAAGTACACGGTATCTGTTCGATTTAAAGTTTTACAAACCCTTCTTAAGTTAAAGGTTCTTTGGCGTACTATAAAACCTTAAAATATATTTCATACTGTAACAGCAAACTTTTCATGCTTGAGACCATTTTATGAGCGAGCAATAATTTATCTTGCTAGATAATATAACGTACCTACTAACTTCTTAGAATTCATGGTTTCGAAGTCTTTATATCTAGGTAACTTCTTTTTTTTATACTATTCTTTATTCATGTTTTTTTTCTTTTTTATTAATTTGACTTTTTGTTTTTCTTATTGACATTAATTTTATTTTTTAATTGTATTTTTTTTTCTTTATTTAATACTTGCGGTCCAGCCCGGCTTCGCACGAGTATTATTGGTGTTTTAGTAAGAATCCCTAATAAAAAAAAAAAATATATATAACCTATGTCACCCGGGGATAGTGTAGCTTCCCAACAGTGAAAGTTGGCGTTTGTTTGTTTGTTTGCATTGAATAGGCTCCAAAACAACTAAACCGATTTGAAAAAAAAAATTACTGCTGGGAAGTTACACTATCCCCGGGTGACATAGGCTATAACCTATATCCGTGCGAAACTGGGGCGGACCGCTAGTAAAGTATAAAACTTATGACTAAGTTCAGGTCAAATAGCTCATAGGACTCAAACGGCTCAAAGGACTCAAGAGACTCCAAGCACTCATAAGACTCGTGTGTCATAAGACTAATTATTAGTCTTAAGTCTTGCGAAAAGACTCAAGTCTTGAAATTAAGACGTCTTTTACAACACTAGTTGGCGGTAAAGCGCAAGTGCACTAAATATCGGTAAGATGTTTAATGCAATAAGTGCTGATAATATGTGCGGATTAGCTAAACAACTTTGTCTAGTTTTCGTGCGTGTCATTTCTCGTCAGCTAGAAATTGACAGTACAGTTTATAATTTTATGATTAGCCAAAATTTTGTAAATAAAGAAGCAGCGTCATTTTATATGGCTCAGATAGATATCGAATATCTTCCACCAGATTACAAACTCTTTCAGATCACGAACGTCGCATTTTTCAACACCTTAAATGCCTTCACGTTTACCAATGCATATTTTACTTACCTACTACGTAGAAAGGGTCGAAACAAGAATTTTCAGAAATCCAAGATGGGAGCCTTTAATACCCCTATTTCCAAGGCTATGCAATGAAAGAAAGGTCGCGTCAATTGTCATGGGTTGCGTTTGACCCCAGTCGATCTGGCCGGAGTCTTTTGGCTTGTGGTATTGAGCTTTTATGTCGGTTTTGCTTTTTAAGCTGTAAGTGGCAAACAAGCTAACGATCCACGTGATGGTAAACAATTCACCGTATATAGATACCTGTAGTCAGGTATACCTGTAACACCAGAAACATTCCAAATAAATCACCGATCTTTAAAGACTCCATTGACAGCCCCCTTGGAAAACTTACAGTTTAAAATTACTCGGGCGCAGGAAGGAGCTCATCCGCATAAGTTTCAGGTGTGAGGCAAAAAAAGATCGCATAAAACGCACAGTTTGGGCTTTTCAAAGATTTATTATATGTATCGCCTTTTGTAATTGTATGTTTAACTAAAGTACGGGTTTTAAACGTTTATCGGGACTTATCACGTATTATTTAATTTAGGTAAAAAACTTACCTAAAACTAACTAAAACTTTTTACCTAAATTAAATAATACGTGATAAGTCCCGATAAACGTTTAAAACATGTGTTCAAATCGCGAAAATTTTAAAAATTACTAAAGTACGGGTATAATTTTATTAGAAGAATGAATTTAAACTAGGTTCATTCAACACTGTTTTAAACTATCACGGTTGTTCACTAAATTTAGTGAACAACTTAAGTTATATGATTATTTACAGGATATTTACCGTGGTCATTCTTCAACCTTACCACGGTAAATATCCTGTAAATAATCATATAACTTTAGGTTCGTTCATCTTGACCTTGGTATAACTAAATCCTTTGATCATATAGTTTGTATTTGCCTTAAGCTCTTTAGTACAAAAAAAGTAAGTATTGAACATACTAACATGTTCTTACTAGTTCTATAAACGCACACTTCAATATTGAGCGGCACACAACTGCAAACGAGATGACCATGGATGACCAGGGGGGAGAGGGGTGGAGGGGTAAGTGCTGAAAGGAAGACTGTCGGTGTAACACTTCCAATATTTTTTTCTGGGACTACATCTTTAATTTAACTATAAATCAATTAAAACATAAAACAATATAATCTTTTTAGTTATCTGACTGAGGCTATTAGAAGCCGGTAAACAGATTAATCTAGTCAATCCTTGCCCAAATCTCCAGTTTCTTAGAGATTGTGGAACGGACCGCCCTGTAGGATGGGATCTTAAGTACTACAGATGGTACCCACTCAGCTTCAAAAAGCTACATCACACTACCCATGCGCATACAAATGGGTAAATTCAAAAGTAACCCTGACTCTTCTTCTTCCATCAGTTTGGTCACCTTGTAACAGCTGACGTGATCTTGGTAGAATTTGCATGTAGAAGACATCATGAGAATGCATATGGGGTTTACCCTGGAAAATGCGGGAAAACAGGAAAATCGGACATCAAAAGACAAAGCGCTATAATTCATTAATTCATAAATTAAAGCAATCGTATGTCAAACCAACGGGTTTATGTTAGCAGATAGTGTGAAATATTGTTTATGTAAACAGTATTATTGTCAGAGTGATGACAAATAGCATAATTACGAGCGCTATCAGCTTCAGTATATTGTGGCGTAATAATTTATTTGATATATAATAATAATTATTATAGATAATATTTGAGTTTGATATTTTTGCTCATTCTTACTGGAAAAAATTATATCAATAAGTCCAGCACCACTCTTATATACTACGATCATGTTGCTCCAAAACATATTACGGGAGAAGCAGAAAAGATGACGGAATAAAAAAAAAAACTTATTTTTCCAGTTTTTATCAACCGAGTATCCGTTAAGATTTTATTTCAAAAAAATATCAGAAGCCTACTTTAAAAGATTTTGGTGGTGATTGTGTCAGTACTTAGACTTGAATATAATATTAATTTTTATTTTATATAAAACGCGGTAAAAATATGTATCCTGTGTACAATTTATCCTACTAATATTATAAACGCGAAAGTTTGTATGTATGGATGTATAGATGTTTGGATGTTTGTTCCTCTTTCACGCTGCAACGGAACAACTGATCGACCTGATTTTTTGTATGGGTATAGTTCAAGAGCCAGAGAGTGACATAGGCTTCATCATCATCATCACCATTTTTCATCACTACGCGGGTGAAACCGCGGGGCGCAGTTAGTACGTTTCTAACTTTAAAAAGTGATCAAAATTTAATTCAAACTTCTTTCCCCTATAAGGATGAGTTTCTAAAATAAACCGGCATAATGCGAGTCGGGCTCTCGCTTCTATACCAGCACGTAAATTGTTAATGACTAAAGTACAAAAAAGTAGTTTAAAAAGACATCATCACGCCCAGACGGTCACCCATCCAATTACCGACCGCGCGACGTCAGTCGCAGTCAGTATATTTTGCACCACTTTTTGTATTTTGTTGTGGTACGGATTACAGGACGCGAGCCTTACGTCACTTGGCCAGTTTATTATCATTTCATTTTATTGTTATTGAAAATGTTATAAAGTATCATAAATGCAATTTTTTTTAAAGGAGATTAACTTGTCAAAAGCCGTTATGAGGAATGATATGAATAAATACTCAGTTTGCAGATTTAATTTATCAGAAAACGCTGGAATGGTAGAACGTTACTTGAACAACACTCATAACTACATTGGGTACAAGTTGAAAACGAAACAATTCCGTTCTAAATCCACGTCCGCCGAGAGGGTATAAATCTTCGTTAGAACAGTACAATACCGAGTCGGACGGAGTCCATGCAACAGTTATCTCGTTTGGACTCATACCTACCGTTCCCTAGCACTACTGCAAAAACTAATCAGAACAGTTCTGAAAATCTACATCTAAAACCAGCCAAGTGCGAGTTGGGTTCGCGTTCTAAAGATTTCGTACCATGATAACTTGTTAGCTACTAAAGTACATTTTTTTTGCAATAACACAATTACATCCCATCAACGCCCAGGCGGTCACCCATCCAAGTACCGACCGCGCTCGACGCTGCTTCACTTCGGTGATCGTACGAAAACCGGTGGTGAACAGAAATTTGACACCGACTCGCACTTGGCTATTATTTATTATTTGTTGTAATACTGAGTGTGTACTATAATCACGCCAAGTTTGACGTTTATGCGTATTACAGTTTTTACATTAGAGTTAATACAAAAATACATTAAAAAATACCTTTGTTCTATGACCGTTCGTTTTTATTTTTTGACTTTTTTACTATTTCTAATAATACGGCGGTAAATCCGCCGTAACATTACATATTCTGTGAAATTTTCAACTGTCTATATATTACGATGCGAAAGATACAGCCGTTTAAAGGTAGGACAGACGGACGGACGGAGGGACAGACAGACAGACAGATATCGTAGGTTTAGTAATAGTCCCGTTGATACCCTTTGGTTATGGAACCCTAAAAACAAATTTACGGCAGTATAATGAGCGACCTTATCACCTAAAGCAATATCTTCCAGGCATACATTTTGTTGAGTGTCAATTACCGTTTTTTATGGAACAGCAGATATTTTTTCGCGTTTCCGGGGTTGGTATCATAAAAAAATAAATAGATAAATTATTTATTCTAGCAAACGTGGTTAGTATCATTTCTTTATAATAATGAGTACAATGACCTCCTCTCGGCTTGGTACAGGGATTATGCGTAACCCTGTATAGGTTCAAAGATCATGGATAGGTTGTACAACAAAGTAGCTTATCTTACGATCGCAAATCAAAGCCCCAGAGCAACTATCCTGCTGCGTAAATTGCAAACATAACAGGAACCAGTCGGGGATTGCATCAAAACACGAAGTGCATTAGCATCGGAACTTCGGGAATAATCCCAAAATTGGCTCCCTCGGTCGATTCCCCGAGCAAATATAAAATAATCTCCTCCAAAATATGAGTTTACTTCCCTGTCTGGGCGTAGTTAGGGAAGGGTGAGGAGGTGCTTTTCCCCCGCTCCACATTTGCCCATGTATAAAACTATATTTCTAAATTACCTTTATTTAAAAATCATCTAAGACGCAGCATAGGTAGGCCTCCCACTAGATGGACCGACGACATTGTGAGAGTCGCGGGCATTCAGTGGATGCAAAAGGCAGGATGTCGTTCAGTGTGGAGGTTAAAGGGGGAGGCCTATGTTCAGCAGTGGACGTCTTCCGGCTGATGATGATGATGATGATGATGATGAAAAATCATATTGTTGCTTTGGACCAATTGATGGAATAAAAAATCAAACCAGTCAACAATTATACGCCAAATACGTAAGAACTTATAAAATTGTACAGTGACCATATTTTACACGAACCTAATTATTTATTTTCTGGTAACTTTGTCCAATAAGTGAAAGCATCAGTTCTTCAACAAATTAATGAGCAGTACTACTTTTGTTGTACGCGTACAGTTTATAACGGACGTACGAAACGTGATAATAAAATAAAATAAATAAATATTCGGGACATTTTTACACACACGGTCATCTGACCCCAAACTAAGCAAAGTTTGTGATACGGCTGCCAGAGACTGATATACATACAATATATTTTTAAATACATACTTAATCAGATATTAACACCCAGATATAGATATAATGAATCTGTGTCGCCCCCAAACATAATTTCAATTGAAGATTAGAGTAAGTACCACGCCCCGCTCTCTCTGAAGATAATCCTGAGTACGTCCACGTTACCCTGAATTGCAATCTACTACGGCTCACTCTCGAGCGATAAATTTCACAAATGCTGTATTCACGAGATCCCCCTTACTATCTGGGGGGGAATGTGGGTTTTGAAATTTTAATTCGGTCGACGCCACGCTTTTGCAGCCAAAGATACGCTACTGAATTCGGATTTGTAAATGCTATAGTGATATTCTAATTTTGTAATTTAGTTGGTTTCTGTGTAGATTAAAGTACCCTGCTATTGAAACCTAAAGACCATCAACCATAGAGTATAAATCATAGAGTGACCATCAACACCTTAGACCGTGTATAAAAATGTCGATTGCTAAGGTACGTATCTTACATTAGCATTAGTGAAGTAAAATTTGAAAATATATACATACGTCACAGGCAAAATTAAAGTCTCTTATTTTTCACCTTTACACGTAGATTAATTTTTCAAATTTAAATCATTCCTTTATTTGTATATATCCTTTATTTATATCTATCCTCGAGAATATAACCTACTCAAAAAAAATTTAAGCTTTTGTTTAGGATATATTTATTTATGAGTAGATTTAGTTCACTTGAAATTTTATATAATTATATTTTTTTACTAAGTCACCTCACAGTCAGTGAAGATATAGCGAAATATACACAGACAAAAAAAACTACATTCCATATACTTTCCGCATCTGTCTGTCTGTATTTTCGCTAACTCCTGCTAAACCATCGCAACGAATTTTGATGCGGTTGTCACCATCAGTTAAATACATTTTCTTGAAAGGTACAAATAATAAAACTTCTTTTATATATTCTTATAACCCTGCGAAACCTGGGCGGGTCGCAAGTAAACAAAACAATTCAAAATGTGAAATGAGCTACCTTCCGCGGCGTTACCGAGAAACTAAATCATGAGGTTCTTCAAAATGTGAGTTAATAGATTATTTAAGGGTCAGCAACGTAGTTGTGATGCTTCTGGTGTTACAAGTATCTAAAGGCCACAGAGACTGCCTACCATCAGCCATCCCGTCTGCTTGTTTGCCACCTACGACATTGAGAATAGATAAAAAATACGCGTCGACTAGAAAACCTGCTCCTTTTTTTCGTCGGTTAAAAACAGACAAACTTGAAACTTTTTTGAGGGTAGTGAAATAGTAGATTGTTGCATCGAGCGCAAAGTGGACGAGTGTTATGTTGGTACCCGAGCGCATGCGAGGGCACTAAATTAACACGAGTGCATTAATAACTCACTTTAGCATGGTGCGTAATCTACTTTTCTTTCAACTACCAATCTACCTACCGTGATAAAATATACCTACTCAAAATAAAAACTCAACTTATGAAAACAAAGTTTAATCCATCTTCTCTTCAAACATTTAAAACTTACAAATATTTTCACCAAGTTGGTTTTATTCCGGTGATTTTTATTTTGAGCCAGTATCTTTTTGATCTAATGCATACATTTTATATTAAACTTAATGGGAGACATTAAACCTCTGCGGTCAATTTATGTAGTAATTCATATAAATTAATATCTTAACAAAAAATAAAACAGTGCATTAATGAAAAACTGCGCAACAATGAGATTTCATATAACATTTCTGCATTGTTTTGGTTCTAAGCAAAAAATACGTCCTTTGGATCGGTTTTGTAGTGATTAATGATAACATTACTACGTAGTCGAAAGAAAAATAATAAGAAAATGAGTGCTAAGTTAACCTCACTGTAAATTAAACTCAAATTCTAGATATTTAATTGCCTTAAAAATACATAACCGTGTTAAAGCACAGCTGGATGCGACATCAAGAGTAATTTGTCACTTCAGCCCCACTTCTGATATTAATTAAATGGGAACGTAACGTTAATTAACCCGTGCTTTGTTGATTAACTCATTATCCCGGTTGTTAGTTTATATTACGATTACAATTGAACTGTTTGTTGGGAATGACTTACATTTCACGCAGTTTTCGCGTTTGATGTTGATTGTTTTGTTCGACTGTATACAATTTAAAAAAAATGAACCCGTTTTCTTCTTCATCTTTTCTGGACTAGGACTACATCATAGGACGTCCACTGCTGGACATAGGCCTCCCCCATGGATGTGAAAAAGGGCCGGTTAGAAGCGACCTGCATCCAGCGCTTTCTTGAGATCTCTTTTAGGTTGTCTGTACATCTTGTGGGTGGACGTCCTACGCTGCTTTTACCGGTCCGTGGTCTCCATTCGAGAACCTTTCGGCCTCGTCTGTACTGCGTGCTAAGAGCCCTGCCCACTGCCACTTCAACTTACTAATACGGTGGGCTATGTCGATAGCTTTCGTTCGTCTACGGAAAACCCCAATTAAAAAGTTGAATTCAAATTATAATAATTTATTTCACAAAACATGGGGTGTAACAATTTCAATTCTCACAATCATAACATTGATTTGAATTGTTGATGTTTGTTGTTTCAATGCTGTTGGTTATTTTTAATTGTTAATTAAAATTTTACGTGTATCATTAAAGCCATTCATGTTATAAATAACTGGCCAAGAGCGTGTCAAGACACGCATATGGTAGGGTTCCGTAGCCAAAGCCATGTAAATGTGGTCATATGCACAGTTCAGAAATTGGTGGTCAAAAATAATGGTGGTTATGTATTAGTTGAACGAAATAAGCTCGGTGGACTTAGCCGAAATTCAAAGATGTATTATCCTGACATAACATACTCTTAGCGGTAGCACCACACTGGCCCAGTGACGTTATGCCATAATGTTCTTGAACTTTTGAGGTTCTTGGACATACCGGTTTCCTCATGATGTTTTCCTTCACCGTTGTTGAGCGATGGCATGGAAACTGCATATAATTTATTTAAGTACTAAATAAATCATTGGTCAAGGCCGACGATTGAACTAGGTGCCGTTTAATTTATCATAACATTTATAAGGAAGGATAAAAGAAACTGATTTGTGAAAAATTACTTTCTGCTCCAAGAGTTTTTTTTTGTTTTTTTTTTAAATAATGCCATAGGTGGCAAACAAGCAGACAGGCTGCCTGATGGTAAGCAGTCGCCGTCGCCTATCGATACTTGTAACACCAGACCCATCACAAATACATTGCCGACCCTTTAGGACTCGATTAACGCCTTTTGAAGAACCCCATGTTGCTGTTTCTCTGAAACACCGTGGAAGTGTATATCTTGACTTTACACAGATAAGCACAGTCAAATGTCAGTTCAGACAAACTTGTTCAGTCTCAAACAAACTTCTTAAACAAGATAAGCTATTGCTTTTAAGTCTCAAAACGCAGAAGCAAACTATAGGAGTATCATCAAAAATGTAACAGCACAGCGCTCAGACTTTGCCTCTGGAAGTTTGAAAGTTGGTTTTCCAGTTAATTCACGGTCGAATCATGAAAACATGTACAATATTGCAAACTATCTCCAAAATATGCGCAAAGTTTTTAGTTTGTCTATTCTTTTTAATCCCCGACGCAAACAGAGGGTTATACGTTTAAATTGTGTATATTTGTATCTGTGGCATCCTAGCTTCCAAACGGCTGAACCAATTGTTTTTTTTGAAAGGTGATTTGATCTAGAGTTTTCTTAGGTATAACTTAAGAAAACCTGTTCATTTGTTTGAAGATGGGCAGCTATTTTATCAGAGGTTTTAGAAAAATAACAATGTAACTTACTTGTTATTAAATAGATTATAATATAGCGGGTAGCCAAACTTTAATTTGTAAAAAATATTACACCTACCTGTAGGTATGTAAAATTAGAAGATGAATCCAGATTAGATTATAAAAATTCCCCCAATTCCCGTGTAATTGTACATTATTTTAAAACTCTTCTAACTTTAATTCTACCTCCACAAGCCAAATAAAAAGACCGTCAACGACTATTTCGCGGTTGGATGACGCGTCTAGCACAGGCTACTACAGGGTGATTGATACGCACACTCTTTTACCTATCCAATACGAACGAACAACATAAAAACAACCTTAAATACATGGACGTAAGCTGCAATACGATGACACTGATTGGCCAAACAATGACCAGACCAAAGTCAAGCAATTTTATTGAATAACAAAGCTGTCGAATGACTTTTCCCCATTTTCCATCAACTTTTGAATTTGGAATGCGGTTACTGGCTGTCAAAAGTCGAAATCGTTTGTTTATATTAGACTACATTAAAAAACTTATAGTTGTACTTGTGTGAAAAAGTATTTTTACCTCGTCATATCTATAAGGAATATTTTCAACTTGTTGCTTGCTTTTATAATATTTACAGAAATTCCCAAACGGGGAAAGATTACAGACTTGACTGACAGGCCCTTTATTATGTGGGCGGAACCAAAATAAAACGAAAAAATAAGCGTAGAACCAAACTTTTTGCTCTTGTTGGTGAAGTATTTTGTTAATTCTTCATGTGGAGATAATAAAATGTCTAAATGTCTTGCTTTACTTGATTTTGACTACGACTTGATTCCCAATTGACTATTTTAAAAATATTATATTTGACACATACTTACTCAGATAACAAATTATAAAACAGTGTTTTAAACTATCACGGTTGTTCACTAAAGTTATACCGTTACCGTACCGTGACCGTTAGTTAGTCTTCCCGTGAACATGGTGCATGTAACTGCGCCGAAATATCGGGAGCTCATTCCACGACCTTACCACGGTAAATATCCCGTAAATAATCATATAACTTTAAAAAATTATCGAAGAAAAAAATAGGTCTGATATTTTTATAACCAATTTGGTATGGCTTTACTTCATTAGAGATCGCTATATAAAAACTTCAGTAAAAAAACTTCTTGAAACACAATTTATTGATACAAAAAAAATAAAAAATTTGGGAAGGACGTGCCCTTATTTGGAGGAAATTATTTCGAATAGGTACATTTAAAAAGCTTCTTTAAGTCATCTATACTAATATTATAAAGAGGAAAGATTTAATTGTTTGTTTGTTTGCATTGGCTCCAAAACTACTGAACCGATTTGAAAAATTGTTCACTGTTGGGAAGCTACACTATCCCCGGGTGACATAGATTATAATCTATACCTGTGCGAAGCTGGGGCGAACCACTAGTAGTTAATATTATGTAACTAGGTAAATTGTTTTTACCGTCAAAATGTGAATATAATTACATTCGTTTGGAAAGGACGTACTGTTATAAAGGTGTCTCGGGCTATAAGAAAGATCTGTCAGACACATGCATATTGCCCTTTGTCAAATGGCAACGTAGAAAGACAGTATAAATTTGGCCCAAGGAAAATGTATGCTTTTTATAAAGGCTTGTTGTTTTGTTCTTTTTATAAGATTACGTAAGATTGGTTACTCTGACTATAGTTTCAACCGCATTCGGCGCTTTCGTATTAAATTATTGTTATAATAGCTGATTGAATCAGGCGTTAATTTACGGATGTTCTTCTTCAAATCAGCTTCTTTGAAAAATCTGAAGTATTTAATTTATATTACACGGGAATTAAGACCGCCTAATGCGGTAAAACTATAGTCGCAGTAACTGGCCTAATCTTGCGTGAGTAATTCCCGTGTAATATAAATAAAATTTGTGAAAACCACGTCAATTTCTTTAATAATCTGAAGTATATTTCCGCTGTAACGTCGTATCAAGTAGAATAAAGAATTAATGATCAATTATTTATGTTTTCCTCTACGATGCTTGTATAACCTAACCTGAATCAAAAATTAATTAAATCAGAAACAAAAATTCGTTACATCTGAAAGTAATTTGTTATTAATAAATCTGTAATGATAACTATTACACAATATTTATATTACATTAACTGAAATTGAACTAAGGTTATTTATGTAAAAAATAAATAAATGTAAAACAACAGTGGCGCCAACCTTAGGTGCGAACTTATTTTGCGTTTACTCTGCTAATAATCTATACTTTCTTTGGTTATAATGTCGAGGAATATTCTAAGAAATATGTATATTCTAATTTCAAAACTGTTTAATTCGCACTCATTAAAACCTTATCGGAAAAAATACCTACTTTACTAGCACTTATTGACGAACAAAACGCAAGTTTTCGAATAGATGGAATTAAAAGGTATATTTTAACACGTAAATAGTTGAAATTGGCAATTTCTACGCATTGATTATGTAGTACTACTATGTCAATTGTGTAAATATTAAAAAGCTAACAAAAGATTATAAATAAATAAATAATAAATATTCGGGACATTTTTGCACACACGGTCTTCTGACCCATCATTTGATAAACACAAATGCTCATCACATAAATATTTGTCCTAGGTGGGAATCGAACCCACGCCCCCAAGCGCAGAAGGCAGGTTCACTACCAACTGGACCAACGGGCTATAAAGCAGGTATAAATATACTATGAAAAGTTAAATGTATGTATCAATAATAAATATACCCAACGTCTCAGAACTTTTAATTAAATTAAAGACTGCACATAACGATTTCTAAAACACCCAACCGCGACGTCATTCTGACATATTAATCAAACTACGAAAACTCATTTAACTCGATTCATTCAAAAGTCATGAACTCATATCATGCGTCAATAATTCAATCGGAACGCGACACGATTCTTTATTAATTCAACATAGCCTCACATTCTCTCGGGCTCAGAAAGTTTTTCAATTAAGACCCTTGGGTCGATAGCATTAAAATTCCAAATTCCGACATAATTTCCCAAAGGTAGGGTGATGAGTGTTGCGCGAATTCCTTTCTCGAACTCGATTAGAGTTCACGTTAATTATTTGATAGTGTTGGGGTTAAGTTTGATTGACGTGAAGGTCAGTAGGAGTTTGGTGGACTGCTTAGGTTTTAGTTGGCTGAATTTATTTTATAGCTTGACTTCAGATGTTTTATTTAAAATAATAGATAGGCTTATGCTTGGCCGCTTAGATGTTCTTAAGTACAGCTTAACACTATGCGTTACTTGAGATATACTCAATTAAAGCGAGGCCTGTGTTCCAACATGGTTAAACAAAAGTGCAAAGTTTAGGTTATTTTTAAATATGTTAGAAGTAAACTATGACAAAACGGCTTAAACTCGCGTGTTCAACTCCGGATAAGGAGCCTTTCATAATTATTTTTCGTGTATAATCGGCTTCTTACTTTTACATTGAACTGTTACTATTGATTAGGTAAATTTATGTAAATAACTACATTTTATTGCAAGCACTGTCCGTCTTGAAGGCAAAATCATAATACTCCCCAAAAAACAAGCGGTAAATTAGATGGATAGGAAGAACTGTCTGAGCCAAAAAATACTAAATTAAAAATAAAAATTTAAACCGTCAACTGTCACTGTCATAAAAATTACACTTGCATACGTTGTACTCAAATTAGTAGACGAATTGTGAGTTAACAAATTGTAATAATCCAGCGGAACGGTACGCGACTTCGTTAACAAAATGTGCATATTTCGTGCCAAAACTTTTCGCTGAGTTAACGTCACAAACGGATGGGAAAGGGCGACGATAACCGCATTATTACGGAATTAATTTGTACCTGTAGTAGATGCAATAAAAATTATTAGCATTCGTAGAAATAAAATTATGTTTTTGGATAAGTGGCGTCATCCTAACTAGGCCTAGTTTGAATGAAACTTTAGGAAAAAAATGCTGCTTTACAAAATGGGTTCCTTTCACAGTTTTTTTTTTCTTGTAGTCTATTTCTGTGGTTGCTGCTATTGACATATGTGTGCTTTGATTTATCTATCTATACTAATAATTAAAAAAGGAAGGATTTGATTGTTTGTTTGTTTGTTTGCATTGCATAGACTCCGAAACTGATGAACCGATTTGAAAAATTCTTTCACTGTTGGGAAGCTACACTATCCCCGGGTGACATAGGCTATATATCTATATCTGTGCAAAGCCGGGGCGGGCCGCTAGTTGCTTTGTAAAGTCACCTTGATAGATTTAATCTAATTAACTTAATTTTTCACGCTTAAAATAATACAGGGCTAGATGGAATTTTACGAACAACTTTTACTTGTTATAATATGGCTGGTCAGCCATGAAATCACGAAAAAGATTACTATCCCATAGAAAATGCCATTTTATAGACTTAACGAGATGTATAGAACAGCTGATATGGTTTTCGCAATAGACTATCGGACTGATTTTCTTATTATGTAATAAAAAAGTTGATCATAAACCAAAACTACTGTTTGGTGGAGCCAAACACCAAAAACAAAATTGAAATGTGTTTAAAATTAAGGAATATAGTTATAAGCATTTTAATATCTTGCTAGACTAAGAGTGGATTCGACCAAACTTAAATTTATACACGTGTACTATACCAAGGATTTTTTTATCGTGGGTAAATCTGCGTTTGACCTACAACTCGCCGGTTGGTAAGCGACGATATGGTCGAAGATGAAACAGACTAAGAAAATAGCTATTCACTTTGGCCTTGAAAAGGGTCCAGATTATATTTCTTAGGAAACAAGGAAGGTGACAGGTTGTTCCAATCCTTGGCCGTACGGATTAGAAACATAAAATCAAAACGTTTGTTACGTATCCAAGAAAATACACAATGTATTGGGCCGTGGGCCGATTTCCTACTTGTCCTGTAGTAGAAAGGGGATGGCAGGATAAGGTCATGTAGCTCCGATGCACATTCTCCGAAATGAATCCTGTAGAAAATTGACATTGATTGATTTGCTACTTTACGGCGATGTTCTAGACTGAGGAGTTTCTTAGCCACTAACTTCTCATCACCTATAAGTTGAGTAGTACGCTGGTCTACCAATTCAAGAGCTTCGAGCTGGTGCTGGCTGAACCGTCCCAAAGATGACAGCAGTATTCCACACACGATCGGACTTGAGCTTGATATAGAGTAAGCAACTGCCCCGGTGTGAAATACCGCCTAACCTTACTCAGGACGCGCAGTTTAGTGCCTGTTAATTTAGCCTTTGACTCTAGGTAGGTGCCGTAGTTGAAAGTCGGTGTAAGGGACAACCCCAGGGGTTCCAGATGATCTGCCAAAGGTACAGGAACATTCCGAAACAGTGGATATAGCGGAGATAGAAAAAAGACAAACTTGGTAAATCTAGATAAATCATAAATCTATTCCACGATATATTGCGAACGTTTGTGCGAAAGCGTCGTAATCAATGGTTACTATCTATTTAATACTGTCATTTTGTTCCACTGTTTAACCTTACACGACCAAATACCTAGGTATGTTAACCCAAAGACAAGATCAAATTGATACCGATTGCCGTGCGGTCTACCACCACGAATACAGACTGTAAGCTCACCGCAAAGCTTTAGGTAGTCTAGATATTCTAGGTATTTTAGTTTAGGGATGTCATTAATGTGTGAGATTTAGTTACAAGTACACCAACTGGCTAAAATAGGCAAGTAATAAAAAAACCGGACAAGTACGAGTAGGACTCGTGCTCTGAGGGTTCCGTTGGACGGAACCCTCAGAGCGCGAGACCAAAAAAAAAACTAACTGAAGTTGAAATATTGAAAGACAAGTTTGTAGTTGACAATAAGGTTTTTCCATACATTCCAACAACAAAATGTAAGTTTGTAATAGCAAAATAATTATTTTTAAATGATATAACTTCAAATTTATAACTTTCGGATTTATTCATAAATAATATGTGCTATAAGACTTGCCTCTTGCCAAATTTCATGATTTTAGGTCAACGGGAAGTACCCTATAGGTTTTGATTTCACTGTGAAATCGCAAAATATGCGACATAAACGTTCATATCTTTTGATTGCAATGACTTACAACTTTTATTTTTTTACAACCTAAAGAAACCGTAGACCCAAGTATTTAATATAAGTTTCAACTTGATACCTTTACGCGACGGACAGACAGACGGACAGACAGACGGACAACGAAGTGATCCTATAAGGGTTCCGTTTTTTCCTTTTGAGGTACGGAACCCTAAAAAGCAGACAAGTACGAGTAGGAATCGCACTCTAAGGGTTCCGTTAGCCTCAGAAAGCGAGTCAATAATGTCAATAAATTTAAATTGACAATAAATTGTGGAACTTCATTGGGGTGCAGCCTGCCTTTTGCATCCACTGGAAGCCTCCGACTCTCACAATGTCGTCGGTCCATCTAGTGCAGGGGTGTCCAACAAAATTTTGTGGCGGGCCGGATTTATTAACTTTGTAACTATGGCGGGCCAAGAGATGCTTCGTAACTGAGCAAATCAAGACTAATATTAAGTAAAATGGTAGAAAGGGTATAACTATAACCTTTTGGCGGAGTTTACACCAGGTTTCACTTGTAACTGCATGCACAGGCACACCTGACACCACTGACTGGCTGGCTGTACGCTGCATGCGCGGAGGGTGAGAGGGGCGGTAATGTTAACGTTTTCGCGCGCAGGTGTTGTTCCAAGAATTAAAATGGCATTTACTTTTTATTTTTTGGTTTCTCCCGATATGCTCGTCCACGTTTTCGTCGAGTCGTATTGTGATCGATCAAAATATTTTTTTAAAAACGGTATTTCAATATTTTACGCACATTTGAATCGCGCATTTCCTTACAAAATTACGTCTAAAAAAGTTAAAAGTTACCCAACTTTTGACTCATTCGCGCGCCGGATTAGGAACTTTGGCGGGCCGCATTGTGGCCCGCGGGCCGTATGTTGGACACCCCTGATCTAGTGGAAGGCCTACGTTACGTCCTATTACCTAGTATTAGTGCATAAATTTATTTTTATTAGTACCTATACAGAAGAGTAGAAGTTATTAGTACCTATTTTTAGTGAATTAATTTAATTTAATTTCATAGTAGCCCAGCATCAAGCAAGTTTAGTTTGACCCACCGCGCCAGTATTCCAGCTTTGTGCGTTCACACGCATTGTTGTGCATTCATGTACAAGAGTTGAGTTCAATGCACACATTAGCTACCATTGTTCAGCAACGAGAAAATACTTGGTGCATGTTTTGTTTAAGCATAATATGTATATACGAATCCCCATTGTTTTATAATGATAAGGAAGCTGTTATATTTAAGGGTTGCCAGACTTTTAGGGTTCAACATAAATAAATTCAACACCATAATTAACTATATCTATACTTCTATACTATTTAATATATAATAATATTATAAAGAGGAAAGATTTGTATGTAAGTTTGTTTGTAACGAATTGGCTCAAAAAGTGGTAAACCGATTTTAAAAATTCTTTCACCATTTGAATTCTAAATTATCACTGATTAATATAGGCTATTTTAAATGCAAGAAAATAATAGGGATCTTTACTAAAACTCCAATAATGTAACCCAAGGTGTAAAAAACAAGATTTACAATTTTAACTTTGCGTGTTTGACAGTTCTAAGGACAACGTCTGCCGGGTCAGCTAGTCTGATCTATAAAAAAACTCTAGTTCCTTTATCGTGATTTATTTCTCACCATTGTCTATTTCAAATACAATTTAAAGGAGTTGCTCAGCGAATTCCCTACGACCGCAGTTTCACTCGCTCAGCGGTTCTGCCAGACACTGGCAGATAAGGAAATGTCGATTTTCCGCCCGCTGTGTCTATTGCGGCGTTTGGCACAGTGCTATGCAGTATTCGAGGTTTCGTCTATTCAATGTTGTTTGTGTTGGCATATAGGTTATAATGACAATTCATATCTTTTTTATTTGTAGGTAAGGTTTTATTGCCATGGATTATGGCATGGTAGGTGTTTTGTAATATTCAGTTTACCTTTTCGATATTCTGCGCTATGTTTGTCGATGGGGAAGATGGAGTGGATTAGTTTTTTCATTGAAATTACGTATGGATGTATTTTAGATAATTATTCAGAAAAAGTTTTTCTACTTCTAAAATATTACCTACTCTATGTTTAGTATCGTTTTCACCCTCGCTCTCTTTTTTTCTCTCTCTAAGTCCCTTTTTCTCTATGTCTTGTTTTTAACCTATGAAAAAAGGAGGAAGTTCTGTGTCAACGCGTATTTGTATGACCACGTATACTTTTTACAGAGCAGTCCGATATTTTGTATACCTATCGGTAAACTGCATAACTTTAGGTACTGCCTTCACATTATACGTTATCTTCCTGTAAACGCGACTAGCTCAGTGAAATCTCAGGAATGTGATATGATTAGATTTGTAGTTGAGCAGTAGATACGGCTGCAGTGATGTTTAGTCAAGGCAAACTGTCACTAGAGTAGAAATCTATTGAGCTATAACTATGTTCTGCGGTTTCAATTGTAATTTTAAAATCAGGCCTTCTGTCAGAGCGAAAAAATGGGCCCTTATCCACCATGCTAGTTCAGTGCATGTTGGTGAATGTCTTATTTTTTATCTTTTTTGAAGTTGTTGGACATACCGGTTTCCTCCAAATCCTTTACTGATTTTTCATAATTATATTGTATAATTAAAACTTTTAAACTTTGGTCCGAATTTACACCATTGCGAGCTACACAGAGGGGTGTTTACGGTGCAGTAATTTGTATTTGGTGAAAGCAAACTGTCTGTAGAGTAGAGATTCATCATCATCATCATCATCAGCCTCTAACTGTCCACTGCTGGACATAGGCCTCTCCCAATGCACGCCACTGAGCTCGGTCGGCAGTACCTTGCATCCAGTTTTTACCCGCCGTTTTACGCAGGTCATCACTCCACCTGGCAACAGGGTGTCCTACACTACGTTTGCCTAAACGTGGTCTCCACTCCAGAACTCGTCTACCCCATCGGTTATCGGTTCTTCGTAAAGGTAGAGTAGAGATTCATTGATTATAATAGCTGGGCTACGTTATGAAGGTACGTCGAGACACGCCCAGAGTGGAACATCGCCGTCCATGACGTCGTCAGTGTTAAAAATAAACGTGTCACAACTTGCGCATTCCAGGCCTTACGGCCAACTGTTTACGCGGTATCAAACTAACGTTAAAACCGCGCAGTTTTGTATATCACGCGAACGTGAACCTTAACGCGCCCAGATACGGTTTGCGGTCGCGCCACATTTTTTCATCACCTAAACTGGATTGCTTTAAACAGCTAGCCGTAAGGCCCCAGGTGTTACAACTTTGGTTACAACTAAACAACCGTCGAAATCTGTAGTTAAAACACTCTGATGTTTATCTGTATTTTTTATGAAAAGATTTAACACTTGTATTGAAGTTTTAAAGACCAAGTTTGTTTTTGTTATTAATTTCTTTCTAATCGGGAAATTATGCAAAGTGTGACACAAACTTAGCTATACTAATGCAATAATCATTAATTATTTTCCATTTCTATGTTAATAAGTAGCAATAACACTAAATTGTAAGGTTATTAAATGACCCTGTTGTTTCATCTGAACCTAGAGCTAGTGCGAATATAACAATAATACGACTTCCTGCCTCCTGGACGTAGCCCTTTATTATAAATACGATTATACATACATTTATAGTAGATCAAAATAGGTACCTACCGCAAATCCTGTTTTAAACTATCACGCTTGTTCACTAAAGTTACAATTGATTATTTACGGGATATTTACCGTGGTAAGGTTGTGGAATGAGCTCCCGATATCGTTATGTCTGCACCTAACTTTTTAACTGTTAGACCAACCACCCGCATTCTTCAGTCTTCCCGTGAACATGGTGCATGTAACTGCGCCGAAATATCGGAAGCTCCATCAACAACCTTACCACGGTAAATTTCCCGTAAATAATCATATAACTTTACCTACAGGAAATGTTGTAATTCTACGGAATATAATACTTCCTTTCTAATGAATATTATACCCAAATCAATCCAAATAGGATTACAAAAAAATCCATTAAAAACATAGATTTAGATAGTCACTCAACCGCATCTATACTTCTCAAAATATATACACCCAAAACCCAGTCACCCGGGTTGTAACTATCGGGGAACACCTATTCTGGCAGTGTATTCCACAGTCTAGTAGTTCGCTTACTGAAAGTGGATTAAAATAGCTTTATATGGGTTTTCAGAATATAAATCATGAAACGGTGTCACTTTTTCGTGCCTGCCCCAGCCGGGCCTAGAATAATAGGCTGGGAGTTAGATCATGCAGATTGGATGCACAATAATTATAAATCTACAATTCCAGATATTCTTCTTAGTTGTGCACTTTTGGCAGAGTGGCCGTGGTTGCATGGATAGCACAAGGATCACTATCATTGTCCATTCCCAAGGCTGTGGCTTGTAATATTTCTCCATATTATTTTCTGGTGGCTCGCATTGCGAGCACACTGTACTTTGGTGAACTGCGTAGTTTTGATAAAGTCGGTCCAGCGAGTTGGTGACCGACCAGGACTTCGCTTGCCTTTTATTAGGCCTTGTACTATAAGCCTTTCCATCGAGTTTACGTTTCTGGACATACGCCCATAGATATTTTTTTGTTGTTGTTTTTCTATACTTTCTCCGACATATGCCGGAGCCATTGTTAGACCAAACATATTGCATAGCAGTTTAATTTTATTTTTTTATTCTCCTTTCACCTTACACATTATAATTTGATAAACACATATATATTATACAATATATATTATATCCTGATAGATGGGCCCAGAGGATCACACAGTGGGTGCCTGAAAATGGACGAAAGAGCCAAGGCAGGCCTAGAAAACGCTGGCGCGATGACCTCGACACGTTCCAGATACAGTGGTCAAGTCTGGCGGGTGATCGCACTGTCTGGAAAGAAATGGGGGAGGGAGACCTTTGCCCAGGAGTGGGACAGTATAGATTAATAAAAAAAAAGTACTTATACAAAATTTATAATTAGTAATACGATTGTAGTAGAATGTTTTTTTATTTTGTTTTTTTTTTCCATTTTAAATTTTTACGTAAAGACTTGTCGTAATATATGTTTAGCCCAAAGAACTTGAGTATTTGTAACTGCACACTTCTACATAACAGTTGTCTTTTCTTACCGCTGGAGTAAGACCATCATAGAGTACAATAATAGGCTAGCATAAACCTAATTGAGATGTGAGCAAGAAAGCTGTCCTATTACAGACAGGATTTAAGGCTCAAATCGGACCGAGTGCGGTAATCTCGGGATGTCGGCGAACTCAATCGCTGTTATTACACTGCACGGCTTATTAGGAATCCGGGGGTAAAGTGCGGCTTTTCTATTAAGTATTTAGTAATTCAATAATTGATTTAGCATTTTTTTCCGTAGCCTTAATTAAACTTTATTTAGAAGCTATATTGAGGCAATGTTTTTTTAACCCTCGATCATCGAGATACAATACATATAAAGTCACAATCGTGCCAAAAATTTCCGAACCAAAACTCGGCGCACGCTACGAATTGCGCAGACTATTGGTTAGAAGGTAACCGCGATCCGACTACAACGCTGCCGCGCAGAGCTTAGATGACATAGCGGATAACTAACGATGGACAATCGGCGGTATTATCTTCGTCGATTGTGAATTACCTATTGATCTTAAAGTTTTCATAAAACTTTTACTAAATTTTTATTGATCTTAAATTTTTCATGAGTATTATCTCAAGGTTGCACTGAAATTGAAGAGTGAATATTAAGGGATGAATCTCGCTTATCTCGCCAGTTGTTACTCATTTGCTAAAACATGTTAATTATGTAAGAGAAGAAGGTATAAATAAATTTAAAAAACCGACCAATCCAAAAAAAGGTCAACACTTTTATACAGCTATTATTTTAGATATTGAACAAATAATGAAAGAAAGAAAGAAAGAAGGAAAACATTTAATTTGCGCACAAAACACTACAACATCAACATTACAAAACAAAAACAACAAGGTAGTAATAACAATAATAATACATGTTAAGTTGTCGCTGTAGTGTCCAGTGCGACAAAAAGGGCAGTGCTCAGCGATAATGCTACAGATTTCTCTGCAGCGCTGGTTTTCAGCACTGACCTTCTGAGACGCACGGAACTACAAATAATTTAAAAATGAAACATTCGTAGAATAAAGTACATACTCGTAATAACCAATACATCAGCATTCAACAATAAACATAATGCGCTTAGCATCATCATCATAATTAAAAATCACTTTTAATAAAAGTTGCATTGAAAACGGTAAATCCATTTTAGAGCTACATACGAAGCCAAAGACAGACAAACAGGCAAAGGCGTCAAACTTATACCTACATAACATTAACGAGTCTCCTTTTTAGACATCGGGGGCTTAAAAAATATATCGGCAAATATAAAACCAATCCTCCCATGGAAACAAATAGATATAACAATACTACATTTTTATTTGGTAAAAAACCTGGGTGTCACTCAATACAACTGACTAAAACCATTTTCATTGAAATCTTCCGAGCGGGCAGTGGTCTAGGTTACGCAAACTGCCATCGGATTTTCAATTTGACCAGCTATCCGGGTATTTCAGCTCCGCTGGGTGGACAGCGGTACTTTTACGATGCTACATTTTAGCCTGTGAAATATTTATATTTTACGTACAGTTATATGATTATTTACGGGATATTTACCGTGATAAGGTTTTGGAATGAGCTCCCGATATTTCGACGCAGTTACATGCACCATGTTCACGGGAAGACTGAATAATGCAGGTGCCTGCGCCGAAATATCCATGTTTTTTCCATACTTCATTTCACTACCGCCACTAAACTGATCACGTAATTACATTTTTGCTGTTTTATTTTCTTTTGATTCTCAAACTAGGCTACGCCCATGGTGAGGGGCGCCAATGTCAAGTTTTTGCCCCTGTTCAGAAAAATCGTAAATCCGTGGCTATACCTATGGATTTTTCACGCACACTAAGAAACTTGCAGCGACAAACAAGACAAACAAAGCTTTGTCTGATGTGAGACAAAGCGTAGATATCCTCTTCCCTCCACACGTCAAGTACTAGTATGTACTTTGCATGCTCGAAGTTTGATTGTCGAGCATGCAAAGTACATGCTAGTAGGTACTGTTGCGGCTGCGGTAGTTGATTTTTGAGTTAGAAATGAAAGGCCTTACACAAGTGAGGCACGACCCGTACACCCACCGCTCAACCCACTAGTGGGATGAGGGGGAATACCTTAAGACCCGTAAACCCACTGGTAGGATAAGGGGGAAATGATGATCAATTAAATTTGTCTTACACACATGCTACTGATTTATATGATATACAATCAGATGGCACTCGGTTCGATCCTCGGCCCTGCACCAATAACTTGGATTGGTGCAGAAGCATTTGGATTGTGTTTAGACCTTCAACAGTCTATGGGCAGTCTAACTGTATTTGTAGTGTTAGTTTTAGCTTGTATTTTGTTTAGTTAATAAAGGCACTTGCCCGTAAAAAAACCAATAACTTGTTTAGTACATAAATAAATCATGCGCAGCTTCGATGCCATCGCTCAACAACGGTGAAGAAATCATCGTGATGAAACCGGTATGTCTAAGAACCTCAGAAGTTCAAAGAAATTACATTCACCAACGTGTACTGGGCCAGCACGGTGGAATAGGGCTCATCCTCTCTCTCCAAAAGAAGGCCTGTGTCCCAGCAGTGGAAACGTGATAGGCTGATACTGACTGACTAATAATAAATAAATAAATAAATATTCGGGATATTTTTTAACAAACGGTCATCTGACCCCAAACTAAGCAAAGCTTGTGATATCACTGCCAGAGACCGATATACATACATACATATATGTCGGCGCGTTGAAGTTTTAGCATTCGGGCGCAACTACCGTCGGATAGTTTTTAAGGCTTAGATTATGTAGGTAGGCGTCACCTAGCTTTGTTTTGGTGGACTAGTGATGGAGGTGGCGCCATCACTGGTGTAACGCTGCAGTAACTTACTCTGCTGAAGTTCGTTGTGAAGTTGTGTCGTTGACAACCAATCAGAGTTTAGTAAGTTGGTATACCGTCCGGCAGAGGCGCTAGTGAGCGCGGCGCGGCGGACACGTGCGCGAGGCTCGCTGGAGCTCACCTTACTTTGGTGTCTGATTTGGGATTGTCACTTTTTGAGGTTAGGAATTGGAATTGTTGGTTGGAGGGTGGCAGCGTTCGTTACAAGGCGGAACACCTTGTCCCCAAGTAATTTTAAAGTAATTTGGATATTGTAATTAGTAATCATAGCGCTTCGAAATAAAAACTGTATCAATGTACGTGCCATGTCTCATTCTCCTCGGCCACTATACTCACGCCATAGAACCAAGATTTATCTGATGAAGATCGGCCATCCACCGACCGGTGCCCCCGCCTCACGCATCCAGGTTCGCCCCGTCATATATAATATTAAATACATA
Source organism: Agriopis aurantiaria (assembly GCA_914767915.1). NCBI lineage: Eukaryota > Metazoa > Arthropoda > Insecta > Lepidoptera > Geometridae > Agriopis > Agriopis aurantiaria. The sequence goes on from OU611996.1 coordinate 13,810,690, forward strand.
CTTAAATATATATTAAAAACCAGATATAGAACAAACACAAATGTTCAACAAAATGTTTGACTACTGACTAACTGACCTGCTACTAAGTAGCATGCTTTTTGGAAGAGTAATAAGTAGTCAGTCACATATTTATGTACTTATCTACTATTAATTGTAGATTAATATGAGATGTGTTTTAGTTAAGTAGTAGGTAAGTACTAAATCCAAGTAAACTAAATTGCTATGCAACAGTGTAACGAAAAAGTTTACGCCATCCTTTGAAAAAGGAAACAAATTCTATTCCCGCCAAGAAACTAAACGTTCTTTTTAACGGAATTCTAATTTTAAATTCATCCTTAACTCTTGGGGTACGTGGCGAAAGTCGAGGGAAGACGAAACACGCCGAATTGAAATTCTGTACGGACGTGCCGAATGCCCGAGCGTGTGTTCGAAATCCAAAATGTGTTCTACAGATAACGAATAAAAAACTATTTGCAAACATGGTGAAAGGAGATCGAGTTAATCATTTTGGTTCGTGTTTTTTCCCCATCGAAATCAAATTTAACTATAGCGCTAAAACGTTTAACTCTAGCGCTGAAGCATTGGTTGATTATGTTTTATAATAATTAAAATTTTAATACTTAACGAGAAGTATTGCCACAAAAAATCATCGAGATACAATTCATATAGGGTCACAATCTCTCAGTGAAAACAGTCAAAAACGTCCGAGCGTCATTGTACATACATTGTATCAATTATATACTACACAATGCCACATTTAATCTAATTTAGACGAGTGATTTCGTTATGTCGCTTGCATAGTATTTAACTTTAGTTGTCCGCTATGTCATCGTAGCTCTGGCATCACGCTGCGTTGAAGTCGGATCGCGGTTACTTTATGTTTTTGACTTATTGTGAAAACTCAACTGATCAATGGGACAGGGGCAAAATAGCCGATGACTATGATGACAATTTGTACGACATACTAATTTTATGTTGACATATTTTTACAGCAATTTGTTGTGTTTATTATATTAGTTTTTTATAATATTATTCCTATTTTTACCAGGAAATCTATTTAAGCTTAACAGTATGTGTGATAAATGTTAGTGGAATTTGTCCGTTTTTATTCTCAATAAATAATTTGAATTTGAATTTGTAACTAACTAAAAGACTGCGCAAATCGTAGCGTGCGCCAAGTTTTAGTTGGACGTTTTTTTGGCACGATTGTGACTCTACATGGTATTGTATCTCGATGCAAAAAAAGCCACAATTTGAGTTTGTTTGCCTTTCAGCACACAATTATATGATTTTTAATTCCGACAAACATAATATTATGCTATTTCATATTGTGTTAATATTGAAGCTAAATATTTTTTACCAATTTTGGTGATTGTCAGCTATTTGAAGTCATCCTTACCTGAAACAAGAGGTAGTATGTGTTAAATTACAATCAAATTATAATAAATATATATTTACATGCATAATTAGTTAGTTGGTCTTTAATGTTGTCATAGAATTAATACGACAAAGTGGCACTCAGACCGTGTTCCTTTTTATGCCAACAGCGCCGACGTCCCCAACAGCGTCCATGAGTATCAACATGATTTATTGCCTAGGCCAAATCAACGCGTTCAGCTCGCGTCTGCGGTGGCGATCACGCCGCGGCCAATCAGAAGACATCGATGCGTCTTCTGATTGGCCGTGGCGTGATCGCCACCGCGCACGCCACCGCGGACGCGAGCTGAACGCGTTGGTTTGGCCAAGGCTTTAGTTCTGATTAGCGCTGTTGGCGTGATTCGGAATACCAGTCCTCAGTCATCATAATAATCGAATGGGCGCAAAAACGTACGCGAAACCGTTATTTCTTCTATATTTCTATTTTTTTTAGATAATTGAAATACAGATAATTACTAGAGATTGTTGAACATAATTATAATAGGTATTTTATTTTAATTTTAATACAGATAATTAGAGGTATAAACGGGCGTGAGAACCATAAGAATCTTCATAAAAATAATAGAGGTTAGATAGTAAGAAATAACATTGTATTAATTCAAATTCAAAATATTTACCCCACTTTTGACCCCACTTTCGTTTTGACTTTTTTTATTATTTGTTAGTTAATCCGCCGTAACATTACATATTCTGTGAAAATTTCAACTGGCCATCTATTACGGTTCGAAAGATACAGCTGTTAATAGGTAGGACAGACAGACGGACAGACAGACATCGTAGCCTTAGTAATAGGGTCCCATTTTTACCTTCTGCGAACGGAAACCTAAAGAGGCACATGCGTAGGCCTGACAGAAAACTCTCACGCAACTTAATCTGGCGTCTGACAGCGGTCTTTAAAAATATTTTTAACGGCCGCGACGCAGGTGGCCGTCCCGAAATAAATGATTTTAGCCCTTTTTAGCCCCTTTTAGCCCCTTATTAAGCCGATGCGAGCTCGAATTGAGGCGTTTATCTTAGGTCGGCACTGATTTAGCCTAGTATACATATGTTTTACGAGTTTTAAGGATTTAATTAAGGTTTTAATTATATTTTGGAATACTGTGTTTTCTGTATAAATATGGGTAGGTTTTTCAAAATACGGTAAAACTTGGTTCACATCACTCATGGTTGGTCATCATCATCAGCCATTAAACGTCCACTGTTGGACAAAGACCTCCCTCTTAGAGAGGGGTGTTGCCATAATCCCCACGCTTGGCAGGCGGCTTGGGGATCGCAGTACATTCACCGTGTGCTAATAGGATGCTGCAGCCCATCCTCCGGTGGTTCTGGTCGCAGTTTTAGGATATACCCGGGTCCAAAACTTGGTTGTCATGATTTAAACATAACAAAGGTATACGCTACTTAGGTACAGTTCGGTCGTTGAGAAAATGCGTCTGACACCTGCAACATTGTAAAACTCTGAATGAAATATTTTTTTATTTTTTTTACAGGGCAAGTGCCTTTAATAACTAAACAAAATACAAGCTAAAACTAACACTACAAATACAGTTAGACTGCCCATAGACCGTTGAAGGTCTAAAGACAATCCAAATGCTCAAGCCCACTACCAGTTGGCAGCGTACCCAACATGCTGGCGGCATTACCACGTTGAATGGCAATGCTAATGCGTTGAGCCAGAAACACGCCAGCATTTTGGTCACGCGTCGCATTAACCAGGCGCTCTGAAAGATTTTTTAAAATGAGGTGATCTCCCGGTCCCCAAGGGCCCAATGTCTCGACCCCAAACGCCTCAAATATGTAACCACTGCTGAGGTTAGCATATTTGCGACGCTTGTGCTGCTTGTATTTTGTTAAGTTATTAAAGGCACTTGCCCAGTAAAAAAAAAAATACAATGTAAAATAATTTTATTTGAAAAAAAAAAATCTGTGGTATATTGACTACCCGTTACAATATTACGTTCAAAAGTGATCAAAATGTACTGTTTTTGTTCAGTTTTTTAAAATATGGCAACCGACAGACTTTTTTCAACGGCCGCCAACGATATAGGTATATCTACTACACACTTCATTGGCAGCCGCACTATAAGTTCATATACTGATCACACTAATATAAATGCGCAAATATGTAACATTATCTTGGTCTTTATGTCTGGTAATTATAGTGCTCGAACGCGGCTGACGGACCGCCGTCCAACTAACGGGAGAGAAAGAGTGAGAATATCATATTTCCCTCTCTTTCTCTCCCATTGGTCAGACGGCGGTTGAGGTCAGCCGCGTAAGTGCGTCTGTTAGCACTATTACATTGCACAGTTAGTAGGTAAGTATATAGTTGTGGGTTAGTAGACTATACTAAATACGATATTAACTAAACTAATGCTGGAAATTTGAAAGGAAACCCGCAGAGCGCACTGATAAAGAGTAAGTAAGTACTTCATACACAAAAGAATGATGAATTATATTGAGCGATGGTGACCGAGTGGTAGCATCACATGTGCATGCGCTTTACAATATAACGGGACCTTGGCTTTGCACCAATGACTTATTTAAAGTAATTAAGTCTAGTTTCGAAGTCATCGCTCAAAAACTGTGAAGGAAAACATCGCGAGGAAACCGGTATTTCCAAGAACCTCAAAAAGTTCAAAAGACACAATTATTTCATTCACCAATATGCACTGGGTGAGCATGGTGGGTCAGGGTGCATTCTTTCTCTCGCTCTCTCTCTCTCTCTGAGAGAATGTCTACATCCCAGCAGTGGGAACATGATAGGTAGGCTGATAATAAAAATTTGTTCACTTAATTGTAAAACAATTTGTATTTAATGTATATAAAATGGCAGCACCATTTTATCAAAACTGTATTAGCAAACGTCATGTGTATTCGTTGACAGTTGACTGCTGATAACTGTCAACGAACACAGTATATAAGTTGCGGTTGCATTGCAATCGCCCTCTTTCGGTGCTCGAACCTCGAAGCGAGAACAAGTGTAAACGAATTGTGTGTAAAATAGTTCAGGAGGTGATTTCTTGGCCGATATGCTAACATAATTCTTTAAGATAGTCACAAGAGAAGCTAATAAAAGCACATAAAACATAATCTACATATAATTGAACCCCTATTTACCTTGGTCACACCATAACTTCAGAACGACTTTACCGATTTCATTCATATTTTTTGTTTTCTAATACGTTGTAGAATGTACTAACGGAAAGAAAAATTAAGAAAATTGCGCAGAAAAAAAAGTAAATTTCTGGAAACTTAACGAGGATTTTAACTCGCGGGTGAAACCGCGGGGCGTAGTAGTAGCACAAAAAGCGTGTTAAAAAAAACTCTTTGCTAGGCATTTATATCCAAAAGTCAGAGACTAGCCTAGTAAATTAAACATAGGAACTATTCAGTTATTTCCCCCGGGCCGACGGACGGTACGGTTTCAATCAGCCGACATAAGATTACTCGTACTATTTCAAGTTTCAATGTTTGTCGGGTAATGGAGGGCCTTTTCTGTGTTTCTTATGTTACTTTTTATTGGTACTTCGTGATTGAGTCTGTATTTGAATTATTGATGATTTAGTATGTGATATACTTTGTTTTTTTTGGTAGTTTTTAGGGTTCCGTACCCCAAAAGGAAAAGAACGGAGGACTTCATAAGATCACTTCGTTGTCCGTCTGTCCGTCTGTCAAGCCCCTTTTTCTCAAGAACGCGCGAAGGTATCAAGTTCCAGGTACTTAAGGTAGAAATACTCAAATCTACGGTTTCTTTTAGCTGTGAACCAATCAAACTTGTAAGTTAACGCCATTAAAAGACGCCATAAACGGTCATACCGTTTATGATACCGGTCATATCGTATATTTTTGCATATTTTGATATTTCACAAGGGAATCAAAACCTATGGGGTACTTCCCATTGACCTAGAATCATGAAATTTGGCAAGAGGCAAGGTCTTACGGCACATATAAAGGAAAAAATCCGAAGGTGTTAATTTGAAGTTATATCAAATAAAAAATAATATTTTGCTATTATTAGAGAATAAAGAAAAGCACCATATACTGGTATGGGTTGCGCTTCTCTTGAAATGTTGCAAAACTTGACTGCTTACTAGCGCTACGGTAATTTGTAGAACCCTTTCGTACATTATCTGACTGTAGGCTTACGGAAGTTTGAGACAACCTATATCACGCTGAAATTACGGCGCCATCTTAGAATAACTACTCAGAGAAGGTAAGTTTCCAAACAACGCCTTCTCAAAACGTAAGCTACAAATTCGTTTTGTAGCTTACGTTTCGATTGGTATTTTAAACGATTTAAGCAAGAAAATTAATGGATTACCTGTGGAATGTCACACCATAACTCTTATGCTGCTTTTCTGATTTGTTGTGGTACGATTTCACCGCGCAAATTGTCATAGTAAATTTTTTGTATATTTTTTGGTGTCATATATGACACCATTTGAATGGCTTAAATTTTGCGAATGTACTTGGTTTCTTTGTGTAGTTATTCTAAGGGCGCCATCTAAGTTTACACCGTTTTTAGGCAAATTTCCAAGCTACGGTCTAATGTTCCGCTAATTATTGTCTTTCCTCTTAGTCTATCTTCCTTGGTTTCATTCAATACCTACAAAATAAAGTGCTCAGCGCGCCCAAAGAAGTTTTCACTTCAAAAATGAGCTATCAAACGCGAACCACGACTTCTCCGTCAGTGAAATAAATTACGTAAAATCAGTTATTGGCAGTAACTAAACGTAAACTTGGACGGCTATTTCTGACCGCTAGACAGTCATAACCCCAAATTTTATTTCACTAAACAATAAAGTTGGGTGTCGTTAATTTTTTCACAGAAGTGACGGCAGAGTTTATATTGCTGAAATAACGTAACGGTGGATTTAAATTTTCACGTAGCTATGCTTTAGTCCTTCTTCTGAGTAATATTTTTTTCTTTGTGAGGATATGGCGTCTCACTTCTTGTTCATTTGCCAGTGTCAAGTATAAAATTATTATCAAGTTTGATAATTGTCGTCAATAAAATTAGTCTGAGTCAAGAATAGTAATTCACGGTAAAGCCAAAGTCATGCAGTAATAAAGTGGAGGAGATTTTACAAGTTTAGTGGCTTCTATGGAGCTTTGGAAACAACACGAAAATAAATTAGAGGATTTCGGACTTATATAAATATTTTTTCTTTCAACTACATAGTTTATACCTAAAACTAAACTAAAACTAAAATTAATCTAAAACTAATCTAACAATCCGCTACCGGTGGGCAGAGTTCCCAAAATGCTGGCAACATTGCCACGTTGTATGGCAATGCTTATTCTTTGGGCAAAATAAAGGCAAAAAAATTATAAATATAATAAAATTTAAATTATATTAATTAAAATTAATTATATTAATGATATATTAATTATTTATTATTATTATAATTAAAATTATAATTAAATTATAATTATAATAAATTACCACGTAGTAATGTTATCATTAATCACTAGAAAACCAATCACAAATGTTTTTTTGCTTAGAACTGAAACAGTGTAGAAATATGTACCTTTCGCTCGACGTTTCGACCATGTTACAATGGCCGTGGTCACGAGCTGACTGAAAACTGCGGGTGAGTCCGGCGAGAAGAGCGGGTGTTTTGTTCTCCTACCCTCACTTGATCTTGAAAAATGGCAGGGTTGTCACTACGACACACAACACTGACTGTATCGGTAAATGTCCTAGTACCTACACCGCGGTTTGTACACTTGCTTACTATGGGATTCCACGACGCCGCTAACTTAAATCCATCTTCCCGGTTGAAATTGCGATGTTTTCTAGATTCAACAGCTTCACGAACCATTCTAGAAAAATAATGTCGTTCAGTAGAGAGGACCTTCGGATCGTGGAGCTCGATCCAGTGACCGGATCCCGCCTCAAGCAAATGTTCTGCAATAGCAGACTTCTGTGTCTGGCGATTTTTGACGGCCGCGATATGTTCTTTGATCCTTTCAGCTATGGTACGCTTCGTTTGACCTATGTAGGAACTACCGCAGCTACAATCGACCTTGTACACACCAGGGGTCTGGAAAGGAATAACGTCTTTCGGTGTCCTCACATGCCTCGCCAGCTTAGATAAGGGGGTATACACCGTCTTGATGGAGTACTCCTTCAGCAAGGTGCCTACCTTATCCGTTACTCCTTTAACGTAAGGCATGAAAGCCGGCTGCCGCTCGACGTCAGTCCCTCTCCTGTGACATCTGCGTCTCGCCTGCCCGCGTTTTGTCACACTATAGCCATTCCTTTTAAGTACCTCCTGAACATGCCTTTTCTCAACCTCTACATGTTCAGGGTCACAGAGGGCGTCTGCTCTGTCCAAAAGAGACCTGGCCACCGACTGTAAATGACGTGGGTGATGGTGTGACGTAGCGTGTAGGTATCTGTCCGTGTGCGTGGGTTTTCTATAAACCGAGTGAGCTAACGAGCCATCGGACCTCACCATCACTTTGACGTCTAGGAACGGCAAAGTTCTCTCCACCTCCAGTTCATACGTAAACTTAATGTTAGCGTGAATCGAGTTGAGATGATCCACGAACTGGTCTACTGCCCGTCTATCTCCCTTCATAATGCAGAAAACGTCGTCCACATACCTTTTCCACATCTTCACCGCAGCTGACTGTAGATTTATGGACTTCTCGAAATGCTCCATCCAGATGTTTGCCAGCACCGGTGCCACAGGACTACCCATTGCGACACCATCAATCTGGAGGTAGTGCTGTCCACGGTAAAGGAAGAAGTTCCCTTCTAGGCAATTCCTTAGTAAAACCATTAAGTTTTCTGGCAGGTGGTTCTCCTTCAACAAATCCCTGATGACCTCGAGACACTCCTTCACTGGAACATTGGTGAAAAGCGATTCCACGTCGAAACTCACCATGATGTCATCTGGTTCCAGACTGAGGTTCCCAATGATCTCGACGAAGTGACGAGAATTCTTTACAAAAGACGGGGTGTTACCCACCAATGGCTGCAGTGTCGACGCTACATATTTCGCCACATAATAAGTGGGCGAGTCTATTTGACTCACGATAGGTCGTAAGGGAATACCGCTTTTATGCACTTTCGGTAACCCATAAAGTTTGGGAGGTTGTACAACCCTAGGCTTATGAAGGTTTTCGAATACGTCTTCTGTAAAAAGTTCTTTGTAGTCCTTTATTATGGCCCGAATACGGCGTGTTATTCTGGCAGTGGGATTATATGATACCGGTTTGTATATGTTGGTATCACTCAACAAACTCCGTAATTTTGTTTCGATTCGTGATAAGTCCCGATAAACGTTTAAAACATGTGTTCAAATCGCGAAAGTTTAAAAATTACTAGTGTAGAAATGTTATAAGAAATCTCATTGTTGCGCAGTTTTTCATTAATGCACTGTTTTTTGTTTTTTATTTAGATATAAATTTACACGAATTACCACATAAACTGACCATAGAGGTTTAATGTCTCCCATTAAGTTTAATATAAAATGTATGTATTACATCAAAAAGATACTGGCTCAAAATAAAAATCGCCGAAATAAAACCTACTTGGTGAAAATAATTGTAAGTTTTAAATGTTTGAGGAGAAGATGTATTAAACTTTTTTTTATTTTTTTTTGACATTAACAGTTTTTATTTTGAGTAGGTATCTTTTATTACGGTAGGTAGATTGGTAGTTGAAAGAAAAGTAGATCACGCACCTCGCTAAAGTGAGTAATTAATGCACTCGATGCAACAATCTACTATTACTGGAAATAAGAAAGACAAATTACTTAAAGTCTAGAAACCAAAGTTGGTACAGTATAATAGTGAAGCTGCCTGAGAGAGGTTGTTAGCTAATTATCAATAACCCTGTATAATAGTTATGATAATGATCTCAAGCTACCATAATAACTAACTGTTGGAAGCAACACATTTTCTTTAACGAAAAGAGAAAGAAAAATGAAATCCTGTTTTAATAAAAAGCAGTATTTAATTTTAGCAAATCCCAACGGCCTTCATAAAGGGGCATCCTCACTTGGTTTCTATTCTGTACTATTTTGTGGTAAAAGCTCTCTGGTCGGACGTCCGGGCAGAAAGGCAGTATTTTCCATGTTACTGCTATATTTCAGTTGCGCTGAGAATCCTCTTGCAAAATGCATTATGCTGGGGAGCGATTGTGAGCTATTTTTAAGGGTATGTTAGTCTCAGGTGCATTTGGGAACTGCTAAGGTATAGTCGAGCTTTGTGTAGTTTGTATTGGATAGGATCTGGCGGGTTCACGTCAGCCAGCCGAAAAGGTATTTGAATATATTAGTCAGCTAGCTGCGCCCCGCGGCTTCACCCGCATAGTGATGAAAAATGGTGATGATGATCATTGAATAGGCTCCGAAACTACTGAACCGATTTGAAAAATTCTTTCACTGTTGGGAAGCTACACTATCCCCGGGTGACATAGGCTATAATCTATACCCGTGCGAAGCTGGGGCGGACCGCTAGTACTTAATAAAATTATTACCTACTGCATTTAAAAAAACATGTTGTGTATACATATTTAGGAATATGGTTTAGTTTAAAATTGTATAGTCTACTCTAAGTTTGGTTGGATAGCCCGTTAGTCCAGTCGGTAGTGAACCTGCCTTCTAAGCTTGGGGGCGTGGGTTCGATTCCCACCTAGGACAAGCATTTATGTGGTGAACATTTGTGTTTGTTCTATATCTGGTTGTTAATATCTATTTAAGTATGTATTTAAAACTATATATGTATGTATATCAGTCTCTGGCAGCCATATCACAAGCTTTGCTTAGTTTGGGGTCAGATGACCGTGTGTGATAAAAAAAAAAAATTAAATTGTTTTGACCATATTTTGTTTTGTGTGCCAATAAACTAAATAAATAAATAAATAAATTACCTGGCCTAGCTACAAGGACAAAACAACTGTTAGAAATTTGAATTTCCCGCCATGGGTGAAACGTACCACCTTAACACATAATTTAATTATTAGGAGTTAGCAGCTGATAGTTGTTTTGTTCTGTCCGACAGTAATTTTATAGATGTAATATCCCATGAAGTCCGGTCAGCCTGGGTTGTAGTAGTGAAGTGTCTCAATCTACAGTGCTAATACCGTTCTAATCGATCGACAAAATTGACAGTTCAAATCGATAAAATGCCATATAATTTGATCCGTACTCGTTGTGATGTGTCGTTGTCACGATGTGTTATGATCGATTTCAACTATCAAATATGTCGATCGATAACAAAGGTAGGTACTTGCAACCTGCTGGTCCGATAAGCGTATTTGTGTGTGTGAACCTAGGTTAAATTATGTGGGGACAAAAAAATGTGGATTTAAATATTTAATCAGATGAACATAAATAAAATTATTATTTAAAATAACACTTGCGGTTACTTGGCGCTTACCATTCCTGGCGTTTCGTGATAATTCTTTGTGTGTATATCTATTTTTGTAAAGTTATATATTACTAGCTGCGTCCCGCGGTTTCGCCCGTGTAGTGATGAAAATGGTGATGATCATGATGAAAAGTAGCCTGTTTCACTCACAGGCTCTTGAAATACACCAATGCAAAAAATCAGGTCGATCTGTTGTTCCGTTGCAGCGTGAAAGAGGAACAAACATCTATACATCCAAATATCTATACATCCATAGGTACATCTGTACATCTTTACAAACATCAATACATACAAGCTTTCGCGTTTACAATATTAGTAGGATTATATCTAAAATTTTGTCTACTTACTCGTACATAAGTAAAATGGTAAAATATAAATAATGATAATTTATTCCTGTCTACAAACTGCTACGCAGTTTAGCAGAGTTTGTTATTAAAATTTGTGTTTTCATTGAAACAAATATATAATTATAAAAAATGCTTGTGTTTTCAATAGGCATGTATCCAAATGTTTAATTTATTACAAATAACCGGCTAAGTGATGAATATAACTAAATACATTACACGCACTGAAACAATAATTTGAATTGGCTGATAAATCTCTGAGATATGAGTATTTAAAGTTTTAGGTGGGGATAGAGAGGGGATGTTCTATCCCTTTCTCGCAAAGCGTGTGTTAGTATAGCATTTGTACGGCGCTCCTGAGCCGTGACGTCACGGCTCAGTATAGTGCGCTCTCTGTTTAGCATGAAATTAAAATGCTCATATCTTATTTATTTTTGAACTAATTTTAATTTTGTTTTTGTTGATGTGCTTTATTTCTGATCAGCTTTTTTATGAGGTAAAAAAAAAAATTGTCATCATGCCTATTGTGTCAACACGTCGTGATCATGGCCATTGCAACATGGTAGAAACATCGGACGAAAAGTATTTTATCTAAACAATATTCATCGTCATCATCAGCCAGATGACGTCCACTGCTGAACTTAGGCCTCCCTCTTAGACATCCACACTTAACGACAGCCTACTATCTAAATTCTACATCCACTGGATGCCCGCAAATCTCACGATGTCGTCGGTCCATCTACTAGGAGGTCTACCTACGATTCGTATTCCGGTTCGTGGTCTCCACTCAAGAAACTTTCTTCCGCATCAGTTATAGGTTCTTCGAGTGATATGGCCTGCCCATTGCCTCTTCAACTTGCAAATTTTAAACTACACTAAACAACATTATTGTGCGTTAAGACTTGATATAAAAGAAACCTTACTAAGAAATGTAGAACATGACATGTCTTGAACTGAATAAAATATTAAACAAAACATCTTGTTTTTAGGAGCCTTAGGATTACTGTGCTATATGGGTGAAAACACCTTTAAAATTGCGTTTTATGGACAGCAAAAAGCGTCAAATTATTATACTCGTACGGCGTACACGTATCTACTTTTATAGCTCTTTTTTAACCCCTGACGTAAAAATACTACCACACAGATACGTATGCTATACTTATCGTGTGTATCTGTATGTTTGTCTCTGGCATCGTAGCTTCCAAACGGCAGAACCGTTTTTAGGATTCCGTACTCAGAGGGTAAAAACGGGACCCTACTACTAATATAATATTTTTTTTTTTTTTTTTTAAACCCTTTCATCTGACCCCAAACTAAGCAAAGCTTGTGATATGGCTGCCAGAGACTGATATACATACATATATAGTTTTAAATACATACTTAAATAGATATTAACAACCAGATATAGAACAAACACAAATGTTCATCACACAAATGTTTGTCCTAGATGGGAATCGAACCCACGCCCTCAAGCTCAGAAGGCAGGTTCACTACCAACTGGACCAACGGGCTATCTACTAAGCCATCGATGTTTGGCTGTCTGTTTGTTCTACCAATTAACGGATGTATCTGTCGAACCGTAATAGCCAAACGTATTTTTTAAACGTATTTTTGTATTAGCTCTAATGTAAAAACGGAAATATGTACAAGCGTCAAAATTTGGGGTGATTATAGTACATACCATAAATTATAACAACAAATAATAAATAATAGCCAAGTGCGAGTCAGTGACAAGTTTCTGTTCATTAGCTAGTTATAACTGGTAATTTCGTTATGGAATTTTGTGGTGGTACGGAACCCTCACTGCACGAGCCCGACTCGCACTTGACCGGTTTGTTTAGATAAGCAGTGCAAGTACCGTTCTTTATAGATCGTCAAATTTGATAAAATAACATAGAACCGATCATAGTAAGTACTGATCAAATGGCATTTTATCGAATTTGACGATCTCAACAGACAAATTTGACGATCGATAAAGAACGGTACTTACACCGCAGACTAGGCTGACGTATGCACAATCAAAGTGAGTGTTATGAAAACAGTTCCCAGAAAGTTTAATAATGGCACTAAACTAAACTAATGTGACAGGATTAAAATTATCTGCCACTTTTCATTTTAATATGTGAGAGAAGGATGGCAACAATTTTAGAGCTGTCAAATTTAGTTTAGTTTAGTTTAGAGAACATCAGAATCGATGCCATTGTTAAAGTTAAATGTGATCGTGACGACATTGACAGACACCATGACAGATGCCAAAGTTTTATCGCGAATTCAAAAATAGTTAATAAGTGATACAATTTCGCTATTAAACACAAAAAACACTGAAGAAATAGGTTTTTTTTAAAACTAGGTTTTACTGTAAAACAATTTTTAAATTGATCACCATTTTATGTAGACGCAACTTAAACAAACGCAAAAATAAGACAACCAAATCACAAAAGAAACCAATCAAACATTAAAACAAACAAATCAGATACAAGACAAAGTGAAACTCGGCGACAACGTAAACAATTACTTACAAGATTAATAAACGTAAAAGTATTCGTGGAACGTGCCATAAAACTGGAAGTGACTCGTATATGACGTCACAAAGGAGGTTACGTTCACAATATAGTGCCCTTAGCACACAAGCAGTCATAACGGCGACTATAAAGATGCTCTTGACCGCTACTTTACCTAATAGAATGAATTGTGGTGGCGGGATGCTGTGGGTTGGCGATTTTATTGATTGGGTCGGTATTTATGATAGCGTTTTGTGTTGGGCATATTAAAATTAGATTGTACAACGAGTGCATAAAACAATCTATTATAGACGAGACGTTCAATTTTATAAGTGACTCAATGCCGTGCTCAGAGCACTGGTATAGGTAGGCTGGCGGGGATAATGCGCAATATACGCAGCGGGATTTCAGTGCAGATCTTGTCAAGTAGGGGACTTTGAATTAGAATTAAATTAGCTGAGACGTGTATCACCCCGAACCGAAGGCGTAGGCTGATATTTAAGTTGAGGATAAAATGGGTTTTATGCATTAGTATTGCAATCGGCTTCTTACTTTAATTGCGAGGAAATGAGACAGTGAGTACACAGTTGAACAATGTCTTTAATAATTGCCCTAATTTATGGGTAACTTAACCAAACTTCCTACTTTAAATATTTAAGATTTTGAAGCACTTAAAAAATGAGGATCTTCACTTTACTTATATGCTCTTGTGCATAAAACAGTTTTTAATGTGAAACATCTATTGGCGCGCCTTGTCAGTAAAACCGACTCATATGCCGTGACGGCAAACACCATGACGCTTTCTTATGACGTCATGTATCACATACGCCGGGTGTCTCGTGTCGGTTTTTTTTTTGCACTAGAGCTTAAAAATCTGTTCTAGTTCGCTCACACCGGGCTAAACAAGAGATTTACGAGCATGACAAGTGAAATGGTGATTCTGAATTCCACGCCTACAATTAATGAACTAAATTCAATTCAATTCAATTCTTTATTTGCTAGTATAAGGGTAACATTGATCTTATATTAGGATTGTACAGCCAAAACAACCTTAAATCAGGCATGCAAATTAATAATTAATTGTATAATATAATATGTCACAAATAATAGCTCAAAATAATAATAATCAATATCAACATCTCTCGCGATAGAGGTAATAGCGACACGATGCTTTTTCCAAGGAATCCTTAACTGAGTAAAAACCTTCGCTCACTAGCCACTTGTTAAGTTCTGCAGAGAACTTATAATAAGGCAGGTCCACTAGTCCGATTGGTAGGGAATTATAAATAAGTGGCGCCATGTAAATGCAGTTATTTCTGAATAATTCCAATCTTACAGGAGGTATGTTGAGTCGTAAATGAGTATCTGTTCTCTTGCCAAAAGTATCAAAAGGAACTACTACTAATTATATATATACAAAAATGTGTTTGTTTGTTGGTTACAGATACCACAGATATAGTAGATCTGTGACAGATACAAATATATTGGAGGGTTGGACATTGACATACTTAAGATATTTTTTTTCAAAAAAAATACGGTTCTTGACGATTCCTGCGAAGGTAATACCGCGGGGCGCAGTTAGCTACAGAATAAAAAAGTATGCAAGTTTTCAAGTCTTGACTGATCAAAATTAGTTAATGGTTATGCCTTTATGGAACGATTATTCTTGGTAAAATATTTATTGTAAGTACCAATATAAATTTTTAAAAAGCAACACAAATTGGTGAAAGTAATCTTTAAAAAAAAAAGTGACTTTTTATATGACAAGCCCTTCACCGTTGTTGCGTATGACCGGTAAAATTGAGCCTACGCAGCGCATGGCCCCCTGTAATGGCTGACCCGAAATAACATAGACTAAATAAGCCATAGGACATGAAAGACTTAACCTTAGATTATTGATTAAAACAGGTGTAAAGCAGCAAGCGTTAGCAAGCGTTAGGCGCAGGTGGAAGTTCATCTTCAAATCTAGTGCATTTCCGCTGCAATTTTGTGTCAAGTTTAATAAGAAATATATTTAAAATCCTTATCTTCAAATGGATCCTTTATTTTGTTTTGTATTTGACACTACATTACAGCGAAAAATAAACAAAATATTAATATAAGTAACAGAAATGATGCTTTTACTACCCTTTTCTGGGTTTTTTTTTTCGCTTGGATATTTATTTGTTACCTTATGTCATATAATATTTACAATTGAAAGCTACAAGTGCAGTGTTTGTAATATCGAGATACTATGTAAAAATTTAGGTCCAGGCTTATCTGTTTCGATCAACAATCATTAAATAAATATTCGGGGCATTTTTTCCACACACGGTCATCTAAACCTAAGCAAAGCTTGTGATATGGCTGCCAGAGACTGATATACATACATATATAGTTTAAAATATATACTTAAATAGATATTAACAACCAAATAAAGAACAAACACAAAATATTCATTACATAAATATTTGTCCTAGGCGGGAATCGAACCCACGCCCCCAAGCTCAGAAGGTAGGTTCACTACCAACTGGACCAACGGGCTATCATTATTCTAACATTTCGGCTACCTAAACGTAACGCGGCCGCTCAGCTGACTAGACTATTATCCTAATAGAATTTGAGGCAGTAGTTTTTGGTTGATTTCAAAAAGAGTTGAATTAAGAGTGACATGTCCAAAGATTTATTCGTCCTACAGCTGACCCAAAAAATGATATTTTTTATTCTCTTTACCCTTTTATTCACGCAGTATGCTTACTTTATGTTTTATTAAGCCACGGTTGTAATGGGTTGGGTTCATTGCGGCTAGTTTACTCCAGTTCTACAATTTTAAAGCTGTTGTTTTTTTTTTAGCTTTCAGCTTTTGGAGAGGCTGCATAATTTTTGAGGATGTTAAAATTCGTACGCTTTGATAAAATTTTCGTCATGTCACTATCTCAGAGTATTTGTAGAGTAGATTAACTAGATGAAAGAGATCAACCGTTACCGGCCAGTTTTCAAATGGGTTACTGTGAGCCAAGGAAAAAATTATTGTTTTTTCTTTTCTGTGCTGTGAGCGACATTTACTCAATATAATAAAGTGAAATGTGTTTTTTCGTATCGTTTCCAAAACTCCATAGAAATATCTAGAAAAGACTTCACTACTATACTAAAGCACCACTTTATGACCGCGACTTACTTTGCTTGACTTTTATTGTAACTTGTTTGAGGATATCTAATAAAATTTGAAAATATTTCTATACCTACTTGGCAAATTCACAAGACGTGAGACGACAAAATATTCTTAAAAGGAAGGAATAAAAAATAAAAGAACCACGTTGACAGTTGTTCTCCCCATTGAGTAAAATGCCTACGGCAAAGTAGGTTTATACATCAGATCAAGTTTTGGCGCCAACATGGAAAAAACATGTCGTCTTATTGTATAATTTTTCCTGAACTTTGTATATTTTCGAGAGTTAATGCTTAATAATGGTGGATTGTTATTTATAAAGTGTTCGTGGAAGTGCTCGAGTGTGGATGATATTGTGATATAACGCGGTGAAACGTGTATTTTTGAGTTGTTTCCAAAGCTCCATAGAAGCCTCTTGTAAAGTCTCCACCACTTTTACTCTCCTTTTTTGTCGCACTAAAACACAAAAAAAAAACAGTCGTAGGACTGCACGTCAGAAGTGAAAACTTAAGTAACAATTCACCTATTCCACAAAAGATGGCGCTATCTGTGCGTGACTATTTTGTGAGTTCAAGTGGATTACCATAAACTCAAAAACATTCTTATAACCTTACTTTGACTTTTGTCTTGCTCTCCCATTAGCCAAGAGAGAAAGGCAAAGTGGTTAAACCAGTGCTTTTCCCCCATCCCAAAACGTGCCCAACGTGCCTAAAGAAGTTTACACTTCGAAAACCTCAGGTTTATCTCGTCGTTATACAGTTAGCTATTAACGTGCTAATTGACATCAACAAGGTGTCCCGTAGAACGCAAACTTACATCAATAGCTCTGCTTTCATTACAGCACCAAACTTCCCAACTCGACACTTTGAATAATGCATAGGTACAAAGTTTGTAACTACTCAATCGGATCCACGTTCTAAGGAATCAGTTCTTTAAACTTGCCTTGTGATCAAATTACTAGCAGCGCCTTGCGGTTTCACCTGCTACACTACGTGAACCATGGTTTTTTCCGGGATAAAATTGCGATCTAGCCTGATGGAAAGCGATGGTGCGGTCGAAGATGAAGCACGTTTGCCTTGAAACAAACCTTGCCATCTGTTACTCTAATGCAGCCTGAAAGAGGAACAAAAACTCACTGTCGCATTAAGAACTTTAGTAGGTATCATTGTATTGCACAATATATAACTTGTTATTTTATAGCGTTTCATAATTATATAGTTTGTGTAGATAGCAGGCTATTTTACTTTACAGTTAGTTGGTTTAAAATGCAGTGTTTGAAGGTATAACTTCGTATACGTTTTGTTCTTCAGTTTGTTATTTTCTGAAATTTAATAACAAAGGCTCTGCATTTAGCTCTCCGCTTAGTTGTTTTATCAGTGGATTTTAAAACATCCTAATTTTCAGGGACATATAAAATACAAAATTCATCCAATGACAAAAAATAATAATGCATAATCAGATAATAATTAATAATTAAATACTTAGTTATAGAACTTGCTATTATGGTTCAAACGTGAAGGTTGCAAATTCATGAAAAATTTGTAAGATCATGTCGAACACAGAGCTGTGCAAGCAGTAGAACCTCTATCATGTGATAACAGTATCTAATTAGTATGTCTTTACCTTATAATTCATGACAACAATCCCATCAATATTGTGTCATGTTGTTTCAGCCGTCAAAATTAACTATACCATCGCTAGTGGTTTGCCCCGAACTGAGACCTTGCGACCCCTATTATATATCTTCGCAGTCACTGTACTGATTTGCCCATATTCAAAGTTAAACATCATATTAAAATGAACTACTTTCTCACCAAATATCATGGGGATCGGATCATCCATACGCTAGTTATTGTCGAACAAATTTAATATACATACATACATAGAAACGCTGACTTGTCCTATTGCAATTTGAGACGTATCTTTCCTAGGCCAAATTAGACTATTCATTTGCTTAAGAAACTCTTTCAAAACACTTGAATCGATTTTGATGATTAACTAAAACACCGCAATAAAAACTGATACATAAAAGACATTGAAATAAGTCTACAAGACCTATTTAATTTTATTTCGAAGTAAAATGTTTACAAACATACAGACTTACATGAACGGTTTCTAAACTATATTGTAGATAGATAGTGTAGTATATCTTTTATATCATCATCATCATGCTTCATCAAACCTTTTTTCTAATTTATGCCAACTCCTTTTTTTGTTACACACAGGCCACTGCATTTTACCTACTATACGATTTTTTTTAAATTAGAATAATCAAGGAAACAAAATCCACAGAGGGCCATTCCTTGACAACCTGGCAGAAAAAGAGGAAGGTTTCTTGATTTTTCTAATTTAAAAAATTTATCGTATAGTAGGTAAAAAGCAGTGGCCTGTGTGTAACAAAAAAAGGAGTTAGCAAAAATTAGAAAAAAGGTTTGATGAAGCATGATGATGATGATGATATAAAAGATATACTACAATAGATAGAAACTCTTTATTGTGTACACCAGAAATAAAAATTATAAACAGACACTTACGAGCTGGTGCCAATCGGCCTTATCGCTAAAAGTGATCTCTTCAAGGCAATCATTTGTGGTGACTAACCCCTATAGTGACTCAGTTCTGTATCTGTACTTACTAAAACAACGAAAAGCAGCTAGTTTTAATTTGAAATATATATTTGCAGAAATAGCTACAAAAAAAAAGTTCACAATTGAAACGCTCAGTAATAAGTAATGCGAGGTCTTTTTTTTTTATTATACTACAATACAATAGCCTCCTTCTTTTTTTCATCGGTAAAAAAGTGCAATGTATCGACCATTAACAATTACCTCGTTAAATTTCAATAGGCTTCGATTTCATTAAACTGTTAATTAATTTCAACGCATCGCTTATAACAGTGGTAGTGAAAATGATTCGTTATGGAAATATAAAATGTAAACAGTACATAAAGTTCATAATTTTTATTGCCGGTAACTAAAAAAAAATATGTTTATAAATAAACAAATTTTAATGAAGCTATCGATATCAAATAGACGATATGCCGTTAAGTTTGTTTAAAGTTCTTCATCGTCTTTTCGTAAGCTATGCCAGCCATTCAACCGCTAAGTGTGTAACTTCGGGACATTCGGGATCTTTTTGCACACACGGTCATCTGACCCCAAACTAAGCAAAGCTTGTGATATGGCTGCCAGAGATTGATATATAGTTTTAAATACATACTTAAATAGATATTAACAACCAGATATAGAACAAACACAAATGTTCATCAAACATTATAAACATTATTGTTTCACTTCATCAAAACTCGCGTGAGAATTCATTATAAATTGACCGATAAAACATAACCGTGAGTGCAAGCCGATGTTATAATAATTTATTATTGTTTCAATTAAAGGGAAATGGTTCCATTAAAATAACTGGGCACAAAGTGACTTAACATCCAGTATCTCAGGGTGACGAGCGCACTACATAGTGCATTGCCACGCAGGGTTTTGAACTGTCCCGAAGTACTGAGTTCTGGATTGCACGGAACTGGTATGAGCAAACATGACGCTTACCATTGAGCGACACGCTAGTCTCGACACTGAGTTGCATTAAAAAAACTAATTGTCCCAGTAATTGGTCACATAAACTGCATCCACATTTGCCTCAATCGGTTCCTTAGGCTCTGCTGGCAAATGAACTAGTGCTGCATATTTGGGGGATGGCTCCACTTTCGCAGTACCACTTGGTTTGATTCAAGCATGATCCTGGAGCACGGATCTTAAAATACGGTTTCGGTACCTATCATAAAAGTAGATTCAAAGGGGACCTTTGGACTCATGAATTTGCAGATCTGACCTTCCGTTCAATCAACCCCAGGAAAAACAACGACATGGTGTGGCCCGCTCCTTTATGAAAAGGAGAAAGGAAATATTTCATTAATTGCTTAGGTAACGTGCTACTTGCCAGCTGTCGTTCTCGTGAAGATATTCCAGTGTTCTCCGTCAGGCAAAGATGCAGTTCACCGAGGGGGTTTTAGTGGGTACGATCCTATATAACTTGGCTATACCCTAATACAAATAAATATCTTTTGAATATGTCTCTGTTTCGTTACAAATAAAAAGGTTTGTCTCTAGCTAGAGCACTGAAAACCCTCTATATAGTCTGCAATACGCCAAAATGCTCTGAATTAAATTTTCACGAAGGCTTCGACTCAATTTCGTTCAAGAGCTCTACATCCATGGCGTCCGTATCGGTTCAATTTGGTTAAGCGATCGACGGCGACGACGGGCGGCTTTTGAAATATTTTAAATCGCTGCTTGAATACCGCTTGACAGTAATGAGATAAAAATGTCTTACTCAGATCAATAATAAATGAAATGCATTCATTTATTCAACAAATAATAAGGTATGTTGTTTATAGGCTGTTTTATTATCTAACTAGTTGCGGCCCGCGGTTTCACCCGCGTTATATACCCCCTTGATGCAACCACCTTGGTAGCGACAGCAACACCCGATGACTTAGAATCGAAGTCAAAGTGGGTTGCTAAGTCTTAGATGTTTTTTTTTTCTTCTATGATGTAAAATGTCAATGACTTCAATTCTTGCCGTTTCATATAAAGTGTATGGGAAAATGAATTTTCTCATAATTTATAATTTATAATTTAGTATATTTCTCCGATATTTTGCTATTTGGTATAATATACTATATACTTGTTCTGTTATTCGGGGTGGATAGGAATCCAATAAATCAAAGATCAAGAAAATTGGTCCAGCTATTCTTGTATTATTAATGGTGTAGTATACACGACTTTGTTGTTATGGATGTAATAATAAATAAATATTCGAGACAATGCGCTGCCTGAATGGGTGTTCCCCGATAGTTACAATCTGGGTGTCTTCAAATCAAGAGTGAATTGGTTTCTTCTAGGCAAGCTTGCTCCATCGTAGACAGCATCATTGCTTAACATCAGGCGAGTTGGCGGTCAAACGCAAGCCGGTTTTATACCGTCTTTTTGAATAATTTCTGCCGTTTATAAAAACGTATAATAAGTAGTTTCTATAACACACCTTATCAGACGTTTCAAAAAAGCAACCAGCAATCTTTTGTGAGATCTTAGTACCTTTAATTTTATAATATTTTTTCATACAAATTATTCTAATATTCATGACTGTTACGGCTTCGTTCTCGGCGCCTCGAAATAAATCCCTTTTGTACAAGAGCTATGTCAAATCAATTATCCCAGCGTTTTCAAAGCAAATCTCGTAAAAGCCGTCTCCAGCCTACTTATTTCCAGTAACTTTGATACGTACAAATTTTGAAGTGAAACCTTATTTAGCCGCGTTGAGGGATTGTTGGTAGGGGCAAAACTCATAGGTTTGCATCACCGACATGCTAATGTTACGTTTTAGTTTTCACTTCTGTCGGCAGTTCCATGACTGCCTTTTTTTAAGACTTGAATACGCTGCCATAATGGGTGTTCCCTGATAGTTACAATCTGGGTGTCTTTAAAATAGGCAAGTGAATCAGTTTTTTTCTGGGCAAGCGTGCTTCATTGCAGGCCACACCATTGCTTAATAACAGGCAAGGTGGCGGTGAATTCACGAGCAATTAAAAAAAAATTATAGGTGTACCTTCTCCTTTCCGTCGTGGATGAAAGGAAGAAAGTTGTGGTACTGACTATGTTGTACCTACGTTGTGATATTATGAAAATTCTGGGATCTACCTGCGCACATAAAGATACATACATACCTACAAGCAATGATCATAGCCTACAAGTATTACGTACGTACTTATATGAAAAGGAAAATTAGAAGCCTGATTTGTCATAGGCTTCGTATCTCGAAGATTAAGTTGCGTTAGAGCACATGTATACAATGTCGTAGATAAATACTGTAATTTAAAAGGAAAGAGTGTTTACGAAGTCAAAAAGACACTTTGCAAGTTTCTGACTTCACTTAGCTATAAGGAGACGGAAGATTTATTGAAGATCATATCCTAAATGTACAATAATAACTTACTTAATTATAAAATTATTATTTATTAACTGTAATTTAACTTTATTAACATACTTAATTATAAAATTAATTTTAGCATACATAATATATTCATATATATAATCAATAGAACCAACTCCTATAATACATATATATATATATATATATATTTAATACATTATTATGTGAATAAACCACAATATCTTAACTAGAGGTTTAAATCTATGAAAAACCGTACCAGATTCCCGCGATACAGGCCCAGCCTAGTGCGGGAATCGCTGTTATTATATAAACTACCCAACTCTCTCATAAGCATAAGCCTTACTATATTGTTCGATTGGTGCACATACCTTATTTAAGTCTATGTTTATGTTAATAAATATATTTTTCCTTTTCATTTCATTTTCGTTCAGTTGTACTGAAATTATATTCTACCTAAAATTATTTGTAAATGCATGCTCTTGATACAAACAAATATATAAAAAATACTACTTAACGGCAAGCACGTATAAACATTATTCTGTCGTATAAACGGGATTCATAACCTCATTTGTCAACCTTAGAGGTGGAAAATTTTCTTCAAATTTGTGGCCTGCATCCAGTTCTATTTTAGGTCATCTGTCCTTCGTATATAGACGCTGCACTTACCAGTCCGTAGTCTCCATTCGAGAATCTTTCAGCCCCATCGGCCATCTGTTCCGCGTGCTACGTGCCCTGCCCACTGCCATATCAACTTGCTTATCCATTGGGCTATGTCGGTAACTTTCGTTCGTCGACGGATCTCCTCATTTCTGATTAGATCTCGTAGAGGAACCCCAAGCATAGCCCTCTCCATAGCTCGTTGTGCGACTTTGAGCTTGCTTATATAAGACCCATTATTTTTTTTGATGAAAAGAAAAAAAAAATGTTTCTAAGACCATGTTTGGTTATGCCAGCCATATACAATATCACAGCCGGAGCTAGTTAGGTTTGCCGTTGATTGAAATGCCAAGGAAGCCGATATAATAATAGTGAAAACCTAGAAATCCACTAATAAAATAGAAATATTGAATAGTTAATACAACTGAAACGATATCGTTTCAGTTGTATTAACTATTGTTACGATGTATCCCTGTAGTTCGGACTACAGGGATACATCGTCCTAGAAATCATAAAAGTCCAGAAAAGAAAAACAAAACACTTGATAATGTCGTCAAGGAACTCGTATCATGTCATGCCGACCCAATTTAATTGAAAAAGTTCGAAAACTTTTTTGGTTCCAATCCTAAAAAGAACTTTTGAGTGTGTTCGAAGAATCGAATTGTTTTTGTTTGTCGTTTTACTCAATTTCGGCTCGCTTTTTGGGACGTTTAATTTTGTCTTTCATGAACTACGTATTGGTTTTTTTTACGATTCGCAAAGTTGTTCAAAAAAGGATACTAAAATAAATGAGATGTTAGAGATTTTCAGTTCATCTGAAAATTATTTAAAGACAACATTATAATTTATTTATTTTTAAGTTCTATGATTATTTACGGGATACTTACCGTGGTAAGGTTGTGGAATGAACAACCTTACCACGGTAAGTATCCCGTAAATAATCATACAACTTTAGTGAACAACCGTGATAGTTTAAAACAGTGTTTTTTATGACATCACGTGCGCGCCGCGCGGGGCCCGTATTGCAAAGCGAGACGCTGCCGCGCGCACGAATTCACCTTGAAAAAGACCGCCTTGCGGTTGCAATGCGGTTGAAACTATAGTCGAAGTAATTGGCTTAATCTTAAGTGAGTAAATTCTGTGTAGTATAAATAAAATATAAAATTTAAATGTATAATATACTTGCTGAGCCCCGCGGTTTCACCCGCATGGTGATGAAAAATGATGATGATGATGATGATGATGATAAAATTAGCCTGTGTTAATCCAGAGTATAAGCTATCTCCATACCAAATTTCATCTAAATCGGTTTAGTAGTTTCGGCGTTGAGTCCAGCCAAACATACACACTTACACACAAACTTTCGTATTTATAATATTAGTAAGATTATAATTCTCGGCATATGAAGCTATCCTATAAAAGACTGTGGCCTTACGGCTACCTATTAACGCGGCCTCGAAACAGCGGTGTGCAAAAAAATTCACGCAAACGTGAACTTAACGCGCTGATATATTATGGTTTGCGGTCGTGCATATTTTTTTGCATCAACTAAATAGAATATCTTTAAATACGTAGCCGTAAGACCTATATTGCTGTAGCAGTACATTGTTTGCACTGTCCATTTAAAACATCTCGGACCAATAAAACAACCTAATAATTAACCAATTTTAATCATATCGCCACTACAGTGGCAGGCTTTTCCAAGAATAAACCAAACAAATAATAAAAATGCACTAGATACAGTTTGTATCTAAAAATCGGGATACTTGGAAAACAATCTAAAGAAGCGCTTTGATTCCACTTTTATTTTGCTACCCTGTGGAATCCGCTGCCTGAATGGGTGTTCCCCGATAGTTACAATCTGGGTGTATTCAAATCACGAGTGAATCGGTTTCTTCTAGCATGCTCCACCGTAGACCGCATCATCGATTAACATCAGGCGAGTTGGCGGTCAAGTGCAAGCCTATTAGTTATAAAAAAAATGCAATCGTTTTTGCTGTCTTCCAGTTATCTCGATCCCCAGCTAATTTATAAAACTCCTAAACCGCGTACTTTTTGCATGAGGAACCGTATAGCCACATCCGGTCTCAACCTCACGATTATGCATTTCACTTACAGGATTATGTTTAAACCGCTCAAAGTGTCTGAAATTTAAATTGGACACTGCGGTGGCACGTGTTACCCTCGTCCTAGGGATAAATTGAATTCTCTCAAAGCACTGAGGACCGTGGACTCCTAGAGTCCGCTGATAAATATCTTACCCTGTTGACATGGTTCTTTTGACGCGTTTTTTAATGAATATTGTGCAGTCCCAGTGAAGGTTTCTTTTATTTAAATGTTGAAAACATGAATAGACAAAATGACGCTGCACTTTTTTTAATTGCAGATTTATTTGTCTTCAAGAAAATAAGACGCGTTTGGTTTGTATGGAGCGTGTAGCTGATGGGTTTGGTAAATTTGGCTTGGTACTACACAGTTCAAGATCAAAAATCTGGAAATCTATTTGGGTAAGAGTATAGTGAGCATTCTACATTCAAAAACTACATAGCGTAACAATAATTTTCTCCGTAGATTAGTCGCGGACTTGCTTGCACGTTTTTTTTTTTTTACTTTAGACGGCATTAACTGGTTTTTCGCTATTGCAAAAAAACAGAAAGGTCTGATCGGAAAAAGGATTGATCTCGATATGTCCATTAGCTGGTCGAGCAGGTAGTTTTTTTTTTGTTAAAATTTTCATGTCCGTGGATCAATGTCCTTTAGTCGTAATATTAATCAGTTTGCATGGTCTTAATAGCGTCAAACAAGTCATAGTCACAGTCAGAGTCAAGCTAAGTAAGTCACGGTCAAGTCAAACTCATGTCCCTGTAAAGTGGTGGAGACTTTACAAGAGGCTCCTATAGTTTCCAAAACTCCATACATGGAGTTTTGGAAACAACACGAAAAGACACGTTTCACCTCGTTATATGACTTGCCTACACTCGAGCACGTTTACGAGCACTTAATGAATAAATAGTTCACCATTTAGTGCACAATAACATTCGAAAATACACAAGTTTAGGAAAATAATTCAACGAGCCGACACGTATTTTTTCCACGTTGGCGCCAAAACTCTCGGTCGAGCAGGTCTTTTGTTATACAGTGTTGCCCGTCACTTAACAAAGTAAACTTAGATTCGTTTAGACTGTGTAATATGTACTGCGCGTTGGGACGACAGGGCAATTGATTACTGCTGCAGTCGGGGATTCTATTCTATTCAATTCGAATCAAGCATTCGATACTGGGCACACATTCTCTATCTCACATGAGATTCTTTGCCATTAACGTGTGACGTAACAACATGAAAATGTTATTGAAAAATTGACTCTATGAGAGAACTCTTTATAGCTGACTGTACAAATCTCTCATTTTCAGAATCTGCCGTTTCTAGAATCAGTCATTTCCAGAATCTGCTATTTACCGAATATTCCTAATTTTCTTGTGTAAATTTAAAACTTGTGTTTAGTAGAATAACATAATAAAAGGGAACGGGAAAGGGAAAGGTAAAAAATTAAAAAAGTCATTGCAATACATACCTATTACTTATTATCGTACATGGTACCAATCTTACAAAAAACTTTGGAGGCCAGTAAAAGACATTAAGATTTTTTTTTAAACTATGATACTGAGGCAAGGTCTATAACAGTCTAGTCTAGACAGCCAACCTAACGGTGCTAACTCTAGAAAAAAATTGCATTTTCGCAGAGAGCTACCACGTACCTATAGCCGCAGCCAAGATTCCCATTAAAGTGTTATTTACAGACGTGGACGTATTCAGGACTGAATTCTTAGTGAACAAGGGGGAAATCGATTCGTTTGAAATTATGATTAATCAGCAAGCTTTGGCAATAGACTAACAGGAATAGCGTGATATTGTTAAAAATAAATTTAGTGTTTTGATTTACACACCCATAACAAAAATTTGTAAGACTATCTGCTTGTGATATATATATATATATATATATATATATTGTTTACAATAGATCTACGTTTGGCCACCTACTCGCCTGATGGTAAACGACGGTGTGGCCGAGGATGGAACACGTTGATCTAAAAGAAATATATTTACTCTAGCCTTGAAGACGCCTAGATTGTAATTAATAATTAAAGAGCAATATTATATAAAATTTTAAAAAAAGCGTTAACATTAAGATTATTTTTGTTAGAAAAATGCTCGATGCTGTTTTTTATCTTTGAATGATTTTCAGTTTGATTGTGTGTAAACCACGTCAGTTTCTATAATAAGATTTTATTTACTTCTGACCGAGGAATGGACCTGCGAGATGGCCCCAAATTATGCCCCTCAGTACTTCCATGTTTACTGAACCCCCATTCCGCGAGCCAACGGGCCATGTTCGGATAATTTTACTAAGGAAATAGTTTTTCCTCGAAGATTTCTCGTTTGAAAATAAGGAGCCGATGCAGTCTGCTATATTTTACTGCTACGGAGTTTTCAGACGGGGTTTTTGAAATAATTTTATGAATTCTTATGCTTTATGCTAAGATGGGTTTTATGTTTATGTAACATGTTGGTAATGGAATGTTTTGCTCCTGCATGCTTATTTCTTCTAATACTGCACCAGTTTTTACTGGCGATTATTCTGGTTTTTACAGTTTATGACGATCATAAAGTATACACAAAAATGCCAAACTGCAACCTATCTTCAAATTTTTAGCGTAATGATTTTTCAGACCGACTTGCGTAACTCTTGATATTAAAAGGATTAAACATTGATACATCAACCAGTGTCTATTTATACTCGGGTTTGTTTTGATAGTTGCATTTTATAATAATTATTTTGTTCTTTGTAGTAGCATATTAATTTAGAATGTTTGTGTTTTATGGTTATTTAAAGTCGATTTTTTTAATAGATGAATTGTTTTACATTGTTTTGTGAAACACCTATGATAGTGGAATGCTTAAAACCTTCTTTAACTATGTTCGGGGCGAACTAGTAGTTTTTTTTTTATAAATCCGTTTACATATCTATGCATGAATACCTCCCTGTTTTGACTTGAACAAAAGAAAAAAAGAAAAGTATTGTAGTGATTTGTTATCGCGAAATTCGTAGGTGCTCTAGCAAAAATCCATATTATTTGAGCTGGTTTAAAAACTACTGAACCCTAATGAATAGATTTTTTGTGAAACTACCTCGCGGGTTTATTCTACATGATAAAAAAAGAAACAAGAAAATTGGTTTACAGATAACGGCGTAATCGCTGTAATTTTTTTTAAGAGGCCTAATTGAGTAACTTCCTCTTTTTTCGAAGTCGGTTAAAAATACATATTTTATTTCCAACAATTTTATCTGAATTCTCAAATCATCCATCAGCCAAAAATTACATACTTAACTTGCCCCAAAACAAACCAAACAAACTTGTTTATATCTCACAAAATCCCTAACTCCAATTTACTCGCCGCTGTCAGATTTATTGATTGATCTCGAACATTCCACACTAACACCTGTTGCAAAACTGTTACAAACATCCTACTGGTGTACATGTAAAGTAAATTGAAAACGTGCACCTTTTATTATCCGACTTCAAAAAAGAAGAAAGGTTCTCAATTCGCCCGTATTTTTGTGTTTTTACCCGATAACGCAAATCAGAAAAGAGGACTTAGTTGAAATGAAATAAATTTAGTGATTAATGATTAGTGATTGTTTGTTGTTAGAGCGTGTTGAGACACGTGTATGGTAGGGTTCCGTAACCAAAACTATATTGTAGTCACATTTCAGAAATCGGCGGTAAATTCGAAAGAACGAAGCTCTGTGGACATAGCCCAATTTCAAAGATGTATGTGATGATCCCGAAACAGCATATACTTTTTATGATTTAGTCAACAAAAAAAAAACCACTAGGGAAAAATTCTTTGTTAATATTAATTTAACATCGTCTTAACTCTTCATCGTCTTTAGGGTAGGTACTGATGACTGACTTAATTAATTTATTGTATAATGTTGTAATTTTTAGTTTAATGATTTTAAATTTCAATTGGTAATAATTATTATTAGTGTAATGTGACTAGCTACTATTATTAATTTTTTCTGTTGATATTTTTTTTTTATTTGTATGAGTCTATGTTACTTGGAAATAAATAAATTATTATATTAACGTCTCAGTAGCAAAATTTGAGACGCCCTGTGTGATTTTTATTATATCTTACAATTACATACTTTTTCATCTCTATAATTTTATATGTATAGATAGATAAAAGAAAATTTGGCACCGTCACAACAAAAAACAATTTTTCTTAAGTTCTTAATATCCTTAAGACGCTCTTTTCCGACTTTTAGTAATTTTGGTCATTCTAGTTTAAGTTTTCCTACTTCCATGGTTAGGTTAAAATTATAAAAAAGGTGTCATAACAAAATTGAATATTTTATCTAGGAAACCCAAGAGACCGAAACACGATTATGGACATTTCGCTCGATAGAAAAAATTATGTGAAAGTAGCACTGACTTGCGCTTTAATCCCTGTTTTTTTGGATTCATTCAATTATGTATTTATTAAAATATGTCTGCGACATCTTGATATATAGATTTCATAATTATGACGGAAACCGCAGAGATACATTTAACATTACAGATATACTTTTCGAAAAATATGAGAAAAGCCCCAAAAATAGAAGCACCGAAACGCACGACTGTGTGTAAGCGCCATGATTTTGCTCCGGTAAATGCGACTTTAATACAATAAACCAAGGATTATGGTCACCTGTAGTTATAAGCGTTGCTTAAAAGTAGGAAAACCTTGCATTAAGCTTTATTACATTGATTACTTACCTTAAAATCCTTAGTCCTAAACTAATCACTGCCCGAAATCGATATAATAAATCATACATAACCATCCCAACCCTATTTTACTTTATCGCACCTTACAGTAACAGCCTTACCGCCCAATTACCCAACTCCAATTCCCAATCAGAGCAAATCGGTTCCAATTTCGCGAACTCAATTAAAACTATAGCCATTTCTAACGTCCAATGAACAAGAGGCTGTGGGTACTTACGTCAAAATTTTAATGTTTTCAATAGTACAGATTACGGTAAAGAGGTTTTAGATGACTTGTCATCACTTTGTAGATCCGGTCATGGCATAATAATATACTCCGCCAGGTATAGCGCTCCGAGAAAAAAAATCACTTGGGTATCACCTACTGACGTCATCAATGTCATGGATACACCTACACATGCACAAGCAAGAGCAGAATATGTAATTTACAACAAATTCGAGAGAGATGACGATACACGAAACAATGGCGGACTCTCTATGAAACAGCTGATTTTCTGTGTTACCAGTAACGTGAAATTGTAACTCCCCAATCTCCGTATATTATCTGTCTGAATCCAATAAATCAATGTGGTTTTAATAAATATTGTGTTTAATATATTCAATTCGTGCTTAACTTGAATTGCTTTGCTTGAGCGGACAAACCAAATGATAATTGAAATGCTTTTTGTATTTTATTTTATAAATTATTAACTAATTTGTTTTCCAATATATGTGTTTGTTGCAACAAAGTGGCATTAAGACAGTGACGTCATTGACAACTCCCAGAGTGCTAGACCTTGTTTTCTTGGATCATGGATCCAGTAAACTTGCGTACTAGCTACCTAGAGACTGCCATGATTGTTATTTGTTAATTGTTCGTTAACTGCCTCAAATTGTGGGTCTTTTTGGAATGTTTTCGAAATTCAATGTTGTACAATATCTACCGTTTTATTAGGGCATGATTTACACTTGACTGTGGCTAACTTTGCTGGACTCGTCAGAGTCCTAAGACTAGTTTAATGATATTTCATAAGACTTGAAAATATTCAAATTCTTGACACTGGCCCATGTACAGTGCATCATAAAAGAGTAAAAAAATAATGAGGACGCCACAAAAAAAAACCACAAACCACACAAAAACAAAAATCAAACAAATAAATACCACATTAAAACAGCTTGTGAAATACATTGAACACTGTTCAGTAGAAAATCCGATGATTCTTAATTTTTTGCGTTTAAAACAACAAATATTCTTGGGACTTACTCTGAAGTATGACAGATAAATCCGTTTCTACTCTTCAATGTCGCACTGTACAAGACGTGAGACGCCAAAATCTTTATAAAAAAAAAAAAGAAGAAAGAAGAAGTATTTTTTTTCTCTAGCGGTAACATTCTATCACAAAACGTTCAACAAATCGCATAAACTGATATTCTTAGTGGCAGTAAACGGTATGCATTTAGGCTGCGTTCAGTTCTGCGGTCTGTACCTATCTGCTGCGGTTCCGATTCATATTTCGAATTTACGACAGTCGATTGTTTGAGTATCGAAAACGTTCCGATTGAATTCTGTGGCAAAGTTTTGGATAACATATTTTTGTGAGTGCTGTTTTGGTACATTCTACACCAGAGAGACTGTCAAACGCCGTGTTTGGGTACGTGCTAAAAGTTGTGCTGGTTTTTCCATACAAAAGAAATTGCATTTTATCCTATATGCAAAAATAAATTGAATTTTTTGTATCTTAGTCAATTGTACATAGACCGCTTAACGCAAAACAGTAGTACGGCTCGCTTACTCATTTCTTACCCACACTAAGAAACGTGTAGTGACACGAATGAACAAACTAATAGTCCACATGCAAAAGAAAAGGCGACAAGTTAGTCCGCGGGGTGAGTTCGACTAAAGGCATCAAGCCTGGTTTAGGCCGGATGCGTTCGCACCTACCACGCCACCTTATCATTATCTCCCTTGTATGCCTGACCTGAGAGTACGCCTGAACTAAAATGATGTACATACATACCAAACGTCACTTTAATTTTAAAATACCTATTCAATAATATATCTCATGAGGGGGTAGAATAATTTAATTTTTTGTTACCATAATTGTGGTGACCTTAAAGTACACAAATATACCAAAACTTAATTTATCAAAACAGTTTAAGGTGTTTAGACTGTAAGTGGGAACATACACACATCACACATCATCAGCCAGTAAACGTTCACTGCTCAACAAAGGCCTCCCTCTTAGAGAGGGATGTTGCCATAATCCCCAAGCTTGGCAAGCTGGTGATTGCAGTACCGTTCACCAAGTACTAATAGGATTCTGCTGCCCATCCTACCGGTCCGGGTCGTCCGGGGAACATACATATTACGCTAAGTCAATACCCTTCTTTTTACTTTGCCGTAGTCGGGTAAAAACTGATTCGGTACGACGTCAAACCATTATTATACAAAGTAACTAATAACTGTTTTGAATTTATATTAAAGATCGTATCAATCGTTACTATTATTGATATACGTTTGGTTTGTACGGTTCTAAAAACTATACCTGCAACCTTCGACCAAAATAAAATGAATGGACGGGCCCTAACCATTGAACTTGCTCGTAAAAACGAGTCAAAACCGTCGGACATATACTTTAACACATAATTATAAAAATGTACAGTATATTTGTCATAAAAAATAGATACCGATTTTATTTGTAAATTTACACTTCGGGAAAGCATACGAATGCACAATTTTGTCAGATGTTTCGTTATCACGTAACAATAGACTCGTGTTGCATTTCATATGGCTAGAGACCGATTGAAACGAAGGGAACATTTGTAATCTTCAAAAATGCGCTTCTACTGGGCCCGTCCATTCATTTTATTTTGGTCGAAGCCTGAAACAATGAAAGTATAATTGACCTGAAATCTGAACGGAAAATGAAACCAAGGCGGCATTACAGTAAAAAAAAAATGTGATAAACCGCGACATGCCTCAACGACGTCATATTTCAAGGCGCCGCTAAAAAGAGGAAAGAGCGTAAAAAGTGAATAGTTCGCATATAATAAATTGTCGAAACAAAAGCGTATTGTGCGTTTAAATCGCGGCGCGCACGGTGCCACGTCACGAGTCACGGAGCGTTGTCATTTATCAATAAAATGGAGATGTGGCCCAATAAATTATCAGCCGCTCGCAATATGTACGCTGGATGCAAACATCAGCCAGCCAAATTACAAGTGGAAAAATAACGGCGTGCACACAACAGAGAATAATTGCGCGCCCTGTCGACGTAGAGTTAATTTCGCTTGTTTTGCTTATTTCGGATATTTGTGTTACCAGGCTACCACGAAGCGTTGGCAGGTCGGGTGTTAGCGTTCACGCCCCGTTCCAAACTCAAATTGAAAAGTTCGCGAATGCGTAATGGTTACGTGCACTTTTTGTCGGATGGCTCAAACTTTTTGAGCTCATTTCCCAAACTTCAGGGACACAAAAAGGTCTAATTTTGTCATTCCCCGTTTTATGGTAAAAATATTTTACTTATTTTCCCTTCGAGGCAGCCGATTAATTAATGGTTTTAATTTCGAAACTTTTTATTAAAGGTGGAGTTTTTTTGTTTCGTTTTGAAGTTGGACTATTTTTTTGTAATAAAGATGCTTAGCGTCCGTCTGCTTTCTGGGACGCCTACGGAGGATATTTTGTTTGCGAAAGTTAATCAAAGTAAGCTTAGTCAAAGAATATTTAAAAGAGGAAGCATTCCTAAAGTTTATTGGGTCACGGGTTAATATAATCAATTTCGTGGAAAACTTTACAGTTAATTTATGGTATCTCTTTTGTTTTAATCGAATGCACTGTGGGGAGAAATTTTAAATTAAGAATGCAATAAGACTTAAAACTTTCGGACCATCTTTCGAAATATGAAAATGCAATTTTTGTAAAGTTCTACCAACTTAAAGTAAGAAGTATTTATTTGATATTTATGTATAGTTAGCCTGTTGGTCCAGTTGGTAGTGAACCTGCCTTCTGAGCTTGGGGGCGTGGGTTCGATTCCCACCTAGGACAAACATTTATGTGATGAACATTTGTGTTTGTTCTATATCTGGTTGTTAATATCTATTTAAGTATGTATTTAAAAATATATATGTATGTATATCAATCTCTGGCAGCCATATCACAAGCTTTGCTTAGTTTGGGGTCAGATGACCGTGTGTGCAAAAATCTCCCGAATATTTATTTATTTATTATTTTATTTATATTAAATCATTGCTTTATATATACTAGCATCAATAAAAATTTACTCAATTGTTAATACATCTGTGGCGTCAAAATTGCGTCAGACATTCTTCAATTAATTCCGGAAATCCTATTACAATTTCACTTAATAGAACTAAACATTCAATGGGCAGAACATTTTGATGATAATCATAGCTATGCAAATAGTTTCATTAATTCCACTCCATTAATTAATTCAGTTCTGAAACCAATGACGCCAAAATATGATACCAATGATTATGCTTACATTTGAACACATCGCTGTTTGAAGCAATGATATTCGGCGGCACCTTTTAGCAGGATGGTGCTAAAAGGTGGACCTTGAAGAGGCCTTACCACCACGATTTTTGGGGTTCCGTACCCAAAGGGTAAAAACGGGACCCTATTACTAAGCCTATGATGTATGTCTGTCTGTCTGTCTGTCCTACCTATTAACGGCTGAATCTTTCGAACCGTAATATATAGCCAGTTGAAATTTTCACAGAATATGTAATGTTAAGACAGATTAACTAAGAAAAAAAAAAAAAAAAAAAAGTTAAATCGAAAGGGTCCCATACAACAAACGTATTTTTGTATTAGCTTTAAAGTAAAAACAGTAATACATCAAACTTAGCGTGATTATAGTACAAGTATAAAACAAATAATAAGTAATGGCCAAGTGCGAGTCGGTGATAAATTTCTGTTATAACTGGTAATTTCGTTATTGGATTTTGTGATGGTACGGAACCCTCAGTGCACGAGCCCGACTCGCACTTGGTCGGTTTATTTAGTAGAGTTGCAACCCTCGGAATAGTTGACAGAGGTTGCGATGAGCACGCCTCCACGCTCATTCCAAAGTCTCTAAAAATCTCTTGGAAGTTTACTGAGGCATGACTTAGACTTGACCGTGCCTTACTTTGCTTGAACCTGGTTGTAATTTTATTTTGTTTGACGATATCTAACAAAACTTGAAAACATTTCATTACTTGACATTAACAAATGCACAAAACTTGCGACGCCAAAATTCTCTCCAGAATAAAAAAAATATTTCTTACATTGTACACCACAGATCTGTGACATTGTATGGTTAGTTGTCAGAGAATATCTCAACAAGATTTAGAGCTGCACCATCAGTTCCGTGTTTTTAGAAACATATAAATCCTGAACCTACCTTTGTTTATCTGCGCCCATTTCTACCACCCGAGTGAGATTTACAGCCTTCACAGCGACATTTGGTTGTTTACGTTTGTTGTTGGCCTAAAGCCCTGAATCGCATATTTTACCATTTATAAATATTATCATTTTGTGAAATTATGTTTGAGTCCTGAAGTGCTCAAACATAATTTCAAATCCTGATGTGCCTGTGAGAATAATCGTTGAGCATTCCGAATGGTGATGTCCTGACACTTCGGAGATATTTTTTTACTTATTATATTTTAGTTGGCTGCACAGGTTGGCGGCATGTTCTTGATTGGAATATGGTACTGAGAAAAGGTCCTTAACTGCTGACCTTCAGAAAAAAAACTCAGTCGCATATCAAGCTATGAAGAGAGCTATGCTCAGAGTTTCTTTGCGCGATAGAATCCGGAACGTGGATATTCGCCAAAGAACCAAATTCGACAGAACTGAAGTGGCATGGGACAGGCCACATCGCTTGAAGTACCGATAACCGATGGGGAAGAAAAGTTCTTAAGTGGTGACTACAAACCTGAAGACGCAGCGTAGGTAGGCCTTCCACTAGATGGACCGATGACATAGTGAGAGTCACGGGCATCCAGTGGATGCAGATGGCAGGTCGTTGGTGTTCGTTCAGTGTGGATGTTAAAGGGGGAAGCCTATGTTCAGCAGTGGACGTCTTCTGGATAATGATGATGATGATGATGAAGATGATGAGTAGCATAACAATATAAACCAAGAAAATATACTCTTCCAGTTTTGGCGGATAGAAGTTGTGTGAAATTAGGTTTTGAGTTGTTACTAATAAAATAAAAAAGACATGAGAGACAAGTACCCAAGGACGGTGTCGAAGAAAAAACATAATGGAGATAGAAAGACGTGGAAGCTGGCACCGTCACCACGTGGGACAAATAGCCAAGAAGAGTGTGAAAAAGAATGACGAAATTTTGACTCGGGTTGGCATACATCATAGATACAAGTACGAGTAGGACTCGTGCTCGTGAGGGTTCCGTTGGACGGAACCCTCAGAGCGGGAGTAAAAAAAAACTAACTGAAGTTGAAATATTGAAAGACAAATTTAACTTTGTAGTTGACAATAAGGTACAAAATGTAAGTTAGTAATATCAAAATAATTATTTTTAAATGTTATAATTTCAAATTTGTGACTTTCGGATTTATTCCTGTATAATAATATGTGCTATGAGACCTTGCCTTTTGCCAAATTTAATGATTCTAGGTCAACGGGAAGTACCCTATAGGTTTTGATTCCCCTGTGAAATCGCAAAATATGCGACATAAACGTTCATATCTTTTGATTGCGTTTACTTACAACTTTATTTTTTTTACAGCCGAAAGAAACCGTATACCCAAGTATCTTTTCTTCTCTTCTCTTCTCTATCTCTTCTCTATCTCTATCTCTTCTCTACATAGTATAAATTGTCTGTATGGCCGCTAACTCCTCCTAAACCACGCAACGGATTTTGATGCGGTTTTCACCATTAGTTAGATACATTTTCAAGGAAGGTTTATATGTATAACGACTTGCCCCTTCTTTGCACGTAAATTATACCCGTGCGAAGCCGGGCGCGCGGGTCGCTAGTTTATTATAAATTTCAACTTGATACCTTTACGCGTTCTTGAGAAAAAGGGTCTTGACAGACGAACAGACAGACGGACAGACAGACGGACAGACGGACAACGAAGTAATCCTATAAGGGTTCCGTTTTGAGGTACGGATCCCTAAAAAGTCATGGGAAAGAATTTTCCAGGAGTGAAAATCAACAAGCTAACAGCAACGATATCAGAATCAATGGCTTTTATATCCATTGGCTTTTTCAGCCCAAAGGCAGATAGTTCTATTATGTTCGGCGTTTGTTTGTTTAGGTATACATTCCGTCCTAATATTCGGAAGCTACTAAGGTGGTGCACGGGAATCTAATATTCTATTATTAGCGGAGCAGTTGACATTGCTGAGCTGTAGATTGCTATTTGCTTGAGATATGACTGTCGACTTCAGTCAACACTGAATGAAGACATATCTTGATTAGTATGATGTCGGTAATGAAGATACAAGTACAGGTGACATTCTATAAATGTCGTATCTTTATGAGCTGCGTAATAGAGAGGATTTTACTCATAGCTATACAGGGTGTAAGGGGAACACTCTCGATGCCAAAAGAAGGCAATTGTACTCATCATTATGAACCACTTTTACTATGGGACCAGCCCTGAAATCGCGAAAAAAATATCAGCTGTTCTATAGAAAACGGTCATTGATACTCGACAAAATGTATGGACAAGCTTTTTTTTCGCGATTTCAGGGTTGGTCCCATATTAAAAGTGGTTCATAATGATGAGTACAATTACCTTCTTTTGGCTTCGAGAGTGTTCCCCTTACACCCTGTATAGGCACTGTCTTCTAAGATACACTTTTTCTTCAAAATATGTACTTTACATACATGTGTTTTGTTGTAGTTTTATGATTTTGTGTGTTGTGAGAAATCTGTGCTAACGGTATACCCCTTCTTCCCACCACACGAGACGGATTAAGAGCAGTGGTTCCCAATTAGTTTTTCCTGCGTACCACTTCAAGAAAGACCTCAAACGCGTAGCTCGGCTCAAGCACACCAAATTCCGTCCAGTCCAGTGCAGACTCAGTTTGTGAGGTCCAGTAAACTATGAAACGCTGTGTGCACTGGACTGCAGACGGACTACAAAATGGACTGCATACGGTGTGATGTGACGTCTTTCATAGAATTTCTCTTAGTCAGGAGATTGCCACGCGTACCAAGAGTGGAGTTCAAGAGTGTAATTATAATGAGTTGGTATGAATTTATAACATGACCAAAAAGGGTTACGAAACAATTGTCTAAAAAATTTGCGCATACTACAATTCTAATTAGCTACATTCTATTTTTCTGTCTCTGTCGTACTCAATGTACATCGGCGATGTAGCGAGCGGGAGGACCTCTGCCGTCCGAGATACAGTTTAAACTAGTTCGGAGGGTAGCGTAAATCTTTATCTGTCACAAGCCTATTACGAAGCTGTTTATTAGTAAAAAATTCCGAGTAACACATTTAATCGCATTAAATTTACACGCAAAGTATGCTATTAACAACTAAAACTTAATATATTTATCTATGATATTAGGTACTGTATTATTGGCAGGTATTACCTACGTTATGATTCACGATTGTGTTGAAAGTTTATGAAGTGTTTAAATTACAATAAAAACATAAAATTAAAAAAATACTTGCAAGTCGTAGCTAAGGATAATGTACAACACAATCATAAACTACCTACCTACCAAAATGACAAACCAATACAAAAAGTGTAACAAGTGTACCTACAATATTTTGTTATGGAATCATGTAAGTAATAATAGACTAAGTTTTTTGAGAAATAAATATTATATTATATTATAATGCTCCAAGCATAACACCCCTCTTTTTGCGTCGGGGGTTAATAGAAATCGATGGTTGCAAATATTTTTGGAAATTTATTGAAGGAAACTAAATATTCTAAGTAACCGTGCGTATATCACGAGTTTAGCCTGAGCTTAGTCATCGCCATCATCCCTAATCATAGTCATCATCTTCTGAAACACAATAGGTAGGTATATTCCATCCATGGTAAATATTAAAACAATAAATTGGTTGATAATAATTTAAAAAAAAATGGTAAGAATAAATGTGTGAGCATAAAATTATGACGTGGGGGTCCTAACCTGTTTTTTTACATTTCTGGAATAAGGGAAGACCCCAAAAAGCCGCAAATATTAATATCCTAAACAATGCGTATATTTTCCAAACTTTGGGGTCAAAACACAAGACACGTCGGGATTGGGAGCCAAAAAAATTTAAGATTTGTCATTAGGTCTAGTCGATGCAACACGTGGCCAAAATGTGGGCCCGGTTATTTTGCTAATCAAAACTTTTCGAAACAGTCTGAGACGCAACCAAAATTATGATTTATAATTATCGGGCCAGATTAAATCTTATGGGATTTAGTAAAGCTAAAATGTACTCGTAGTCTACCTTTTTTAGAAAATCGGTGTCGCATATTTTTTAAGCACAGACTAGGTAAAGCTAATAAGTTTTTAGGTTTAAAAATGTATTATTAGATTTTACTAGTAAATGAAGTCCATTTAGAGAAATACTTTTTTGTGCTCCCACGTCTAGAAATAGCAAACGTAGTTACTGCGAGCAAATGAATCGAAATAAGATTTGGAAGAGCAAAACGCCTGTGGAAGCTACCTTTTTCTCGAAATAGCCAGCTCGAGCCCTTTGAACCTCCATTTAACTAACATCCGCAATCGATGGCTCAAAAAATCCTCCATTGATTGGGAACGAAATCTGAAACGGTTTTTAGATTGAATTTCCCAATTACTCGCGCCTCTCGAACTGAACAACACTTTCGCGTGGAGGCAAACATCTTTCGCCAATCTCTCTCCTACAACGGTGTTTACGTCAGCAAACACATTGGCTGCAACACTACCAGCGTATCTTGGTCTGACGTGTACCCCTCAGAGTTTCCTTACATGGGTGCTCGGGGGGATTTTAGAGGTCAACACTTAACGGTGTCGTTGTCATGACTGGGTTTATGGCGGAATCTAATATTCCATTATAACAGAAAAGGGGCAACAAGGACCATAATGGAGTGTACCTTAGTCTCCGAGAATAGGTATCACTGCTCTGAAGAACGACGATTGTGAGCATCCGATTATGATGCTTAAAAGCATCGGTTAACAATTGTAAATGACGTAGGACATTGTTTTTAAAGTATATGTTGAATAATTCATGAGACGGTGTGAGTTAAATTGTGTATAAGACGATTCATATTTTGAGCTGTTAAAAATATAATATATGGATTCGACATTATCTACTTTTGTGACCGAAATAAAGTGTTTTAAATGGGTGTTTTTCACGACTTTGTTTAACGCATCAAAAAAGTTGTGTGAAAAGGTCCTATCACGTTTTTATCCAACGTTGGCATCGCAAAGCCAAAAGGATTGTAGTTAATGTTTTTGTATCTAAGTATAGTAAGTATGATATATAAAGATTTAAAAAAGATTGCACCTCATTATGTAATGGTGAGTTAGCGGTCAAAGACAAGCCTATAATTTTATTATTAAAAAATTGTCATCGATTAGGTTTTTAAAATCAAAGTGAAGTTGGTACATCTTTTTTGGTTCAGTTGTACCGTTTGCAAAATATGATCTACAGAAATACAGTTATTGTAATTTTTTAGTTATAAACTCTTTATGCCTGTACTCCTTGAACCACAAAAGATTTTTAAATGCAGAGAGATACTCTAAAACTCTAACAAAACTCGAGATATAATAGAGACGAAACGCAGCACAAAATTTAGAAAGAACAGTTTAAACACCCTGTAACATTTAGGTTCCTAACTTTCTTCGTAACTTCGTTTCTAAATGTTGAAACTAATCAACCTTACAGCACTAAATTTCCGATGCGTTAAGCCATCAAAAACAAGTAGCTGTAGTGAGGGGGTATATAAAAATATCGATGCTAACGTCGTAAGTAATTTATCGACGGTCCGTATAAAATATATTGATAGTGCCAACACTATTATCGATTGTTATTAATAATATTTTTAAGCTTGCAATTTTTCTCATAGTTTTACAAAAATAAATAGTGTGAAAGATCATTAACCTACCCCAGTGTCAGAGTTTTAGGGTACCTAAAAGCCATGGGTTATCTTTTAACCGACTGCCATGGAAAGAGGATTATTGTTTTGCGTTCTACATAAACGGCCTGAGTATTAAGAGAGCGAAATGTCATTGGATTTTGTCTTTATATCAGGAGTGGCATAAGCTACATTTTGGAGACAGTTTTTTTATTATAGTTGTTGCTTGATACATCTTATTTTATCACCTGAACAAACACTTTTTTGGACTCCTTTTCCATAGTTGCCAGCAGCTTTTGTTTAGATACAACTTTGTATCGATAAGTGTACCACATCCCTACTTCAAGTACAGTTCATAAGTGGTGCGGTCGAGGCCCGAATAGTAAATTGTTGACGTGGCAGCCATAAAGTTGGTCGTCGTGCTCGGCACTCGTAAAATATGCTGCTGTGTACCGAATTACGGTACCGACATGTGAGTATTTTACTTGCTAATCTTGTTCAACTAGTTCGAACTGTAAGTGATGTATGAGTTGAGACGAATTGAGGCCTAATTTTACCCTGCGCTTGCAATACTTACAAAGTGAGCACGGCACTTGAGCCTTGAGCCAATTTTATAATCTAATCTAAGCTTTCTACCCAACGACTCAAAGCAAAAAGGAAGGGATTGCGTTTAAGTTGTACCTATGTGTTAAATGCCTCGCCTCATTCGGTTTCTATAAATGAGATATCGATAGATTCCTGTAAGTTTAGGGATTGTCACTGGGTGGGTGACGTCATCATAAATACAAAATGGCGACACGTAAAGTGGGGATGATAAAATGGTGATTGGCCATAAATAAAATCATCGGGCTTTAAAGCTTAAAAAAATATTTATCATATAAAAACATTAAATACAAAATAATTCGCCAACAAACCTATGATATTGCCATCCAAAAATATATACAGTTTCTACCTACCACAATCAACAATAAAACATTAAACCAACAACAA
The DNA here is from genome assembly GCA_914767915.1 of Agriopis aurantiaria. Lineage (NCBI taxonomy): Eukaryota > Metazoa > Arthropoda > Insecta > Lepidoptera > Geometridae > Agriopis > Agriopis aurantiaria. The sequence continues at coordinate 13,852,988 of OU611996.1, forward strand.
AAATATGACGTCATCCAAAAGTCATAACGTAGGCATAATAAAATATTAAATACAAAAGAGAACGTCAATGTCACCAGCAGTTTATTTATGAAATAATTAGGACATGCCGCTATAAAGGCAGCTAGTAGAAGAGTTAGGAAGCCTGGATACCATTAATCATACAAACGAGTGAAAAGAGCTTTTGCTACATCACGTTGCGATTAAGCTGAAAACATTTCATTTATAAATTGCTATGACATCTAAAATATTTTGTGTAATTTTAGTCAATCACGTCACGTTGCTAAACTTAGTATACTGGGTTACGTAGAAAGGGTTTACTAAGCCGAAAGCGGTCCATAGTACCCATCATTATGAACAACGTTTACTATGGGAGCAAATCTGAAATCGCAGAAAAAATTGCAGCTGTTCCATAGAAAACGGTCATCGACAAGCGACAAAAATGTATGGAACAGCTGCGGATTTTTTTGTATTATGTAAAGAGAGATCTCGAAGTGGTCCCACAAAAATTTCAATGGTTATCCAGCTCCAATAATATGAATAACAAATAATCTGAATTTAATTTCATTCGAGCGCCTGTTGGTTTGGCAATATCAATAATTTTGTTCGAGCTCTTTGAAGTCAGTTTTTAAATGGAAAACGATTATAATTTTTGTTTTATTTTGTTTGTTTCAAATGTGAATAATTAAAGACGACAACTGAAATTAAAAAAATATTTTTGAGCAGTTTTATTTACGGAAATTTAAAAAATCTGTTAAATTTTCGGAGAGTAAAAAAGAAACCCTCTAGTGCGTTTTGTAAAATGGGAATAGTCAAAATCAAAAATTAACGCGTGCAAAATGGAATGACAGGCTCTCACAATGAAAGCCCGATGAGAGAACTACATCGAACGTTTTGCAATCAGACGGCGATCCGACCGTTCAGATACTCGTACTAGCGTTGACGACCTGCCAGTTTACATACGTTTTGATGTTAGATTGCAGCTGTTGATTAAAATTATTGCAGATTGCTACACAAGGGATGTAGGTGATACGGGGGCATGCATGGTTTTAGACATTATGTATTTTGGCACCCGCCGAGCGAAGCGAGGAACTAATAGTTTGATAATTATGAATTCTTTTTTTTTTTTTTTACTGGTCAGGTGCCTTTAATAACTAAACAAAATACAAGCTAAACAAAATACAAAATAGACCGTTGAAATCTTTGGTTTGAGAGTGTAAAATATAATCTGTGTTCTTCAACCAAAATAAAATTTATGGACGGGCCAGAAGCGCATTTGAAGATAAAAAAATTTGCGCCGGCGCTCAATTCATTTCAGTCGGTCTCTAGCCGTAGGAAGTGCAACACGCGACTATTGTTACATGATAACGAAACATCTGACTAAATTATGCCTTCGTGTGTTTTCCCGGAGTGTAAATACACAATTAACAAAAAACAGCATTTTTTTTGTTATATATGTACTGTTATAATTAGGTCTTGACATATAATATGTCGGACGGTTTTGACTCGTTTTTACTGAGCAAGTTCAATGGTTATGGCCCGTCCATTAATTTAATTTTGGTCAAAGCCTGTGTGTGTAATTAATCTACTTTTCATCACAAGGTAATATTTTATTTTATTTCCCGTCAAAAAATTTGCAAAGCACCACCAGGCTTACACCAAAAAGGTTTTACATAGTTGTTAATTTCATTTCACCTTACCTTGATCACAACACACTAGTTTTGTAAAATAAATAATAGTTGGTGAAGTTTTTTTTTTTATAAATATGCTTGACACCATTATTGGTATTATGTAGAAATTCTTTATGTCTTACCGAGGAAGTAAAAACCTCAGTTTTTTCTAAATTATTCTGTGGTAAAAACAAGGACTTTTTACCCTTGGTATATAAAGTCCTTTGGTAAAACAATTAAACTGCAGAACAAAATTTCTTTAATGACATCAACAGCTGAAAAAGATTTATTTTTATAATAGCTTTGGCATAACACATTATATTATTCTGCCAAAGTTGACGTCGTCATATAAAAGTTTCGAAATCTTAAACACTTTTTAAACAACTACCGCAAGAAAAACGAAAGTGTTGAAATAGTATCGTAAAATTTTCTATGCTTGTAGAAATTAACATAAAAGCTATAGTTGCAAAAATATGAATATCACCATTGCAATGTTATTTCAAAGATAAAACCCGACAGGCTTTCTAATTTTTGCTCAGTAATTTTTTGTTCTTAAAAAAAGCATGCAAAAGAGATACCTAACCCGGGAACGGGTTCTTAAAACATTGGATACCTTTTATTCCAAAAAAAGAACTGTTTCTGCTTGTGTGCAAATGAAACCGCGGGTGATGGTAGTCGCTAGATTTTTTACTGTATAATAAAACTAGCGACTCACCGCCTGGCTTCGCTCTGGTGTAATTTACGCGCGAAGGCGGGCCGGATCGCTAGTTATCGAGAAAAATTATCTAAGTAATGGTGAAAAGAATAATAATAATATGTTTATTTTATTAATTTTTGCTACCCAAAATAGGTACTTACTTTTCTTCCAAAATACCCATTAAAAATGCAACGCTATACAAAAGTGTACATAAATTAGATGCATAATTATTTGTATTTTTTTAACTGCTGTATAGAATAGATAAAATCAAGTTTATCCAGTAAATTATAAGTTGTAATTTTTATATAAGTTAATTAACATGCTAAACAAAAAAACAAAAAAAAAAGTTGTAACCTGGGACCAACCATGTACACTAGTGTAACACACTCTTCCTATTATTAACAAGAAATAAAGATACTTTGAAATTTAATTGAGGCTGAAATAATGATGAGTATTATTTATCTCCATATTATTTAAATACAGGAAGTACCTATGAAGAGTACACGTCAACAAGGTACATTGAAATCAAATGTCGACATGCCATTGTAGCGGGTACGATCAACAATGCTAAATGAGGGTTGGCGCCCCCATCGCCTATTTGATTGGAAAACGTAGCGTTCGATGAACGATAGGCGATCTTGTTTTGTCCCAGTCTAGCGAGTATTGACAAGCAATGTGGCGACACAGTTTGCAGTTACAGATGATAAGAGTTGGAATACAGATAGAAGTTTCATTTGAGCAGGATTTTGTTATTATCTATCGTAGCTCGTGCTGTATCGTAGACTGCATCGTCGCTTGGCGAGGTATGGACAAAAGCAAGACTTCTCTATCTCTACATAGTAAAAATTAAAGTCGTTTTCCGCGTCTGTCTGTCTGTATAACCGGTAAATCCTCCTAAACCACGCAACGGATTTTAATGTGGTTTTCATCATCAGTTAGATAATTTTTCATGGAACGGGTAGCTAGTAGTCCTTAAAACGTTTTTTTTTGGGTACGTACTAAATGTTTTGATTCTACATCAACGTTTTTTATTCATACAGCCAAGGAATCAACAACCTATGAATTTTTGTTTCCCGAGATATATAATTTGGGTTTTTTCAAGGTTAGAAGGAAAATGTATATTCTATTTTGCATCTTCGACCACATCATTGCCAAATGCATGCCTAGTTCATAAGAAATGGTTTTCCGCGTTGGCGCCAAAAAACTGTCAGTTTTTGTTTTGATTTGACAGATGCCTTTGTTACCTTATCAAAATACAAGCGAACTATAACAATACAAAAACTTTTTAATTTTAAATATATCAATTTCTAAAGATATTTAGCACATTATTGAAAGCTTGGCTCATACACATTGGTGTCGATTCTATCATACCACTCACTAAACTAAACCAATCTGACAGGAATAAAATTATCTGCCTCTCTTTTCATTTTATTATGTGAGAGAAGGATGGCAACAATTTTAGAGCTGTCAAATTTAGTTTAGTTTAGAGTACATCAGAATCGACACCAATATCTCTGTAATTTAGATATCTCTCCATTCCATCGTGTCATAGAGTCGTACTCAGGTTAGTCCAATTTTCAATCAAGGAAACGTCACCGGTCCAAGTAAATGAACATCTACGAGTACACGCCCGCATCCATTCCTCGTCTCCGGCCGTCAATTGCTCTCCTAAATCAAGACCCTATTCAAATATTTGGTTCCCTAATCCGGAGGCCCCTGAATGAACAGCTTTTTCAAATATTTAGTTCCTTACCAGTAGTGCACTAAATCAAGAGATGCTCACAGATATTTTCGTTTCTTGGGCTGGAACGACACTAATTGTCGTTCCATATTATTTATACTTAAACAGTGTTCTAATTTTTAATATTATTTTATAAAAAGCTGATTTTAAATACAATAAGACACGCCTTACGGAAGAGGGACAAAGAATCTGCACTCTATATCCATCAAAAAATTTAAACACATATCTCAGAAATTTATCAGCTGAATTATGTATTTTTTTTAGTATGTGTGTTGTATTTAATTATACCTATTTACAAAATATGTAAAGTTACGGCTGATTAACTAAGAAATAATAATAAAATCAAAAACAACAACAAAAGGGGATCATACAACAAACCTTATTTTCAACTAATTTTTTTATTTGTTCTGTAATATGTAAAAACCATAATACGTACAAACATCAAACTTGGCGTGTAGAGTGCTTTTCATGAAAGAAGTCCCCCAGACGCGGCGCTGTCATCGCGTATCAATCACTATCAGTATCATTTTATTTATATTACACGGGAATTACTCACGTATCATTTCTCGAGTAGAACTTTAACAACTTTTGGCATCGTACACGACTCTTTAACGATGGAAAATTAATAAAAATCTCACTAGCGTCCAAACACAGTAACAACACCTGACAACTACAACATGGAAATTTAGTTCCGCTGTTTGCTGTGGGACTTCTTTCATGAAAAGGACTTTACATACTCTGAAGTATTAACAAATAATTAATAATGGCCAAGCTCAAGTCAGTGACAAATATCTGTTCACCAAGTTAATCAACGTAGGACTCGGTCGGTACTTGGATGGATGACCGCCAAAGCGTGATGTTGTCTTTTTGCACTACTTTTTGTTTTTTTGTGGTGGTACGGAATCCCGTCTCTCACTTGACCAGATTATTAAAAAAAAAATCATTGTAATAAAAGCCAAATTTAAAACACTGTTTTAAACTATCACGGTTGTTCACTAAAGTTATATGATTATTTACGGGATATTTAACGAGGTAAGGTAGTGGAATGAGCTCTCGATATTTCGGCGCAGTTACATGCACCGTGTTCAGGGGAAGACAGGACATGTTGCATGTAACTGCGCCGAAATATCGGGAGCTCATTCCACAACCTAACCACGGTAAATATCCCGTAAATAATCATATAACTTTAGCCACATTTAAAGTCAAAGTTTAATATAAAGAAATTGCTGTATTTATATACAACAATTTCTATAATTTAAATTACAGCCGGTAATGATAATTACGTCCAGGGAGCTGGCAGGCTGGAAAGAAAGTTAAGATCCACAAATAAATAGAACTGAGAGTACCGCGATTAACCTACACTCGCTGTCTTTGTCTCCTCCTTTAATATCTTTAAGTGGACGTAGGCAATTTTGCAAAAAGCCAAAAAAGGAAAATCCTCGGTAATTTGCGGAATCCACTCGCCTATAAATGAAATGAAATTTTTGACAAGAACAAAAAAGTAGAGTGAAACTTACTTTCGCGGGAGACGCGCTTTCGCGTTTTTTTTAATTCGGGCTATTCTTGAGCTGTGTCGCTTTGTTTATACTACACGTTCATTTTTTAGAGCCTGGTAAGAAAAACTTGGTAGCTTTAAATGCATTTTTGGTTATTATTGACTTCTGAACTGTATTGCAAATATTTATTTGCTATCAAAAACTTTTTTTTCCCGTCATAATCATCAGCAAGATGACGTCCACTTCTAAACTGATCTTATCGGAATGTCAGAGCGGGCACAAAATCGACACCGCTTTATGGTTGATATTCCGAAAACCCGTACGAAGCGCTTTTCTTCTTTTTCTTTCTCCTCTTTTATTATGCGTACTGCTAGTCTGTGGAATGTGCTGCCTGCATGGGTGTTCCCCGGTAGTTACAATCTGGGTATCTTCAAATCACGAGTGAATCGGTTTCTTATAGGCAAGCGTGCTCCATCGTAGACTGCATCGTTGCTTTACATCAGGCGAGTTGGCGGTCAAACGCAAGCCTATTATTAGAGTAAAAAAAAACAAAAAACTTCCCCCTTCGAATAGCACACTAAACGACAGCCTGACAACTGCATCTGTGAAATGCCCACGACTCTCTCGATAACCGATGGGGAAGAAAGTTCCTTGAGTGGAAAAGCCTCTCCTTCTGAGAGGCCTGTGTCCCAGCAGTGGGAACATGATAGTCTGATGGTGATGATATTTTATACATGTGCACACAGACACATGTATGGTCATATAATGGACTGGTGTACAAAACAACAACAATAACTACAATTGGATGGCTTAGTTCTAAAAGATACTAAGTCCTAATTTTGCAATTTTTTGCCAGTTCAAAATATTCTACTTGTTTCCCTCTTGCGTCGGGTCTTACCCTTTTTCCCTAAAATGCCTAAAATCTCTATAATTATGAAAACAGCAAGACAACAAAAATAATCATGACATAATAATTACAATTTATTTTTGAGACAATTAAAATTACTTTGAAGTATTTCGTTCTACGTTAATTTAAAACTAGCGGTCCGCCCCAGCTTCGCACGGGTATAAATTATAGCTTATGTCACCCGGGCATAGTGTAGCTTCCCAACAGTGAAAGAATTTTTCAAATCGGTTCATTAGTTTTGGAGCCTATTCAATGCAAACAAACAAAGAAACAAACAATAAAATCTTTCCTCTTTATAATATTAGTATAGATAGATAAGTATGCAGTTTTCAACAAAGTTTTTATGTCATCGTTTTGTAGTCTGTTTTGACCACAAACATATGATTTAAAAAGCAGTTCAATTCAAGAAGCCTACGTTCTCTATGCAATCGCGGTAATAGTTTACTCTACCGTTTCTAAAAATGAGTATTTTTTGGCAGCATGGTCGCACGAGACATCCTAACCCTGTTCTTCATCCTCATGAAGAGCAATGTGTTACGGTTCAGGGATCAGAACTTTCCTCCTTATCGTTAAAGCGGCGTTGATGACAAGGTAAGAATGATTAATGATTACTAGCTTTTAGGGGAAAATGTGCAGTTAATGCAAAAGCTAAAAGATAGCTCTGAACATTTTTTTGTTGTTAAATAATTTAATTACTTAAAAAAAATCATCACTAAATTAAAAACCTTTATACAAAATTCATCATTATCATCATTTCAGCCGTAGGATGTCCTCTGCTGGACATAGGCCTCCCTCATCGAGCTCCAAAAGGGCCAGTTGGACGTCCTACGCTGCGCTTACCGGTCCGGGGTCTCCATTTGAGAATATTTCGCCCCTATCGGCCATCTGTTCTGCGTGCTATGTGCCCTGCCCACTGCCACTTCAACATGCTAATCCGGTGGGCTATGTCGGTAACTTTCGTTCGTCTACGGATCTCCTCATTTCTGATTCGATCTCGTAGAAAACTCCGAGTATATCCCTCTCCATAGCTCGTTGTGCGACTTTTAGTTTGCCTATATACATTTGATATAAAGAAAAAATACTTCACTTATTGACTAATATAAAAGCTCCTTGCCAGGCCAGAATGCTGGCAGCGTTATAACATTTAGTGTTTGGGCAAAATAGGTACCAGAATTTTTTCACCAGTCGCCTCCACACATAATACAGGATGTTTGGTCGCAAAATGCTCTAAATGGTCTAGGCCATTTAACATTTTGCGCTGTTTGTCTTTAGCGAGGTCTGATATTTTTTGTCGGATCGTACCACTTATAACTAGGCAAGCGACTAGCTCATTGCAAAAAAATAATAACTAAAAAACCTTCATCTTTATTAGCCATAAGACGTCCTATGCTGAACATAGGCCTCCCCCTTCGAACTCCACACTGAACGACAGTCTATATACATCCACTGGATGCACGCGTTTCTCACGATGTTGTCGGTCCATCTAGTGGGAGGGAGGCTTACCCACGCTACGTCTTGCGGCTCATAATCTTCTCTCAAGAACCTTTCTTCTCCATCGGTTATTGGTTCTTCGAGTGATGTGGCCTGCCCATTGCCACTTCAACTTGCAAATCCTGGCAGCTATGTTGGTGACTGATTATCAATGTAAAAACCATAAAATCTATTCTACACGTTAACCGCGCACAAAGTTAACTAAACCTTAATCCTTTAAAGAAAAGCTATTAAAATGCTTCCCACAGAAGCCATGTAATCAGTCATTAATATTAATATATTTACATACGCTCCAACTTTCATTAAAGAGAAAATATGTAAATTGAACGAAAAAGCAAACTTTGAATGAAAAAGTTGTCCCCACTATGCTGGGCTTTAGTTCTGAAATTGGACGGGGCGTTTGTGATGCAAAACTGAGCACAATATATTCTTGCCTGGACAGTAGGTACCTACAGTATACAGTGGCGTTTTAAGGCTCTTTTTCCCAATTACGGCGTAGGCCAGGTCAAAAGGTGGATTTGCATTTTTATTCGACGTAGGTTCCAAGGGACTTTTTTCAAGTTTGAGCGATGGTCAGTAATGAAAGTGATCAACGTTTTATTTGAAACAATTAGAGCGGAATTGGACAGTAAAAAAGTAATTAAATCTTGTAGAGTAAAAAAGAGAACGTTTTTACACAGATCTTAATTCTGATAGTGGAAGAAGTTTAAGGCCTTTTTTAGAGACAGAATTTTTATTTTACTAACTTTGAACTTCCTTACTTAGAAACGTTGCTTTAGTTAAACAATACTTAAGCACTCTGACGATTAAGACAGACGTCAAATGAGACAGAGCAGTTTTAAGGATCGCTTCGCAGCAACGTTTTAAAGTAGGGACGTGGATCTCAACACTTGATTTCTTTTATACCCCAGGAATATGATTATGATATTTATTTTACCAACCAAAAACGCTTTAAAAGCTCTAAAAAAAGTAAGATAAGTAAATAATTTTATTACAATTTAAAGTAAAATATCTCATCTTTGGCTGCGTTCGCAGAAAAAATATTCATAAATTCATTCTTCTGATGGTATTTTCCAACGTGGCCAAGGTTTCAACGATGGTCACGGAATAAAACCAAATGCGCCACATCCCATAATGATTTGGTCATTGTTTTTTGCCCACGTGCGTATAAAACCGCATTTTATGTAAAAAGTGTATTAGTTATGTTTTATTAATTTATATATTTTTAATATTACACAATTAATACGTCACAATTTCACAAACTACTTAATTCTAATTATAAAAAATCTAATCTAGGCAAACAGCCCGCCCCGGATCGTTCCTGGTGCAAAAGTGCCCATAACACTGGCAGCATTCCCACGCTGAATGGCAATGGCCAATCTTTGCACCAGAAACGAGCCAGAGCGGGAGTCGCCACCGTTATCTCGTAATCTGCGGCCAACTTCTGCGATCAAGCTCTTTGCCTCAGTGCCCCAACTGCCCATAGCTTAGGTATGTTTCCTATAATATACCACTACCTACTAAAAATATCAGAGACTTAAGTACATGCTTATTAAAATGATATATTAAATAAACGTAAAATTTTATTAGCGCAAAAACGCTATGAAATTTAATAATTTTTAATTGATATAAATGTTAGTAATTGGCATGATATATTTTTCTTTAGTTAATTTAGATATAAAATAACCGATTTTGATACCATTCTCTCATTGATAAACATGTTTATTACTTTGAAAAAAACAATTTTTTCCTCGCTATTGTACGTCGCACCTGGCAAGGACATGAGATACGATATTTCAATTAGCTCGACGCTGTTTTTTTTTTTTTATTTGCCTTTTTTTTTTGTATAAGTTCTAATGTAACATAGCATACAGATATTAAAATTATTATTATTATTGACTAGAAAGTTATTACTTTACTCTATTATTAAAAAAAAAAAAAAAAAAAAAACGCTGTTTTTATGTGTACCTACCATGTTCTGGCAAATGAATGACTTTGATTTCACCCATCTAAATGAAAACACTTAACGTTGCTAACTTTGATCTGCAAATTATGAGCTGAAAGCTTCACTTTTCGAACAGAATTCGTTAAATTCACGAACTTAAGTTCATGCCTATTTACTAAGCACAGTAAATACGCCGAGTCATGTTCAAAGCAATTGTTTTATTTTAATTTAACTTTGTCGGAGCCACGTTTGAACGAAAAAGAAGATCAAATCGCTGGAAGTGATATTGTTTAGTATTTATTTATTTCTAAGGAGCAACAAACACCCGTATTACAAAAGGTAACAATAAGATGGATAGATTAATAAAATTTAGTTTCCCGATAGTAACAATCTGGGTGTATTCAAGTTGCGAGGGAATTGGTTTCTTCTAGGCAAGCGTGTTCCGTCGTAGACCGCAACAAGGTGGCGGTCAAACACAATCCTAATAGGAATAAAAAAAAAAAAACTAATTAATAAAACACTCATACATGCGCAATACCAACCTTACTCGTACTTGAAGTAAACTTCCTGTACATTGTTTAACGGCGTTACATTTAAGTTACGTCTTGGGTATCATAAATACGGCCGCATGCGACGTTATCTTTTAACGTAACGTCCGTTGGGACGACGTATTACGCAAATAAGTTTCTTTTAACGGCGTATAAGGAAATTCAACGGCAATATCGAGTAAACAGCGCGGCGAGGAGATATGATATGGAATTTTAGATGGAAATGTCTTAAGGTGCGAACTCAATACGCAAGACTGTGTGATGCAACTCGACAAAAAAAAAAAAAATTGACAATCATCGTATAACGATTTCTATGTCCATGAATCATTGATACAGTATTTACATTAAAACTTTAATAATATATAAAAGGCAGGGTTGAACTAAACTATAATGGTAAGAAAATTATCGGACACAAAACACAGGCTTGACCTAGTTTGGAGTCCACAGCTCAATAAAACAGTGTATTTGTTTGTTTGTTAATCTTTCACGCAACAACAGAGCAACAGATCTACTTTAAATTAGGTACTAGGTATAACTTGATATAAATTTTTTGCTTAGTTCCGAAAAGCAAACAACGAATCAATCGTAATGTAAATATTTTTTCATGACTTTATCACTGGTGTAAGATAGCATGACTACCTCATTTTTACCACTCATAGCATCGTTACAGGGTAGATAACACACCGACGAAGCGTAAATTTTGTTGTTTAATAAAATTTATAAATAAATTACTTATGATTTATAACTGAGCGTAGATCTGAGCTGAATGTCATACAGAAAAAGACAGCGATCGTATTTTTTTTTAAATCTAACTCTAATCTAAATTTTGACCTAGTTTCACTGCGGTTCGGGAGACAATCTTAGGTATACTCCTAGTACGGAGTTAGAAAGTGAGAAATAACCGTATCAAATTCGGTACGCTAGTGAAGTGTAATGCGACAGAATTTCACGCGTTGTACAATGCGTGCTAGTGAAATCAAACCTTAAACATTTTTCTTTAGTGGGCTGAAGCTATGCGTTTTTTAAGACCCTTGAGGGGTAGTTAGCTAGTCGTATGTCAAATCATGTGTTCAGGTTAGCTTGTGTTTTGAGGATGTGGTTCAGACGATTTAAATTAATGCGTCTATAAATTATCATTAAATAACTGCCTTTTTTGTATTGCTTGACAGGCTAAACGGTGCCCGTTTACTTCCTTGGTACACCGCGGCGTTACCTGTTAGTCAATGAATTAATTTAAGACTTTGGTAAAGTAAATCTATCCGCACAGAAAAAAAAAAACTCAAAGACGCTCGGGTCTTGGAAAACATTGGTCGGGTTTTGTGTGTATTTCACGATTTAGCCGATTGTAAGCCTATTTTATTGAATAGAATAACATCTCGAAAGCAGTTCCTTTGAAAATGAAAAAAAAGTATTCAAACTTTAACGGTGGATAATTAGGGAATGAATCCTGTTTAAATAATTTCACCATCTTCCTGTGAAGTAGTTTTTTTTTTTTTTTTTTTTTTTTTTTATTTATTTAAATGTTTGATTTAAGTGACTTGTGGTAATTACGCGTATATTATAGACTCGCGTTATGTGTGTTTTGACTTTGTCTCAGCCCACAATGTTACATTCGTGTTATTAAAAGCCTCTTTGCCTACCGCCAAGACCTACATTGAATAAAAAACTTCTTAAAACATTTTGTTTCGTGAGAATTCTACTAAATTGCTAATAAATAACCGATATCCCACTAAATCTCTTTCGGAAAAATCCTTTAATCTCGTAATAGAGTTTTTCATCACTATTAAAAGAGGGCATTTAATTAATTGCTTTTAGAAACAACCACACGACCGTAAACGGTCCAAATACACGTCCATCTAAGTTAAAGCTGCGTATTCATGGAGACACAAATGTTAGGCAACAAATTACACAAATTTCGTAAAGAGATTTTGCAAACGTATTTACTCTTTTGTGTTTTTGTAAATTTAATTACAAATCATACTCATACATACTCACTTGAACTTGTGGTAGAAAAAAAATATATTCGCTATTTCTGATAAATGAATTAGCAAAACAGCGTTTTGCGATATCTTCTCGGACTCAATCAGTTTTTTGCAATATATAATAACCGCCTCTTTTTGGAAGTCGGTTAAAAATTTAAGTATCATTCCTATCTTTATGACGCACACTACTTTTTTGCTGTTTCCAAATTTAGTTACTATCAGTGTAGCTGGCTAGTTGTAATATACAAATAGATCTTGACAAAACGACCAAACTTTCGCATTCATAGGGGCCGTCCATTAATCACGTGATGTTTTTTTGGAATTTTTTAACCCCCCTTGGTCAGGTTAGACTATTGTTTGTGTATTGATTGTGATATTTCGATAAATCCGATTTTTGATAAACCCCCTCCCTTTTCAAACCTCACGTGATTAATGGACGGTTCCATAGTATAAGTACATAATAATATCATGTGATTGGCCTTTAATAATAACGAGATTTCATTCACAAAGACATAAGGATGTTTATTTAAATAATGAAATTTAGTGTTTTATCTCGAATAGTTAAATACTTAGTGTAGGTTATAAAAAAATTATGAACCTAGACCCTAGCTAGACACAGCACTACGCGAAACTTGTGTTGCAAAATAGATTGAATAGGTATGTTTATTCCGAAAACATAGTTCGAAGATGAGAAATTAAAACAAGATAATAGGCATGATGACTAATATTTTTATATTACAGAATTATAGTTCCTACTTGGCAACCAGTTTCAGAAACAGAATCATTTTTCTTTTTTCGAAACTAGTTTCGAAACTTGGTTTCGAATATGGCCGAAGCGAAAAAAGCTGATCATAAATAGAGCACATCAACAAAAACAAAATTAAAATTAGTTCAAAAATAAATAAGATAATAAGCATTTTAATTTAATTTGATTTCATGCTAGACAGAGAGCGCACTATACTGAGCCGTGACAAATGCTATACTAAAACACGCTTTGCTCCATCCCCACCTAAAACTTTAAATACTCATATCTCAGAGATTTATCAGCCAATTCAAATTATTTTTTCAGTATGTGTAATGTATTTACTTATATTCATCGCTAAGCCGGTTGTTTGTAATAAATTATACATTAGGAATCATGCCTAAATTACAAGGAAACTTGTGCATAGAAACTTCAAAATACAGTTGCGAGCAACAGTCGCTGAACATCACATCACGTAGTGAATACTTACGCCTTTTCACTTTTCACCCATCGCCAGTAAATCTCTCAGAATTAAACCCGTCGGAGCGGACCCTGCAATTTATTTTAACTAAAGCAAGCCAGCAACTTTGCTGGTCATTTGCATATTTTCATCATATTTGCCGTGGTCACTAAACGAATTAACGTTACTTAATGATTTTATTATATTTGCAGAGGACGACACGACGGTTGCTTTTACATAATAACTGAGCGGTATGCCGCAGTTTAGTCCGCAATTTTCTAAGTAGTTTTAATACATTTTAAGAAATTATTTATTTTTAAACATGCGTTTCACCTGATGGTAAGCAGAAACCGCCGCCTATAAGAATGAATCGGTAACAACACTGACGGCGTTGTCGGTGCTTTGCCAGCCCGGACCATAAAACAGAGACGCGTGTTAGTTGAAATAATGTCAAAAATAGGCAATTTTTCTCAGCCATTAAACGAAGTACCAAACTTCATCAAGTAATTCAATTCTCTGACAAAAATTCACGGTAGCGACCAGAAACTTTGTACCATTACAAAGTAACTTTTGAAGCACGTAATTCACTAAAAAGAGGCTCAAAAGAGGTGTCGTTTGTTACGAAATAACATTTAGCAAAGTGTCCAACACAAAAGGTGTACGTGTCGCGAGGAACTTGCTCAAGGGATGTCAAAACTGGCCTTTATTTTATATTTATGACAATAAAACTGTCGTAAACAAACAAAAAAAAAAACATACAGTCGAAAAGATAGCCTCCCTTTTTTTTAAATCGGAAAAAAATGGAAAGAAGAATAGTATGGGTATAGCTTTTACTCGAATCCCTACCCAACCATAATCAAAATGCTGGCGTGTTTCTGGCTCAACGTTTAAGCAATGCCATTCAGCGTGGTAATGCCGCCAGCATGCTGGGTACGCTGCCAACTGGCATTTGGATTGTCTTTAGACCTTCAACGGTCTATGGGCAGTCTAACTGTATTTGTAGTGTTAGTATTAGCTTGTATTCTGTTTAGTTAATAAAAGCACTTTCCCGGGTATACTCTATCTATATTCTATCTTTTATATACAGAGTTACGCATATAGACTGTACTAAGTGGAAAGGAGGTCATTGTACTCATCATTATGAACAACTAGGTACATGCCCTACTACCTTCCTATGGATTTATTACTCTTTTCCACTCCTTCTGAGGTAAAAATCGATCTTGTCAGTCAACTACTGAGCTCTCCTTATTATATAAACATATTATTATGCTCAGGATCTGGGTGTTATTGTCCACGTCTTTGTACGTGTTCCATGCAAGGTCGTAGCCAGGATGTCATTTTAGGGAGCTCAGGAAAAGGATTATTTTGGAGGGGATTTAGTTCGGGAGGGTTAGTGCCAGTAGAACACTACCTCTCCAATTCGCGTTCGAGGTGTTATAAATTTTTATAAGTATGTATAAAACGGTGGAATGGCTCAGACTTTACCGGGTGGGGAAAGGGTTTAGGTTGAATCCCTAAACCTACTTAACGAGTAAATCGGTTTCTTCTAGGCATGCGTGCTCCTTCCTAGACCATCGCTTAACGTCAGGCAAGCTGGCGGTCAAACGCAAGCCTATTACTTAATAATAATAATAATGTTGACTCGACGATCATTGTCCCGATACTCGTATCGGTGAACGGCCTTATAGCGAAGAGCTTCGACCAACACCTTAAGAGGCTCTCGTTAGACGGTTGAGTCAAGGGTCAGATGCAGAAGGCGGTCATCCTGGACACGGCGCGCATTGTCAGGAGGTTCCTCACTCTGCAGCCCTAACCACCGGTAGCTTGGGCCCTGCCCCGCTGCCGGCAGCACCCTAGTTTTTAAGTTTTTTATGTAATTTTTTATTATTTATTTAGAGTAAAAAACTTAAAAATTGAGATATAAAATAAATAAAGTGTATAATAATAAAAAACAGAAATAATGTAAACCTAGTTGAGAGCAATGAGTGTGATATTCATAATTTATTTTATTAATAAGTTAAAGAAGAAGCATACAGAAGATCATTGACTTAATACAGCAAATATAATTATTATTTGTTCTTATCAGCTAAGATTTCTACGGTTAAAAGGATCTTATAAGATTTATGAAATGAATGACAATTCTGTTAAACGAGTACCGAGTAAAATGCTTAATGTTGGTTTATCTTACCCGCCTTACAAAGTGGTCTAAAAGTTACATAAAATAAAAATAAATTTTCCAATAGACTTGAACATTTTAGAGTTATATCTCCAATGAAGTAGACAGCTGGCTTTTACGACATGTCAGAGGCCATAAAATACATTGCAATGCTGTAAGCGGCAATACAGGAGACAGTTTTCGAAATGTATCTTAGAAAGCATTAGGTAAATAGATATTTGGTGAGTACATACTAGAGATATATACGATATGCACAGAAGTGGGATTCTCGGACGGAATCGATTTTCTGATCATTATTTATAGCCTTTTTTTTCTGCTGTTGGATTTATGATGTTATTTTTAACGCATTTTTATTAGCTTTAATTATAAACATATTTTGAAAGTCGATTTTCATCAAAATTTAATTTCGATTTGCAAAAAATTTTTTTGTTTGTTTGTAATTTGACTTCATTGGGTGTGTAATTAAAATTAATTTTGTGTAATTACCTATAATTCAAGGAAATCCGTTTGAATATAATCAGTTTTTTTTGTGTTTTGTTTAAATTTATTCTTATTCTTAACCCTTCCAACTAAGTTGGAAGATCCAAGCATTTTTTTAAACATGAAAGATACGCACGTACGTCCTCGTGTGTCTTATCTACATTACCGTGGACGCCTTTATTCGGAGATCAACCACAACCATGTTCGAGAGAACAGACGCATCTAGACTGAAAGACATTGCACCACTCCACGCCAGACCACCAGACGGAAAGGAAGATAGTAGAAAGAGAAGCCGCACGCTTACGACTTGGTAGAATCAACGACGACGAATGCAAAAAAGAATGAAGGGAAAAATAAGCTGGAACGCTGACTGCGGTCACGACGGCTGTGGTTGCTGATCGGCTCACTGCGCCTACCCCGAGAAACCAGGGATCTCGCCCAGCAGGGCCTGATCGCGCCGGCAACTGTTAGTGGTCGGAGTACGCATACCGGCCCCTAAATCTAACTAGAACCCAACAGACACGTCCATATTTATGGACAAAAACTTCCAAAAACATAGGGTTCACGCCGTGTAACCCTTTCCCCATCCCCACTAGGGATGAAAATACAACCTGGTCGATGGTCTACATTACGCATTCGTATGTATGTTTGTATGTGTTGTTGTATGCTTCAGATTTTAAATAGAACGGAAATGAGAAGGAATATCTGCCACCAGGCATTAAGACAGAACCTTGATTGAACGTTCTTATTTATGTCAATGCGTCGAACTCCGCGTCAAAGAACTTGGACCTTACTTTTTTGGGTTAGGTCTCAAAGTTCTTTGTCCGCATTACAGTTGCCAATTGATTTCGAATGACTGACGTTTCGTTTATATGGGTGCATAGATTCAGTATAAGTCCCTCTACGTATGGGTGCAACTGGCTACAACACATTACTTTCAAAATTGCCTTGACAGCCGTTCTAATTTAAACGAACAAAAAAAAAATATGTTCGGTGTCCCGTCCATATAAAACTTCTTTGTCACTTTCTACTTGTACAAAGCCAACCCAAGATTCAATATCTAATATTTCTGCTGACACTTTTGCTTTAGAAAATATGTTGTATAGTTTGTGAAGTTCACTGTTTGCTGACTAAATGTTATTTCAGGTTGATTTGAATTCTCTTGGCGCTGACTTCAACATTTTTAAATACAGATTTAGAAACACAGTTATTTTGTTACAGTTTCATCATCATCATCTCAGCCATAGCACGTCCACTGCTGGACATAGGCCTCCCTCATCGATCGCCTAAAGAGCCCGTTGGAATCGGCTTACATCTAGGGTTTCTATGAATAAACTAATGAACCCAAACTCGAGGGGTCATTACACTTGGTGACAGGGTCTGATGATAAAGACGGGTGCATAGAAAACATTATATTATGTAGGGAAAATGGGAGGTGGATCGTGGAATTTTTGGTATTAAACTCGTTAGAACAAATCAAATGAACCCAAACTCGATGGGTTTACTTGCAGCTATTAAAAAGTTCCACTATCTACCTCCTGGCTTTATCATCAGATCAGTTCGAGGGTACCAAAAATATTTTATTCTCATTCGAATTACATGCACTTGCAAAGTTTCAAATCGATACGAAAATTCAAAGTAGGTTAAATCTACTTCCAAGATTTGTTTACATTAGCTGTTAGAGACAAGAAAAGCTAATATTAGAAAGCATGTAAAAATTACAGTTAACAATTTTATATTCAACGAAACAAAAGAACACCAACTTTGAAGATCGTTTTTGCAAAACGATGTTCAAGCAAAACGATACCTTTCCTTTTCTTTGCCCCAAAATTCAAGGCAAACAATAAAAGCGAACAAATAAATATCACTAAACGGCAAAATTAACGCTGTTTCTGAACTTAGAGCGGAAAAACTTAGGACTTAAGGAAGTTTTACTTCACAATAAAAACAAACTTTCTTCGGTCGTAAGAATGGAGGGTCCAGTAAAATTTGATGACTCTTGGTTACAGATCAACTGTTGATGGGCCCGTAATCAAATCACAGGACCGGCCACTATTTCAAATAAACCAACCAGCGAGTCGGGCTCGTGCACTGAGGGTTCCGTACTACTATAAAATACAGAAAGTAGTGCAAAAAGACAACATCACGCCCATTCAACTACTGACCGCGCCCGACGTTGTTTAACTTGGTGGTAAACAGAAATTTGTCACCGACTCGCACTTGGCTTTCTCGCAATTATTTATTATTTTACTTTAGAGTGTTTACTACGATTTGACTATAATCATGCCAAGTTTGACGCTTGTTCGTATTACTGTTTTTACATTAGAGCATAATACACAAAAATATTTTGTTTAAAAAAAAAATTACCTCTTTCGTTTTTACTTTTTGATCTCATTATTCCTTGTTCAACCAAATCATGGGCATCTTCATAGTCTAGTTTCTCATCTCATGTCATAACCAGGACGGGGTTCAACCCTCTCTACCTCCCCTACCCCGAAATATTCAAAATAAACCTTAATATTATAAAAAGATGCAAGAACGCATATTATGCACAATTTTGTATTTTATTGTTATAATTTTCAACTTGCTATCTATCACGGTTAGGACTGACAGACAGATAGACAGACAAGTTTAGGGTCCCGTTTACATCTTTTGGGTACAGAACCCTAAAAGCTATTTAGCTATTTTAATCTGAAATTGAAATTTGTATCGCTTTACCATCAGGGAGACTAAGTTCGATAAAATATTAAATTAAGAATTATTTTGAGATTGTAGTATCTAGCCCAAGATCTGTGTTCTATGAAATATTATTTTGACATGTTTTTGCAAAGGAAAAGATTTATGTTTCGAAGAAAGGTTGCTGAAATTCAATTAATCACTAAGTTTGTATATTTACTTCAAGTTGTAAAGGTTACATTAACAATGCTTATAAATTAAGCGATGGGTCTAGTATAGTATCTTGACTTCATTTATTTTATCAGTTTTGGAGACAGTCTCTCCAAGTCTCCTAGCACTCTCACTACTCACTCCTAGCAGTGTCTCGTGATTTCAATGTTGTTCAATAGAAAATAGAATAATTGTTTTATTTAAGGAAGAACAGCAAATTTTTCTCTGTTTAGATTCCATAGATTTCAGCACAAAGATGGGACATGCTTGCTCAGAAAATACTTGGAAGTTAAGGCGAAAAATAATCGACGCAGTTTTAAAGTTCTTCTGATCTGTTTTACCTTTGTTCAGATATTCGGTAACATGCAAAGAATTCGAACTACCCAAAAAGGTAAGGTCCAAGTTCTTTGGTAACATCTCACATACGATCTCAGGTAAACTACTTCTATTAACTCTGAGCATTCGATATATTTTGTTACGAATTTAGTGAGCCCTTTTAATTGAATTAAAGGTTTTCACTTGACCACCGCCTCGCCTGATGTTAAGCGATGACGTGGTCTACGATGGAGCATGCTTGTCTAGAAGAAACCAATTCACTCGCGATTTGAAGACACCTAAATTGTAACTATGTATAAATGGGAACATCTAAAAAGGACTAAATGAAACGAAAAATCTATTTTTTTTCAAACTTGCTGACCCGACTGACGTTGTCCTTCATAGAACTGTCAAATGGGCGAATTTAAAATCGTCGTTGTTTCATTTTTTTTTTCTGTGCATTTTTCCTAATTTTTCTTTCCGTAAGAACGTTCTACAGAGTAAGTAAAAGAAAACTAAAAAAAATTATGAATGAAATCTGAATCAACGCATAAGCATTGCCATTCACAGTAGTAATGCTGCCAGCATGCTGGGTACGCTGCCAACTGGTGAGCTTTAGTATTTGGATTGTCTTTAGACCTTCAACGGTCCATGGGCAGTCTAGCTGTATTTGTAGTGTTAGTGTTAGCTTGTATTTTGTTTAGTTAATAAAGGCACTTGCCCAAGGAAAAAAAAACTAAATCGGTAAAGTCGTTCTCAAGTTATGGCGTGACCAAGGTAAGTAGGGATTCATTAGAAGATTAAATTGTTTGCTAACCCTTTGTTATTGCACACATAATAAGCCATAGCTTCGTAGTTGGAACTTCTTATTCGTTTCATCATCATCATCAGCCGGAAGACGTCCACTGCTGAACATAGGCCTCCCCCTTTAACCTCCACACTGAACGACAGCCTGCCTTTTGCATCCACTGGATGCCCGCGCCTCTCACAATGTCGTCGGTTCATCTAGTGGGAGGCCTCCCTACGCTGCGTCTTCCGGTTCGTGGTCTCCACTCCAGAACCTTTCTTCCCCATCGGTTACCGGTTCTTCGAGCGATGTAGCCTGCCCATTGCCACTTCAACTTGCAAATTTTAGCAGCTATGTTGGTGACTCTGGTTCTTTGGCGAATATCCACGTTTCGGATCTTATCGCGCAAATCGCTTGTTTGCTTATACTGAAATATCTTCAGCTACAATGTTTGCGGTATCGGTAACTTTTAGAGCAAAAATATCTAGAATGCTCAGAGCACTATCGGCTTAGTGCCAAGCCGACACTGCAGTGTAGTATTTTACGGCGACGACAGATGGCAGCACGTGAGGGGCATACCAAGCTGGCAACGTCGCATTGAATTGCCTGTTTTATAAGAATTAAAGAATTGTGATGATAGGTGTCAGATATTTCTTTGTACGCACGTAAAAGATGTAGAAAACTGGCAACGTTGCATTGACATGTCAAGAATTCAAGAATTGAGAGAGTAGGTGTCTTATATTTTCTTTGTACGTGCGTAAGATGTATAAGTAAGCTGGCAACGTAGCATCTTAACGTTGTTTTTAATGCAATAGGTATAAACATAGGTGGCAAATAAGCTAACGGGCTGCCTGATTGTAAGCGATCACTATCGCCTATGGATACCTGTAACACCAAGGACATCATAGATACATTGCCGACTCTTAAAGACTCTATATTAACAGCCCTTTTGAAGAAGCCCATGTTAAAGTTACTCTGAAATGCCACAGGAGGGAGCTCATTCCACAAATTTCAGGTGTGAGGCAAAAAATATTGCGTAAAATGCATACTGTGCGATGTATTGATAAAAGCTGAATTTTTTTTTAATATAAAATAGATCTACGTTTGGCCCCTATTATTGGATTTGCAAGTTAAAGTGGCAGTGGGCAGTGCACATATCACCCAGATCAGATGGCCGATTGGGCCGAAAGATTCTCAAATGGCAACCACGGACCGGTAAGCGCAGCGTAGGACGTCCACCCACAAGATGGACAGACGACCTAAAAGAGACCGCAGGGAAACGCTGGATGCAGGCCGCTTCCAACCGGCCCTTTTGGAGGTCGGTGGGGGAGGCCTATGTCCAGCAGTGGACGTCCTACGGCTGAAATGATGATGATGAGAACGAAATAAAAGAACTAGTCGTGCACTAATGGTTTCTTACCACCACAAAATACAAAAATTATCAATTAAAAAAACCGACGTCAAATTTAGTAAAATATGGCATTTCAATTCGGTATTTAGGTCATACAGATAAGGAATTACCAGTTATAACTTGGTAATGGACTGAAATTTGTCACGGACTCGCACTTGGCCACTATTTATTATTTGTTGTTATATTCTAGAGTGTGTTATATAATCATGCCAAGCTTGACGCTTGTACGTATTGCCGTTTTTACATTAGAGCTAATACAAAAAAAAAGATAACAAAACTACGTTTGTTGTATGCGGACCTCCTTTCGTTTTTACTCTTGACTTTTTTATTATTTGTCAGTGGCTTTTCTCCTCAGTACTGATTATGACAATGATAAAGTAAGTATGGAAGTGGGACTAAAATAATCGTTTGTCTAAAAATAACATACCTAACCATTCAAATTCTTTGAACAGCTTTCAAGAAAACCAGCACAAATATTTGTACTGAACAGACTTCGTAAGTCCACCAGTTAAGCATACAAAAAAACTTGTTAAGAGAAAGGAAAATCTCGTAGAGTAAGCTCTACATTTAGCTCCACAAATAAAAGGTTAAAGTTAGAAAAATGGTCTGACACATAGGAAGACAAAACGCATCGTCCACTTCCCTTGCTCTTTGTTTCTGATGTTTCATTTTTCTAAATTGGTGACCAGGGTTTTGCAGAATAACCAAAGGATGGTACAGTTGAAACATGGCTTTTTTGGAAGGGTTTAGCAAAGCAAAACGTATTTGAAATATTGTGGTTAGTCAATTGTCACGTTATTATGGTTTGTCACTGTTCCATTTTCAAAATTATCTAATTACATCTTCAACACGACAGACATACTTACCTACCTTTTACTCCTACACTAACACAATAGGCATGATTCCTAATGTTTAATTTATTACAATTCGGCTTAGCGATGAATATAACTAAATACATTACACATACTGAAAAAATTATTTGAATTGGCTGATAAATCTCTGAGATATGAGTATTTAAAGTTTTAGGTGGGGATGGAGAGGGGATGTTCTATCCCTTTCTCGCAAAGCGTGTGTTAGTATAGCATTTGTATGGCGCACCTGAGGCGTGACGTCACGGCTCAGTATAGTGCGGTCTCTGTCTAGCATGAAATTAAATTAAAATGCTTATATCTTATTTATTTTGCACTAATTTTAATTTTGTTTTTGTTGATGTGCTCTATTTATGATCAGCTTTTTTATGAGGTAATAAAAAAATATTTGTTATCATGCCTATTATTATACCTTATATACAACATAACAAATATAAAAATATTATCGCGCATACTTATATACATATCATTAACTTTATAGTAACAGTAAAAGAAACTATATGTACAACAAAAAAAACACAAAATGTATTAGTTAAATCTAATTAGTTATTAATTATCTACCGATATTGCTATCACGCTTAGGACAATCCACGATATGCAACAGAACCCAATACTTACGCTGTCAACTACTACCTACTAAAGAAAAGACTAAACAATTGTGGTTTATTATACAATAGGCATGATGAGTAATATTTTTTATTACCTCTTAAAAAAGCTGATCATAAATAGAGCCCATCAACGAAAACAAAATTAAAATTAGCTCAAAAATAAATAAGATATAAGCATTTAAATTTCATGCTAGACAGAGAGCGCACTATACTGAGCCGTGACGTCATATCTCAAAGCGTAAACGCTCATATCTCAGAGATTTATCAGCCAATTTAAATTATTTTTTCAGTATTTTATTTTATTTGGAAAACATATAATATAATAATAATAATAAATAAATTTTATTTCCATAAAAATAATACATTTCCTATGTGACACAGCAGATAAGTACCTAATCGTTATTATTTCAGTTAGGAATGTTCTGTTACATAGTCAGTGCTATACCAATGATATAACATACAGTGATAAATAACTAAATTACAGATACATTGTATAATTAAACACCATTTAGCAGTTTTCGCAGTATGTGTAATGTATTTAGTTATATTCCTCGCTAAGCCGGTTATTTGTAATAAATTAAACATGAGGACACATGCCTATTGTTTGCTATCTATGTACCTTAGTTAAGTAAAACCAAGTAAAACATACAATATGTATTTTCTCACCGTAGTGAATTAATGTTATTCTTTAGACAAAATAAAAATCTTAAACCATAAAAAGTTCACAGAACATTTTGCATAGAAGAATTTTAGTAATCGAACATTTTAGATTAAATAGATAAGGTCCTATGTTTTTTCCAGTTTAGTTATGTTATGGCAGGCCTGGCGCACTCCGCACTTATGTATGAAGCTACAAGTAGCCGACTTGTCGAACCTGCCGCGGCCGTTGCCGCGCGATAGACAGAGATAACGCGACAAGAGTTACGAGACAGACAGAGAGGCAACTTCTAGGTGTAGTTGTAGGTGGTAAGTGTTCGCGCGTACCGAATTGCACTTTATTGTGCAGTAGCAAGGGTCGCTACTTATTTAAATGATTTTGTAGAAAGAATCTTCTCTACTTGTACTAATATGACATGTTATCTGTGGTTATGGCGTGTTCTCGGATGGTAAAACAGCTAACATACATTGAGATCATCACAAGTGAGGATTACAACTCACACTGTTGGGTATCTGGTGACAGACCAAGTTATGGTATAAACCTCAGATCAGACAAACATGGGACATATGATAAGGCTATAATGGTGGGTGCTAACGCATCAGGCGTAAGGCTAGATTCTTTATGAAATGTAGAGGTCCGCCAAGAAAGGATTTTGCGAAAAGACCGAATTAAGAGGGCCAAATGGGGGCTGAAAGTTTATATGAAAGTCTACGCGTACAAATTCGCGGGCAACAGCTAGTACTTTATACAAATAATTTGGTGAGAACAGTACGCATGATTTATTTGACTTTTCACGAAGCTTTGTATTACCAAAGTGATCACGATTTCCCTGATCCCAAGATTTCCCTGGGTGATATGGTGAGCATTCTGATAAATGAACCTATTTTCATATTTTGCGGGCAATATAAAATATTTTATTTATTTAATAATTTATTGCACACTTGAAAATTATTTAAAAAAAACCGGACAAGTACGAGTAGGACTCGTGCTCTGAGGGTTCGGTTGGACGGAACCTCAGAGCGCGAGTCCAAAAAAAAATCTAACTGAAGTTGATATATTGAAAGACAAACTTAACTTTGTAGTTGACTATAAGGTTCTTCCATACATTCCAACTACAAAATGTAAGTTTGTAATAGCAAAATAATTATTTTTAAATGTTATAACTTCAAATTTGTGAGTTTCGGATTTATTCCTGTATAATAATATGTGCTATGAGACCTTGCCTTTTGCCAAATTTCATGATTCTAGGTCAACGGGAAGTACCCTATAGATTTTGATTTCCCTGTGAAATGGCAAAATATGCGACATAAACGTTCATATCTTTTGATTGCGTTGACTTACGACTATTATTTTTTTACAGCCAAAAGAAACCGTAGATTCAAGTATTTAATACAAATTTCAACTTGATACCTTTATGCGTTCTTGAGAAAAAGGGTCTTGACAGACGGACAGACAGACGGACAGACAGACGGACAACGAAGTGATCCTATAAGGGTTCCGTTTTTCCTTTTGAGGTACGGAACCCTAAAAATGCACAAATGGAGACTTAGTGCTAAATATTTTTCACCAGTCACCTACCAGGTAGGAACAAATGGTAAAAGAATAAGAGAATAAAAGCAAATAGAAATATGAAACTAGACGAAATGACGAAAAATTGGGATATGAAATGACGAACATTGAAGACTTTATAAAAAGCGACAGCTGTAAATACGCAATTGTCACAATATAACAAAAATATCAGGCAAATGGAGCTGAGTAAAGCCATTATTGCGTTAATTACATTTAAGTCACCAAATTGGCAGAAATCGCTACCCAATTTGGCTTTTATATTCTTAATCGGCGCCACTTACTAAAACTCGTCGAAAGGACATTTCCTTTTTCTCTTTTGTTACATTTGAAGTTGGGTTTGTAAAAAGTCGATGCCTCGAGGCGTTGGACCTCGGATTGTTAACGTACGATTTTATATTGCAAACGTTTACTAAAACTTGGTTTTATTTTTTAATTTATGATTAATATATATCACTCACCACGAGCTAATCACTCACCAGCCTGATATTGATTTGTTTTTTAACAATATAAATGTTATGCTTCAGAATAGGCATAATGACTAACATTTTTTATTACTTCATAAAAAAGCTGATCATAAATAGTCATCCATCCAGTCCATCAACGAAAACAAAATTAAAATTAGTTCAAAAATAAATAAGATATAAGCATTTAAATTTCATGCTAGACAGAGAGCGCACTATACTGAGCCGTGACGTCACGGCTTAGGAGCGCCATACAAATGCTATACTAACACACGCTTTGTGAGAAAAGGATAGAGCATCCTCCCTATCCCCACCTAAAACTTTAAACGCTCATATCTCAGAGATTTTTCAGCCAATTTGAATTATTTTTTCAGTATGTGTAATGTATTTAGTTATATTCCTCGCTAAGCCGGTTATTTGTAATAGATTAAACATTAGGACACATGCCTATTGTATTAGTTATTTTGGCGTTAACTCGATATTACATTCTAGTAATACTTAGCTGCGAAATGTTTGTTGTAAGAAAAGTTTTTTTACTGTCTCAATAATGTTTTGGTTTTTGGCTTTACGTTTTTGAGAAATTGTAATAAAATAAATATATTTGACCGCTAAGAAGAAATCACAGTAAAATGAATAAAATTTTATCAAAGAACCAATTTATAAAAAAAAAACTAGCCAACTCGATGTACGATCTATATGATAACTGAAACTACGACTATCTTACCCAATCATGACACGTCGGATTTGGATAAGAGCCGTATTACAAAATGTTTCTTTAAATATTAGGTAGCTGGATTTTCGGGGAAAAATAAAGCCGTAATTGTCAAAACATAATTATGTAAAAACCTCCAAAATACCTCAGTGCCTTAAGACGAAAGTCTTCGACCAGTGTGTGTTACCAGTGATGACATACGGCACTGAAACGTGGTCTCTCACTATGGGCCTCATAAGCAAGCTCAAAGTCGCACAACGAGCTATGGAGAGGGCTATGCTCGGGGTTTCTCTACGAGATCGAATCCGAAATGAGGAGATCCGTAGACGAACGAAAGTCACCGACATAGCCCACCGGATTAGTAAGTTGAAATGGCAGTGGGCAGGGCACATATCACGCAGAACAGATGGCCGATGGGGCCGAAAGGTTCTGGAATGGAGACCACGGACTGGTAAGCGCAGCGTAGGACGTCCACCCACAAGATGGACAGACGACCTAAAAGAGACCGCAGGGAAACGCTGGATGCAGGCCGCTTCCAACCGGCCCTTTTGGAGATCGATGGGGGAGGCCTATGTCCAGCAGTGGACGTCCTACGGCTGAAATGATGATGATGATGAATTATGTAAAACAAATAAACTATTAACATTAAAATTATTTATATTAACGAAATTCCATTTCAATCTTTCTCATCGATAGTTTTACGAAAAACTGCTTTTGTTAATTGGAGATAATAAGTTGTTATAAAGAGCTTTCCCCGTCGACGTGACGGCGTGGCGTGTGAGAGCGTGGACGTCTTCTGGCTGATGATGATGATGATGATGAAAGAGCTTTCCCCAAATTTTAAGCCATTATTTTCATTCAGTCTTCCCGTGAACGTGGTGCATGTAACTGCGCCGAAAATCGGGAGCTCATTCCACAACCTTACCACGGTAAATATCTCGTAAATAATCATATAACTTTAGTGAACAACCGTGATAGTTTAAAACAGTGTTTCATTATTTTCAGTAAAACATAAAGATCTTTTTATTATAGAAATTGAATTTTTATAGATCTTTCTATTTGATAGAATCAGAACGCCAAAAATCCAGTTATCGTTGGTTTATTCGTCAAAAAATATGAGCCTGCTCTTATTATCTAATATTATCGGTGCACGTGGAAAACTAAAGCACTATCCTTTGACATTCAGATGAAAGTGGCTCCATCACACTGTCCTAAATTTAGGATAGCAGATTAGAGAGGGTTGGCTATGTTTTAGTGTGTAGTACATGTTAAATAATGATTACTCATACAATAATGAACGCCATCTAGTGAAACTTATCGAAAGAAAGTCCCGAAATTATTTACTTTATAAAACGGTCTTATTCAGAGACGTCGAATAGCTCATATTTCACGAGTGATACCTCACTTCACGTC
The DNA here is from genome assembly GCA_914767915.1 of Agriopis aurantiaria. NCBI lineage: Eukaryota > Metazoa > Arthropoda > Insecta > Lepidoptera > Geometridae > Agriopis > Agriopis aurantiaria. The sequence goes on from OU611996.1 coordinate 13,881,009, forward strand.
AGTGCGAAGACATGTCAAAGAAAAAGATAGAAAAGGCGAGAAAGAGGGGGGGATATACAGAGTGAAAGGAAAGTTCAAATAATAATTCAAGGACTTTGTATACCCTAAATGTAATATATATAGTTAAAAAAAAACGAGCGTTGTAAAAATAAACCAAATGAACTCTAACTCGCGGAGTTTTCTAGTAGGTATTGAAGAGTTCCATTATCCACCTCCACTCTATTCAATCATCAGATTAGTTTGATGGCACCAATTTATTGAATTCTCACCCGCATTACACACTTATACAATACTTGCAAAATTTCAAAACGAGAAATAGGTTCAATTTGACGTGATTATTTCCAAGATTTGTTTACATAGTTAGTTACAAGTGAAGCTTTTAAAAGCGTTGTTTTAAACTATCGTGATTGTTCAATAAAGTTATAAGGTTATTTACGGGATATTTACCGTGGTAAGGTTGTGGAATGAGCTCCCCACATTGGTTGGTTGTGGAGCTCATTCCACAACCTTACCACGGTAAATATCACGTAAATAATCATATAACTTTATAAAAGCGTGTTAATATTGTAAGTAAACATAAACTACTTGTGTAGATTTTTTTTTAACTGCACTTGGTACAATCCTGTAGCTAACTAATTTAATTGGTAATAAAAATTTGTACGAAATATTCTTAGAACACGAAACTGAATTGTACGGCTAAAATATTGGAAACTATTCAATTGAACTCCTGTCTTGAATTTCAATTACTTTACTGTAGATACATTTTAACTGCACTTAATGCTACTACCCAGTTTCAAATTGCTAACTCATTTCATTCTTAATAAAAACTTATAAGAAATACTCATAGAACACGAAACTAAACTATACGGCTAAAATATTGGAAACGATTCAATTGAACTCGTGTCTCGAAGTTCAATTACTTTTATTCTAACTCTTTTGTTTTGTTGTTTACGTTCTTGTTTTGTTGTTGTTGTCTTATCGATTATCAAAATTGCTGCGTTAACGCTCGTAAAATACTCCCGTATATTTTCTATGTTGCTTAAATTTTTCACGTTCACACCACGTCACAAATTGTGAGAAATTGTTCCTTCTGACATAGGTCTTTCTTAATAATAGTGAAGCTAAATAATTTTGATCTTTCTCCAAAATTTCTAGCATAAGATTAAATTAGACCATTTAAAAAAAAAAAAAACAAGTTTTTTATGTAACACATAACATTAAACACATTTTCATGTTTGTCGTGTGCATAATATGAATACATAATATCACCGTTTCTTTCTGGTAGGGTTAAGCAAACAAAATAAAAAGTCTCAAATGCACGTTCATTCTTAACCCTCAACTAACATCCTCATTTCTAGTTACACAACTAACATTGTGGGGTAAAATTCTACCCCAAAATTTAAATCGAAATAATAGTATGCTGATTTTTTTTATTGTCTACAATTTATTATTCCTGTGATAGACGGAACTTTCCTATTACTAATGTTGTTCACAAAAAAACAGTATTAAATCATTAAGTAACTTTATTAGATAGGAAACGGAAAAACACCCCATTTTTATTTATCCTAGAGACACACTTCCAAGAAAAGCTTAAAAATAGGAGTAGGAATGAAAATATTTGTATTAATCAACTACAGGTAACTTATTTTCTTCTAAAATAACTAGTTACAGTCTTATAAACAATCTGTTCTTTTAAAATAGCGTAACCAAATTGACAATCTTTCAATCAATTTTTTTGGTTCTGTAATTCAAAATGACAGCCTCATGTTAAATATTGCTACTTTTCTCGACTAATTCTGTTCCACACATTCCAGACATTCAACTTTATCTGCATAATGCTTTTTATATATTTTTTTTATTCTTCATTTGAGGCAGCTATTGGAATTTTTGTCTCCCGGGTGTAAAATTCGTTTGCTAACCATGTTGAGGTATTTCTTACAGTATTTATATTTTTATTTGTATGTATGTCAATCAAGTCAATGGCATCTTTTGTATATAGCAGTTCCCAGCACTCGAGTAGGCTTGGATTGTAAATGACTGGTGAAATTATGAGTTCAAGGTATGGACGTGGGTGGAGGGTTTTCGGAACATTTGAACCCATTTTTCCCGATGCAAGATACAATCATAGATCGGAAAGATTGATGGGACACTACTACGTAACTTGGTAGGGACATTTGTATTGTATTTTTGTATTAATTTAATTAATGATTGGCTGTAAATTAACTAAACCATTATTATTATTTTGACATTATTATTTTATTTGACATTTAAAATAAAAAAATATTTCGGACATTTTCGCACACACGGTCATCTGACCCCAAACTAAGCAAAGCTTAGTAACTTATTATTTAGAATTGTATTGTGTCACTATGAATTTGATTTATTACCTTAGTTTATTTTTATATGTATTGATAATCTATTTAATGAATTGTATGGTTTGTTTTGTTGCCTGAAATAAATTAATTTGAATTTGATGTATAGTGGTACGTCATCCTTTGAGCTGTCTTCATCACTATCCTTCTCAATTTTAGTATCAGATTCATGATCACTATGCTCTGAAGCTTATTATACATAATCACTTTCAAAATCAGGAAAAGTTCGTAGATGTCAGGTTCTTTTTCATTTCCATCGTTTCCTAGGATATGGATGATTTGATCATTAGTAAGAAACTGCTTCATGTTGCATCAGTGTTGAAAAAATTAAACAAATGTAAACATACATTTAAAAAAAAACACATACGTAACTAACATAGTGCTTTACGTAGCAACGTGTCTCAAATACGTAATATTTTAAATATTTTTTTTTGTATTTATTTGTAAGTATCAAACAAAACAACAACTAAAATATAACACCTTATAATGTACCAGTTTTTCAATAATTTCAATATTTTGATTCTGATTCTGGTACTTAAATATTGAATATGTGAGCAAAAGAGAATAATGTGCAAATTCTCCATATCAAAAGGACCAAGATTACTTAGTTCGACTACTGAAATAACAAAATATCTTAAGGCAGACCATTCGTTTTATTACGTGTGAACAAGTTAGACAAAAACTAAAAGAATGCTTTAAAATGAATTATTGCTTCGAAAATGTTTGCAAAGAACCAACTGTTGGTAGGAGACGGTTTTTTCGCGGTATTTTCCTTTATCTTGTTAAGGATGTACTTATGGCGGAAATAAAATAGCTCTTCTGGGATGTTTTGCTTTCAATAATAATTATGTTTATAATAATAATAATAATTATGTTTATAATTATTATTAAATTATGTTTATTTAGCGATTTTTCAAGATCAAGTGAGGGTAGGAGAACAAAACACCCGCTCTTCTCGCCGGACTCACCCGCAGTTTGCAGTCAGCTCGTGACCACGCCATTGTAACATGGTCGAAACGTGGAGCGAAAGGTACATATTTTTTACCTAAATTAAATAATACGTGATAATTCCCGATAAACATTTCAAACATGTGTTCTAATTGCGAAAGTTTAAAAATGACTATACTTGTTTAGTTTTTTTGATAAAAATTAAAATGGTTTTAGATTTTATGTCCCGCAAAAATAGTAATTTTCAGGTTTTTTTTCTATGGTATTTTATTATGAACCCAAGACGAGCAAACTGTAGTAACTAGAGCAGTCTTATGTCGAAAGAGCAGTGCAAGTATCGTTCTTTATTGATCGTCAAATTTGACAGATGAGGTCGTCAAATTCGAAAAAATTCCATCTAGTCAGTAATCGCTTCGATCGATTTTATGACATTTTATTGAATTTGACGATCGATAAAGAACGGTAATTGCACTGCAGTGGCTTTTGTCGAATTTGACGACCTCAACTGTCAAATTTGACGATCGATAAAGAACGGTACTTACTCTGCTGTTTGGGGTTGGGGTTATACGATCGACTTAGGTGCAACTTTACTGAACATACCTTCGTAATTTAAGTTGTTTGTTTTGAAGCATGAGTAGAGTCCTTTTCATGAAAGAAGTCCCACGGCAAACAGCGGAACTAAATTTCCATGTTGTAGTTGTCAGGTGTTGTTACTGTGTTTGGACTCTAGTGAGATTTTTATTAATTTTCCATCGTTAAAGAGTCGTGTACGATGCCAAAAGTTGTTAAAGTTCTACTCGAGAAATGATACTGATAGTGATTGATACGCGATGACAGCGCCGCGTCTGGGGGACTTCATTCATGAAAAGCACTCTAGGTGAAATATTAAATACATTTGGACAGCACAACTTCTGTTGGGTCAGCTTGTAGAGAATAATCAAAATAACTTAAACAAAAAAGCCACATTGGAATATCTTCCATAGCAACAAAAGACTAGGTCAACAGAGACTCCAAATCTACACACCTGGCGTGAAATTAAGCTAGTCCCAGAAGTGGACAGTTTGTGAAGTAGTTAGTTCTAATGTAGCCTTTCCTTCAGTGTTTACACCCGAGGGAGAGTGTTAGACGGCTAGTCGGTGTTTCTGAATCATTTGTCGTTTTACACTACACATGGTTTGCGTTAAAATCACACTGAAAATGGGAAAGTTTGTAAGTGTGAATGTTTGTTCCTCAGATCGGACAAACAAGGAAGATATATCTAGCGGTCCGCCCCGGCTCTGCACGGGTATAGTTATATTATTAAAATATTAAAATTAATTTAAAATAGCCTATATTAATTAGTGATTAATGATTAGTGATTAGTGTAGCATTCAAATGGTGAAAGAATTTTTAAAATCGGTCCAGTACTTTTTGAGCCAATTTGTTACAAACATACATACTGTTAGCGCGGCCACCAAGCTATATGGCGGAGCACGCCGACACGTGAGGGTGCGGGAGAAAGGGGACGATAGTGAGAACGACGACTGACCTGAGTATTTCTGGGTTGACGAGCAAGACTGCGTAACCCCGTTCCTGATGTCCTGGAATCTTCTTCTGCGTCTTTGGATCAGCGCGTTCTCAAGCGTTAGTGGACTGTATATGATGGAGCGGTTTCACACACTCGCGGCGCGAGCGCGGGGAAACTATTAGGCACAGCTTCCTACGGGAACCGTATCCCGGGCGGTGGGATCGCACGATCTCTCGAGAGGACGAGTAACCGACGATCAGCGGTAAGATTTGCGGTGGTGTAAGCAAGGAGTGCTCGCACAATGCGGTATGAATCCGTCGCCGACAAGGGTCAAGCGCAGACTGCCTGCAGGTGCAAGCAGCGAGTCTCATCTAAACCACGGAACGTAACAGAAATAGTCGTCGTTCATGGAAAATGAGGGTAGGAAAATGTAGGTAGGAAATAAATAAAGGAAGCGTCACTGAGTGGCGCTAACATTGTCCCCGGCCTTAAAACCATGAGGTTTTAAAGGGAAAGGAAAAAGAGTGCGGTCAAATATAGGTAAAGCGGGTTGAATATGAGTAGCGGGTTGACCAAGGGGCAAAGAGTGAAGTTATTGAGTAGGTAGTGTGCATAAACGAACGACTGGTCGTTTATACACAGAAGTCGCTGTTTTCACTAAGCAGACTCTACAGACTCCGTCGGCGCCTAGGATAGTCTCGACGACGACACCCAGGGGCCAGGAGAGCGGGGGAAGGTTGTCCGTAATGATAAGCACGACGGAGCCTTCCTTAATTGGATTAGCAGGTGTATTCCATTTGCCTCTAGATTGAAGCAAGTGGAGATACTCGAGTTTCCATCGTTTGGAAAAAGATTGAATCATTTGATCTAATAAAGCGTAGCGTTTTAGCAAGTGTGCGGGCTCGTCTGTAGCCGCGCACGCGGGTAAATGTTTCAGCGGTGCAGCCATTAAGAAATGCGCGGGCGTTAATGCAGTGGGTTCAGAAGGATCTTCACTGAGTAGAGTTAGCGGTCGTGAGTTGATGACGCTCTCGATTTGTGTGAGCACGGTTAACATTTCCTCATAGGTGAGCAACTGTGAACCTATGGTTCTAGCGAGATGACTTTTAAAAGCTTTCACGTAGATCTCGAAATCCCCTCCCCAATGGGGGGATCGTGGTGGATTGAAATGCCAAGTGATGCGGTGCGCGGACAATTCATCTGAGAGTGCTTTATGAAATTCGTCAGAATCTAAAAGCGTATAGATTTCTGATAATGCGTTTTTCGCACCTAAAAACGTTCGGCCATTGTCTGAATACATTACAGAAACACTTCCACGTCGCGCGAGGAAGCGTTTAAATGCGGAAAGAAACGAACATGTGCTCAGAGAAGTAGTTAGTTCAGCATGGCAACACCGAACTACTTTGTCCACGAAAATCAGCAAGTATGCTTTAATAGAGCGTACGCCACGCTTTCTTAACGGAATTATTGAGAGCGGGCCTGCAAAGTCTACGGCCGTATGGGCCCACGCTTTTGCTTCGTTTACGCGGCAAGCGGGTAAGTCTCCCATGAGTGGGAATGTAGGTTTAGGCTTAGTTCTAAAGCAAAAGTTGCATTTATGAATAACCGAGCGGACGATATTACGACAGGAAAGAATCCAATATCGTTGTCTAAGAATCGACATTAAGGCGACCGGACCGGTATGACAGTTAACACGATGATAGTGATTAATTATCAACTCGATTACGCGGTCTTTACGCGGCAATAAAATCGGATGCTGTTGATCGTACGACAAATCCGCATTTCGGAGACGGCCTCCGACTCGTATGAGCCCGTCAGCATCTATAAACGGCACGAGCCGTTGTAAAGAACGTGGATAGCGAGTTCCAGAGTTAAGACTATGTATAAGATCAGAAAAATAATGTTTCTGCAGAGCTTTCATTACTTGTAGTTCTGCGAAACTAATGTCGTCAGCGGAAAAATATGTAGAATGCGGTAGTTTCTTGACGAAACGATAAACTATAACGACTGTGCGTAGTAGCAATAGCCAAGAAGAGACACGTCCGGAAAGTTCTAACAGCGGGTTTGAAACTTCATCTTGTGATTGAATCACAGGGAGTGAAACTACTTTCTTTGACTCAGGTAGATCTGAATCTACCTTAGCGGGAATTGCTGACTTGACTGGCCAAGCAGTAGGATCTTGGCATAACCAAGCAGGACCAGTGAGCCACAGAGGGTGGTCGACTAGCTGAGCGGGAGATAACCCTCGCGACAGAGCGTCAGCGCAGGGATTTTCAGTTCCGGATACATGCCGGAAACAGTCAGCGGGAATCGCGGAAACGATTTTAGTGATGCGCGTAGCAATAAAAGTTTTAAATCTGTGCGGAGAAGCGATGATCCACTGCAATGCTACCATGGAATCAGTGAAGCAGAATACCTTATCTATGGTATGGCGTTTCTCGTAGGTATCGAGCACTCGGCGGACCAGTTTCGCCATGAGTAAGCATGCACAGAGTTCCAATCTGGCAATAGAAATTGTTTTGAGTGGAGCTACTTTCGATTTAGCGCAAACTAAACGTGTGATCGGAACCGAATCAGAATCGGACTGAGTTCGAATATACACTACGGAACCATATCCGTTTTCACTGGCATCTGAAAATGCCATAATAGAGATTTTAGAGTTTTCTTCAACACCTAGGTGGCGCTGGAAGCGCAGTGTTTCAATGCACGGTAATTCGCGCACATAGTTCTGCCAAATATCTACTATATCTGCAGGCGGTTTTGAATCCCAATCGAGCTGCAATACGTGTAATTTTTGTAAAATTAATTTAGCGTACAAAATCACTGGTGCAATAAGCCCAAGTACATCGTATTGACGCGCGATCAGAGATAAGATATTGCGTTTGGTCGCAGGACGATTTTCAATGTTTACGGTAAACATGAATGCGTCGCATTTGGGTGACCACTGTAGGCCTAAAACTTTCAAGTTCGTGTCTGGTTCATCAAAATTAATATTCGCGGCGTGACGATCAGATATCGGGAGAGATTCTGTAAGCTCAGGTACATTACTCGACCATTTTACAAGATCAAAGCCCCCGGCCTTGAGCAAGTCGCGGAGGTCGTCACGGAGTTGTAAACAACCTGGTAAAAGTGGCATCGAGTAACAAACATCATCCATGTACGTGTTGTGTTCGATGACATTAGCGGCGTGCGGAAAGCGCGTGCGCTCGTCGGCACACAATTGACGAAGAACTCGCATAGCAAGAAAAGGACTGCTACGCAAACCAAAACAAACGCGATTGAATTGATAGGTCTCAAGCGGCAACGACTGATCAAAGCGGTATAGAAATTTTTGAAATTTACGATCCTCATTGTTAACGAGAATTCGTAAATACATTTGTTTCACATCAGATGTAAACGCTACAGGATAGAAGCGAAAATCCAAGAGGATTACGAAAAGATCATTTTGCAAATTATCACCGGTGTACAGTATGTCATTCAGTGACAGGTTTGAATCGGTCTGTGCACTTGCGTCCATGACCATACGCCACTTAGTTGTAGTTTTGTCCAACCTGGCAACTGCATGATGCGGTATATAATAACCGGTAAAATGATCCTCGCGGTCGATCAGTGATATATAACCTTCCTGTAGGTATTCGTTAATAATGGTATCGTATTCCACTCGTAAAGGAGGTGAAGCTACGAGCTTTCGTTCTAGATGCATGAATCGCTTTTTAGCGATATGATAGGAATTGCCGAGAGCGGCTGCAGGATCGCGGGAAAAGGGCAGCGCTACAGAAAAGCGGCCCGTAGAATCGCGGGAGAAATTATTTGTGAAAATACGTTCATTTTCAAGAGCAGTAGGGCTCAAGGTCGGCGCACATTGCACCTCCTCGAGTTGCCAGAATTTCTGGACAAGGGTATCCAAACGCGGTTCTTCTGCAAAGGCGCAGAGAGAAATTTGAGAGCGGTGATTATCACCGATAGCGGTGTCATTGACAGAAGCGGTATCATTAAGTTGAGCGGGTGTAACGGAAGCGGTTCCGATTACAATAAAACCAAAAATAGTTTCAAAAGCGGTTGGAGAACCTGGTGGCCCAGGAACGCGACCTGATAGCAAGATATCAGCGAAGAGAGGAGCTCCAATAAGAATATCTATTTCTGACGGTTCTGAGAAGCTGTTATCAGCGAGCGGCAGACAGTTTAGGTATGAGAGACCCGAAACGTCAACTTTTACAGATGGCAAGTTATCTGTTATGCGATCGATGACGAAAGCGTTAAACGAAACAAAATTATTATTTAATCGCGAATGCAAAGTGGTGGAAATTGTGCCCTTAATAGGGTTCGACGCGGAACCTATACCCTTAACAACGGTATTAGAAACCTTATTGCATTTTAAATGTAGCTTGGCGCAACAATTTGCAGTTAAAAAGTTAGATTGAGACGCACAATCGACTAAACCACGCAGAACATACTGACGACCGTTCAAATCGGAAGCATAAACTTGGACCGTTCCTAACAGACAGGTAGTATTATCAGTAGATTGCGTAATATTATTGCATAGCGAAACATTAGGTCGCTGTGACTGATAAGCGGTAGGTACTTGAGCCGCGCAGGCGTCGGTCTTTGTACGCGGGGGTGACGCGGGCGGCGGTGCAGAGGGCAGCCACGCGCTGTTGCCAGCTTGAATGTCGCGCGAAGGCTTATGCGGGGCGGGTGTCATCGAAGGCGGCGCAGGAGGCCGGGCCGCGACGTTGCCAGCTTTCCCGCGCGAGGCGGCAGGAAATGCACTTGAGTGCAAGCGGGTATTTTCGCGGGAAGATATTTTTCTACATAATTTAGTATGATGTTTGCCTGACTCGCAGTTGAAGCATTTGTGAATCGACTTGCAGTTGGTATAATTATGCGAAATACTTAGACAATTAGTACAACCTTTGTTTTGTTTTATATAAGCAAACCTGTCATCGATTGTGAGCTTATCAAACGCGGGGCACCTATATAAGTGAATATGATCAGTTTGATTACATAAGCAACATTGGCGCTGTACGCATGATGCAGCGAATGAATGCGTAGACTTCTTGTTGTCATGTTCAGATGGACGTCCTACAGAAGGCGCGGTGCGGTCTAATATTTTACTTTGTTCGCGAACGAATTTAATTAATTCGTCATAAGTCGGCATAGGTTTGCCTCTCATATGCATTTCAAATGCGCGGGCGGTGGACGGATCGATCCTTTTCAAAGCAAGTTGCAACAAAATAAAGTCTGACAAGTTATTTAGCTTGAGAGAATGCAGACTTGACACTGCTGAGCAGAATTTATCGAGAAATAATTCTAAGTTTTTTGCGGAAGCGGTGTTGTTACTTTTGTAATCAATTAACTGTTGTAGATAAGAGGTAGCTAAAGAACGCGGGTCATTGTACCTGTCTACAAGAGTGCGATAGATCAGGCGATAGTTGTCACTATTCGGAACGATACCGGAAATAACCGACAACGCACGACCACTGAGCTTATTAATTAAATATTGAATGCGCTCGTGATCACTTAAATCAGGATTTTTGTGAATCGTCTGAGTAAATGATTCGTAAAATATTTTCCAAGTCATTGGATTACCATCAAAACACATAAGTTCGAGCTTAGGTAGTTTGACGGATTTACGTTGCGGTGAAGTGTGAGAATCAGTAGTTTTCACATTCATAGCGGGTGGATTAAGTTTATCGGAAGCGAACTTACAGCGGCAGTAAATTTCTTCGAATGCATTTATAGTCTGATAATTTACTTGATACTTTGGATTTAATGTCAATTCGGTGACATTTATTTCGTTCACGATGTCATTGAACTCTGACTGTAAACGATCAAGCGAAATCATAGCACACAAAAATATGTCTTTATCTGAATCATCATTGAAAGCTTGTAAGGAGCTGTTATAAATGTCCTGTAAGCGAGAAAATATGGCATCTCGTTTACCAATCAAAGTTAAGCGTTTGACCTGCAATTTATCGAGAGGTTCATCATCTTCGACCACGTTTTTGTCTTTCGGACAAGTAGCCATTTTGGAAGACAATGGATAAATTTAAGCAAATTTCGAAACGTCCAACTTAATGGTTGCACAGTGACACAAAACAGAGCGCGCGCGGTTACAGATAAGCGGAGCGGTTCGACGCGATCAGCGCGTAAGACGCAGTAACCGACCACGTAGGTATCACTTGGATCTACCCTCGGATGCAGTAAATAGCGAGAAAAAATATGATTTTAAGAAATGTAATGTGAAATACAGCGGTATTTAATGCGGGAAAATAGGGAAAACCGGTGAAATCCGGCTCGAAGGACCAGAAAATATGTTAGCGCGGCCACCAAGCTATATGGCGGAGCACGCCGACACGTGAGGGTGCGGGAGAAAGGGGACGATAGTGAGAACGACGACTGACCTGAGTATTTCTGGGTTGACGAGCAAGACTGCGTAACCCCGTTCCTGATGTCCTGGAATCTTCTTCTGCGTCTTTGGATCAGCGCGTTCTCAAGCGTTAGTGGACTGTATATGATGGAGCGGTTTCACACACTCGCGGCGCGAGCGCGGGGAAACTATTAGGCACAGCTTCCTACGGGAACCGTATCCCGGGCGGTGGGATCGCACGATCTCTCGAGAGGACGAGTAACCGACGATCAGCGGTAAGATTTGCGGTGGTGTAAGCAAGGAGTGCTCGCACAATGCGGTATGAATCCGTCGCCGACAAGGGTCAAGCGCAGACTGCCTGCAGGTGCAAGCAGCGAGTCTCATCTAAACCACGGAACGTAACAGAAATAGTCGTCGTTCATGGAAAATGAGGGTAGGAAAATGTAGGTAGGAAATAAATAAAGGAAGCGTCACTGAGTGGCGCTAACACATACAAATCTTCCTCTTTATAATATTAGTATAGATGGTATGGCGAGTGCAAACACATCAGATGTTGCGATTTTATAATATATGCCTTATCTTTTTTAGTCGAACTGATCAGCAAAGCCGGTCTTTTTTGCATGAGGACTTAGTTCATAGTAATTTTCGCTGTAAGTTACTTGGTGTGCGTGAAAAATCAGTAGGTACCGTATTTACAGTTTTTGTGCCAAGCGGTTGATTCAACTTTTAATAAACGAAATGCTCTTTGTGGAATGCGCTGCTTGAATAGGCTGACAATTACAATCTGGGTCTCTCTTTAAATCGCGAGTTAATCCGTATCTTCTAGGCAAGCATGCTCCATCATAGACCTCATCGTTGTTTAACATCAGACAAGAGCGGTTAAACGCAAGCATAATAAATAAAAAATTATTTTAAATAAAAAGCAGTTAGTGAAAAAAGTGGGTGAAACACGGAGCTCTTCGAACAGCCGCCGTGTTCGAATAATCGTACTAAGACATATTCCCTTCTGTCCATCTTGTGGGTGGACGTCCTACGCTGCGCTTACCAGTCCGTGGTCTCCATTCGAGAACTTTTCGGCCCCATTGGCCATTTGTTCTGCGTGCTATGTGCCCTGCCCACTACCACTTCAACAGACAAGATGGACAGACGACCTAAAAGAGACAACAGGGAAACGCTGGATGCAGGCCGCTTCCAACCGGCCCTTTGGGAGATCGATGTGGGAGGCCTATGTCCAGCAGTGGACGTCCTTTGGCTGAAATGATGATGATGATATCTCCCTTGTTTGTCTGATCTGAGGTTTGTCCGCACTTTGTCATTCAATTGCGTTTAACGCTACGTTTAATGCTTTAGACAAAATACTTAAATTTTACTAAAAAGAATGACAACATCGTACAACAATGTATTAATTTGTGCCTCTCACTCGACATTTACTGTAATACAGAGCACTTCACAAAAGACATTTACAGAACATTCGGTTTGAGCGACATTTCCTCATACTTACTTGGCTCGTGCCGTGAAAATTTCAATTCACAAACAATGTTGATTCTTTGGTGCAATGGATTTGGTTTCGCAGTACTTAAACATGTGCAGTAACACTGACATAGCTCAGCGCATTACCACGCTGAAGTGGCAGTGAGCCGGTTATATCTGGCACAGAACTAATAATCGTAGGCGAGGTGCCTTTCTTAACTAAATAAAACACAGTAAAAACTGTTGAAGGTCTGTGGACAATCCAAATTCCAGTCCACTACAAGTTGCCAGCTTACACTAGCGGCACTACCACGTTAAAAGACAATGCTTATGCGTAAAGCCAAAAACATGCCAGCATGTTGGTTAAGCTTTGCATTAACTAGGGGCTCTGTTTTTTTTTTTAAATGATGTGAGCTGCCTGACCCCAAAGGCCCAAAGTCCCTTGTCCCAGTGTGGTTAAAGACCCCTTGTCTTTAGGCACAAAATGTTACTCAATGTTACTAAATGTTACTAATGTTACTTAATGTTAAAATGTCTCTGCAAATGTGTAAATTTTTTGAAACTTATGTACTGATTCATATCGACTCCATGTAGCACAGAGTTGTGTAACAATTTCAACTTGTGCTGTGGTCCAATTCACTAGCGCAAGACGTAAAATCGGTAAGTTATTTCACAAACTGTAATCGCCGGAGTGGTCTTATATTGAAACTGTGTGGGGCTTGGCTCATACGATTAACTTAGGTGCAACTTTTATTGTATACTAGCTGACCCGACCAATGTTATCCTCTGTATATTCCATAGAAAATAGCAATTTCAGTTTTTCGCGAATTATCAAAATTTTCAGACAAATGTTCCAATTTCTTTTAAACATTTTGCAAACAATATATAAAAAAATTACAATGGTCAAAGCGTTTTGGAGTTTTAGCGAGATTATCAGCGATTGATTTTTAGCTTGAGGAAGTAAGATGGAATATTTATTTCATACGCGATGACTAAGAAAATGCTCTTTATACGCGATAAAGCAATCACTAGTTTCACATAAATAAAAAGAAATTATTATTTATTAAGAATCGCAATTGAAGGATATCGTCATACTGATTTATAAATGCAAAAGTGTATTTGTTTGTTCCTCTTTTACGCAGCAACAAAGCAACGGATTGATGTTTTTTTTTCGATCGAAATAGTTGAAGGGCCGAAAAGTGACATACTTTTAACCCTGGAGAATGTACCGTTCCTAAATGATTGTCCAAACGGGTAAAACTGCGGGGTGTAACTAGTGGCAGATAAAGATATTGTGCAATAGTTCAGGACCCAACCTACATTTTATAAAGGTGCTAAAAAGGTCTATAATCTTTGACGAAAGTGATTTTTTTTGTTAAAGTGAATCCTCGGCACCTATAACGCAAGTGCACTGACTTCAAATTTGCCACCATGGCTACTATTTTATTTTAGTTAATATTTACAAAAATTCTGTAATTACCAAAGAATGTGTAAGAAATTATTGAGTATTGGAAACGTGTTTCAAAACAGAAATTGTTAGTCCAAATCCTATTACTTGCGCCACGAAAACAGCACTGAATGCTCGTATAAGTTCGAAAATTTTCTATGAAACGTGTAAATAGAGATTTTAAAACTTTATGCCGCCTCTGAATCGGCACTGAAGGCACTACAGATTTGCGCTCTGAACGTAACAGAGTGTAACTTTTTAATGCACACAAATAAAATTGTGGAAGCGGAGAAGTTATTTTGGGATATTACTTGCTTTATTTTATGACTAGCTGACCTGACAGACGTTGTCCTGTCTTAGAACTGTCAAACACGCAATGTCAAAATTGTAAATCTTATTTTTTTACACCTTGGGTTACATTATTGGAGTTTTAGTAAGGATCCCTATTTTTTTTGAAAATATAATATAGCTTATGTTAACCGGGGATAGTGTAGCTTCCCAACAGTGAAGGAATTTTTCAAATCGGTTCAGTAGTTTCGGAGCCTATTCAATGCAAACAAACAAACAATCAAATCTTTCCTCTTTATATTATTAGTATAGATAAAAGTAAGGTCTAAGATTCCTACCGTAGTCTTAGTTCGTAGGCCTTTATGCAAGCTTATATCTAACTTCCTTTGTTAGTATGGATTAAATCATACAACTTAATTTTAAAACAGTTCTTTTTCAGCTATTTTAGCCGATTGAGCCGAAAGGAGGTCATTGTACTCATCATTATGAACAACTTTTACTACGGGACCAACCCTGAAATAAATAAAAAAACTGCTGTTCCATACAATATTTTGTCAAGTATCAATGACCGTTTTCTATCTAGCCACGTAAGATTAAGAATCTTTTTTTAAGTCAGTTCACCAAATAAAGTTGTCCAAAGAGTCTAGACAAAAATATTGAATATCGTTACACGTATTTAAAAACAAAATCCGAAACTCCAAATTCCATAACAAGAAAACACGTAAAAAAGCGATCTTAACCCCAAACTAATCGTAAAAACCTTTCAATTGGAATGTGTCTTATATGGGTCACGGGAATAAAAAAAGAGCCATGATAACATCCCAACATATAAAACTGCAATAAATAAACGTTATATCGTTTGAAACCACGGCCTATTCTGGCGCGTTCGAGATATTTTCGGTCACTGTGTTTTTTATTACAAATACGAAAGTTTCTGTGCAAGTTTGTTACGGAGTTAAGTGTAGAAAAAATATTCTGCTCATAACTCCGTAACAGCTGAACGAATTACAATGAAATTTGATATGGAGGTAACTTATACCCTAAACTAAAACTTAGGCTACCATATTGGATTTTTATCTCGGGACTATTATTAATGATTTCAACAGCCCTAGCACGGCCCGTCGACAAAAAGTCTTAATAAAAACGGTGGAGAGACAATTTGTCCCCAGCCCATGCTAGGCCTGCTGTTAAATAGCGGGTGAATTCGCGTTGCGCTGCTGTTATAAATTCAAGCTAGCAAGCAAGCTGCTAGTATAGGAGCGATGGGCCACTTGACGGTGAGTTGTCACCGCCACCTATAAACGTAGATACTTACTACAATATCCGGGGCATTGTCAGTGCGTTGCGTACCTTTGAGGACTCTATTCACTCTTCGTTTTAAACAGACCAAATTATACTTGTCTTTGAAAAGAAATTGAAGGTGGCAAGCCATTCTACAACTAACAGGTGCTTGGTAGAAGCAATGCGAGTAGGTTTTTATGTGATTTTGCTTTTCTGTGTCATTAGATCCCTTGGACTGCGAAATGCTGCTTGAATAGGTGTTTTCCCATAGTTAAGATTCGGGTGTCTTCAAGTCGCGTGTGAATCGATATCATCTATAGGTACGTATAGTCTAGGTTTGTCCACATCATCGCTCGTCATGCAAGGTGGAGGTAAAGCGCAAGCCTATTATTAAATCTCGGGTTAACCAGAATAGGGTTCCAATGCGCAGTGGACGAGATCTCATTTAGGCCCATTTTGGTGTGATACTGCGTAAATATGACCCGCTCGGGAGCGGGACACGTATAAAACTAATATATTGTACCATTTTTGGCCCCTATTAACTATATCCGTAGTTTATGTCGTATGGGACGCTTTTGCGTAACGTAATTGTAAAGTATTTTGGATCGGACGATAGCTTTGCGGTGTGAATGGGGTCGGTTATGCGATTATATTTTGATGGCGTGTCATGAAAACAAGAAGGCTTATTTAGTTTTTCTCTCTTATTCATACTTTTTATACACTAGTAGCGGCCTGCCGTTTCACACGCTATGTGCAGGAACTGTTTATAATTCCGGAATAAAACGTGTTAATCCAAAGTCATAATAAAATATCATCCAAATCCGTTCTGCCAGTAAGGAATTGAATGCAGCGAAACATACATAATTATTTATGCACAAACTTTTGTATCTATAATACCTACTGTGTGAATAGGTAGCTGATTGATAGGTATGCCTCAAGTTCTAGCTTTGTGGGTTAGGTCTACAAACAGCAGTCATAACTTTGAATAATTTTCAAATGGATATTTATTGCAATTTAACTAGCTGAATGAATATAGGTTGTAACGAAGAAAACAGAAAACATTGTAAAGCTAAACAAAGATCTCTGTAGCACGGGCTCGTAAGTGTTTTCTATCTGTTTGTAAGTTTTATTTTTGGTGTACACAATAAAGAGTTTTGTTATAGTGCTAACAGACGTATGGATTTACATTCGCCGTCCAACCAACGGGATGAAAAGAGAAAATGTTCTCTCTTTCTCTCCCGTTGGTTGGACGGCTTTCCGTCAACCAAGTGCGTCTCGTCTGTTAGCACTGTTAGTTGATTTTCCTGCAAAATTTTAGTTATTTCAAAACATTCATTTTGATTTTAAATATTTTGTGTTATAAGTACTTCTAATTGCATATTGGAATTAAAGTGAAAAATCAAAAGTAATTAGGTATTTCCTACATCTTAGACCATGTCATCACTTTCCATCAGGTCAGATAGTAATTTTTAAACTTTCGCGATTTGAGCTTTTTCTTTCGTGTCGAGCGAAAAGTACCTAATTTTTCCTAAATAAAATAATACGTGATAAGTCCCGATAAACATTGAAAACATCAAGATTGAAGATTGCGGTTAAACGCATAACTAGTCTTGAAATGAATACTCCCTTGTGATGCCAATATGACACACCTATCTATAGGTACCTACAGCTTAACTTGTCTATGGGGGAGCGTACATATAAATTATTTCCCCTATTTTTGCTTACGCTTTTCCTCAACTAGCGTCTTTACAAGCATAACACACCATGAGTGGAAATGTACAGTTATATTTTTATAGTTATTTGTTCTGTCTTTGCCCTGTTTTTGCATTTATCTTAGGATTACTTATGATTTAGGTTTATTTTGTATATTTGTGTCATCATCATCAGCCAGAAGACGTCCACTGCTGAACATAGGCCTCCCCCTTTAACCTCCGCACTGAACGACAGCCTGCCTTTTGCATCCACTGGATGCCAGCGCTTTTGAACTTAATTATTTTTGAACAAATTTTAGTTTTGTCTACGTTGATGCGGTACGTTGATCGCGATCTCATTATGATCAGATTTTTTAGAAAGTGATAAAAAACAATTACGACACAAGCATTATCATCGCTGTACTCGGCTGCACTTTTTAACCGACTTCGAAAAGGAGGAGGTTATCAATTCGACTGTATGTAGTTTTTTTTTTTTTGTATTTATTTCTATACTGCTCAGTTATTTTTTTACGCAATACCTATATTTTTATAAGAAAATCATTAAACGACCAACCTCCTATAAAAGAAGTGGTAATACATCAAGTGCAATATTAGAGATTGGTCCTCCCTTATCCCCCATAAATAAGATCGAGGCTTAGTGAAGCGATTCACAAGCAAAACGCACCGATGACTAGTAAGAAATATCTTTCGCAAACTACCACCCAGCTTTTTCATTTGGACCTCTGAAAACGTTACAAAGTTTTAGATTCAGAGTCCAGCGTATAGTGGCTTTATTGGCCAGGAAGGAAGATTTCTATGTCAGCGCTTTTTGGTTTCATTGAAGGCTGTTAAAGGATCTAGTTTAAGTGGCCTTATACTTGTGATAAATGTTATATATTGGTATAAATACAAAAAAATACATAAAAAGAGAATGAGAATTATTTTTACTAAAGATTAAACTTACATATTGCAATAAGGCTCATATCGGCCGATGAAGGTCTACTTTGTACTTACCTGAAACGAAAACACAAAACAATTATATACAGTTACAAATCAAACGTCAAGTAAATGTTTACATCTATAACAAACATTTGGTAAGAATGACATTCCAATATTTTAAGTCTGACCAAAAGCAGTAATAAGCAGTACTGCGATCCCCAAGCCGCCTGCCAAGCGTGGGGATTATGGCAACACCCCTCTCTACGAGGGAGGCCTTTGTTCAGCAGTGGACGTTTACAGGCTGATGATGATGATGATGATGATGAAAAGCAGTAACACAGCGTAAACGCGGGCCCACGAGAAGAGCTTTGGCGCTAATGTGGAAAAAACATGTCGGCTCGAATTATTTTCCTAAACTTGTGTATTTTCTATTGTTTATTAAGAACGAGCTTGAGTGTGGCCAAGTGATATAATGAGGCGAAACATTTTTTTTTATGTTGTTTCCAAAACTCCATAGAATATAATAATAATAATCTTTATTTACAATAATGCACAATACATATTAAAGTAGCGGCCCCTGCACTAAGCGGGAGCTTGTATCTCAGGAACCAACAACAAGTTAACAACTTCGGTTTCATGGACTGACAACCATTGTCTATTAATCAGATACTAAATCAAATCAAAGCAGTCTATACAATACTCATTTAGTAGGATTATAATCTAAGTAGAATTATGGAAGAGAAAATAAATACATTTGTTACGTAAATGGAAGTTACCCAGGACACAACACTTGGTTTGTGAAAAGAGTGTTGTGTGCGTATGCGTGTGTAAGAGAGTGAGTGTGGGTGTGTATGTGCGGGTGTGTATGTGTGTGTGTGTGTTGATGTGTCTGCGTGAGTGCGTGAACGTACTGTATGAGCATGTGCATGTGCTTGTGCTATTTATCAAGTAAGTGAATTTGGTAAGATGTTTTCTGTTTGTGTGTAGTCAAGACCGAAGCATCATGTAAAGTCACCACTTTACTGGGGCATGAGTTTGACTCGAACGTGACTAACTTTGCTTGACTATGACTTGTTTTTAGCTATGTAAACTTATTTAATATTGCGACAGAAAGTCCGAGTATCCAGGTCATGAATTTTTATTAAAAAAAAAACTGGCATGAACCGCTATACAACAAATATGCTGACAACACGTAAGCAGCGCAGCTGTGGCACGTCTCGTGCAGTGTGAATTGTTAATACAGTTCGTAAGATTAGCAGGCACATCGCGGGGTACCACCAATTATTCTTATTCTTATAATAAAATCTTAATGAGCAAGTTCTGGAATAGGGTTTAAGCGTTACTATGCACAAAACTGAATCACATTTACAGGAAACCTAAGCGAAAATTACACAGAAACAACTCTGCACTCCGAACTGAAGCCTATGAATAAGATATTAGATCATATTTTGCTGTGGAGATGACGGAGGTAAAAGTTGATTTAACCGCAGTTCAAGTTAAAAGCGGAAAGCGTTTGGACTTTTGTATGCAATTTGTAAAAACAACAGAAAGATGCTTGCTGACTTACAGTTTGACCTCAATTTACCAATTTCTGTTCATAACTATCTTTCACATTTTGCACACAATAATAATTGTCATTGGCATCGATTCTGATGTACTCTAAACTAAACAAAATTTGACAGCTCTAAAATTGTTGCCAGCCTTTTTTTTTTTTTTTTTTACATCGGACTAGGCTAACTTTTGACCGCGATCTCGCCTGATGGAAAGCGACGATGCGGCCTTCAAAATGAAAAGAGGGGCAGATAATTTTAGTCCTGCCAGATTGGTTTAGTTTAGTGAGTTGTATAATAGAATTGACGCCATTGAAACATAATGTTACAGTGATATTTTTAACAGTTTTATTAGCTGCCAAAACAAGGATTATGGTACAGTTTACTTAAAAAATACGAGTACTTCTCGAAGATTCATTCAATATTTTGCTGAACCTTGCTTACGAGCAACGGTCCAACTAACGGTGGAATTCGATTGCTCGTAAATTTATGCACAATATTTGAGAAATTATTTTATAAAAGACATAAATTCTACGACTTCCTCTGCCTTCCCTCACTTAACCCACACCCAGTGCTGCGGTAGTATAAAATATTAATGCTATTTTAGTAGCCAACGTGAAATTAGGTAGATTGTCCACCGCTGGGTGGAAATCGTTCCGCTTGTCAAGTGCGGTGGGCAAACATTTGAGCACGTACTGGACTGATTTCATTAATTACCAGATTTTCTACAGGGACTTTAATAATATTTGAGGGAGAATTTACCAGGGATTTTTTTCCTAGATTTGCTGAGTTTTAGTAATAAAGTGTGTTGAGATTATTTATTATTATTATCCAAACAGACCGGGATATATTTTTCCGATGATATTAGAAAGGTCAAATCAGTGACGATAAACAATACTAACCACAAAAACTTCGGTGCAAATGGAAGAAATTTTATATCATAATTAAAAGAAGGCCTATTATGCACAGCAGTGATGGTGAGATGTGTTAATTTTAATAGTTAGTCTTAGAATAACTACACAAAGAAACCAAGTACATACGCAAAATTTAAGCCATTGAAATGGTGTCATAAATGGCTCCAAAAAAAAAAAAATTTTACTATGACAATTTGCGCGGTGAAATCGTACCACAA
The DNA here is from genome assembly GCA_914767915.1 of Agriopis aurantiaria. Lineage (NCBI taxonomy): Eukaryota > Metazoa > Arthropoda > Insecta > Lepidoptera > Geometridae > Agriopis > Agriopis aurantiaria. The sequence continues at coordinate 13,902,004 of OU611996.1, forward strand.
CAAATCAGAAAAGCAGCATAAGAGTTATGGTGTGACAATCCACAGGTAATCCATTAATTTTCTTGCTTAAATCGTTTAAAATACCAATCGAAACGTAAGCTACAAATTCGCTTTGAGAAGGCGTTGTTTGGAAACCTACCTTCTCTGAGTAGTTATTCTAAGTAGTTAGTATTAATTAATAGTTTTCATTTGATTGTCTATTTTTAAAAGAAATTGTAAAATCTGAAATTAAAAAATAATAATATATAATACAAATTTATGTGTAATATAAATCAAATGTGTCAGTATAAATTTATTTTGTTAAAGGAACGTCTATAACCCTGCATCAAAGACTTAATTAGTACTACTTAAATAAATTATATTGTTCAGTTTCGATGCCATTACTCAACAGCGATAAAACGGTAAAAAAAAACATCATGGGGAGCACCCAAGTATCAGCTTGACCCACTCGATGCATTACAGCGTAGAGCTGTCAGAATTGTCAACGATCCCAAGCTCGCTGAACACCTTGAGCCACTCAGCATGCGCAGAGACGTCGGGTCTCTTTGTATCTTTTATCGCATTTACAACGGGGAGTGTTCTGAAGAACTGTTTGATCTGATGCCGGCGTCGCGGTTTTACCATCGCACTAGCCGCCACCGCCTGAAGGCTCATCCACACATCATAGATCAGTGGAAATCGCACACTGTGCGATTCACACGATCCTTCTTGCCTCATACCTGCAAAATGTGGAATGAGCTACCTTCTACGGTGTTTCCGAGAAGTTACAACATGGGGTTCTTCAAAAGGCGAGTTAATAGAGTTCTAAAGGGTCGGCAACGTATTTGTGATGCCTCTGGTGTTACAAGTATCCATAGGCGACGGTGACTGCTTACCATCAGGCAGCCCGTCTGCTTGTTTGCCACCTATGGCATAAAAAAAAAAAAAAAAAAAAATCGTGAGGAAATTTATATCCATGAACCTCAAAGTTCAAAGACATATTTATGACATTCGCCAATATGCACTAGGTCAGTTTGGTGGATTAAAGCCCATCTTCTCTCTCTGAAAGAAGGCCTATGTCCCAGCAGTGGGGAACTGGTGATGATGGTGTTGATGATGAACAACTTTAACTGGAGAAAATTATTGTTCATATCCTTTACATACTCACCAACATACAACTACCCATCAAACCACAAACTAACTCGGCTATAACAATACATAAATAGGCAAAACACTCGCAAAGCGGGGAAAGTCGTGCTCAATGATAGTTCCCAACTACCCGCGTCGTAGGAATGACAAAAGCCAAGCTACTTCCAAAGAAGTGCTTTGGCGAAATCTTACAAAGTTATGTGACGAGCCACATACTTATATCATGGGACGAATGAGGACAGATGGTTAGCTCCATGATCCAAGAAAACAAGGTCTGCTACTCTGGCAGTTGTCCTAGAATTACGCCACTGTCTAGTTGCCACTATAGTGCAACAATCACAGATATTGTTTTTTTTTTTTTTTTTAATATTCTATTAAATTATTACAAAAAGCATTTCAATTGCCATTTGGTTTGTCCGCTCAAACAAGATTGAATATATTAAACACAATTTTATCAAAACCACATTGATTTATTGGATTCCCACAGGTAATATACGAATATTGGGGAGTTATAATTTCACGCTACTGTTAACACAGAAAATCATAGAGAGTCCGCGAGTTTTGGCGCCAACGCGGAAAAAACATGTCGGCTCGTTGGATTATTTTCCTAAACTTGTGTATTTTCGAGTGTTAATGTGTACTAAATGGTGAATTATTATTCATTAAGTGCTCGTAAACGTGCTCGAGTGTGGACAAGTGATATAACGAGGTGAAACGTGTCTTTTCGTGTTGTTTCCAAAACTCCATAGGAGCCTCTTGTAAAGTCTTCACCACTTTACAGGGGCATGAGTTCGACTTGACCGTGACTTACTTAGCTTGACTCTGACTGTGACTATGACTTGTTTGACGCTAATAAGACAAAATGAACTGTTTAATATTACGAGTAAAGGACATTGAATCCACGCTCATGAAGATTTCAACAAAAAAATAAAAAAAATAGAGCGTCCGCCATTGTTTCGTGTATCGTCATCTCTCCCGAACTTGTTGTAAATTACTTATTCTGCTCTTGCTTATGCACGTGTACGTGTATCCATGACATTGATGATATTATTGCGGTACGCCTACGTTACCTTATTTCTCGGAGTGGCCCTGGCGGAGTATATTATTATACCATGGTTAACTCTGAAGAAAATATCAAACAGAAAAAGTTGAAGAACTTTCCAACACAAGACATAAATTGTATACAAGGCTTACGCGAAAGAATTTCACATCATCGATTGGTCTTGAACCACACCCTCGTTTAGATAGTACTTTCATAGTAGTTGAGGTTATAAGGAAAGAGTGTGCTAAGTTGTAAAAAAACAGCTGTTCCATACATTTGTCAAGTTTGAATAACTGTTTTTGGAACAAAAATGTGCCAGTTAATGTATATTCGACTTATAAATGAACATTTGTGAACGCAAAACCCATTTAACATTTTGTTCTAACTTGCCTCTCTGTAAAAGTCTGTGCTCGGATGATACTTCAAAGACTTTCCGAGCCGCTTTTTCGCAGCTCGTTTACAAGAATATGATTTTTTTGTCAGTTGAACAACTTATGAGGTTTCGCAAAGTTGGCGTTCTGGTGATTTACCTACTTTTGTTTATTCTTTGATAGATGAGTTTGAACGATGATATTTTTTTCCGGACCGATAAACAATATACAAGTATATTATGGAAACTGACGTGGTTTTCACACATTTTATTTTATATTACACGAGAATTACCTACGTAAGATTAAGCTGGTTACTCCGACTATAGTTTCAACTGCATTAAGCGCGTTTTTTCAAGGTGAATGCACGGGCGAGGCTGCGTGGGTACGTGACTACGTAGTGCAAAACGAGACGAAACCGCGCGCTTGTGATATAAATAAAAAAAAATACAAGTAGATGATAAAGTTATTCATTTTTTATATTTAAGTACAAATGTATATTTTATTTTTATTTTTTATTTATTATTTAAACTAATAGACGGCTAGCACTCACGGGTATTGTTGCCGAAAAACTCGACCGGTGTTTGGACGTTATAGACGTCCATCCTCAGGAAGTTACAAAGGTACATCAAACGTAGCAAACATAATAAAGCCTTAAATTACTAATTAACTATTACTATCGTACTAATATTATAAATGCGAAAGTGTGTTTGTTTGTTGGTTTGTTGGTTTGTTTGTTCCTCTTTCACGCTGCAACTGAACAACGGATCGACCTGATTTTTAGCATGGGTATAGTTGAGCCAAAGAGTGACATAGGCTGCTTTTCATCATCATCATCGCCATCACCATTTTTCATCACTACGCGGGTGAAACCGCGGGGCGCAGCTAGTTATAAATAAATAAAAAATGAATAAAAAAGTAAGACGATGCCCGTGTGGTAAAGTACAAAGAACGCTGGCTGCATTCCCGCGTTGAACTACAAAAGAAATCCTCTGCGCGAGGAAAAGTTTAAAATAAATTCTAAGCCCGCATCAAAATCAGAACGGAAATGCAGTAAACAATAGCTTTGTGATTAACCAAACCTTTATTAGGTTTAGTTGGAAACCTCAGGTAAACTTCAAACTAAGGTTTTTAAATCTAACCACCTAAATATGTTTTAGGAATATTGTATGTACATATTTTTTTTTTGTTTTGCGAGTGTGATTATCTTAAAGAATTGAACTCTTCCGTTTTATCTTACTTTTTTTACTGACAAGTGTCTCTATTAACTAATCAAAATACAAGTTAACTATTACTACAAAAACAGTTAGACTGCCCACAGACCGTTGAAGGTCTAAAGACAATCCAAATGCTCAAGCCCACTACCAGGTGGGAGCGTACATAACCACGCTGGCGGCATTACCTCGCTGAATGGCAATGCTTAATTGCTTATGCGTTGAGCCAGAAACATGCTAGAATTTTTGTCACACGTCACATTAATCAGGCGCTCTGAAATGAGGTGAGCTCCGGGTCCCCAAGGGCCCAATATCTCGACTGCATCAGGGGTGTGTGAATAAGCAATAAAACCACCATTGCAGTTAACTCAAGACTGTTTATTGAACCTTTGTATGTAGGTAGGTGTGGATTTGACAACTACCTCCATTCATACATTACAGGGTGGATCCAGGATTTTCATTTGGGGGGGGGGGGGGGGGGGGGGCATTCTGACAAGGTTCGAAGGAATCAATCGAAAAATTGAGTCAAATGTATGGAATTGCTAGGTGTCTTGGGGGGGCATGGCCCCTGGATCCGCCAATGCAATCTGCTGTCCTGAAGTAGAATACAGTTTTTCTTGTGTATGTCGGTTGTTATTACCTCCTGTAGCCTAAACAGATTGATAGATTTTGAAGTTTTTCGTAGTTTTTTGCAGTCGGTATTTCGTTTTTCTTTCAATAATAAATTTGTTTGAAGCAGTCAAAAAGGTAAAATAAATAAGCAGTTCACAGGTCAGGCCATTCAAACATCGTTCGTAATCCATAGTAAAAACGTTTTCCGAAAGGTAGTCTTAAATTTTAATTATTAAAGGCTGAAGGGAGAGCAAAGAGAGAATTCCCGGAGGCGAAAAAAAATAACATTACAATCGTCCGAACCTTTTTGAAATGAATAATTCCATGTATAATTCTCAATGCTTAGATTCGAAGTACGCTTTTTCCTTTTGATACGCGTTTTTAAAGATCTTTTGTGAAAGTTTACATTCGTGTAACGTAATTAGTATAGGGTGTTGGAGCGATTTTTATTACACATTATGAAAAATAAATATTTTATACTTACCATTTTAAACCTACTTCAAAAAAGAAGAAATGTATCTGTTATTTTATGATTTATGTATGTACGTCGATTACGCCGATATCTGTGAACCAATTTACGTGTTTATTTTTTAAACATGCAGAAGATGCTCTCCCGGTTCGTTCAAAAATTTCACAAATTTTGGCTTAGTAGTTTTTAAACCAGCTCGAGCTGGATAATTTTGCTAAAGCGCCTTCGAATTTTGCTATAGCAAACAACTGTACAGTCAATAGAAAACGTGAAATAAAATATATAGATCCATCATGCATCTGACCAATGGATCTGATGAGAAAGAAAGTTTTTAATTGATCCATACTTTCAAAGTGGGATCCAACGATAAGAAAAATTCTTAATAAATAAATAAATATTCGAGACACGTTTGCACACACGGTCATCTGACCCCAAACTAAGCAAAGCTTGTGATATGGCTGCCAGAGACTGATATACATACATAATTATATAGTTTTAAATACATACTTTAATAGATATTAACAACCAGATATAGAACAAACACAAATGTTCATCACATAAATAGATCCATTGAGGAACTACCAATAGATCTACTGAAAAAATAAATCTTGTTAGATCCATAATTGCAAAATGGGATCTAAAGAGAAATGAACATCTCTATAAATCCATTATGGATATTAGCACTGGATCTAACGAGAATGATCTACATAACATGGAGAACCAAACGTCAGGGCTTCATATATCAGGTCAAAATCCTTGAGTTCAGTCTACGAACTCAACACAAATGTTCCTAACGTTATAAAATGGGAAGTTTAATCTCGAAATGGTGATATCGCTAGAATCACACAGCTGGATTTTATGACTTAAAAAGTCACATAAATGCATAAATTTATTGGTAGCATGTTCAATTTATTGCAGAATGTATTAAAAATGTGATCCACGCTGGTGTTATTCTGGATGATTAGTGTTTAAAAATATATATTTAATTATAAAAAAAAAAGATTTTCTGAAATATATTTTTTCCTTGATCACGTGACTTGATGTCCTTATGACGTCACAGGAAAATAGGCAAACAATTGTATGGCGAGTAAGAACTTGTTTGCTTGCTTGTGACGTCATCACGTCACTGAAGTCAGACGGCTCAAACGTGGCCCCATAAAATCAATTACGCGGTAGTTTTATAATTTCAATTTTGATTGTCTATTTATGATACGAATACTATATATGATTAAATCACAAGATTGCTTTATTATAATACTAGTGGTCCGCTCCAGCTTCGCACGGGTATAGATTATAGCCTATGTCACCCGGGAATAGGTAGTGTAGCTTCTCAACAGTGAAAGAATTTTTCAAATCGGTTCAGTAGTTTCGGATCCTAATCAATGCAAACAAACAAACAATCAAATCTTTCCTCTTTATAATATTAGTATAGATTACTAGAAACGAGAAATACACACGTAAAATTAAACTGGTTACTCCGTCTATAGTTTCAGCTACATTTACAGGTATTTTTCAAGGAGAGCGCGCGTCTGCGTCGCTCTTTCTTACGTGTATCTAACGTAAATGATTATAACACCGGCTTGCACTCACGATTATGTTTTGAGTGCAAGCCGGTGTTATGATAATTTATAATGAACCCTTACGCGAGTTTTGATGAACACGTTAGATGTGTATCTAACGTGTATCAAAACAAGACGCACGCGCCCGCTAGCATTGAAAAATACCGCTAAATGCGACTGAAACTATAGTCAGAGTAAACGGCTTAACTTGACGTTAGTAATCTTTGTAGAAACAAAAAAAAAACAGTTTTTTTTGACGATAATGATAACTAAGTTATTATTATTTTTCTGTTAAAATTAGGCCTATGCTACAAGTAAAATAAAAACTATCTTAAATTTAAATTTATAACTAAAAGTAATCTTAAAGTAAAATTAATGCTTAACAACATTGTCGTTACTAAAGAGAGAGAGTCATTGATGGAGCACGCTTTCTAATACTTTGTTTAATATTAATCTTAATAATATAAAAATATATACCTACCTACCAAATGGAAGAGCAAAAGAATTATTATTTCGTCTCTTTCAAAATAGCTTATAGTACATAACACAGACGTCTCTCCAACGTATAAACCGGTACATAGAGTTGGCTAACCGGTCAAAGTAACCGGTATTTTCCGGGTAGCGAGAGCTAAGACCGGTCTTTATTTATTACCCTTATTGACCGTTAGCACAGTTAAGTACGACCCCCGGCGTTTGCCTCCGCTTCTTAAAGCATTAAGTTGATGTAATTTACTTGAAATTGCGTCTCTAACTACCAGGTGATGTTAGGATGGGGATTTGTTGATTTTCATTAAGTTTGAACTTATTGGAAGGTACTTTTTGGAAAGTAGTCAATTTAGACTAAGTATTCTCGCTCCAACTTTTTATTGGCTCTATCAGGTGCAATAATAGCGTAAAAGGTGGAATGGAAACAGTTTAAATATTTTAGACAATACAAAAAATTAACTTTTGGCCGGATTCGAACCTACGCCATCCGGGTTTACGTCCCGGGCGCTCTATCCTCTAAGGTACGGTTGCTTTCCTGTTGGCCTCCAAATTCTTGAGCTGTCTTTGCAACAAATCTACGGGTTGGTGATGCCATCTATGACTCTTGCTACCTGGAAGTAACTACTCGGATACAACCTTTCAGGTCCTAAAACTACAAAATGTGAATAGTTATGTTAATAAACTGGCCAAGTGGGAGTCGATCTCGCACACTGAGGCTTCCGTACAACCACAAAATACAATAATTTTCAATTTGAAAACCGACTTCAAAATTAGTAAAACATGGTATTTTAATTCGGTGAGATGAATGATAAGGTCGTTAAGGCCGAATACGTTGCTTAACTTAGTAATGAACAGAAATTTGTCACCGACTCGCACTTGGCCATTATTTATTATTTGTTGTTGAAATTTAGTCTGTACTATAATCAAGCCAAGTTTGACGCGTATTACCATTTTTAGGGATCCGTACCCAAAGGGTAGAAATGGGACCCTATTACTAAGCCTTGTCCGTCCGTCTGCCCTACTTTTATACAGCTGTATCTTTCGAACCGTAATAGATAGCCAGTTGAAATTTTCACAGAATACGTAATATTACGGCGGATTAACTAAGAAATAATAAAAAAGTACTCATAAATAGTACTCTTTTGCTTAATAATATATAAAGGCCAGCGCAGCCTTAAGTTTGCTCAACATAGGCCACAAGCCCTACAAATAATAATTATAGTACCTACGTATTACAGTAGAAGGCAGGTTTAAATTACACCTCAGCTCATTGTTCGCAAAGAATCCTCGCGAACCCGCCGTCGATTTACGACTGCCACATGGCACCAAGTTATAAGGTTTGGAATTATTGAAGGCAGCTTTGTTTTTGTGCTGATATTTTCATCAATGTGGCAAATGGTTTGCGATTGGAGATTTTGTTATCTTTTCTAAAGTATAATGATTTGACATGTTATATTTTCTATAAGAATAGAATTGGAATTTCGGAGAGTGATCTGAAGAACTGTTTGATCTGATGCCGGCGTTTTGCTATCCCACTAGACACTACTGCTTGAAAGCTCATCTACATTTATCATCATCATCATCATCATTTCAGCCGTAGGACGTCCACTGCTGGACATAGGCCTCCCCCATCAATCTCCAAAAGGGCCGGTTGGAAGCGGCCTGCATCCAGCGTTTCCCTGCGGTCTCTTTTAGGTCGTCTGTCCATCTTGTGGGTGGACGTCCTACGCTGCGCTTACCAGTCCGTGGTCTCTATTCCAGAACCTTTCGGCCCCATCGGCCATCTGTTCTGCGTGATATGTGCCCTGCCCACTGCCATTTCAACTTACTAATCCGGTGGGCTAGGTCGGTGACTTTCGTTCGTCTACGGATCTCCTCATTTCGGATTCGATCTCGTAGAGAAACCCCGAGCATAGCCCTCTCCATAGCTCGCTGTGCGACTTTGAGCTTGCTTATGAGGCCCATAGTGAGAGACCACGTTTCAGTGCCGTATGTCATCACTGGTAACACACACTGGTCGAAGACTTTCGTCTTTAGGCACTGAGGTATTTTGGACATTTATCATAGATCAATGGAAATCGCACACTGCGATTCACGTGTCTTCTTCACACCTTCTTCACCTCTTTCTTGCTTCACACCTGCAAAATGTGGAATGAGGTACCTTTCACGGTGTTTCCGAGAAGCTACAACATGGCGTTCTTCGAAAGACGAGTTAATGGATTCTTAAAGGGTTATCAACGTAGTTGTGCTGTCTCTGGTGTTACCTATAAGTATCCATAGGCGACGGTGACTGCTTACCATCAAGAAGCCCGTCTGCTTGTTTGCCACCTATGGCATAAAAAGGAATAATGATCTAAATAGTCCTTTGACAATAGTCCTTTTCTTACGGTTTCACCTACGTCGTACTAAAAGTAGCGGGATCTATTATCGTTAAAAAGTAATAATGAATACCAATAAACGTTTTTGAATTTTTTGAATTTTTTTTTGAATAAATTTACTAATAAAAAAAAAATTACAATCTTTTACGACGTGTCTGCCATATTGGATATAGTGTGACGTCTTTTTATTTTTCGTATTTTTATCAGCAAACTCTTTCATTTTATCCCCATATTAAGAATAGTGCATAAAATTTGGTCCGCGATCTTTGGGAGTCCGCCATATTGGATTTAGAATGACGTCACTCACCTAGCTAACTATTGTCATCCAAAAATAAAAATTTGCAAAAAATATGCAAAATTTCAGCTCAATCGGTTGGAGATAAATGTTCTGAAATTTAATTGTAATATTTGACCCATACTGAAAAGGCAAGTTAAATAAAAGCTGGTAATAACTATGTGACGTTAAAATAAACTAGAAGAGCCTTAGCTCTAAAAGTTTACACGTAGCTAAAAGTGTTTCACTATCCACCTTCTGGCTCCATCATCAGATCAGTTCGATGGTAACAAATTATAGTGATGTCACCCGGATTACATAAATACTTGCAAATCTTCAAATCTATGAAAGTTATAAGGAGGATAACATCTCCTTCCGAAATGTGTTCAAATGTGTAACAAAAAAGTGTCTTGTTAAACCTTGTTCTGCAATGAAAGCAATATGCAAGTTTCTTTTATAAAAAAATACAAAGCCTTACCACGGTATTTTTGGCAAATTGTAACTCCCAAACGGCCGCTGAACAAAAAATGATGTACTAAAGTTCACTTTCATTATGAAATATCTGTTTTATCAAATAAATGGGGCAGACAAATTTAATTTTTCATGCCCCTAATTACATAGCTAATTACGAGCATCGCTGTGGCCATCCCTGAACATAAAATTTTAATAATCTATTGACACCTTATTTATTATCAAACTCATTCGAAGCTATATAAAGGTGGAAACATACATTCTTACCTAAAATCTAAATATAGCATCATAATGTTTTGAAGCAGTGGCAGGGAAACGCTGAAGGCAGACCACTTCCAACCGGTCCTTATGGGGAAAGAGGCCTATGTCCAGCAGTGGACGTCCTACGGCTGAAATGATAATGATGATATAGGTAGCTGATTATTTTTGAACCGAAATTTAAAAATAATGATAAATACGTAAAACTAAGACGCAATGCCTTAATTCCTTTTGTTGTAGTCAAGTGAAAAGATTTTAATACTAAAGTACCAGGAGAGCATAAATTTGCAGAGGGTACATCTAAAACATCCAAACTACGTAAAAACCCCGACTCGATCGGTGTAAATTAGGCGAAGGACTCCGATTCTTGACGACGAAACTCAATTATTTCACCCACTCCGTAAATTGCAAGCTCTTATTCCATTACAATAAAGTCCATTTTAGGACCATAAAACTTCATTACTCCGCTCCGCTGACTCCAGGCATAAGTCATATTTCGTGACACAAATTGTGAGGTCAACTTTTAAAGTAATTTCTAAGAAGTGAATTATGGGGTTATAGGGTCTTTGCTCGGCCCTATATTAAATTAGATTTTGGAAGAGGGCCTCAGAGGGCCTTAGATTCCAATTTAAATCCAATTTAGTTGAGTTATTGATTAAAAAATTACGATGGTAATTTTGCAAGATATTATAGGTTAGGTACTCCTAGAGTTATTATGAAAAAGGGAACGATAAAGGTTTAATTATTTTTTTACTTTTAATCATTTAATCAATTACCTACTTACAGGCAAATAACGCGAACAAACCAACAAAAATAAAGCATTGGTTTCTTGTGGTTTTTCCCACGTGTCATGGGGAAAAAGATATGACCCCATTTAAAATTCACGGCGCTACTGATCAGAAAAATATTCTCATCACTATTTTCTATATATACTTCTAGTAATACAGCTCGGTAGTGTTGAGGGAAATGAAAGTAGTGTCCAAAGAGAATATAAATACTTACCGTCTTACCACAAAAGATTTAAGAACGCTTTAGACATGCGTTTAGCAATTGTTTCACTGCGAAAAATATGCTAAACACTTGTCTAAAGCGTGCTTAAATCTTTTGTGGTAAGACGGTTAGTGTCATAGGGCAGCTTACTTTGAGTAGGTAAACTAAATGACTCTTATGATATGTGTAGAACAACTTTAGTTTAATCATTTAATGGATAGATGAACTAACAACACCATTATAATGAAACTGTATTGGCGAAGTTCACACGTGTTCGTTGACAGTTGACAGTCTTTTGTCGACTGCCAACGAACACAGTATATAAGTGGCGGTTGCATTGCAATCACTCTCTTTCTTTGCTCGAACCTCGAAGCGATAACAAGTGTAAACGAATTGTGAGTAAAACAGTTTAAAAGGTGATTTCTTGGCTGAAAAGCTAACAAATCAGAATCGGGATTAATAAGTTACAGATGTCTTCTTATTTTCCCATGTCCACAGAGTGTAATTTGTCTTTTGTTAAGTGGTTCAAAACCTGTTTGCTAGTCATGTTTTTTTTAGAGCCCTAATTAATAGTTATTTTACAAAGTGGCTGTTTTATTCCTTGCGTTTTCTTGATTATAATTTATTTACTAATGATTAATTTAATACTAATTACTAAATAACTGTGCTCATGTTAAAAGTTCTTCAGATTATATATCCGATTAGTGTACTTATTGTTATATATGCAAATTTCTGCCGCCGATTCTGCGGCTGAGCCTGCTGTCGAGCCTGCCGTTGAGCCTGCTGTCGAGCCTGCCGTTGAGCCTGCTGTCGAGCCTGCGGCTGAGCCTGCTGTCGAGCCTGCGGTCGAGTCTGCGGCGAAGCATACAGTGGAGCCTGCAGTGGAGCCTGCCGCGAAGTCTGCGGCTGAGCCTGCTGTCGAGCCTGCGGCTGAGCCTGCCGTCGAGCCTGCGGCTGAGCCTGCTGTCGAGCCTGCCGTCGAGCCTGCGGCTGAGCCTGCTGTCGAGCCTGCGGTCGAGTCTGCAGCGGAGCATACAGCGGAGCCTGCCGCGGAGTCTGCGGCTGAGCCTGCTGTCGAGCCTGCGGCTGAGCCTGCCGTCGAGCCTGCGGCTGAGCCTGCCGTCGAGCCTGCGGCTGAGCCTGCTGTCGAGTCTGCCGTCGAGCCTGCGGCTGAGCCTGCTGTCGAGCCTGCGGTCGAGTCTGCGGCGGAGCATACAGCGGAGCCTGCGGCTGAGCCTGCTGTCGAGCCTGCGGCTGAGCCTGCTGTCGAGCCTGCGGCTGAGCCTGCGGCTGAGCCTGCCGTCGAACCTGCCAGCTGAGCCTGCAGCGGAGCCTCCAGTACGCAGTTACGTAAGAGACATTGTACGCAGTTGCGTAAGATCCGGTGTACGTAGTCGCGTAAGAGCCGATGTACGCAGTTGCGTAAGAGACATTGTACGCAGTTGCGTAAGATCTGGTGTACGTAGTCGCGTAAGAGCCGATGTACGCAGTTGCGTAAGAGACATTGTACGCAGTTGCGTAAGATCCGGTGTACGTAGTCGCGTAAGAGCCGATGTACGCAGTTGCGTAAGAGACATTGTACGCAGTTGCGTAAGATCCGGTGTACGTAGTCGCGTAAGAGCCGATGTACGCAGTTGCGTAAGAGACAGTGTACGCAGTTGCGTACTGACTTAACTAAACCAGATTCGGTTTTAGTCTGATATGATGTGCTTTTCAGTATGCAGTTGCATTCTGATATTATGTAACATAAAACGATAGTATAAGACTTCAAAATAAGATTGTAAAGTACACATTTAATTAACACGTATAACGTCTATTATCATATAATACATGACACGTATACACGAGGACGTGTAATTGAGTCGGATGGCCGAATGTAGAACAACTTTAGTTTAATCATTTAATGGATAGATGAACTAACAACACCATTATAATGAAACTGTATTGGCGAAGTTCACACGTGTTCGTTGACAGTTGACAGTCTTTTGTCGACTGCCAACGAACACAGTATATAAGTGGCGGTTGCATTGCAATCACTCTCTTTCTTTGCTCGAACCTCGAAGCGATAACAAGTGTAAACGAATTGTGAGTAAAACAGTTTAAAAGGTGATTTCTTGGCTGAAAAGCTAACATATGTTATTCAACCTTGTCAATAACATCTCAGTGCACTGAAACGTTTCCACTACGAGCTCAAATCCAAATCTCAAAAATCACATTTCGTAACCTCCCTATATGACTTTTCGTCTTACTGTCATTTCCAATGCTGCACCACTTCGTGAAAAGTTGGCACGAGTTCTTAGAAAACTGGAGTGCTATGACAGAGGCTTTACTAAGTTACATTTTTATTTAATTTCTTGATGAATTTCGCTGCAGTGATTTTAGGTGATAGTAAATAGGCTAAATTATTGAGACCAGGGTTAAAAAAATACTTTTGACTAAATATTCGGTTATAAGCATAGCAAAAGTTAACCAACTCTAAGCAGTGTTATTTCGTCAGCTTTGTGAAAAACAATTTTATGTTCCACATAAAACCACTGCAAAATCGACGAAGCCTTCATTTCTCAACGTTCTTTCTACCAGGAGAGCAGAAAATCCCTAGACGTCACGCGGTCGGCCCATATTTTACTTTTATAGGCGAAAAGGGCGTTACCAATGTTTGTCAAGGTTTGTAGTAATGGGCGCTGTCTAAGCCCTTCGGAAGTACTGACCTAAAATTGAAATTCTCAGGCCTTTCTAAGTGGCAATGTTTCACTGACGTTAAAGTTTAAGTAATGAAGGTATGCGACTTTGAATTTTCTCGTTCCGTTCTGGCGGTTCCTTGCAAACTTTATTGCGGTAGATTCTGTATGCGAGCCGGAACCCCTAGGGTTTTAACGCCTTCGGAAAATATGTGGAAGAGGGAGCGGATTGAATTTTTTGTCCTTTAGAAAAGGCCTCGCATAAAACCAGTTTAATTCCGAATAAAAATAGGCCAATCGTGGGATTGAGATCATGAGAATTTAAGCTTTGTACGGGTGGGGTTCGGTTCTTTAAAATCAATTAACCGTTGTGGGGTTGCAATTATCATAAAATTCGTATGTAGGGTGTGAACGACACGCGGTTTTTGAGCGTGAAATGAAACCACATTTCCATACCGGTAATTGATAATAATGACATGAAATAATGATAATATTGTAGCACAACGTTATACCAAATTTTGTATCACTAGTTGCTCTCGCGATTTCAGCTGAGCTTACATTCTTTCAGGAACTGTATTTTTTTGCGATAAAATGTATAATTGCGATAATTTGAGACACAAAAAATAAAAGCGCACACTGTGCAAGGCAGCCGCGCTCGTATTCACCTTGAAAAAGACCACATGTGGTTGAAACTATAGTCAGAGTAACCGGCTTAGTCTTACGTGAGTAATTCCCGTGTATTATAAACAAAATTTTGAAACCTATAATTTGAATATAGATTCACTCGTTAAATTAAAAATAATATAAAAATATCATCATTGGTTTAAATACTACCCATTAAAAATTATCACTTTTACATACTCGAAAATCACTAAAACACTGTTACGACTCGCCGAGAGTTACCAACCCATAAAGATATATTTAATTGAATGTAACAGCAACTTATTTCAACTCTATTGTTGGGGCGGGTTGTTCATTTTAGGAGTCGTAAACTCCGGCCCTATTTTATAGATGTTTTCCATTAAAATCCTGGGAGAGTTGTGCTAGTCAGCCTTCCCGGAAATCCCATTAAACTATGTGATATATCTTGTTTCATTCTATAACTGCTTGTTTTAGATGAATTTCTTGCTCGAAATATGATCATCATTTTTCATGCAGATTTAAGGATAAAAACGTTTTTATATATACGGTTCTATTTCAACCAACTTCACAGAAGAGGTTTCAATTAGTCTGCATTTTTTGTACATGTATTTAACGCGAGTATTTAATAATAATAAATTTAAAAGCTGACTTCAAAATTAGTAAATACGCAATTCCGTTTGCTTGGATGACATATTTTTCTGGTTATTTTGATTAAAAAACCAAACTACTGAACCGATTTTGCTGAAATTTTAGGGGACTGATCTGAAAGTATATCTTTTCAAATAAAAACATTTATCTAAATAATGGAGTTCTAGTGTCACACACATAAAAAAATTAGAACCTCTTCCTTTTTTGAAGTCGGTTTATAAAGGCTATCAAAGGTAAAGGCAATTTCTTATAAGACTCAACATTTTTCAGTCTACGTATTACCAGGCAAACTCACAGTAAGAACTACAGAAGGAACAAAATTCTTAACAAAGCAACATCCTGCGTAACAATGAATGAATTTTAATTACTAAATAGCAAAGTTGTAGAACGGAGGTATTTAATTACGCAAAAAGTCTTCCTTACTTGCAAATTCAAGTCAAAAACTAAGTAATTACGTGACATTACGTCGTTAATAAGAACATTGTGTCTAAAATAATGATCAATTCAAAAACTACTACTACAATTACTTGTTTATTTATTTATATGTCACGGGAACTACTCACGTATGATTAAGCCGGTTACTCCGACTATAGTTTCAACCGTATTTGGTGGGCTAATTTCCAAGGTGAATGCGCGTGCGCATTCTACAGCACACTCTAAAGTATAACAATAAATAATATACCTTAGCTCAACACTGGGTTTTGTTATCGAAATGGTGTAAATTAAATTTTATTCCGCATATGCGAGCAGTAGAAATACCGGCGATCCACCAATGACATTAAAAAGTCAAAAATTGCGCAGTCATGATATTTTTTCAAAACTTTTACCAGTATCTCAACAGGAGTAGGTATACGGCTTTATACATACAGACTACTTGGCAACACAAGCCTGTGGTGAATAATTGACCTGTAATTAAACAAACAGCTTTTTGAGCTTAATTACTACAGAAAGATTAAAGGATTATTAACAAAAGGATTTTAATAGGCTTAACCCGATGTGGGCGTGGTCGGGCTTTTTGGGCCCAATGTTTTTGTCCCAGTCAATTATCGTTTTATGCTTTCTTTTGATTCAAAATAGAAATAAGCCACCTTTGTTGAAGCAAATTTACCTACGAATATAATATTTCAAAATGCCGTATAATGAACCTAAAAAGTTAAGTATCTTTCCGGGTACTTTTTCGTTTTCAAAAATTATGGCAGAACTGTGCGAAATCGCTTAATTTTTGAGGCAATGCCAAATTCGGGAACTAGTTAAATTCGGTTGAAGCCAGTTTTCTTCAACAACGAATAAATTTGTTGCAATGACAGCGGTTAAAATAATAAAACTTTTTTGGAGCCAACTTTTTAGTACCTACCTTGGAGAATAAAAAGCTACAGAAAATTATAGTAATTAATAAAAAAAATCGTGAAAAATATTTTTGTAATATTGTAGTTATTTATCGCAATTTACTTACTGTTATCATTCTAGAGAATTAAATATATTCCGTGAAATTAATCTGGATATCTTTTTTGGAAACATATTATATTTTTACAAAATACTAATGAAATTCTGCAAACTCCACAAAACCCGTCATATCCTTAAAAATAACCCCAAAATCAACACCAGTACTGAAACATTCCCCTCAATCACACGAGCGTAAACCTTCCGACAATCGCCTCATTCCGCTGCCTAATTCGTTCCTCATCATACCATATACGGAAAAGCCTTTTCAATAAAACCTTTAGTTTCCCGACAGGACGGCATATATTCCATACACGTCGCCGAATAAAAGCCGAAGGCATTCGTCCAATGGAATTGGCAGAATACGCGTCGCTGGTTTCCCGCTATGGGCTGTAGGAGACAGTGATAAAACTCCCATTGCATTGATACGATAGCAACTATTTTACGGCCCCATATTCTTATTTGTGTTAGATGATCTAACTACTAGTGGAACAGAATGGAATAAACGGTACCCTGAATCTCTAGCTTAATATGGTATGTTTTTGTAGTTACAGCCTACAAGACTTCGGACACGTGGACACGTGGTCATTTCGTGGACACTTCGGACACTATCTGAAGCACAAAGCAACAGTGGCGTTTGTAGCTTTTTCTTTTTATTCGTTATCATCATTAGCAGTACAAGGCGTCCACTGCTGAAAATAGGCCTCCCTTTGAGAACTCCACACTGAACGACAGCCTATCCTCTGCATCCACTAGATGGCCGTGACTCTCACGATGTCGTCGGTCCATCTAGTGGGGCCTAACTATAATGTGTCTTCCGATTCGTGGTCTTAAGAACCTTTCTTACCCATCGGTTGTCGGTTCTACGAGTGATGCAGCCTGGCCATTGCCACTTCAACTTGCAAATTTTAATAACTGAACCGGTGACTTTGGTTATTTGGCGAATATCCACGTTCTGGATTCTATCTCGCAAAGTTAGGTTCCCTACTTAAATAGAACTGGTGCCTGTTATTAAAGTTTCTTCGCTTTTTTATGCTTAGTAAAGAGTCTTTTGTAAACCCAAGTAAACTATCAATCTATTTAGTATGCAATCTATTTACACTGTCAAAAAATAAAATAACGCTTGACAGGTAATTACTGTCTACTGTGCTCACACTCCACGTCGTAGAGGGAGAAACTTAGCCTATGCTCCACGTAAATTTTGGCAGAGTGCCACTATAAGATGTTCGCGTAAAATCTTTCAACTCGTCATTAGTTGATGGAATATGATCCTAACACAAATTGCATATCTGTATTTTTTGTTTTCAGTGTTTGGCATCTGTTGATGTATTCACAGCATTGAATTAGATTTAATTTTCAAATGGGTGTTCTCGAAATGTGAAATTCAATATGGGTTCAAATCACGAGTGAATCGGTTCCTTCTAGGCAAGCGTTCTCCAACGTAGACCGCATCATCGCTTAACATCAGGCGTGATGGTGGTCAAACCGATTCACTCGTGATTTGAAGACACACAGATTGTAACTATTGGGGAACATTCAGGCAGCGCATTCCACAGACTAGCAGTTCGCATAATGAAAGTGGAATCAATGCGCTTCGTTCGGGTTTTCGAAATATCAACCATAAAGCGGTGTCGATTTTTTGTGCCCGCTCTGGCAGTCCGGTAGAAAAAATCGGATCCAATGTTATATCTATACTAATATTATAAAGAGGAAAGATTTGATTGTTTGTTTGTTTGTTTATTTGCATTGGATAGGCTCCGAAACTACTGAACTGAATTGAAAAAATCTTTCACTGTTGGGAAGCTACATTATTCACGGGTGACATAGGCTATACTTTTTTAAATAGGGATCCTTACTAAAACTCCAATAATGTAACCCAAGGTGAAAAAAAGAAAGATTTACACCTGTGCGAAGCCGGGGTGCGTTGCTAGTCATATATATCACCACATTTCACACATTTTTAAATAAAATGTGTGATGTTCATAGCATTGATGTAGCAGTAAATTTTTACATGGGGCTTAGATCAATAAAAATCGTAAACGCTCCACGCCAGCTACTGACAGAATCTCCACACGCGCTGTTGGCAGCGTGATGTAATTAGATACGTCAGTTTGGTTCGAAATAATGCCGAAGATCCGTGATTGGTTCAAAGTTCAGAGGCGGACTAAACGCTCGACTGACTGTTTGACACGCATCCTTCGAATTGATCAGTTGACGCCTCTTCTGTTAGAGAATGAGTTAATGGATATAGGTACAGGGCTACGCATATGAGAATGAAGCTAAATAAATTTATTTACGCTCATCAAAATGGCAAAAAAATTATCAATGAAGTCGGTTAAAAATTACACCAGTGCCATCAGATTTTAATAATTATCAAAATAATTGTCTTTTATTAAATTTGATTTTAGGAAATTTATTGTTATTATTGTCTAATGGGAAGTGTAGGTAGTTGCTAAATAATTTTGTATGTAATTTTTTTATGTATTATATTTTTTATGTTCTTGTTTAAAGCTATTAGTTAAGTTAGTTATGTGTTTACATTGCTTGCGCGCATGCCGTGTGTGGTACGTTCGTGCGTGACGTCACCTGCCGGTGTCAACTTTTCTCAAGTTCAAGTTGGGGCCGGTTGTTACAAAAATATAAATAAAATAAGTTCTTATTTAGTTTAATTTTTTATTTTATTTTATTTTTCATGTATGTTGTGTTATTGTATTTGTTTGCCACAAATAAATTATGTTTATGTCTATATCATATAGACTATATAAGGCCGTAAAGAGGTCATTATAATCATCATTATGAACAACTTTTACTATGGGACCAACCCTGAAATCGCAAAAAAATATCAGATGTTCCATAGAAAACGGTCATTGGAACTCGACAAATTGTATGGAACAGTTGATTTTTTTTTCGTGATTTTAGAGTCGGTCTCTTAGTAAAAGATGTTCATTAGTTTGTGATGCCGAATCATCCCTTTGAATCTCATATTTTTAAATCCCGACTAAAAAACCGAGCTATTAGAAAAATAGGAAAGAAAAAAAAGATTTGATAGGTGACTTAATATCATGAGCGGTATGATTTAAGAAAATTTGTTGAGCTGTTTGAAGATTATCCAGCTCTTTTATCGAGGGTATAAAAAAACGAATATCAAATCTATAACGACCAAGTATAGACATGGTTACAAGGGCCGGTGGCACGATAAGCCGAAAAAATGAAATTTTACTCATAATTTCGAACAATTTTTTACTGTGGGACAAACCTTAAATAATCATTTCCTCGATTATTCACATTCCACGAAATGGTTGGAACCGACCATATTTTTCGCGATTTTAGGTTGTTCCCATTGTAAAAGTTGTTCATAATAATGTAGCTAATATGTATCTGTAAAGATATCCTTTCGACTTCCACCGTTCTGTGTTTACTTACAAAAACGAAATTATTTTGTTCTTTGACTTATTACCACCGTTCTGTGTTTAGTTTAGTTGAGATCCCGGAGCACTCTTGGCAAGCACTAAGGCTGGTCACAGGAGGGGTTTTAGTGGGTTTAATCCCACATAACCTGGCTGCATCCTAATGCAGCCGGGTATCTTTGGAAGTTTTCCCTCTCAAAACAAAAAAAAGGCCTACTTTTGTGATGTTTTTTTTTAACTATTACTATTAGCCTATTGTATGTGTACTCATATTGCCCGCCATAGCCAGGCATCCCTTAATTTTTAAATGGTAACCCTACTTGATTTACAATATCGAGAAAGTTTTGGCGCCAACGTGGAAAAAACATGTCGGCTCGTTGGATTATTTAATATAGTTCTTAAACTTGTGTATTTTCGAGTGTTAATGTGTACTAAATGGGGAGTTATTATTCATTAAGTGCTCGTAAACGTACTCGAGTGTGGGCAAGTGATATAACGAGGTGAAACGTGTCTTTTCGTGTTGTTTCCAAAACTCCATAGGAGCCTCTTGTAAAGTCTCCACCACTTTACAGGGGCATGAGTTTGACTTGACCGTGACTTACTTAGCTTGACTCTGACTGTGACTATAACTTGTTTGATGCTATTAAGACCATGTAAACTGTTTAATATTATGACTAAAGGACATTGAATCCACGGTCATGAAATTTTAACAAAAAAAAAAACAGAATATCGAGGCAAGAGTTGAGTAGGTCTTTAAGGAGTAAAAACTTACGTAAAAAAAACAATAAATCGAAGTCCTTACTACCAGGGCCACATAAAAGTTCAGAGCTTCTCAATTGATGAAACGTTATCTTTACTGTGACAAGGCCGAACCGATCCGCCTACAGCAAACCTAATCATGAACTACGACCAATAACAAACTTCTGAACCCCGAAGTTAACTTTCATTAGACCCTGGGCGTTTCATATAAAAACGTCAATGTAAACCTAACTTGTATTTATAGAGACCTCAAGTTTTCACACTTACTCTAGATTTATAAAGAGCTTAAGCGTGGCTTTAATGCTTCACGTTAAAGTTAGAAAACGGATAATTCTTTCAAGATCTTATTTGTGGAGACCTAATTTGTTTGTTTAGTAAAAATAGGTAATTTCTAACAGTTAACGAATAAGCATTTTCACAGCATCCCAACAACTTTACCGCTAAAAAATGATAAGAAAAATCTTATTTACATTTTAGCTTCATAAATAATATTATGTTATACTTTTATTTGATTTCAATGTTTGTTTTTTTTTGATTAAAACTATTATGTTGAACATAACTTATGTATGAAAGAGATTACTTTAGAACATCATTGAGATTTTTTAGTATAACTTGCTTAGTAAAAAAAATCGCGTCTGATGCAAAATGGTAAATACATTTTAACAAAAAAATTGCCAAAAATTTACTTCAATTTCGTTTCACCCAATG
Source organism: Agriopis aurantiaria (assembly GCA_914767915.1). Lineage (NCBI taxonomy): Eukaryota > Metazoa > Arthropoda > Insecta > Lepidoptera > Geometridae > Agriopis > Agriopis aurantiaria. Next base: position 13,923,535 of record OU611996.1, read on the forward strand.
CTATACATTGGCCTCTTTTTAACACAATATTCTTTCCATACTGTGTCTCGTTTTGTCCTGTGCTTTGACTATACTTTGTCATCCTTCCATCTGACTGGCGGTCTGCCCATTGTATTTGCCATTTTAGACATAATCCGTTCCAATCACAAAAAGTGTAGAATAAGAAATAATAACCCCGCCACTCGCGTTTGGGATCTCCCTAATTTTCTAAACCCTCATCCGATATGGCAACAAAAAACGCCTTCCAAAACAAAAAACTGCCGACTGCCGTCCAAACTATGAAAGAAGTCGAGGTAAATCGTCGCCGAGACCTATCCGTCACAATAAATTGCCACGACAGAAGGAACATTGAAAATGGCACTTTGGTACCGCCTTCAGGAAAAATTGAAGAGACAGATGGCAACCCCTTATTCCGTTGCCGATGCTCGTGCTATGAATTCCCAATCGTGTAGGTCTAGGTGTGTTTTGTGTCGGATGAAATTTCATTATAGTTTCCTGCAAAATGGAAGCGACGTGAAGCGAAGCGCTGTGAAAACGAGAGGTGGAAAACTATTGAATAGGTATGACAAGAAAATACAGTAAAACAAAGTTATTCGTATTGTTTGAGGAGCCACTTAGACCTTACACTTTAGACGCCTGAACTTGCCTACCACTAACAGTTGTTGTTCTACATAAATACATAACATCCTACCACTGTGGTAAATAGTGCTCATGGTCTAAGAACCAACCAATACGAAATATCTAAAAGAACCAGCTTTGTCTAGAAATCAACGCCTAATAAATCTGCTAACTATAGAGACGTGAAATCTGAAAACTTAAAACTCAGTCTGGCGCAACACGCCACATAAACATGTCGGTTACGCGAACCCATAAGTTTTAACTATTATATCAAGATATTTTTTTGTGTAAATCAAGGACATAACGGTACTTCATCATCACATCTTCAGTCATTAAATGTCCACTGTTAAACAAGGCCTCCCTCGTAGAGAGGGGTGATGCCAATAATCCCCACGCTTGGCAGGCGGCTTGGGGATCGAAGTGCGTTCACCGTGTACTAATAGGATGCTGCTGCCCATCCTCCGGTGTTTCTTACTTATAACGGGTGAAATTGTGGAGCGCTGTAAGTAAACAATATTTTAGCTGGAACCAAGTATTTGATTAGATTAGATTAGATTCTTTATGAACAAAACTCCCTTTTTTTAATCTTTTTTTTTAATTATGTTTCTATCTTCTCTCCGTTTTTCGTTCGAGAGCCAGTTCTTATTCCAGGGGCCTTACGGACAACTGCTATTACAGGCACCTAATCCGCTCAGTTGGAAAATCAAGCGACCGCAACCCGTATCTGGGCGCGATAAGGTTTGCGGTCGCGTTAAGCATGTTAATATTAATCTACAACAACGTTCTTTAACTTAGACCATAAAACAACTAGCTTGTAAACAATACAAACTTTGGACCACGATTTTGAAAAACATGCATAATGGTCGTTTTTTATTATTATTTAATACTAGGCTTGCTTGGCAAAAACATGAATTTAGTACATTTTGCGTTCAAAGTCTAATTACCTCGCGGGGCACAACCAGTAGATTATAGTGTCTCGCAGTGAGTCATAACTGATTAGTAGTTTCGATCGGTAGTTTTACCAATAAAAGTGGGTAGGTTTCTCACAAAGATACACTCCTGAAATTGGGTTGAAACGCGTGGGTCGCAAGGATGAGATGTGACGTCAGTTTTGTGGTACAGAATATCCAATAGTAATTCCTGTTTTTACTTTGCGATACTATTTGTTTAGGACTTTTTGTCTACTTAGATATATATATCTTAGATTATAGAATATCTTAGGTTAAGCTCACGCTCGTATTCACGCGGAGAGCGATTAACAGCATTTATATGAGTCCAGTATAATGAAGCATTCTGGGCTCTTATGAAGCTACAAGTAGCTAAGTTGAAGTGGCAATGGGCAGGCCACATCGGTCGAAGAACCGATAACCGATGGGGGAGAAAGGTTCTTGAGTGGAGACCACGAACCGGAAGACGCAGCTAGAGCACGTCCACTGCTGAACATAGGCCTCCCCTTTAACCTCCACACTGAACGACAGCCTTCCTTCCGCATCTACTGGAAGCCCGCAACTCTCACAATGTCATTGGTCCATCTAGTGGGAGGCCTACCTACGCTGCGTCTTCCCGTAACTTTTCTTCGCCATCGCTAATCGTTTTTTTTTGTTGTTTATATTTTCTTGACCGTGGATTCAATGTCCTTTAGTCGTAATCTTAAACCAACAAAAAATGACCCAGCACTATTGTGCTTCTTAGATTTTAGATTTACACTTAGGTATAAGTAGACGAGCGCCTCTTTACAGCGTGGTATCATTTTATTTTTATGTGTACTCTTAGTTTATATTTTATGGGTCATTTACGTGCCTGAAATAAATGATTTTATTTATTTATTTATTTATTATTTAAACAGTTTACATAGTCTTAATAGCGTCAAACAAGTCAAAGTCACAGTCAGAGTCAAGCTAAGTAAGTCACGGTCAAGTCAAACTCATGCCCCTGTAAAGTGGTGGAGACTTTACAAGAGGCTCCTATGGAGTTTTGGAAACAAAAGAAAGAACAGAAAAAGAAACAGAAACGAAAAGACACGTTTCACCTCGTTATATCACTTGTCCAGACTCGAGCACGTTTACGAGCACTTAATGAATAATAATTCACCATTTAGTACACATTAACACTCGAAAATACACAAGTTCAGGAAAATAATCCAACGAGCCGACATGTTTTTTTTTCCATGTTGGCGCCAAAACTCCGGTTATCGGTTCTTTGAGCGATGTTGCCAACCCATTGCTACTTTAACTTGCAAATTTTAATAGCTATGTCGGTGAATCTAGTTCTAAAACGGTGATTCTAGTTCTAAAAAAGTTCTGGTGTCGGTAAATAATTTTAGATTTAAACGAGCTCTATTATACAGCGTGATAACATTTATATTTAAACTAGCTGCGCGCCTCGGCTTAACCCGCGTAGTGATGAAAAAGTTGACGTCCTACGTCACTCCCCAGCCCTTGAAGTATACCAATGCAAAAAATCAGGTTGATCCGATGCTCTGTTGCTGTGTGAAAGAGGAACAAACAAACCAACGAAATTATAATATTAAAGTATGGTTATTCTTTTGTAGTTTTAGGGTCAAACAATAAAAAATAAAAAAATAAAATAAAAAAAATCGGGACATTAATTTCGGGAATTAGCGCTTTGCAAAAGTCATGACATGATCAAGGAAGATTTGGAAGGGAAAAATGTAATAAGCATCACAATTTCATTGGATCTCAACCTACTAGCGGTCATAAGGCATTCATCATAAGGCGGTTTATCATTGTTATAAGGCTAATAAAAATCTGAATCTGAATCATTCTTATGCTCTCTGATCCATTGCATGGGTGGCCTTTCTCGTGGCTAGTAGGTACTTCTCTCTCTCTCTCTCTCTCTTTAGATAGCCCGTTGGTCCAGTTGGTAGTGAACCTATGGGGGCGTGGGTTCGATTCCCACCTAGGACAAACATTTATGTGATGAACATTTGTGTTTGTTCTATATCTGGTTGTTAATATCTATTTAAGTATGTATTTAAAACTATATATATATGTATGTATATCAATCTCTGCCATATCACAAGCTTTGCTTAGTTTGGGGTCAGGTGACCGTGTGTGCAAAAATGTACGGAATATTTTTATTTAATTATTTATTTATTTTACTCTGCTGTAGACGATAAAATATGCTCTGTAAACAAAATAATGTAGTACACTCGGATTATCCGTACGTTTCTTCATGTATTTAGACGAAAAAAAATCTCTCTTCTGTGGTCTTGTGTGGTCTGTATGTATATTCATGTTGGAACTTTTTGCTAAAAATAATTAATTGTTTTTTTTTGCAATTCCCGGTGTATATATTACTCTATGGTTAGACATAAATAATATGACATTGATGAATAAAGTTCATTGATTTTTCATTGATGATTCGTTTCATCTGGAATGTTTGATAATTTAATTTTACATAGATTTATTTAAGCATTTATTAGTAATTCGAGAAACATGGGGTTGACTAAAGAAGAGAAGAAAGCGTTGAAGCTGGCAAAAAAACTTGAAAAGGCCAGAGTAGCGGCCGAGGGTAAGAAAACGCGCAAACGCGACGAGCTTGACCGTGAACTGGCAGCACACGAACTGCAACATGTCGAGCTAGAAGAAAGATTGCATAAATTGATGGTTACAATAAAGGATCCGGTATACAAGCAAACTATCGAAGTCATGTGGAGTACCTTCAATCGAACTATCGACAAAAAAAACCATTTAATCAACCTCACCATGCATCTAAGGCACGTCGCAAATGATCAATATCAGCGTACAATAGCCAGTTTTTGTGAAATTGTAGATGGCATTATCAGTACATTCCTGAACGATTTAGAAGAAATGTGCAAAGAAACTGACAACAAAATTAAGGCACTACTCAAGCAAGGCCGAGAAGAGAAAAATTATATCATTGAATATCAAAAAAATGCTGAAACACATTTGAATATACTACTTTACCACTCGCATGAGCTTGCCGATTCTCTTTCATGGACAATACGAGGAGAAAATTTTGTGAAAAAAGACGAAGATAACAGCAAATATCTTGAAATACGTGACGATATCCGTTTCATCCTTGAAGGCCTCTATACCGCAACGTGGGAACAGTTCAAAGGGACGCTTAAAGGCTATATTGTCAGCACTGCTGGAAACCAAAAACAAGTGCGACTATTACGTATAAAAGAGAATAAGATGGCTGACATCATCGCTGCTCAAGCCAAGAAAATATTTTCTATTGCGAGGATGATAAAGAGGCTACAAATAGATCTTGAAGCTTACGAATCAGGGACGAAGCAAGCTGGTTTCCGTGACCGCCGCAACAGACACAAGGAAGCTTGTTATCGATTGAAACAGTGTTTTATCAAAGGCGTGGATATAGACGTAAGACAGCTTGACAGACTCGTGATGGTGTCAAATGAATCTGTTAAGTATCTTGAAACTGCATATCAGAAGAGCGAAAAAATATTACGAATGGCTGCTCTCTGCAGGAAGTTTGAAACTCAGTATGAAAAAGTTATGCCTTTTGGTTCAAACATACCTTATGAATCCACAGAATCACAACATAAAAGTAAAAAAAAGAGACCCAAGAAACTATCCGAAGAGTCACTGGTAGCTAACGCAATATCAACAACGTGCGGCTTGACAAGACTTTGGCAACGTATATCTAAAGCAGAGTTAGTTAAAAAGGCTTTGTATCGGGAGAAAATGATGTTAGAAGAAGAAAACGCCAATATGGTGCGTTTACTAGAAATGCGTGGTAAAGGAAAACTTAGTGCAGAGACGGTCAAATGTTCTTGCGTTTCAAAGACACCCAAAAGATTAATAAATCATCCTCATGCTGTCGATGGAAGTTTAGAAGCTAGGAAAATTCTTCACTACTACTAAATTATGACTTAGTAGTAGAATTTACTAATTTAGCAGCTAGTTGAATTTATATTAAGTTTTATGAATAATTTGGAATACATTTAGTTGATATTGTACACTGTTTTTCATTAAGAAATTTTTTATTAAAGAGGATTTCCGTAGATTTCATTTAAAAAAAAGAAAGAATATACCCTATTTACCGGAGGTTGGTAAACTTTAATAAACTGGATTCATCTTTTAGTTTTCCGATATTTCCAACTCATTTAAATGATACCGTAAAATATATATTAAAAAAAAAAACTTAAAAAATCGGTTCACATATCGGCGAAAACGTCGCGTACCATAAACACAAAAAAACCGGCTCGTATTGAGAACCTTCCTCCTTTTCTGAAGTTAGGAAAGAATACAATCAAGGAACCTCAATTTTTGAAGCCAGGCCTAAAGCTAGTGTTATGTACCAAATTGTTCGACTAGTCAGTATATCAAATTGGAATATTATTGTCCGAACAGTCAGATCATCGAACTACGAGTAGGACAGAATGGAATAAACGATTTAGTCATGACTGTGTGTAAGTGTGACGTCACCTTTACTCCTGAATTGATACGTATCATGATCTAAGAAAACAAGGTCTAGCGCTTTGGGAGTTGCCCCGCAATGACGTCACTGTCCAGTTGCCACTTTATTCTAACAAACACAGATACTGGGTTTTTTTTTTTTTAATAATCTATTAAATAAAATACAAATAGCATTTCAAATGTCATTTGGTTTGTCCGCTCAAGCAAGCTAAGCACGAATTGGATATATTAAACACAATTTTATCAAAACCACATTGATTTATTGCATTCCCACAGGTAATATACGGATGTTGGGGAGTTATAATTTCACGCTACTGTTAACACAGAAAATTATAGAGAGTCCGCCATTGTTTCGTGTATCGTCATCTCTCTCGAACTTGTTGGAAATTACTTATTCTGCTCTTGCTTATGCACGTGTACGTGTATCCATGACATTGATGACATCATTGCGGGACGCCTACGTGAAATTTTTTCTCGGTGCGCTATACCTGGCGGAGTATATTATTATACCATGATACGTATATTGCTTATAATAAGTAGCCAATGAAAAAAAACTCCACTTGTAAAATAGTCCAAAACACCTGAACGAAAACTATAACATAGTTTAGAACTGATACTTATTCAACAAAACTCCCTAAGGGTACGATATTTGAATACAAATGTACCGACTGGAGATCTCAATAGGAATACGGAGGTAAGAAAGAGTGGACGTATTCAGGGTAGGGTCGAGTTGATATAAAATGTTTTTAAGGATATACTATGCCATGTACTTACCTTCCACCTGATCAAACTTCGATTGAGTCCAACGATAATAAGTACAAAGAGTATAAATAATACGCGATTGATTAGAAATTTTATGCTGATCGATACAACGCTAATTATCACAAGTGTGTATTTATTGAAATTGTTGTAAAAAAAAAATATGGCACCACTTATGAGATATGACCTACCAACCAAAAAAATAATCATCAAACACAATTCTAAATTGGCGGAGTAATTGCGTAACAAACATACAAAAAAAAAACAGTCGAATTTAACCTTCTTTTTGAAGTCGGTTAAAAATCAAAATTAAACCTTACGATACCGGAAAACTTATATAGAACGATTTTTTTTAAAGACAGATTTCGTAGCAAAAAATATTTTTTAACATCTTATCTATTTAAATTAATAATTCAATACAATTTGAACTACTTAACGTAATAGAAAAAAAAACCTGTTTTTTTTAATTTTAATACAATTATAAATTTAATTTTATACCAATTTTTTGCATTATATTTACTATTCTTAACATATTCCTTGTGAATTAAGTTTTTTTAATCGGTCAAAACTTAGTGTTGAAATGCCTATTTCATGTTATTTTATTATCCATCAAAAATTATATTTTGGGCTCATTATCGGAAACTCCGCTCTGAAGTACGGTCAAAATTAGTTTTTTTTAATCTATGACGTCACGACCAATGTTTTTCATCATCATCATCGGCCGGAAGACGTCCATTGCTGAACATAGGCCTCCCCCTTTAACCTCCACACTGAACGACAGCCTACCTTTTGCATCCACTGGATGCCCGCGACTCTCACAAGTACGTATATCATAAATTTATTTTCTCTCATAAATTTTCATCTCATAAATTTATGCCTGACTAGATAGTTTTATTGTAATTATTAATATTTTATTGAAATTCTTATTATTTAACTAATGTAATGTAATTTTCATGATTTAATTAATGTAATTGGTGTAACCGTTTTAATTAACTTAAATAAATAAAAAATAAAAAAAAATAAAAATTGTCGGTCCATATAGTGGGAGGCCTCCCTACGCTGCGTCTTCCGGTTCGTGGTCTCCACTCCAAAACATTTCTTCCCCATCGGTTATCGGTTCTTCGAGCGATGTGGCCTGCCCATTGCCACTTCAACTTGCAAATTTTAACAGCTATGTCGGTGACTCTGGTTCTTTGGCGAATATCAACGATTCAGATTTTTTCTGACCAATGTTTTTGCCGATACGTAATTAATTATAAGCTCACCTAACCCTAAAACTAATAAATTTACATACAATAGAGTAACTAACAATTATGCAGAGATTGATCGTAAAAACAAACGATACCAACACATTTTTTTTAAATATTATACCAATTTTATTGAACACCGAAAAACCGTAAATAATAACAAAAAATGCGTTTCACATAGAATAATCAATATATGGATAGATCTATGTTTGTTATAAATAAAGATAAATTAAGAATAAATATTCCTTTGCTCTTTCTTTCTATTAAAATAATCATAATAAAATTGGCCCCAACAGCTAACCCCATAGTCCTAACTGAAGTACTACAGCCTTATTCTGGGTAATAAGAACTTTGTATTCTGGAACTGTTACTTGTGCTGTAAAAAACACGCTTTAGTGTCGATACAATGCTAAGCCGATGGCATTACGGAAAATTTTCCGGTGCCATCTATTCAACTTAGAATAAAAACAAAAATATGATAATGGAAATGGCTCGTTTAAGGTGTAATAGTTTTTTTTTTTTTTTTAATTGTCATCAGAAACTTTTTTTGTATACATCTAGACAGCTGGTTTAGTTTTTTTTCAATTGTTTGTTATTTATTTACATAACTATGTTTTTTTTTGGTGTTAAAAGTTATACTTAATAACCTTATTATATGACCGTGTGTGCAAAAATGTTCCAAATATTTATTTATTTATTTATACCACCCCGTGGTTACACTCGCGTTATATACTACCTCCTTAAAGCAATCTTATTGGTAGCGACAGCAACCTCTTGTGACTTAGATGCCTTTTTTCTGTGATGTAAATATGTCAATGTAATAGACTTCAATTTTTGCCGTTCCATTCAAAATGTATGGCAAAATAAGCAAAATGAATTTTCTTCTTAGTGTTTTTTATTTCTGCTATTCGGGGCGGAGATAAATCCGACAAACTAAAGATTTTAAAGTCCGTCCAGCCGTTCTTGAGTTATCAATGGTGTAACTAAGGGTGTAACTAACCCATCTTTGTTTTATATATTTGTTTATATAGATTATGAAATTCACTGAAATTCACATAGGTACAGATTTTAGGTAGCATGCACATGCATGCATAGGATCATGTCACATAATGACCCTAATAGAGTATGGCAACAAATTATTCTCAGTTAAATGACAAAAAATTATACTTGCTATTCTTGACAAACAAGTTTAAAATTCACTATATTTATCGAATCGTAGACACATTGAAACACATTAAAATCTTTATCCCTTGTTATAGATAAAGAGTTCACTCCGATAAGACGACGTTAAATGTTATCACCCTCTCGTTCCCTTACAAGCATTTGAAAGACTGTAATTGAGTCACACCACGTCGCATCTCAGTTGAAACTCCACCGTCATTCCTCTGCAAGGATAAAAATATTAATTATCTCTCGCTTCCCGACCGAAATCGACTGCGAACAATAGATAAATCGCCACTCATTTATCAAAGCCAAATAACCTAAAAAAGACGTAAAACAATAGGCTCCCATCAACTGAGATGAATTAATCAGCGCAGTCACGATCGCCTGTAACGATCGCACGAACCGAACAGAGTATAACTTTGGAAGAAGTTTGCTAAAAAGTTCCGAGTGGTGAGAGGCGAGTCGGCTAAATGATACTAGAGTATCGATGTTTTATACAACTTTTTACGTGCTATGTTATACGTAGAGTGGGCATGGAGATGATTGGATTTGTTTTAGTGGATGGCCGAAGTTTTGTCTGAGTTTGATAAATTTTCCGAGCGGCAGTATAATTCACTATTGGTCTTGTGTAAAAACTGAGAGTCACACAGCGGGCAATGGAGAGAGCAATGCTCGGAGTTTCTTGAAAATGAAAAATTATTTATTGTAGCAAACGTGTTACATTATGATGTTACAAACTAAAGTACCTCACGTTCGGTCGTTGCAAGTACGTCATACAATATTAAATCTACATGATAAATCTATGCGGGATAGAATCCGGAACGTGGATATTCGCTAAAGAACTAACGATATAGCTATAAAAATTTGCTAATTGAAGTGGCTTTAAACAGGCCACATCGCTCGAAGAACCCAGATGGGCAAGAAAAGTTCTTAAGTGAAAACAACGAACCGGAAGACGCAGCGTAGGTAGGCCCCCCACTAGATGGACCGACGACATCGGGAGAGTTGCGGGCATCCAGTGCACGTGGATGGCGAGCAGTCGTTCAGTGTCGAGGCTAAGGCGGTGACCTATGTTCAGCAGTGGACATCTTCTGGCTAATGATGATGATGATAATGAGTATAATTCAGTGATTTGGAAGACCAGCGGCTTTATTATAGAAGTTTGATTGTGATCGAGATTGCATGCCGTCCCGTTCGGATCTACTTACTGGCACCACGAGCGTAAGTGAGATGGCACGCGATCGCGATCACAATCCGAATCACGATAAGACATCTATAATAAGGCATCGGGTCTGCTCTATTATTATGTTCGATTTAATTTAACGGTGACACTTCAAACTCTATATAGTTCTAATATTGTTCGCAGAATAAAAAGGACTTCAGCTATGGAGCCTAAATAGCTGCGGTCCTTTAAAGTTTCGTGTATCTGTGCAATTTGATGCCATCTCTCAAGAATGGTGAAGGTGAACTTCTTGAGGAAACCACAATGTCTTAGAACCTCGAAAGTTCAAAGACATAATAATAATAGCAACTCAGCATCATGCACTCGGCCAGCATGGGGGATTGGCCCGTCTTCTTTCTCTATGAGAAAAGGCCTGTTTCCTAGCATTGGGAACATTGGCTGATCATAATTAGTTTTTCACTTATTTATTAGCCTGGAAGTTTCACTTTTCAAGGTTAGCGTGAATATGTATCTTCTAAGTCTGCGTGTTTCATATTTGACCTCATCGCCGTATACCAGGCGAGTTGGTGGTCAAACGCAGACTTATTCGCGATAAAATATAAATAAAAGGAAAAATAAAATACTGATGAAAAAAATTTGAACTGATGAACAAAAGCAAGCCTGTTTATTTAAGCATTAAACTTCACCTGTTTGCCTTGAACCACTTATCTAGTTCGGAAGTAGGTCAGTTATTACTAGCCATCCGTTTTTTAAATGTTGAGTACAAACGGGTTTGTATAGAATTGTCGGTTAGAGGAAAGATATTTAAACCTATGGATATCGTTTTACGGATTATTGGATTGCCACCTAGGTTAAATTTTTTATTTTATTTATATTTGGATAGGCAACAGTCTTCTTACACATAAATATAGAAATAATAAAAACACCTAGGCCAACATAGGTTATCACTTATAGCACATAAACTTGCACATAACTTGCATTTGTGTTTGTTCTATATCTGGTTGTTAATATCTATTTAAGTATGTGTTTAAAACTATATATGTATGTATATCAGTCTCTGGTAGCCATATCACAAGCTTTGCTTAGTTTGGGGTCAGATGACCGTGTGTGCAAAAATGTCCCAAAATATTTATTTATTTATTTAAATTGATACGACAATTAAAAGTACGATTAAATTGACTTCTAAGACTTCCTTACAATAGTTACTTAGTTACAAGTGAAGCTAATATGAGCGTGTAACAAGCTCTAATAAAAATAAAAAAAATAAGCTATTATTTTAATTAATGATATTCAAAAAAATTGGCGGCCATTTCAAATATATAAAATTATAGAGCCGGCTCTTTCCTCGCGCAGAGAATTTCCGGGAATGCAGCCGGCGTCCTTGGTACTTTACCACACGGATAGCTTCTTCATATTGATTTTTAGTTATGGTGTATTAATTAAGGCTTTTTTTGCTTCGTTTAATATGGTTTAATATACATTTGTATTTTGAAAATATTGGTTTTACATTTCGTATTGTCACCAGAACTTGAAGTATATGCACAGCAAAAGCTCTTAGGAACTGGTTTTAATTCAGCTTGCAAGACTAAACAAAGTAACAAATATTGCAAGTTAAATAAAAACGTGTAAAAAAAAGAAAACTTTTACTTATATCCAGGTCTAATTCCTTTAAGTCTCCAAAGGGTTTAAGTAAGCATTCAAAGACTTTACTCAAGGTCTATGTAAAAAATTCCTAACCGAAAAGGCTAAGAGCGAAAAACGCTTACTTCGGCGTTATCCACGAGACAATCTCTGGCGTTTATATAAATTTCATGAACCAAGCTATACCTTCTTGCTATTTTATTAAAACACCTTTGTTTAGGCTCAGTTCATATTAGAGGCACATAGTCACACGGGACCTTGCTTAGCGTGAGGGATAAGTAAAAGTAGTCTTGAAAATGACAATTTAGATTGTCTATTATAAAAAAAAAACAGGAAAATAAAGTGTCGCGTGCAAACAGTCGAAAAGTTAATTCTATCCCGTATCTTATAGATTTAAAACATTCCCACCTTCCACGTCACATCGCGCCTCTATCGAGCCTTGACTGACTCTTCTAGTATGATATACAATTTTGAACCTTGCTAAAAAGAAAATGGTTTCAATTTGCCACGACTACTTTTAGTCGCGATACCGCTTCTTCTTCTTTGCGTTTTCAGTGAGACACGTTTTAGCCCTAATTCTGTATAAAACCACATGACCAATATCATATCACAGTAAACGTTTTATAACACAGTATTCATGGTTACAAATAACACAGTAAGAAACCTTGGTTTCAAAATTCAAACGCGTCTTTCTATTGGATACTACATTAGATTATAAATTGTGAACAATGCCCCTATACAGCAGGTTTAATATATAATAGGGTGTTGAGTTTTTCATATTAATTTGAATATGAACCAATTATCATGAACAACAATTTTTAATATGAATTTGAACGAATAGTATTTTGTATTTGACGAGACATAGCGTGCATCATATGGGTATTATTGCTTTTAGCCCATGGTATTTAGGAGTGTTCGTTATTTGAATAAATTATCTTATCTTATCTTACATTCTCTTGACAAATGCGCACGTAACGCGCTAGCTATTTCCACGTAATTTTAGCTATTTAAAACGAACGGTTTTACGAACCTCATCGTATTAGCAAACTTCAATCACTTTCGAATTGTACGCAGATAACACAACGCAGCTGCATCACGAGCTTATATGAGGTCATGGAGACTAAGGGCACAGAGTCCATTTTTCAATTAAATGTTACGACTTCACGCGGTTATGGCAAGGAATCTCATATGAGATAGAGAATAAGGGCCCTGGTGTAACATAAAAAGAGTTGAGTTTTCAATATTAAACTGCTCCGTCATTGTAAAATCTTATCCATCTGTTCGAAAGTTCGACTCGGTGTAAAGGCGTCCTAAAACCGTGGGCGTCTGTCTCGTATTACTTATTAAAGGCTACTGGAAAGCTAGCGCGTAATTAGCTCGTAACTTGTAAGGCGAGCCTTCTGAAAACCCATGATTTATGATTTGGAGCGTTTCTTTGAGATCTTTTGAAGTGGACTTGAATGAGTCATAGTTTATTTATGACCAAACCATGACTCAAGTTGTCTGTACCTAGACTGTGGACTACACAATCATTACTGAGGCTTTAGTTTTTATGTAACAGAATGTCACTACTAGAAACTAGAAACTAATAAAACAAGCCATCGTCAACTAAATAAAATTAATTTATTTAAAAGAAGACAATTTTTCTTGGGCCCACCAAAGTTTTTTTTCTTAGGCCCACCTAATTTAGCATATATTGATGGGACCAGCACTATAAAATTTGTCGTTTTTTTTTGTACCATTCGGACGAAAGATAAGGGAAAAATGAAACCGGAATAATAATATCAAGAATAAAATGTGTTGTTTTGATTTAGCCACAATTCATTCATTTCCCTTATAGTCACTTGACCGGAACGTTTTTAATACGAAAAAGGATGCATGCTCAGGAAATAATATACAAAAATAAATAGACCATATTTTACAACAGTGGCCATAGTAATCGGCTTTTAAGTAAAAATAATTATACAATAGTCGCTAATGGTATTATAGACGCTTATAATTAGCGGCTTGAATATGTTTTTAATCCTAGTTTTAAATATTTACTAATATTGATTTACCGAAACCGTAATACTATGGTTTCGTAAAATTATAGAGGAATGGAACGTAAATCCGCCATCTTGACGTTTGTTGGTTTGAAATTGACAGCAGTTATGACTTAATTCAAGTTACTTCATACTAGTGATGTCTCATACTTTAGTTTTTATGACTCGAATTACTTAAGTAACTCGTGCTATTGACTCGAGTTGCAACTGGAGTCAACTTGAATCGGCGGTAGTGGGTTCTGGTGATGTGTCTCGTCAGTATTTGTATGAGTTGACACTGGAGTGATTACTAACTCGATGCAAGTGTCAACGCGAATAGGTCCTGCTAGTTGGTACTACTCCGTTGATTGAACGTGGACCGTGGAACATGTGACACGCACTGCTTTCGTTTTTTTATTGGTTTGAACAGTCGCTCGGGTCAAATAACCCACTCAAATCGCTCGTACATAGCTAAGCGCAGTCACATCGCTAAGCGCATCCAGCTGGCCTGGCACCGACACGGAGCAGTTTATTGAGTTGAGTTGACTCGATCTCAGTCTCGCACCAGTGTCAGGCGCAGTAACAAACTGTTGACAGATTTGATTCGAGTTGCACAAAACTGGTCTCGTCAACTCGTTCATGATAATATGTGAATAGTGATATAACTCGCACCACACATCACTATTCATACTTTCCGTTTGTTTCAAATCGCGTGATCGTCTGATAGTGCTCTCAATTTTTTCCGTATCATTATGAAACTACAATAAATCAACATGTACAATGTACAGCGCCTACTCCAGAAAACCGTTGTCAACTGTGCAGTAAGATTTCAACGCGTAGACAATTGTGCGAAGACATAATTACTGTCCGAGACAACTGAAGATTTTCCCAAAGATCTTACCTATTTGATTTGTGCCGTTTGTGTGTGTGTGGATTTCTTGCGAGGTGAGTTTTTATTTAAGTAGGTATTAGCTGAAGCCCGCGATTTCTTACGCGTAGGACTCGGCCTTCGGCTTCGACAATATTTCTTTCCCGGAAGGTTACAAACATTTTAAAAAGTCAAATCGGTTCAGACGTTCACAAATTATGCCGTTACTTAAGAACACCATTTGATTTTTATTTATTACTAGCTGCGCCCTGCGGTTTCACCCGCGTAGATGACACACTCCTTATGACATCAGCTATCTGCCAGTGAAACTCCCGTCAAAATCTGTCCAGCCTTTTTTTAGGGAACATACATACACACTTCGCCTCTTATATATATATATATATATATATATAAATATAAGAAAAAGATGAAGGAGGTATAGATAACAATGCATTTAAACGTCTCAAACCATGTTGGTATCCGTACTTGTGTTGCTTATAATATTACTAACTTTATTATCCCTGTTTGTTTTAACTTACCTGCTTTTATTTACAGCTAAATCAACTAGCAGTTTGCAGATACTGCTACTATTAATTTTGCAAGAAAATATCCATACTCCTGATGCAATAAGAAGATTTGGGTACCTATAGGAATATTTACATTCCATGTGGATGTTCCATTTTAAGAACACACCAAACACAGCGTTCTTGTTCTGCAGAAAGGAATATTGATTTTGCAGTTTTCAAATTATCAGGTAATTCAAAATTTCAAAAATTCTTAGTGAAATCATTTAAAATTAAGTATATCTAGTATATCTAGTATTAAGTAGTATTTTTGTTTAGTATATATTTTTTCTAGTTTGCTATTTAGTACCTAGGTACTCCTAATAGAGTGCAATAAATAAACGTTTATATACTAACCATCCCTTTTTGTGCAGATAGAACGCTTAGAACAAGTCTGTATGGCTTGGTGGCTGAAAGTTTCCAGCACTGTGAGCAGGCAGAGGCTACGAGATGGTAACAGAGCTGTGGCAATTCGTCTTATGGATATTGAAGACAGCAAGAATATCCCACAACCAACCTCTATGCCTACTCTTACTGTGCCCGGTATTTTCAGGGCAGCAGCAGCACTTACTATGTATAATTATAAGCGTGCTGCTTCTACTTTCCGTATTAGGGTCTAACGTAGGAACATTTCCGTATGTCCTAAGTAATGTTCTCTGGTGTTTTTACAATACCTACGATACGCGAAATTGCATCATGTGCTAGATAATGTATAGCTTTGCTGTCACTTTTCGAAGGTTTAAAGAATCTATTTCTGAGTGGGTTACCTATTTAATTATTATTATGATAATAATATTTTGTTACATACAGTCTTTTTTTAAATTCCGCCTAGCCATACAATATCGCAAGTAATCATTACTCGTGCTGATAATGATTATCAGCACAATTGCTAGAAAAAGAGCTGATGCAAAAATGCGAAAGTAACTCTGTCTCTTTATGCTTTCACTGCTAAACTGATTTTGATGAAATTGAATATGTACATAGTTTTAATCTTGATAATGACTAGGCTACTTTATATCCCGGAAACCTAGGTACATAGTTTTCGTGGGATGATCACTTATTTTTGTGACAAACCAAATCGCGCATGCAATCGCTAGTATTAGGTAGTAAATCACTAGAACCTAAGTAATAAAGTAACTTATATATAATTGTTCATTGTGAGGTTTTAGGTTATTGTGAGATTTATTAACTGATTTCTCAATACTCCGGTTAGATCGGATATAGCTAATATTACCACTGAATCTAGAGATTATGAGGAACAAATCGACATGAGTTTCATTACTATATGCTATAATTTGTGGGTGGCCTATTTTTCAAACAAAAGAAATTGTCTCCTTTTCGCTGTGAAATCTTTAGCCAGTTTCGACGCAAAAAGTACTGAGGATCCTCAAAGGAATACCAAGAAGAAAAATTAAATACAACATCTAGATAAAAATCTTTTAATAACTCAGTGTCGGTTCAGCCTTGAATTTTAAAATAGGCATATATTTCAATTAGATGAAATATTATAGCCACGTGGTATTTTAAACTTTATTGTAACATGGTAATTTTATAGATTTAATTCGTAGCGCTAAATACTAAGAGAGAATTAACAGAAATTGGAGTCCCAGTATTATCTATACTAATATTATAAAGAGGAAAGATTTGATTGTTTGTTTGTTTGTTTGCATTGAATAGGCTCCGAAACTACTGAACCGATTTGAAAAATTCTTTCACTGTTGGGAAGCTACACTATCCCCGGGTAACATAGGCTATATTATATTTTCAAAAAAAATAGGGATCCTTACTAAAACTCCAATAATGTAACCCAAGGTTTTTCAAAATTAGATTTTCAATTTTGACTTTGCGTGTTTGACATTTCTAAGACAGGACAACGTCTGTCAGGTCTGCTAGTGTTAAATAACTTAGTAAAAAAAACAATAATAGGCTTGCGTTTGGCCGCCAACTCGCCTGATGTTAAGCATATATATACCTAATTCCTAATGTACAAATGTACGTATATTGTGATTAATGTGATGTGAGAAATCTTAGCTAAAAGGTCGCATCATAGCGTACAAATATTTGTGTGTAAAATATAGTTATACTGTTTATGTTTGTATGTGCGCAACATTGTTTATTATTTATATTGTTTATTAACTAAAATGGTTAAGACCAATTACATTAGTTACATTCATGTTAAATTATGTAAATTAAATATTAAATATCACACAATAATTGTCAAAATAAATAAATTAAAATAATAATCAATGTCAAGATTAATAAGTAATATTACTTACAGACTATAAACAAAATAAATTAAAAATAATTGTCATAAAAGTTATGTTATATAAGTCATTAAATACCACAGAGCCATTAATACAAATAGTCAATATCAACATACTTCTTATACCTACTCAGTGATGCTAACGTACCATTAAAAAGTTTATTGGCATCGTCATTACCTCAAATAAGGTAAACAAGAGTGAATAGGCACCTCATGGGCTAGCGTGCCCCATCTTAGACTTCATCGTCACTTACCATCAGCTGAGTTGTGGTCAAAACTAGCCCATTTCATCATAAAAAATAGAAAAATAAAAAAACAAGGGATATATGCATTTCGTCTAAATGTTCGTGTTTAAATGTCTCTATGTTTCATACACTTTTTCCTTTATACCACTAAACCATTTAACGCAAATTTCGTAAATACGGCACACTTACACATTTTTACCTACACTAAGAAATTTGCAGCGACAACTAATAGGCCACATGCAAAAAAATATGGGCGGAATGGTCGTCTGCAGGGTGATTTTAACTAAATATGACATCGATCAAATCTGATTTAGGCCAGATGCGTTCGCACCCGCTACACCACCTAACCATATCTTCCTTGTTTGTCTGGTCGAAAGTCAAAGTGGAAAGTGGAGTCTATAGAAGTCCATGATTCCAAATAATTTTAAAGACACTTCAGTGGTGCTTAAGTACCATTAAAAGTTTATTTTCACCGTGCTTACTATTATATAAGTCAATGATTCCATATTATTTTAAAGACACCTCAGTGGAAATAGCGTACCATTAAAAAGTTCATCTTTACTACATAAGTCAACTAATTTTGGCCCGCGGTTTCGCCCGCATTGTTCTTAGGAAAAATAATTTAATTCTTATAAGCAGTGGCAATATTTTAGGTATACGCTGTCAATGATTCCATGGCATTTTAAATGTTAGTAGATACAAAGTTGAGACTTACCAGTAAGACATGGGTCCTCCTTGGTTGCGTCATCGGCAGATCGAGACTTACCTGAAACAAGATGTTGAAAATCATTTTAATGGCTATTTTTTATAACAGAAAGACAGTGAAGGATAACCTTCAAGAGACATTAACTATTATTAGCGGGTCCAAAAAAAATCCTAAAGTTGAAATATTGAAAGACAAACTTAACTTTGTAGTTGACTATAAGGTTCTTCTATACATTCCAACTACAAAATGTAAGTTTGTAATAGCAAAATAATTATTTTTAAATGATATAAATTCAAAGTATTTTTGAGATTTATTTCTATATATGTGCTATAAGACCTTGCTTTTTGCCAAATTTCATGATTTTAGGCCAACGGGAAGTATATAGGTTTTGTCTATAGGTTTTGATTTCCCTGTGAAATCGCAAAATACGCGACAAACGTTCATATCTTTTGATTGCGTTGACTTACAACTTTTATTTTTTTACAGCTAAAAGAAACTGTAGACCCAAGTATTTAGTATAAATTTCAACTTGATAGCTTTACGCGTTCTTGAGAAAAAGGGTCTTGACAGACGGACAGACGTACAGACAGACGGACAACGAAGTGATCCTATAAGGGTTCCGTTTTTTCCTTTCGAGGTACGGAACCCTAAAAAAAGCTTTATTTGTGCTAAATTATCTACATCTTCCTCGCCATTACACATTCAAAGTATTTGCCCACTTTTTTAAAACTAACAATAGCCTTTAATAAGTAAACTATATGCAAGCTAACTAAAACTAAATATCTGAAGTACAGAGTCTAATTTAAAACTATAGACCGTTGCAGGTATAGAGAAAATCCAAATGATCAAGCCCACTAATAGCGTACCCAGTATGATGCCAACTTGTTTCTCACCATAAATCAAAAAAACACTTTTAACTCATCAATATTTTGTCAACCAAATAGCTTGATCGACAGCCCATCCATTACTCCCAGCCAAGCAACAGCAACAAGGCAACAAAGTTTCAAACTTCGCAAACTTTACAAAACGTCAGTTCTTTTTCATTCTCCAACTTCTAAACTTTAGGAGATTGCGTAGACTTCAAAAATGATTTAAGAGGCTTATATTGTTCCTGAAGATTACATTGATAAGTATTAATTCCGCTTGAGAAACCACGAGAGAAATGTCACGGTTACTGCTAATGAGTTTAGGCTATTAAGATGGAAATTCATCATTATTGGCAGTTTACAAACGTTGTAAGCTTTGCGTTATACCGCGGGTTTAAAGGAAACGCTCCCGAAGCCGAAACGCTGTTATTGTACCATCTAAATACAATCGAATACTAATATTAATTTGCCTTGTACATGTTGTTTTAGTAGTTTAGTATTTTGCAAACCAGCAATGTAAAGCAATATACTGCATTGCACGTTGGTACAAAAACGCTGCGGCGCTGACTGTGTGAGCTTGCGGAGATCGTTCGTTGACCTCTATAGCGTCAGCTGGATATTTTATTTGCATTACATTGCGTAATTTAAAAAATATAGTTTTTTACTAATAGTTAAACAGTTGTATTTAAGTCTTTTAAAGGTAGTGTTGCATAAAAATGCAAAAAATATTGTTTAAATGTGTAATCAAGCGTGGTTTTTAGGGTTCTGTAGTCCAACAAGGAGCTTTTATAAGTTCGTGCTATCCGTCTCTCCGTCCGTCTTAATTTTTTAGAACCTTCGAACTTCTATACATATTCATATTCTATGTAAATTTTAACAGCTATGTCGGTGACTAGTTCTTTGGCGAATATCCATGTTCCGGATTTTATCGCGCAAAGAAACTCCGGGCATAACTCTCTCGATTGCCCGTTGTGTGACTGAGTTTTTCTAAAAGACCCACGTCTCAGTACCATATGTCATCACTGGCAACACACACTGGTCAAAGACCCTTGTCTTTAGGCACTGTGGTATCTTGGACGAGAAGATGTCACGCAATTTCCCGAAAGCTGCCCATCCGAGTTGGATTCTTTGGGCAACCTCTTTGCCTAAGTTGTAAGGAAAAACTGTAGGTATAACGCTTCCATTTTTTTCTGAGCGTAATTTGAGGTAAAAAATACCCAAATATATATATATATATATAACTTCAAGGTGAATATATATATTCACCTTGAAGTTTCGTAATCGCCATAACGAAACTTCGGTGAAAATAGAAATCGATCGAAATCAAAATTATAAAGTGGACACGTAACAAAGTAATTTATTTTATTTTATTGTGTATTGTTAAAATGGAACTTATTACAAAGCGAATGACCAATTATTTCGGCACCGATATTCAATCACCGCACCACTGGCGCCTAACCGCATTCCATTAGTAATTTGTATAAACTGTTACTCCATTTACATGCGGTAAAATAGCAGTTGATCTCTACTACAAGAATTAATGGGCCTGCAAATTGGAATTGGCTTATACATTTTTGCACACAACTAATTTAAAATAGGCTTTTAGACTGAATTGTCTCTTTTCCCACTTTTAGCAATGTTGTTCATTTCAGTTTTAGTTTGTCTACTTCGGTTACTTCGGTTAGCTTGAAATTATAAAAATGGTGTCATATAAAAATTTTATGTTTAGGAAACCGTAAAGAGAAAATTTCGCTCGACAAAAAAATAAATAAGTATCACTATGATTTGCGCTTTTATCCTCGTTTTTTTTTTTTTTTTTTTTGGTATTTCAATATAATCCACCTTAATTTAAAAGCTGTTTGCAAAATTTTGCTGTAAGGGGCTCAATTTTAGTATAACTTTAAACTGGAGGACAAAAATAAAGATCATTGGTAACAAAGTTTTCTATGGAATATGTGATACGTGATGATGATGATGATTCGTTGTGGATGCGTATGGATATAGCTATCCAGAGCATTATATCACCAAAATAATATGAGTTCAAGCATTTTCACATAAAAAATAAAAAACCGGACAAGTACGAGTAGGACTCGCGCTCTGAGGGTTCCGCCCAACGGAACCCTCACAAAAAAAAAAACTAACTGAAGTAGAAATATTTAAAAGACAAACTTAACTTTGTAGTTGACTATAAGGTTCTTCGATACATTCCAACTACAAAATGTAAGTTTGTAATAGCAAAATTTTTTTTTTTTAATGATATTACCTTAAATTTGTAACTTTCGGATTTATTCCTATATATTATGTGCTATGAGACCTTGCTTGTCGCCAAATTTAATGATTCTAGGTCAACGGGAAGTACCCCATAGGTTTTGATTCCCCTGTGAAATCGCAAAATATGCGACATAAGCGTTCATATCTTTTGATTGCGTTGACTTACAACTTAAATTTTTTTACAGCCGAAAGAATCCGTAGACCCAAGTATTAAGTATAAATTTCAACTTGATAGCTTTACGCGTTCTTGAGAAAAAGGGTCTTGACAGACGGACAGACGTCCAGACAGACGGACAACGAAGTGATCCTATAAGGGTTCCGTTTTTTTCCTTTTGAGGTACGGAACCCTAATAAATGAATAGGCAGTCAAACATTTAAAACCATGAAATGTAAATACCTAGAAACGGCATTATTTTACACGACGCAATGCAGTATTGCAGTCTATATTTTAGTATAAACGCATTTGCATTTTTTTGGGATAAAACTCAATTAAACTTCAAAATTGCGTGGTATAATTTTCCTCAAATTGCGTTATTCGAATGATAGACACAATATTCGGGTAATTTTTGCACACACTGTGATCTGACCCCAAACTAAGCACATCTTGTGGTATGGCTGCCAGAGACTGATATACATACATGTATAGTTTTAAATACATACTTAAATAGATATTAACAACCAGATATAGAACAAACACAAATGTTCATCACATAAATATAGAGTTCTAAAGGGTCGGCAACGTATTTGTGATGCCTCTGGTGTTACAAGTATCCATAGGCGACGGTGACTGCTTACCATCAGGCAGCCCGTCTGCTTGTTTGCCACCTATGGCATAAAAAAAAAAAAAATGTTTGTCCTAGGTGGGAATCGAACCCAATCCCCCAAGCTCAGAAGGTAGGTTCACTACCAACTGGACCAACGGGCTATCTTTAAATCTATCTTTTATTTTATTTTTATGATAGTATGTTTGAGAAATTGGTTCTATCTAAATCGTCAAATTGCATGATATCGTCACCATAACGAGAATAAACGGTCAGTTACTTTTGAATACCCCAAAATAATTGAAGGAAAAAGGGCCTTGGGAACTATCCGGAGGCAATCACGCACAGTAATGATATTACCCTATAAAGTTTCAACGGTGAGCCTAAAATATCCCCTTTTTACTGGTTTACATTGTTGATTTTATACGTGGGTCTGAGGTACCTGTGATATTTTTATTGTTGGAACGGTCGATCTTACTAGTGGTGGGCTTGATACGGAAAAATGTTGAGCAGCGCAGTACGGTAGAAACATGGTTATAGAAAACATGTATAGACATTGAAGTTTGAATATAAACATAATTATGCTGTAGAAAAAAAAAAAAAAAAAAAAAAAAAAAAAAAAGATTAACAGCATTGACAAATGAAAGTTAATAAATAAATAATTGCCATTAAAAACATCACTACATGAAAGAAAAAAATCATGAATTACTCAGAATTATTTTAGCTGACCAGAACTGGCACCCCCTATGGCCAAAAACTTAGCAATGCCATTCAAAGAGGCAACGATCAAAGGGGTTTTTATTAGAACTTGCTTATTTTTATTTATATTAAATTTTCAATATTTTTATTAATATATTTCGTTCATGTGTGTTGAACATAGATTAGTAATGTAAAAAAAGACAATTGTGATTTTCCGTTTTTTTTTTTCAAAACGGAGAAATAAAAATAAAATGCCAAATTGCTATCATAATTTCGAATAGTAGACATGATTATTTGTTCTTGGTATAAAACAGGTAATCCTCCTCACAAAAAAATATGTGATTAACACTACTTAAACTTCCATGTTAGGGTAGAATATTTCAAAAACATAGAAGGACAACCCTACTTTTCACTTTATTATGTTCTAACTTAGGTTGCGAACCGCATTTTTATGTGAAGATTTTATCGATGCTACAGTGTGTAAAATAGAGTGTTTGAATAAACTAGTGTGCTTTTAAAGTCTTTATAGTGTGTAAAGTGATAGAGTTAAAAGTAACTTCAATTTCTCAATGATGTGCAAAATTATTACAATATCTAGAAAAGAAGTTGACCTAGTTATAACTGCTGCAGTTTCTAAATAGGCCATGTTCATGATCAGCAAAAGGCACTTGCCCAGGAAAAAAAAATACATCATTGAGAAAAAAAAAAAAAAATGTCGTCTACTGCTGAATATAGGCCTCCCCTTTAGAACTCCAAACAGAACGACAGCCTGCCATCTCCATCCACTGGATGCCCACGACTCTCACGATTTCGTCGGTCCATCTATTGAGAGGCCTCCCTACGCTGCGTCTTCCGGTTCGTGGTCACCACTCAAGAAACTTTCTTCCTCATCGGTTATCGGTTATTATGCCAAGTTGCTAGTAATAAAATAGATTAAATGTCTAATAAATAATTATGCTATCTAGTAAATGACTTCAAACATTACCTGAAAAAGATGGCTTTAAAGGATAAGGCTGTCAATTAAGGTGCAAGTCCATGGTTATGTTAAAGAAAATTTAAATATATATGTTTAGACTTATATATGTTAAATAAAACTATTTATTTCATAGTACTGACAATTGTAGGTATATGTTGTCCATAACCATAATGATTAAAAAATAATCTATTTGTCTACAAACTTTTCATACACAGAGAGAAAGAAAACAATTTACAATGCTTGTTAAATTATTATGTTATTGTAAATGAGCTACCCAAAAAAATAAACAACTGGTAATGATATTTTCTTAGCTATTACTTTTCATCAAATATTTATTAGGTACAGATCAAAATAAATATCTATAGAGTTGCTCAAATTATGGAACTAACAAGTATCCACAGTTGCCCGTCAGCTTTGATCAGTAAATGTGATAGTGGGTCCTTCATGTAACTTTATAGACAAGTTGGTCGTACTGTACAATACATAAAACATACGTATAATTTATTTTCCACGTTGTATACTTCTGTCTTCTACATAATTATTCAAGTACTACGCCGTAACTGCGTAGCAGGCTACGTCGTAACCACTATGCCGTCACGTAGAGCCGTGCATCGCGTAAAATAAATAGAAAATAAACAATCGTAGCAAACCCCACAACGGAAAGGAAGTACGGAAATACAGAAATATTTGTGCGGCTTACTAAAGTGTTGCCAGAGTCAGTATTCCCACCACAATATATTTTATAAGACGGATTTGGATGATCCAATTTCCTCCTCGAGAATCTTTGATGTTGCCGGTGAATCATGGCAAAAGTTTTGATGCATTATACATGACGAGTACGGTAGGTATATACAGATTTGCAAAATATAAGACGAGAATAATATACAAATTACAAGAACAAAGTATCTAAGGATTTATTTTTTATCTATGGTGCATTTAATAATATTCGGGAAATTATTGCACACACGGTCATCTAACCCCAAACTAAACCAAGCTTGTGATGTGGCTGCCAGAGACATATTCATACATATATAGATTTAAATACATACTTAAATAGATATTAACAACCAGATATAGAATAAATACAAATGTTCATCACATGAATGTTTGTCCTAGGTGGGAATCGAACCCCCGCCCCGAAGCTCAGCAGGTAGGTTCACTACCAACTGGACCAACGGGCTATCAGATTTATTTTAAAAATTTCAATATGTATCTTAATCTTTATGTTTTTCAAAAGTATCTTTGGCACCTATACAATAGTGTCATTTCTATCATAAAAACAAAAAGATTTTTTTTTAAAATTAAATATTTAATTACAGTCTTTTATAAACCGATTTGGTTTTTTATTTTATTTGAAAATATATACTTTCAGATTGGTTCCATAGTTATTTCATCAAAATCGGTATAGTAGTTTGGTTTGTTATATGAAAATAACTTGAAAACTGCGTATTTTACTAACTTTGAAGTCGGTTTTTTAATTGATAATTATTTTACCGTTTATAGAGCACGTCTGAAATGAAAACTAAACATGAAACCTTTTAAATAGTAAGACTAGAATTGTATAAACGATGAAGGGCATGGGCGAAAGCAGCCAGCTCTAAATGACGCCGCCGGCTGCCCCTCGACCGCGCGATAAGCTCCACTCCAGCCAGCCGCAAAAGACCCAAGAGAGTCGTTTTAGAATTCAATAACAACACAACTAGAGCGAGGACGCATATTTCTGAGTTTTTTATTCATTTAGATAGTCGAACTGGTTTTACTTTAAAATGCAGTGAAAGGCTTAAAGGAAAATGCTTAGTTCATCATCATCACCATCATCATCAGCCAGAAGACCTCCACACTGAACGACAGCCTGCCTTTTGCATCCACTGTATGCCAGCGACTTGTCGTCGGTCCATGTAGTGGGAGGCCTACCTACGCTGCGTCTTCCGGTTCGTGGTCTCCACTCAAGAACCTTTCTTCCCCATCGGTTATCGGTTCTCCGAGCGATGTGGCCTGCCCATTGCCACTTCAACTTGCAAATTTTAACGCTATGTCGGTGACTCTGGTGCTTTGGCGTATATCCACGTATAACTAATACTTAGTTACAAAATCCAAATTAATAAAACGCGAATTATCAGTATTCTGCTTACATGAATGCTCAGTTCTATCGGCACCTCAGATTAAACAAATAAGGGAGATATGGTAAGGTGGTGAGTGCGAACGCATCTGGTCTAAATCAACCTTGACGCCTTTAGTCGAACTTACCCAGCAGATGCTTGTCAACCTTTTTAAAAGTTGACTATCAGTTCATTGGTGTAGCTACAAGTTTTTTAGGGTGCATGAACAATGAGTTAAGTGAGCAGTACTTACTATTTTTGTAGCCAAATAGTGACAAAAAAATTATGAAAATTGGAGAAATTATTTGATAAGAAACGATGTTTTTACTTAACTTTTTTTTTTAGCTTAGCCTAGTCGCCCACCCACAAGATGGACAGACGACCTAAAAGAAACGGCAGGGATACGTTGGATGTAGGCCGCTTCCAACCGGCCCTTTTGGTGATCGATGGGGGAGGCTATGTCCAGCAGTGGACGTCCTATTGCTAAAATGACGATCATTTTACTAAGGTCTTTCTAACGTATCCTTTTTTGTTTATCTTATCTGAAGTCAGCAGTTTGCTTTACAGTGCGATGTGAAGGGTCTCAGTCCACTATACTCTGCCAATATCATAGACAATAACCACTTACAAAAATGTACTTTGTAAATAAATAAATAAATTATAAAAACTTACAGCAACTTGCAACTACAACTTCGAACTTGTTTTAATGTAAGCTTTCGCACTATTGAAATGAAGTCGAGAATGCAATAAACTTTGTGTAAAAAGAAGTTCGTCTGTAATGTGAACGTGGCATAAAGCCGTGTCTCATTTTACTAGGGTTGCCTCACTAGAGTTGTCCCCAATCGATTTTGCCGTAGGCGAGGAAACGTGTTCTAGTGGCTTGATTTCGGATTTATACAAGTTAAGCAATATTGGGACGAAGAATGGCTACATAGAAACCGGTGACGTCAATGGACCGCTGTTTCTATGATAGATTAGAAGTTGCCGCTAAGGGAATCATTTCTTTCATATGATAGCTTTTCTATTTTAGGTTAAGGGTAGTTCGTACCTACTATATTGTTTTTGTTTTTAATACCAGATGTGGCAAACAAGCAGACGCGCTGTCTGATGGTAAGCAGTCACCGTCACCTATGGATAATTGTAGCACCAGAGGCATCACAACAACGTTGCTGACCTTTTAAGAATCTATTAACTCGCCTTTTGAAGAACCCCGTGTTTTAGCTTCTCGGAAACACCGCGGAAAGTTGCTCATTCCATATTTTGCAGGTGTAAGGCTAACAAAATTGCGTGAATCGAACAGTTTGTGATTTCCACCAATCTATGATATCTGGACGAGCTTTCGGGTGTTGGCGGCTAGTGCGATGGTAAAACCGCGACGCCGGTAACAGACTAAACGGTTTTCAGATCACTCCCCGTTTAAAATGCGATAAAAGATACAGCCCAGACCCAACGTCTCTGCGCATGTTGAGCGTTGTTTGGTTATGCTAATTTATACCTATACGATACGTATAAAAGGGCGAAAAGTAAAATAAAAGTTCCACGGTGAGGGCTTGGAACTTTCTGTAAGAGTCTATGTTCCACGAAAAGTACAACATGTCTTGAAATCAAGAGTAAACAGGTTCTTTCTAAACAAGCATGCCCACCCTAGTTTGAGTGTACCTATGCTTAACAATGATGTTTGCGTGATTTGAATAAACGCAAACCTATCAGGAAGACAATTTAAAGATGCATTAATGTGCGCATCATCATCAACTGCCATCTTCATATTGAAGTTTAGAGGTCAGTAGACAAAACTTTTTGCGATCCCATGATGTCTTCATTCATCATCATCAGTTGACGTCAACTGCTGAACATAGGGCTCCCCCTTTGACACTGAACGTTAGCCTGCCATTTGCATCCACTGGATTCCCGCGACTCTCACGATGTCGTCGGTCCATCTAGTGGGAGGCCTACCAACGCTGCGTTTTCCGGTTCGTGGTCTCCACTCAAGAACATTTCTTCCCCATTAGTTAACATGGTTATCAGTTCTTGGAGCTATGTGGCCTGCCCATTGGCACTTCAACATGCAAATTTTAATAGCTATGTCGGTCACTCTGGGTCTTTGGCATATCCACATTCCGGATTCTATCTCGCAAAGAAACTCCAAGCATAGTTCTCTCCAATGCCCGGTGTTTGACTGACTTTTTTGAAAAGCCAACAGCTAAGAACTACGTTTCAGTACCATATTATGTCATCACTAGCAACACACACTGGTTACTGAGTGTGACTAAATTAACCTCTCCTTCATTTACCTTTGTTTGTTTGATCTTAATCTTTACCCCTTCCACAAATATCATATTGCTTACAGTAAAATCTAAATTGCTTCACGTTCATTCCTTATACCACTCCTTTCTCTTTCCTCCCCCAGTAAGACAAGTCTTTGTGAAATCACGATGAAGTCTTGTTTCTCGATACGAAAGGAGATTAAATGTTAAATAAGGGCCTTGTTCTGTCAAATGAATTCATCAAATCGCATAAAAAGGCCTTGAGACTGGGGTTTTAAAAAAGGACGAAGTCAATGAAAAAATCCTTTCAATTTAAATGTTTCGGTATGCTGGTTTGTGAATGTGTATTTTGGTTAAATTTTCTTTGATGCCATAAGTGCCATATAGTGCCATTAAGCCATAATGACGTAAATATCCATATAACTCTTTGACCTCATCCTTCCATCGCGGTTTAACTATCGAACCGGCCGCCATTGCCAAAAAAGCCATCCTCTTAATATAGATGCGTGGAAGTCTCGCACTGTTCGATTTGATCGATTGTTTCTGCCACGCACCTGGAAGTTGTGGACCACCTTCGGTTTTTCCTCCGAAATATAACCTCAATTGCTTTAACCGAAGAGTGAATAGAGTCCTCAAAGGTAGGCAACACACTGCCAATGCCTCGGGTATTGTAGGTGTCCATAGGCGACGGTGACTAATTACCATCAGGTGGCACGTCGCTTGTTTGTCTACTATTATGTTTAAAAAAAAAGTGAATAACCGTGATAGTTTAAAACAAAGTCTTTAACTATTTTTTACTCATTATTTACCGAGATAAACCATGGCACTTTAATTTAGTAACTTATAGTGGATAACCTCGCAACAAAGACCGTAAATAAAATAACCTCTCGTGCCAGCCACCCATCAAAATCCCATAAAAGCTGCATCACACCGCTGAGCTCAAGATCCATTACGACAAGGGCCCTCACGTGTGCCATTGTTCACATTCTTTGCGCCGCCTTGACGAGTATTAATTGACAAATCCGCCCGCCCTTTAATTGATGGTTCGGAGAATGCACGTGACACACGGTCGGATCGGCCACCGAACCCGATTGCTTGATAAACGATCTGACTGATGTTTGTTTGATTGTGATGTATGGTAGGGATGTGGGTTTTGATGTGAATAGGGACAAAATATGATACGTGTTTTGTTTTTGGGAATTAGATTAATTTTCCTGATCGTTGTTCCAACTTTGAAATACAAACGACGTAACAACGACCGGTGGGGAAATTATAAAATTATTTTGACATTTTGGTTTTTGTTCGATCTTAACCATAGTTGTTGCATGTTGGGTACGCTGCCAACTGACAGTGGGCTTGAGCGTTTGGATTGTCTTCAACGATCAATGGCAGTCTAACTGTATTTGTAGTGTAAGTATTAGCTTGTATTTTGTTTAGTTATAAAGGCACTTCCTCATTAAAAAAATTGCCTTATAAATATTTAACACAAAATATACTGACTTGACCAATTATATTTGCCATTATATTTGAATCAACCAATGTGTACTAAACTTTTTCATATCACGAAAAAGATACATTAGTTTCTAGGTTTATATTTTATTTTCTAGCTAAGAACAAGGAAGCGCGTGTGAGAGTTGAAGCCACGTATTTACGGATAAAGAAAGTTGCATGTATAATTAACGTGCAACTTTTTTAGTTACGCAAGTTAAATTTCAAATTTCAAATTTCATATTTATTTATTACACATAAAATGGTACATCAATAAAGATTGTCGACCTAGCCACCAAACTGAGCGAGATGCGCCGTATACAAGTCTCACGTAGATGAAACAATACTAGGCCCACCGCCGTCTGTGTCTAGGCCTTCTGAGACAAAAAAAAACCAGACAAGTACGAGTAGAACTCGTGCTCCGATGATTCCGTCCAACGGAGCAGTCAGAGCGCGAGTCCAAAAAAAAACTAATTGAAGTTCAAATATTGAAAGACAAACTTAACTTTGTAGTTGACAATAAGCTTCTTCGATACATTACAACTACAAAATGTAAGTTTGTAATTGTAAAACATATTTTTATATATGATATAACTCAAAATTAACAACTTTCAGATTTATTCCTTTATATGTGCTTTAAGATCTTGCTCCTTGCCAAATTTCATGATTCTAGATCAACGGGAAGTACCCTATAGATTTTGATTCCCCTGTGAAATCGCAAAATATGCGACATAAACGCTCATATCTTTTGATTGCGTTAACTAACAACTTTTATTTTTTTACAGCCGAAAGAAACCGTACCCCAAGTATTTATTATAAATTTCAATTTGATACCTTTACGCGTTCTTGGGAAAAAGGGTCTTGATAGACGGACAGACGAACAGACGGACAACGAAGTGATCCTATAAGGGTTCCATTTTTTTCCTTTTGAGGTTCGGAACAGACAGACGGACAACGAAGTGATCCTATAAAGGTTCCGTTTTTCTTTTGAGGTACGGAACCCTAAAAACAAAATAAAATTATCGTGAAAAGTACTGATTATTAATTTCAGATTAGAACGACTATCATCTAAGAGCTTAAAGTATCAAAAAAACTTTTTAACCAATGCTTAAATATTTACTAGCACAAATCTCTCTCTATGAAACCCTTGAAATAATACAGATAACAGATAATCTTTTTAGTACTTAATATAAAAAAAACAATAAGTGATCCTGAAAAATACTGATATTAATTTTCAGATTTAGATCACTGTCATCCAGCATCAACAAAAGTTTTTACACATGTTTCAAAATTCCCTAGCACAAATCTCTCTAAACTGAACCCTTGAATTAATACACAATACACATCTCTTATTTTAAATGGCAACTCGGAACATAAAAATATCGCTCCCAGCGAAACGCGTTCGGCGTGGTTCCGCATAAAAATGCGCGCCTAAACGGGCTTCATAAAGTGAGGTATAAAATTATATGACGACGAGTGACGGTGAAAGTTTGAATCGCAAATTTAGTCTTCAAACATTTGTCACTGCATTATTCAAGTTTTTTCCTTAGATGCAAATGAAAGATGCAAAATAAAATCAAGCATCCGCTGAGTTCTGCGCCGGTATGTAAAAAAGTAAGCACCTAATAGAATTGCAGTTCTTTCCGCGTTCACTTCAGTTAAACTTGGGCTGGATTGTTGAAGAATGTATGGAATTGCACCAGCGATTGAACGAAATGCAGTTGCTGAGAACCTTGTAATGAATGAAGTTGAAAGCAATTTTCTTCTTAGTCGGACACTCTTGGCAGAGTGGTCGTGGTTGGTAAGACGGTGGTACACGGTGGGTCTTCAACGTCGTCGGTCGTTCTCGGCGCCGATCACTGAATTTGCAATGCTTCTCCATTTTACTCGGTTCGTCGCATTACGTGAACACTCTGTTATGGTAGACTTCGTTGCTGTCTTAATGAGGTCCGTCCAGCGTGTAGGAGATCTGCCTCGACCTTTCTTTCATTCCACTTGACCCTGGACTACTAGTCTTTCCATTAACTCTTCGTTCCTGGTGATATGCCCGAAGAACTTCAATATTCGTAATTGTACAGTTGACGGAAGTCTGTTCTTAAAATCGAGCTCCTTTAATATTGAAACGTTGGTGCGGAATGCGGTCCATGGGATCTTTAGGAGGCGCCTCCAACACCACATCTCCAGGGCGTCAATGTTGCGGCGGTCTAGTAGTCGCAGGCACCAGGTTTCTGCTCCGTACAAGAAAATTGGAAATACAAGAGATTTCATAAGTCGAACCTTCGTGTTTTTGGTTATTCTCCTATCCTTCCAAATCTTTCCCAACCCTTCCACATCAGATCTGGTAATGGCACATCGTCGTTTAATCTCGAAAGTAATCAAATAACTTTTAAAGTTAGTGATTTAATTATAAAAATTAAAGTAAGTCATAATTACAGTTAAACCTAACCTAACTTCTCGATATGCGTAAGGCAGTTGGAAGAGGCTGGTAAAAAACCGAAGATTAAGTGCCTTAAGCGTGCCTTATGTGAGGCCTATGTCCAGCAGTGGATTAAGATGAGCTGATTATAATTTTGATATTATTATGCTTAACGTCAACAACGTTGGCAACATGGATAATGGAGAGTACACCACATCATCAGCAAGTAAACGTCCACTTCTGAAAAAAGGCCTCCTTGGTAGAGAGACGTGTTGCCATTATCCCCACGCTTGGCAGGTGATTCGGAAATCGCAGTACGTTTACCGTGTATTAATTGGACGCTGCTGTCCATCCTCCAGTGGTTCTGGTCGTTGTTTTAGCATATACCCGGGTCCTACGCGTTTACTTTTTATTGAAATTGAATTTTTACATGAAAATAATAATACAATAACCAATATTTGGACATGACGAATAATTTACGAGTGCCTTTGTACCTTCGGCCCAAATAAAATGAATGGACGGGCACAGAAGAAGCACATTTTTGAAGTTTACAAAATGAGCGCCAGCGCTCACTTCGTGTCAGTCGGTCTCTAGCCATAGAAAGTGCAACACAAGTCTATTGTTACATGATAACAAAACATCTGACAAAATTATGCTTTCATGTGCTTTCCCGAAGTGTAAATACACAAAAAACCTATTCAATTTTTTGTAACAAGCATGGTTATAATTAGGTGTTGAAGTATATGTCCGACGGTTTTGACTCATTTTTACTGAGCAAATTCAATGGTTATGGCCCGTCCATTCATTTTATTATGGTCAAACAGCTCAACACTATCAAAATTTCACCACAATAACCCAAAACTTTTCAATCCAATACTGTACAATAGGTTCATATTCCCATTGACCTACATTCCATTATTGTATTTTATAGTCCTCTTGGTGTAAGCTTCGACCTCACCAATGCTTCGCAAATGTCTGGGCTAGACTCGAAACTGTATAGAAATAATCAGTAGGTAACCACAATTAAATACTCGCAATAATAATTACTTACAATAAAACATTTCGGCATTTCCGAGTAACCATAACATGGGGTTCTTCAAAAGGGTTATTAATAAAGTATTTAAAGTTCGACAACGTATCTGTGATGGCCCTGGTGTTACAGGTATTCATAGGCGATGGTGATCGCTTCCCATCAGGTGGCCCGTCAGCTTATTTATTAGTCAGGTCAGGTGGCAACACCTATGGCATTAAAAAGTCACACTACACTACAAATAAATTATTTGCAGTCTTCAAAAATATTCAAAGATTACTATTATATGTGTGATTATGTACAATTTTAAGGTTTTTATCATTCACACCATGCTTAATTTCTAAAACACTAACAGCCTTACTAAGAAAGGTTTCCTAAGTTAAAAAAGTACAATACAATACAATACAATACAATACAACTACGCTCATCATCAGCCATTAAACGTCCACTGTTGGACAAAGACCTCCCTCTTAGAGAGGGGTGTTGCCATAATCCCCACGCTTGGCAGGCGGCTTGGGGATCGCAGTACATTCACCGTGTGCTATAGGATGCTGCAGCCCATACTCCGGTGGTTCTGGTCGCAGTTTTAGGACATACCCGGGTCCAAAAAAAAATACGCGTTTTATTGTTATTAATTCATACATTTTTGTGTCAATTCTCATTCCCACTGAAATAGTTCCCATAACAAAGGAACTAACCATCCGCGCTTTGGGAGTTTCGGCCAAAAATCATCACACTACAAACAAAAACGCGGGTATTTCGACAAAACAGTACATTCACCATCATTTATCAGAATATAACTAGTGGGGCGGAATACAAATACATTGGCTCGGACAGTTCCGCCGACTTTTTGTCAGCAAACGCGTTTTTTGTCGATTTTCGCACACATTTGGTTCATTCGCCAGTGGTAGAACTGGCCTTCTGTTATTGGTTTTTGTTTAAAGTTTTCTGTGAAGGGATAGGAAAGTCTCGAGCTGTGGTTAAATGGTCTATGAATCATGTTTTTGTTTGTGTTTAATAATTTTGCACTATTTTCAAATAATATTTAAAAAAATAGATTCCCATTTCATTAATTGTTTTCTTTTTGTATATCGTCTGTCACGCAATTATGAACCGAACATAATTAAAATGCGCCATTTCGTTAACTTGGATAACATGTTTTTTTCAGTTATTTTGATTTAAAAACCAAACTTCTGACCCACTTTTGACGAAATGTTTGTCCTGTGTGAAACTAATTTGAAAGCTTATCTTTTCAAATAAAAAAATAATAATTTTTCAATTCAGTTTATATATGACGGAGTTATGAGGTAACAAAGATAAAAGAACACCCAAAACTTAAACTCCCTCCTCTTTTGAAGTCTATTAAAAAACCAACCAATGCATACTAAGCAAAAAATAAGCTAATACTAACACTACAAAAACAGTAAGACTGCCCATAGACCGTTGAAGGGCTAGAGACAATCCAAATGCTCAAACCTACTATCCGTTGGCAGCGTACCCAGCATGCTGACGGCATTACCACGCTGAATGGCAATGCTTATGCGTTGAGCCAGAAACAAGTTAGTAATTTGGTCACACGTCACACTATACAGGCGCTCTGAAAGATTACTTAATGCTTACTTATTTTTACATTCGTCAATAACAGAACATTCCAAAAACTTCAAAAATTTACACTGAAATCCAAGAAACAGAATCATCTTAAACTTTTTTCTATTCCACAATCTCAGCACAAATCTAGACGTCTTCCAAGCGCCTCAACATTAATCTTGTACCAAGTGACACCTCTGTTTTTCCTTTAATCCGTTTCAGTGGACGCTCGCTTCTTCCTGATAAATATTGAATAGATTTTACAGAGATGTTGTTGGATAGAGTCCGTGTGATTTATATACCTACGTTTAAACATGATCTTTAAACCATTTCTATTTCTAAACCTTTGGAGATATTTATGCATATTGCTTACAATAATAATATCTAAATAAAATGTGTGAAAACCACGTCAGTTTCTATAATAAAATAATAATATCATTTTGATGCGAAATTGGTTGGTTTTGACTCTAAATCTGTTACCTATTTACTTTTAATTACACTTTAATGGGAGTAGTTAATAAAATAATGTGAGCTTTTATCTTATATAGCTGAGCCCCGCGGTTTCACCCGCATTGTGATGAAAAATGATGATGGTGATGATGAACATGAAAATGTTGAAATTATGATGTGTTTCGGGATAAAAAGTAGCCTATGTGTTAATCTAGGGTATAAGCTAACTCCATACCAAATTTCATCTAAATCGGTTTAGTAGTTTCAGCGTTGAGTCCAGCCAAACATACACACTTTCACATTTATAATATTAGTAAGATAAGATTATTATATGATCTCTTATAATATACTTATATAGCAACTATTCAACCAAGGCTGAATTGCTTATGATGAGGCATAATACTTTTAAAAATACAATTTCCAAAAACTTCTTTGAGACATTAAAAGTAAAATTTGATAATACTAAAAATAAAATGGCAAAAAAATTTAAAATTAAATCTAAAAAAACAATTAATTTGTATTAGGTTTTATAATTATATTTGTAATTATTATGTTATTTATTTACTTTTTTTTCTGGTAACTAATTTGTTATCTCTTATGTATAGACTTCGAATGTTTATTTTCCAATTACTATTTATCTATACAGGCCCTAGTTGGTGTTGCAACGGGGCATTTACACTATTTCTAGTTTGTATTAGTGAAAACATGTTTTTGGCTTTTGTGTAACTGTTTATTTCATATCTACTGTATTAATTAGGAGCTGAATGTTTTCCTTGTAAAATAAAAAAAAAAATACTTTGTAAAATAAAACAGAAAAAGGATGCTTTTCAAGTTTTTGCTCGGTAGTTTTGTGAATTTTTTTGATCAAACTTGAAACCTTGGAAAGATATACGTTATTATTTTGCAGAATACAAGAAAGTGACAATATGACAATGTGGTAAATATGCAACAGAACACAAAATCCCAAGTTATATTTTTGTTTATCAAAGAATCTCCCCTCATAAATAAACAGAAACTTTCACGTATAGCACAAAAAATTATAGAAAAACAAGTATCTCGACTCGCAAGTTTTTCTGATCTCAACTGATCCCCAGAATATAAATGCGGTGTATGAACTTATCTTTCCTCGGCGGAAATACAGTTGATCTACTTTTTGTAACCTCGCGTCGATTATCAACCAGCCTTTAGCGTTTTGCACTCTATTTTTTTACCAGCTTCAAAATAGGAGGGGTTTCTCAAACGGTTGTTATTTTTTTTTTACGATACCTCAGTATTCCGTCATTTACAAACCATTTTTGGGTAAACTTTTAGACTCGTCAGCATCATCATCATCAGCCAAAAGACGTCCACTGCTAAACATAGGCCTCCCTCTTAGACCACACTGAACGACAGCTCGCCTTCCGCATCCACTGGATGTCCGCGACTCTCACCATGACGTCGGTCCATCTAGTAGAAGGCCTACCTACGCTGCGTCTTCCGGTTCGTTGTATCCACTCAAGAACCTTTCTTCCTCACCGGTTATCGGTTCTTCGCATCTCGCAGCATATGCCATAACATAGCAGTGCTTACCTACGCATGTATATGCGTAGGTAAGCTATGCTATGTTATGGTATAATTATGCTGCGAGCTGTGTTGTTCGTTTATAACGTTTCTATTATTACTCACTGGTATATCCCGCATTAATCTTCTTTCTTATGTTGTATGTATGTATTACTATGTACTCCAAAACGGCTGACCCGATTTTAACGGGACTTTCACTGGCAGATAGCTGATAATATAAAGAGTAATCCACGTGGGTAAAACAAGGGGCGCAGCTAGTGCTAAAACAAACAAAAAAACACCACTTTAAAATGCCCAAAGATACTATAAATAATTGATTAAAATAATCAAGTTAATTGAATATTAACATTTTTGTTCATAATTTTAAACGAAGTACCCAATTTCGGTAAAACAATAATTACTACTTCAGAAAATATATTTTCCCATCATCGCAAACCTTCTAAAGTTAATTACAACATTTTGATTAGCTTTTCTAATGAACAGCTCACGTAAAACAGGTGTTCCGTTATTCATTAGACAGTAAGTAAAAGCCGCTTTTGAGAGCAAACAGTATGGACACTTGAAACAAATAAGGATCTACTAGGTGTTAGAAATACATAGTGAGGAGACAGAACATTAATATTGTAAAGGAAGAAATGCGAAAAAATTAGACAGCGCAAGAAAATATGTTTTTAGTAAAAAAAAAAAAAAACAATTAAAAAAACGACTACAAAAAATGTAAATACGCAGTTACTAAACCAAATTTGATGAAATTTCTATGAGACCAATCTTAAAGTATTTATCTATACTAATATTATAAAGAAAAAAGATTTGATTGTTTGTTTGTTTGCATTGAATAGGCTCCGAAACTACTGAACCGATTTGAAAAATTCTTTCACTGTTGGGAAGCTACCGGGTGACATAGGCTATAATCTATACCCGTGCGAAGCTGGGGCAGACCGCTAGTTTTCAAATAAAAAGGTTTTTTTTATTTGTTTATAATCAACGGAGTTCTGAGGTAACAAACATTATAAAATACTGATTATGAATTTAGAACCCTTCCTTTTTTGGAGTCAGTAAAAAAAAACAATTTTTGTTA
Organism: Agriopis aurantiaria; assembly: GCA_914767915.1. NCBI lineage: Eukaryota > Metazoa > Arthropoda > Insecta > Lepidoptera > Geometridae > Agriopis > Agriopis aurantiaria. The sequence continues at coordinate 13,961,787 of OU611996.1, forward strand.
CGTGAATAAGCAAAATCAACCAAATTTTAAAGTATGGATGTATAAAAAAATTAGCTATGTTTTATTAGTACCGTACAAACACTAATGTGTAAAACCGTAAAACACTAGTGAGGATTATGGCAACACCCTCTTTATGAGGGAGGCCTTTGTGTAAACGTTTAATGGCTGCTGATGTGATGATTTGATAGACAGCTTTGCCAGAATGGGATTCCCGTGTTTGGCGACTTCCTTCCGTGCAAGCTTAGCGCCACCACAAAACAAATTATTCTAAAAGCTATTCAAGCGCAAATGGCTCAGTTTTCTGCAACCTACCTGTGCGGTTTCGCCCTTACTGTCTCACCTGCTGCCTTAGAATTAGGCTCTTTGCATACATTAAGGTGTCGTTACTAGTTGAGGCTTCATTAAAGTAGACAGCCAGGTGGACAGGCGGTCGATAACACCCACTTTGCAGGGTTAAGACGTGAGCTTGTAAAACTTTTATAGTTAGGGACTGACTTGAAAAAGTTCAGTCGCGCCAAATACTTAATACATTCTGAGTTTTGACTATTTTAACACGCTTCACTTGAAACTAACTATGTTAACAATTCTCATAAAACAATTTTAATTACGTTTTAAAATGTAATATCGATTTAAAATTTACTTAATATTGTTTAGGTAAAAATAATATTTTGGGTAATCTTAGTACATCTATTCACAAGTGAATCTTTTATTAGGTATGAAAGACAAATTGACGATATGAACTTTTTTTTTAATACAATTTAAGGCTTGCGTTATACCGCCAACTCGCCTGATGCGGTCTACGATGGAGCACGCTTGCCTAGATAGAAGAAACCGATTCACTCGTGATTTGAAGACACCGAAATTGTAACACCCATTTAGGCAGAGCATAGTGCGCTTATGTCATATCAAGTACCAAGCACATGATTATCTATGTATATAAAAGGAAAATGCCACTTATTAATTCCCTCACTCATTCACTCACCGGTATATTCCTTATAGCGTGTAGAGGGTCCGCTAAGAAAGGATTTTCGGGAGTAAGGGGGCCAAAAAGGAGGTTGAAAATTTATATCAAAATCTACGCGTAGGTACGAAGTCGCGAGCTACAGCAAGTTATCTGTATACTTACGCTATAAGCATTACATAACAACATTTTATTAATTTACCTAGGGGTTCAAATAGGCACGAGAGTTCACTAAATAAAGGGTCATTTAGTGAATTTTAAAAGCCTGGGGTTGTAGGGTGCAGCCGGTGGTATGGAATGGTTCTCTCTAGGCCACTGAATTTCTTTACTTTTTTGTGCGGACTAATGCATATAGAGCACAAAATGTCACGATAGAGATAGCAAAATAAAAATATCTGTACTTGAAAAGATATTAAATAATTTTAAAATAAAAGGCGTTCCATAGAAATATTTTATGTCCATCACGTCCAAATGAAATTTGTTAAAATTCAGTTTATAGCCTAGACGAGCTAATCTAGTTTATTCTAGTACTCGTACCAGACTAGCTTCTAGCAATTCATGTCGTCACTGAATCTTTAAAACCTTATTAGATGCTTAAGGACTTTACCCACCCACATAATTTCAACAATATTAATGCTGGCGTGGTTTTGGCTCAAAAAAATAAACATTTCTATTCAGCGTGGTAATGCCGCCAGCATGATGGATACGCTGCCATCATCATCATCAGCCAGAAGACGTCCACTGCTGAACATAGGCCTCCCCCTTTAACCTCCACACTGAACGACAGCCTGCCTTTTGCATCCACTGGATGCCAGCGACTCTTACTATGTCGTCGGTCCATCTAGTGGGAGGCCTACCTACGCTGCCAACTGGTAGTGAATTGAAATTTGGATTGTCTTTAGACTTTTAACGGTCTATAGGCAGTCCAACTAATCAAGTATTCATGTGATGAACATTTGTGTTTGTTCTATATCTGGTTGTTAATATCTATTTAAGTTTGTATTTAAAACTATATATGTATGTATATCAGTCTCTGGCAGCCATATCACAAGATTTGCTTTGTATGCAGATGACCACACAATCATGCAAAAAAGTCCTAATTTTTATTTATTTTATTTAACTTTTTTTGTAGTGTTAGCTTATACTTTGTTTAGAAAAGACACTTGTCTTAAATGATGATATTATACATAATGCTTGGTAGCAATCCAAGATGGATTAAGGCAACTACTAAATTAACGAACAATTAAAAAAATAACGGTGCATTAAAAATATGTTTATTTAAAACTCATCAATTATTATTGCACGGCTGTGTTTGATATCAACCAACTTTTTACCGTATTAATCAACCGAGACCATACGCCTATCTAATGCCCTGTGTCAGGCCTCTTCAAATACAAAATCCCATATACAAAGCAAACAATCATAACCCCCATATTCACAGTACCCTCGAGCAATTTGCGAAATATAACAAAATCGCTAACTCTAACCCTTTCGGTGCTCACCCGTGACTGAACCGTTAGAAGAAAATCCAGAACTTTCGATAATCACAAACTGGGGAAAGTTTTCGAATAAAACCCTAAGAATATACTTGCGCCATCGAAAGTTTGGTGAAATTCAAAATCTTGTAACAGCGCGGGCGGGCATCAAGTTATATTTTTGTTCACGTTTTAATTCTAGAAATCAATTTGAAATAAATTACCTTAGAATCAGAATCAGAAATAATTTAATTAGGGACTCGTAGATGATGAGCATTATAGATCATATCTATATAATTATACTAGCAACGCACCCCAGCTTCGCACGGGTGTAAGTCTTATTTTTTACATCTTGGGTTACATTATTGGAGTTTTAATAAAGATCCCTATTTTTTTTAAATATTACCCGGCCTATGTTACCCGGGGATAGTGTAGGTTCCCAACAGTGAAATAAATTTTCAAATCGGTTCAGTAGTTTCGGAGCTTATTCAATGCAAACAAACAAACAATCATATCTTCCCTCCTTATAATATTAGTATATTAGTATAGAAGTATAGATATTACAAAGTCGGGTTAGTTTATATTTCAAGAACGGCTGAACCAATTTTCATGATCTTTGGTTTGTTGTCTCCTCGCCCCCAATAGCAGAATAAGTAAAATAAAGGAAAATATCACATTAAAAATTTATGGATAATAATCATTTCCCCATACATTTTGTGAATGACGTCATACCATTTTATATAGAACGGCAAAAACCACAGATAAGGTAGTAGATCTATGGCAAAAACTAAAGTCTATACATTGGCATGTGATTGACATATTACATCGGAAGTTGCTGTTGCTAGTAAGGAGGTTGCTTTAAAGAAGTATATAATGCGGATGAAACCTCGGAACGCAGCTAGTTCCACGATGAAGCTCACACAAACGAAAACTAAATACTTAGTAATAACCGAAAAAGTAAAACGAGATGGTCACGCATGTTTTAGCAAACTCTACACATTGTTTAAAGCGAAGGTGTCGTAAAGAGCTCACTCAATGAGATAATGTACCAGACCGAAGGATCAAACTTTTTAGAATAAAAATTGATACCAAGCGGCGAGGCCTTGCCGCGGCACGGTGTTATTTTTTAATTAAATTTTTCATCTTTTCATTTACGAAAATGGAGGTGCTGATATTTTGTAATAGCGTTTTAATGTAACAGAATATTTTATGGGTTATCTCATGTTTTTGTTAGGAGAAAATGGGCCACTTATTCAGGGAGGTAAACAAGTTTTATGGACGTAGTTGGTCCCTCATCGATGAGGCATTTATTGTCTTTATGAAGTATGTCGTTTGTGAGACATAAAATTGGTTCTGCTTGTAGATTATTGCTCGGATAGTTTGGTCAACGTTTTGTTACCTCGTAGAATATATTTGGAAACATCAGTTTCATACACTAGTAAATAATTCAAAAAAACTTTGTCAAGTTATTTATCCCTTGTTTTAAACAGTAGCACTCTAAAAGCACTTCCAGAGATGTTATTTTATTATCAACGACCATGAATTTGCTCTCAGTCAATAATGTCTTTAATCTACGGCGACAAATTCTATTAATGTCTCTTTTACAGACTTGAGATTTAAGCCAAAGTGAACTTTTGAGGCCGCCATGATCCAGAGTGTGGCAAACGTTGTCTGCTTTTTCTATTTTTTATTGGTTTGTCAGCAAATTTGAAGAAAAAACAGAATGTGTACTATAATCATGCAAAATTTGACGATTGTACAAATTACCGTTTTTACACAAGAGCAAATAGAAAAATACGTAATAGTTATTTATGATACAAGTGCGGTAAGTTGGTTATTACAAACGAGTAGACGAATGTAAGCCCGAGACGAAGTCGAGGGCTTACCATAGTCACGAGTTTGTAATCCGCACGTGTGCCATACAACGTTTTACAACACATTTGCGAGAAAAAAACAAAAAATGGAAATTAAAAAAATATTGTAAAGTACACGCACGGTGCTATATTCGGATATCTATATACGGATCATACAACGGAGCGTGCGGTAATGAATTTTACCGCACGCTCCGTTGTATGATCCGTAATGTTTAACTTTCGAACGATGTATACAGGTTTCGTAAGTGCACTTTTTGAGCAAATGTGTTGTAAAAATAATATATGTTTGCTCTTATAATAGTTATTACTTTTTTACTTTATTATTATTTCATTTTAGTTTTTTTTATTCAGTTCAGTTAATCCGCCATAATATAACATATTCTGTGAAAATTTCGACTTGTTATATTTTACGGTTCGAAAGATACAGCCGTTAAAAGGTAGGTCAGACGACCGGACAGACAGAAAGACAACGTAGCAATATTAATTGGGTCCCGTTTACACTCTTTGGGTACGGAACACTAAAAGTAATAATTGCCGTAATAGTTTTAAGTCCGTATATAGACTTAATAATGTAAGCAGACGCAACGCTTAATATCTGGATTTTTCAACATAAAAAGTTTAAGCAAAATCAACTATTATACTAGACTCATTGAATAAACGTGGTCGTTCGTGGTCGTGGAACGTAATTACTAAAGCGTATTATTACAGACCTGAGTCATTATTAGATGCCTACCATTAGAGGGCTGTGTCACGATGAATGGACAATGGATATATCACGTTACATAAAGGTAAGGAAAGATAAATAAAGAAAACGTATCTAATGATACGCTGCGTAATGCCGGGGCTTCTTAAGAGGCATTTTTTCATCGCAAATGAGAATTGGTGGATGATACTCCGCGAGAATCATCCACCTAAACACGAAAACATTATACGTACACTCTAAGCCACGATTATTTAGGGGCAATAAAAAAGAACGTGTAGACTTGGTATAGATCTAAACAAAGATAACGAGTGTTATTTAGGAGTTTTCTACGTTTAACGTTGTTGGCGAGCGAGAAGCATTTCACCTAAACAGTTATAAGCCCCGATAGCCAATTGAAACCTTCGACCACAACAAAATGAATGGAAGGGCCATAACCATTGAACTTGCTCAGTAAAAACGAGTGAAAACCGTCGGACATATACTTCAACACCTAATTATAACCATTAGTTACAAAAAATAGATACCGGTTTTTTGTTGTGTATTTACACTTCGAGAAAGCACGCGAAGGAATAATTTTGTCAGATGTTTCGTTATCATGTAACAATAATCTTGTGTCGCACTTCCTACGGCTAGCCGGCTTCTCTAGAGACTGACTGAAACGAAGTGAGCACTGGCACTCATTTTGTAATCTTCAAAAATGCGCTTCTTCTGGGCCCGTCCATTCATTTTATTTTGGTCGAAGACTGAAACATGCTTTTATCTTACTTATTACACGAAAAAAACAAAAAACAACAGCAAAACAACATATCGTGGCCTTTAAAAACCACCAGACACAGAAGTCTGCTGTTGCAGAACATTTGTTTGAGGTGGAATCCGGGCACTGGATCAAGCTCTACGATCTGAAGGACTGAACGACTCTCCACTAAACGACTGTATTTTTCAAGAATGGTTCGTGAAGCTGTTAAAATTAGAAAACATCGTAATTCATCAACACAATCGGAACATCGCAATCGGTTTCTTTTAGGCAAGCGTGCTCCACCGTAGACCGCATCATCGCTTAACATCAGGCGAGTTGGCGGTCAAGCGCATGCCTATAATTTATTTAAAAAAAAAACAACCGGAAAGATGAATTTAAGCTATCGGCGTCGTGGAATCTCGCACAGTAAGTAAGTGTGCAAACTGCGGTGTAGGTACTAGGACATCAGTTGTGATGTGTGTCGTAGTGACAACCCTGCGTTTTTTCAAGATCAAGTGAGGTTAAAAGAACACAACGTCCACTCTTCTCGCCGGACTCACCCTCAGTTTTCAGTCAGCTCGTGACCACGGCCATTGTAACATGGTCGTAACTTAGAGCGAAAGGTACCTACCTATTGTTACCTTAAAACACCAAAAAACACCCTTAGTTTGTCAACAATTCTGTCTTCTTAGTATTTAATTAGATTTACTAATAAAGTATAGCCTTTTTTTACGACTTCCAGCGAAGAGTAAAAGACCAAAAATCACAAGGGCTTTTGTAGATACCAAATTACTATGCATCATTCATCTTTATTCCGTCAGTAAATAAAGATTTACGAGTGTATACGCGTATAAGAAAATATGGCTCAAGATGCGAACTTTGCTCATATTTGTATTTACTGAAAGTTCGGGGCACAATGTTGTACGCGTATGTAAATAGCAACGACTTGGTATCCTATAGATATCACATCAAACGTGTGCGCAAGAGAAATAACAAGTTTCTTGTTTGTTTTTAGGGTTCCGTACCCAAAGGGTGAAAACGGGACGATATTACTAAGCCTACGCTGGGTGCCTGTCCATCTGTCTGCCTGTTCGTCCTTCCTTTAAACGACTGTATCTTTCGAACCGTAATAGATAGCCAGTTGAAATTTTCACAGAATATGTAATGTCACGGCGGATTAACTAAGAAATTAAACGTATTTTTCTATTTGATACTAGCCTCAAACTTGTCATGATTATAATACGCTTTCTAAAGTATAACAACAAATAATAATGAATGACCAAGTGCAAGTCGGTGACCAATTTCTGTTCACCACCGGTTTTCGTACAATCACCGAAGTTAAGCAACGTCGGGCGCAGTCGGTACTTGGATGAGTAGCCGCCCGGGCGCTGTTGATAGGATGTTGTCTTATGTTGTAGTTTTTTGTAGCTAACAAGTTATGTGGTGGTACGGAACCCTCAGTGCCCGGGCCCGACTCACACTTAGCCAATTTCTTTCAGAAACATTGGAAATTGTTATTTTAGCGCCTACACTGAATAAAAAATTATACAAGTATACTAAACATCGCTTAATGTGTATCTGTGTACGATACCACAGACAGACTGTGGCATCGTAGCTCCCAAACTGCTGAACCGATTTTGTTTTTGTTTTTTTTATTGTTTGAAAAATTACTCTTCTGCCATTTGAAGATTATCAGCTTTTTTATCGATGGTGTAGAAAACAATATAGGTATAACTAATCGGCGGGTCCAAGTTTTTAGCACGTTTTATACCAATGTGTTGTCTGAAAGTGCGCTATGCCGTACTTATCTATAGCGTTGGAAACCGTTGATAAAGATCAAACCATGACGTAAATGTATGTATAGGTTATGACACGTGTAGTGAAGACCCTTTTCCATTTTGTTGTCTTAGGCATGTCCAATTATAACGGGATTGTATGTTATAGAACAGATACTTACTTATAAGAGGTTATGTTAGAAATCTAAACTTACATGACAGATACTATACAGGGTTATATGGTTTACAGTGCGCACATTTTGCATGGGTCAAGATAATAGAAAATGAAAAGGCCCGTATTTTTAGAAGCTTTTTCAACTTACAATATTTTATTTTGGTTTGTTTGTTTAGGTCAAATTTTGCAAGCCGAATAAGAACCACTTCCTTGTCCTACGGAGTTACATTTTCAGGGTTCCGTAGCCAAAGGGTAAAAACGGGATCCTATTATTAAGCCTACATTGTCTGTATGTCCGTCTGTCCGTCCTACCTTTAAACGGCTGTACCTTTCGAACCGTAACAGATAGCTCGTTGAAATTTTCACAGAATATGTAATATTATGGCCGATTACCTAAAAAATAATAAAAACTTCAAAAAATGAAAACCAAAGGGGGGGATAACAACAACAAACGTGTTTTTTAACGTATTTTTGTATTCGCTCTATTTTAAAAATGGTAATACGTACATGCGTCAAACTTAGCATAATTATAGTGCACACTCTAAAGTATAAAAACAAATAATAAATAATGGCCAAGTGCGAGTCTGTGACAAATTTCTGTTCATTGCCAAGCTATAACTGGTAACTTCTTTTTTAAACTTGTCCATCACGGGTCACGGAGGCCCAGAAGGTGTGAAACATGACGGCATAAGAGAGCGTTATAATGTTTGCCGTCACAGCTTTTTTCCTGCCAAGGCGCGCCAAACGTCACACATCAAAAATGTGTTTACCCCAAGTCTTCGGGATTTTCTTTTTGTCACAAAAGGTGGCCGCTTGTTACGACTCAAACAACCAACAACTCAAAGTACCTACTTATAGTTCGGTATACCTACCAATCCCACCGTACAAATAAATAAGACCCCCCTCCATTATAGGTGGAAACACATGCGTACGCCATAACGCACCTAATTTTCCGTAGCCACGGGCGAGCACATTTATTTCGGTAGAGAAAGGGTAGCGAGGAAACTTTTATAGTCTTAGAAGTGGCGGCTACTTTGAGTGCTGTGTTTGAGTTTCATAATTCAACGACGTAATCAACCCAGTATTTGCTTATTATAATGTGTATTAGTCCTTCAATTGTACATATCTACTTAATTTGTAAGTAATAAAATAAATAAATAAATAAATGTGTGAAATAATTTGTTTCCGCTTGAAATCTGTGTTAATAAAATAAGAACAAAATTTAGGAATAATTATATTTTTTTAATTGGTCCTGCCGCTTTGGAGTCCATAAGAAACATGCCTTTTTTATAAAATTAGTTGTTACCGTCTGAACCTACACTTTTTTTATGATTGACTGGCTAGGCATTTGGTCACAAGTCACCCGATCCTAATAGAAGGTACCTATAATAATAACAAATACTTCATAATTTTATTATCAAAACTGGTTATCAATCCACACCATCACTTAACATTAGGAGAGCTGTTTTATTGCCTAGCCTATAAAAAATAAAAAATAATATTATTTTTAGACATTGTTATACGGTTATTAATCACTTAAGATGAAGCTGGATACTCCGACTATAGTTTTTATTTATTTTTATTATTACTCCAACTATAGTTTTTATTGATGTTAAGCGGTGATGCGGTCTACTTAGTATGCTTTATACTTGGTTTAATCTTGCATGAGTAGTTAACGTAAAATAAATATAAAATAATCATAGTGTAAAAACACATCAGTTAAACCCGCCGTAGCTCCCCAACTAACCCTAAAGGTGGAGTTGTAGGCACTTACCGTCACGTCTTTATAATGATGTCACGCGTAGAGCGCAAATTTGACGCACATGTGCTTGGAAATTGAAAGTAACGGCAAGTAGGTTTAATAATTCATTACTAGACGGTAAATAAACTAACTTTGATTCCTTGACAATCTTTATATTAACTTTAAGAAGCGAAAGACAGGTCGTGAGAGATATGCTGGCTCTGGGTGTCCTCAAGTCGAGAGTGAATTGGTTTCTTCTAGGCAAGCGTGCTCCATCGTAGACCACATCATCGCTTAACACCAGGCGAGATGGCGGCCAAACACAAGGCTATTAATTAAAAAAAAAAAAAAAAAAAAAAAGACTCGTGATAGTGCTATTTTCCTCTAGTACCTTGTTTTCACCACTTCATCAATAAATATAATTTGCGTTACCAATTTGCAATATACAGAAAATATGACATGAAATTTATACGATACTAACAAAGGGGTGTTATATCTAATAATATTACTGTAAGGAAAACAAAAAACCAGACTGCAAAATATAACAATTCAGAGAGAAAGATAATTCTAACAACGCCCATCCTTCAAAATCTTTCGGGCTGGTCTACTGGAGGTAATAATGTTTAGGTATATACAGACAATCTAATCGTCCATCTAAGACCACCCTAATGAACCACAGTATCTACAGCACAAAAATTATATTAACGTAATTCAAATCAGACAGCCTGCCTTTTGCATCCACTGGATGCCAGCGACTCATACTATGCCGTCGGTCCATCTAGTGGAAGGCCTACCTACGCTGCGTCTTCCGGCTCGTGGTCTCCACTCAAGAACCTTTCTTCCCCATCGGTTATCGTTCAGTTATTCAGGCTGTCGTTCAGTGTGGAGGTTAAAGGGGGAGGCCTATGTTGAGCAGTGGACGTCTTCTGGCTGATGATGATGATGAATTCAAATCACGAGTCGCGGGCATCCAGTGGATGCAAAAGGCAGGCTGTCGTTCAGTGTGGAGGTTAAAGGGAGAGGCCTATATGTTCAGCAGTAGACGTCTTCTGGTTGATGATGATGATGATGAATTCAGATCACGTAGATAGGTGCTTCGCTACCTATTAGCTAGGTTGTTGCGATGCTTTGTTATATTTTTGTTTTATAGCTAAGTTAAGCACATGTAGCATTGCTATCGTTGGGATAACATGGTATTACTAAGCAGTGACCTTTCTTAATATGAAGAGTGTGCATCAATTGATTTTGTTAAAGTTAGTCTATCTCTTAGATACGAAAGGTTAATAGAACAAGTTTTTCTTTTAAGAAATGCAAATCCAGCCATGCAATTTTCGGTGAATAGCGACGATGAATTATACAATACATCTGTTCTAAAATTATGTATAAAATCCACTTTTATTTTGAAAGATCTATTCAATGGTGGGTTATCGTTGAATAGTTATTTTAATACGAGAGATTCAGTTATTATTATCAACTTATCATGTTACCACTGCTGACTCACGCTTTCTTTCAGAGGGAAGATGGGCCCAATCCACAATGCTGGCAGCGAAAAGTTAGTTTATTCTATTCAGTCCGACTAGTAGTTCGCTGATCTAACTGTTTGGACAAAAATATTCCATTTTTATTTTTATTTTTTTGGCTACGGATATTCCAATTGTTAGACTGGCTAGTCGAACAATTTGGCCACGCAAATTTTTATTCAGATATAACTAGAGATTTAATTAAATTTTTATTATTCTACCACTTTGATTTTGAGTGTCGGTCAATTTATATGTGCAATATAATTAAGAATTGTTTTTTTCACCAAGTCCAAGTACCAGAAATGCATAAATCATGAGGAGGTTTTTCCCTTCGTGATCCATGATCACACCTGACAGACCACCACACAAAAACACACCGTCGCTTACTAACAAGCAAGTTGGTGGTCAAACGCAGACTATTAGACTTAGCCACATCACCACGATGCAGCATCAACGCCGTGAAACGTGGAAGTTTGCGGCATGGCATCACCATGGCTGCGACGTTTGACAGTAGACGCGCTTCATTTGCCGATAATTATCTGCCACTTCCTCAAAATAATAATAACAATTCTTTAGTCCTTCCTCTGAGGCTACTTCACAGGTCTTCACAGAAATTAAAGCATCGTAAGGGCTTGGCCAAATCACCAAATCACCTGCGTTTATCGCAACAATAGACGAAACTTGGTGGCGTGACAATTTCCGTCAGCGAGAAGTTTAAAAAGCAATTTCAAGCATTGCTTAACTTAAGCAATGTTTATAAGTAAAGCCGTAGATCTTTCATTTTCGTTTAAAATTTTATAGACAAAAATAACAAGTGCAGAACTTCATTGAAGGTTAATAAAGCCTACCTCATAGATTCAGTATAGATACTGAATCTATGGCCTACCTACACTTTGCCTATCAAAGAAAGAATAAATATGTCAATGTCACAATAAAATTTTATTCTGGTTCTGGCTACATATTATTTTAAATTTTATATAAATTTATATGTCGGAGAACACCCGGTACTAGGATGTTTTTTGAAGCTGTGACGTCATTAGTGCTGATGATACTGTTTCCATCACTGGGTTCTACCATTGGAGATAAAACCTTAACTGGCAGAACTACTCTCTTCTAAGCAACTTTGTAGTTTTTAGGCTGTACCAAACTGACTTATTCACGGGGTAGGTCAAAGAAACACATTGAAAGTTGTCATAATTAATCTTTGTTCCTTTATTTCTGCATAGACCCTAAGAAGGTGCTCTATGCTAATGCTGATTTACCGCCACGTTCGTAAAACCCTAGACGCTTATAGAAGAAGGGCAAGAAACTACAGCGCCATCACTTTATCACAATTATTACAGAATAACACTTTTCATAACACTTATTGAGCAATAAATAGTAGTTAACAAAATAGTAGCAGCACTCTAAGTGCACCGGATAACGCTTCAAGCAAGACTGCCTGTTTCTGCACTTTGTACTGTGCTCGATGAATGCCTCAAACAGAATGAGCCTGGCTCCACAACAGCTCGCCATTTTATAACAAAGATGGCGTCATGTCGTTGTGTAGTCATAACACTATTCATTAAAGATCTACAAATAACCTACTTTACAGTAGTTTATAACTTGTTAAATAATCTTAACTATTTACAGAACTTAGCTCTTATTAACACTTAAGCTAAACATTTAAATAATCGAAACAAGGCGCCATGATGTTCTTTTTGTAAATCGAATATCAAATCAGCTGTCTTTTAATGTAATCATTAACTAATGATTTTAAACCTAATGTTTATCGTTTACAAATCAAGACATGAATTTAGCAATAGATAACTTTACATTTAACTAAAGATTAAATAGTCTTGTGTCATTGTTTCCTGTCCGGAAAGAGAACAAAACATATTTTTACATTTTAGTCTTCCACAGTTAACTTTACGCTTAGAAAGGTAAACTAATTACATCAATCAGTTTGTAAACCTTTCTGCTCTTCATTTTAACGGACATTGTTGAATTCGACGTTATTATTTAGAAGCTTATATTGGTCTTGCGCCGACACGGCCATTCTGACAGGTGGTGCGTGCTCTGCACCAGCCACATCAGTCTGTTGTTAGTATTCTTGAGAAACTTGCTGCTGGTACTTAGGGGTGGATAAAGATTTGGTATTGAAATTTTCTAGAATGTTCTTGAAGTGTATAAAGTATTTCAGGGGTCTCGATGTGTCTAGAAGATTTTAGTACTGTACTGTCGGAGAGTGTTGGAGTATCGGAGTGAGTAGAAATGAAATGAAATTAAAATTAATCTGGGTGGTTCTCGGAGTGTCTTGATGTGTCTCGGAGTGTCTCGGAGGTTCTCGAAGTGTATCGGCGTGTCTCGGAGGTTCTCGGAGTGTAACGGAGGGTCTCGGAGGTTCTCTGAGTGTAACGGAGGGTCTCGAAGTATCTAAAAATTAAAACGAGTTTCTCTGAGCTAGGTATCCATTCATAAGCACACTAACCGATAACTTATTTGTGGTCGGTGTTTCAGTTGTTTCAAAATAAGAAACTCAGCATGATTTCTATTGAATATCTTTTAATGATAACCGATTCCGATTATCAGTTATCAGCGGATATTTTTCACATCTTGACAATCATAAATGAATCAAGTTTAAAGTTTATGGAGGTAGGTAGAAGTTTACTGTACATGGAGAAGTAAGCGAAGATGTTGTAGTTAATGCTCCACGCATTGCAAATGTCCCTCGCATAACTGCAAGCTTTTATTTCTTATCGATAGGAACGATTTTATACTCTGCTATTGTTTGCATATTCAGCAGCTGGGCAATAGTTTGCTGTTGTGTCTACAGCCACTCGATGATGTCATGAATCATCGTCATCATTATTATTATACGAAAAGAATTCTGAAGGTACATCACCAGATTGTAATAGCAGCACCAGGTCCGCTGCAGGTCCACTCGTCACTGTGCATGGTGTAGACACGTCTTAACTTGTCGCACCAGGCATTAATCGGTTTGATTTGGGGTAATCCATCCATGAGCATTAACACTGTTCTCGTGGGCGTGACTAGGATAATCTGAAACATAATAAACAGACAGAAGGATCATCGGATTCTATCCCACTTCTGATGTCGGAGAACACCCGGTACTAGGATGTTTTTTGAAGCTGTGACGTCATTAGTGCTGATGATACTGTTTCCATCACTGGGTTCTACCATTGGAGATAAAACCTTAACTGGCAGAACTACTCTCTTCTAAGCAACTTTGTAGTTTTTAGGCTGTACCAAACTGACTTATTCACGGGGTAGGTCAAAGAAACACATTGAAAGTTGTCATAATTAATCTTTGTTCCTTTATTTCTGCATAGACCCTAAGAAGGTGCTCTATGCTAATGCTGATTTACCGCCACGTTCGTAAAACCCTAGACGCTTATAGAAGAAGGGCAAGAAACTACAGCGCCATCACTTTATCACAATTATTACAGAATAACACTTTTCATAACACTTATTGAGCAATAAATAGTAGTTAACAAAATAGTAGCAGCACTCTAAGTGCACCGGATAACGCTTCAAGCAAGACTGCCTGTTTCTGCACTTTGTACTGTGCTCGATGAATGCCTCAAACAGAATGAGCCTGGCTCCACAACAGCTCGCCATTTTATAACAAAGATGGCGTCATGTCGTTGTGTAGTCATAACACTGTTCATTAAAGATCTACAAATAACCTACTTTACAGTAGTTTATAACTTGTTAAATAATCTTAACTATTTACAGAACTTAGCTCTTATTAACACTTAAGCTAAACATTTAAATAATCGAAACAAGGCGCCATGATGTTCTTTTTGTAAATCGAATATCAAATCAGCTGTCTTTTAATGTAATCATTAACTAATGATTTTAAACCTAATGTTTATCGTTTACAAATCAAGACATGAATTTAGCAATAGATAACTTTACATTTAACTAAAGATTAAATAGTCTTGTGTCATTGTTTCCTGTCCGGAAAGAGAACAAAACATATTTTTACATTTTAGTCTTCCACAGTTAACTTTACGCTTAGAAAGGTAAACTAATTACATCAATCAGTTTGTAAACCTTTCTGCTCTTCATTTTAACGGACATTGTTGAATTCGACGTTATTATTTAGAAGCTTATATTGGTCTTGCGCCGACATATATAATATAATAAATTTTGGCAATATCGTTATGTTTGACACAAAAGATGAAACTGATACAGTTATTTTGAGGACGCTCAATTTTGTAGAAATGGTAATACTTTCGCTTTTAATTTTACCTATTTTTGATATAATTACGCTATCAAAGTACATAAATAAATGCACGTTGCACTTTGCAAAACGACGTATATTATCCGCGAGTTTGATTTTTATTTATGCTGTGTTAGTAGGTGGGTACGGTATAGTAAGCCCCTCTAAAACACTGAATAAATTGAAAATATACGGAGTGATAAAAGAAAACGAAACTACGCCAGAGAAACTAAGGCGAATAATCACTGCCTCTAATGCAACTCGAAATTATTTGCTCGGCGCCTTTTCTCTGTTTTATATCCTGGTGATTTGGAGACTGATAGAATACATACATTTTTCTGCTAAGCTTCATGAATTTTCTAACTTGATGGCAACTTACAATTTGGTCGATGTCACATATGACCGAAACGAGACAAACAAAACTGCAGACGAAACTATAGAAACGGTAGATTTAGATGTTGATGATACTGATTTCAAGTTCGCTGAACTCCAATCACCTCATGCAGTCGAATCTGAAATATGGCCTTCTCTTGCAGACTTAAGCAAGACCGAAAAGGGGAAGATTAAGACGTTTTTAAAAAACAAACCTAAGAAAAGTCCTAAACGGCCTCAAGAAAAGAAAACACATAGAAAATCCATAATTGAAGTACTTAAGTTTCGAAAAACAAAAAGTGTTGTCTCTGAAACATTATTCAAAAACAAAACAAACCATATAGACCCAAAAAACTCAGAATGCAACTCTTCAATTTTTCTAGTTAATTCTGAGTATGGGCTCGTAGATGAAGCGCCAAAAGATCAAACTACATCCAAAGAAATAAAATCAGATAGTACAAATACAGATAATAAATCTGTAAAAACAACAACAAAACCAAAACAAAACAATTCCAACGAGAAAAAATCCACGGAAAATAAATCTAAAGAAAACAAAAGTGAAGTCAATTGACGTAAAAAAATCAATTAAAAAATTCTAACAGGTAGTTTCAATGATTGTATCAAGATGATCAACATATTTAAAGCCATACATGGCCTGTTTCTCTTTTTAGAAGTAGTAATTGTAGTAGCTTTGCTTAAGCCTGTCCAACAACCATGCGATATAAGAAACATTTGGATGATTGTGCTAGGAAATTGCAAAGGTCCATACAATCTGATTATTACAATTCTACTGACTCTTACAACCAATATTTTCTTGGCAATATCGTTTGAAATGGCCTACTACAAGACTATATTAGACAGTGTTGAAGATCTAAGTTTGGTTGAAGAATTTAATTATTCCAAAAAATCCGTTTCTGATACATGTTTTCACATGGTTATATTTCAATTGTTAGTGATAGAAAGAATTACGCAGTGTCTGATCACAATCGCTCGTCTACTAGAGTTTGAGTTAATGTGTAGATATTCAGTGTTGACTGGAGAAACATTAACTCATATGTCTTATGAGGAGAATACTAAAACTATGATAATGATTGCCAAAATTTGTCAGGCAAACCCCAGATTGAGGAGACGTTTTACTATTTCTTGATTGTTTTGTGTGTTGTTATTGTTTTATGATTATTGTTTGTATTATATTTGTTATTATTTACAATTTATGCAGTTTTATCTTCTACAAGATGACCCGACAAACGTTCAAATTTAAATAAATTTGTGGTCTTGAATTCACGTAAGAACCCAATTGAAAAATATTTTTCCTAGAATTCTCTAGCATACCCGACAAGTTTTCCAATTTTACTCTAATATTTTACCTTATTCGGATTATAACAAACATATAAAAATAGCCAAATCACTCCAGCTATTTTCAAGTGATGCACTTACCAACGAACATAATTTAATTTTTATATATTTATAGACGAATATGCACTTTATAATTATTTTGTTGGTCAAAATGTTTTAACACTCAAGCAATCCACATGCTAGCTCAGCAAGATAGTCGGATCGTGAAATGGCATGCTCTCTGTTGCCCGTGTTGACCTCGAAAAACACGAAAAATTTCTACTCGTATAGCGCAATGAAAGCATACATTCGAGCAAAAAAACTGCATTCAGCAAACTGTAGGTACAAAAATCTAACTATGGGTGTTTAGGCACCAACGTGTTTTTTTTCTCTCAACTTATTGTATTATTTTCCTAAACTGTATTGTTAATGTATAATTAAGGTGAATAATTATTTATGTCCTCTTTGGTCCTCGCGCTTGTTAGTTTGCCGCGAAGAGGCTGCAAACCTCCACAGTCATTGACAAATAAACGTTGCCATTTTCAAATATCCGTGAAGGCATTTGAATGTTGCCACATAATGTTGCGGACTCAGAAGTTGCCAATGACGTAGTTTCCTTTCTCAAAAGAAGTTGCGGATAAATATGTGGTTTGTGGACAAGAGTGCATGGAAGACGACAAACTACAATGAAAAAAAACCTGGCTTTCTACAAAAATATGAACTTTTCCTTCCTCAGTTTAGGGTGGAAAAGGTGTTATTTTGGAATGAATCGGTTTTGGAAGGCAAGACTCAGGCGATTTCTTTCAGTGAAATTCAGGCGGTTCTTTTGGCTCCAGTACTTTGCGATCCTGTCGTGCCCTCCAGCTAAAAATTCCTCCTTCTCACGTCAATCTTTCCTACTGTAAGTCCTTCACTTTTCAAGCTGTCCTGCTGTGGAATGCGCTGCCTGCTTCTATCAGGCAGGCCAAATCTCTTCCTATTTTTAAGAATCAAGTCTATACACATTATTTTTCTTCGTGTATATATGTATGTATATATATTTATTTATATTTTATGTGCACCACCGACCGTTTTTCAACTTCTTTAGTCCTGTCCATCCAAAGGTTGCCTGGAAGAAATCGCTTTAGGTGATAAGGCCACCCATTATACTGCCGTTTATTTGTTTTTTATGTTAGTTTAAGTTTCATTTGTATTTTCGGTGTGTAATAAAGTAATATTGTATTGTATAGTATTGTAGCACTAGAGAAAATATAAAATTTATTCGTTTGACCTACACAGCTTTAGCCACATACGTTGGTCCGCCAGCACTTTGCAAGCAGTACTACTTATGAATCAACGCGAGGATGCGTTCCAAACGATTATCATAAGCCTTCTTGAATTTGTGTACAAAAACTAAAACTAGGTAGGATTACTGTCAAGCGTTTCCGTAAACCAAGCCAAACACTCTATCCCCATCAGGGCCCTGATTCCGTAACTTTAACAAGCAGGTAACGCGCCGCGTTAAGTTAACCTCATAAAATTTGGACTATATTCCCTAGGAATAAAGACCAACTTTTAGAGGTAAACTTAACACGGCGCGTTACGTGCGTGTTTGTATTTACAGAATCAGGACCCAGCTTGTGAAAGCTCGCCATGGTTTACCAAGTGTGTAGAGCTGGCATAATGATAAATTTAACTGCCAATACAAAACACTGGCAGCCACAGCTGGCAGCCTTACTTTAAAATAAAAAAAGTTCCTCACCGTCTGACTGGTCTGACAATTAGTCTAAAGAATAAAGTAAATTCACAAAACGAACTAATCATTCTGTCACTTTCAAAGAGTAATACTATATGTATGTCACATTGTCTCCACTATTCATCTCGTGATTTTATCACAAATTCTACAACAACTATTCTACAATGCCGTAAAATTACGTGAAATAGTGAAATTTAATCTTCTATGTCCTCTTTGTAATGCAATCCACGTAATTTTCGTTATTAAGTCAAATCAAAACTCCGAAACTGAAAAATGGATATGGGCTGCATAATATTGACCTTCATCATGCTATCGCAAATGATTCTGATCCTGTCCATGCTGAACCCCATCCACGATGTCCGTAATATCATCGCCAGCCTCAACAATCACACAAGCAATCACAAAAACATTTATTACATGCTAGTTGTGCTATACTTAATATCTGTTGTCTTCTTGGGTATGTACATTCCTCTGCAAAACATACATACGATGATCTTCAGTGAAGACCTTGACGCTTACGACAAGCTGATACTTCTGAGCAGAGTTGAGAAGAACTACATAATCGCAGGTTTTTCCTTGTTCTTGGTCGTAGTGCTATACGGAGTTAGAGCACTTCTCTCGTACACTGCAAACCTGGTTGACATGGTACAGAAAACAAGTGAACCCCTAGTTTTTCAGAGAAACTCCGCTAAAATGGATCTCAACGATGAAAACTTCCTGCCAAATCTGCTGAGAGTGAAAAGGTCGGTATCCTACGAAGCCGTTCTATGTACAAACGACATAAAAGAACGTCTGAAGCTTATGATGAAGAACATGAACTATCATCAGTATAAAAACGTCCTGTCTAGTATCTTTGAGACAACGGGCAATAGCCAGTACATGAACTTCTGATTGGCCGAAACTTTCACCAATAAAACTTGTTCCCTCTTATTTGTAATTATTTTTGTCGATATATTTTCCGCGAGCAACACTGACAAGTATTTGGGAATTCTTCGGAATTACAGTGGGGTGAGACGACGTGAAATATTCGGGAAGACGCAAACATAAAAATAAAATGCCGCAACAGAAGTAAAGGGAAGAAAAATGTCGTATAGGAATGCTTGGATTGCGAGAAATAACATGGTATAGTTGTATACATTATAGGGTAAAAAATATGCGTATTCTAGCATTCGATCTACAAAAACAGGTTCTAATTATATTCATGTGCGTTACTTACTTACAAATTGAACAGTAATGTCAGTTGGAGCAAAAGAACTTGTAAGTACCCCGTTCTTCACCCAGGTGGAGAACCTAGTTGGAGCACGGGTCCGCACCCCAGTTTGCAAGGTTTTATTATACTTACAATCTGAACCTATTATTTGACTAATTTTGTCAAAATCAGTTTTGTTATTTTGTAATGAATAAAATAAGTTCGTAAAGGCTGACTTTCCAGCCTTGGTGTCAGTTTTCAGACCACCCGAAGGCCTCTGACTAGGCTGAACGGTAATGAATAAGGTAACGAGCACAAGGACCCATTTTATCTTGCAGCTGGTATCAAACCTGTGGCCTTACCGTCACCTGTTTTAAGCGATTCAGTTCAGGTGGTTGTGGAAACCTTGCTGATCTGGCAGCACTTGGTTCAAGCTTCTGCCTTGCACCAATGACTAATTTAGTACTAAAATGTGCAGTTTCGATGCCATCACTCAAAAACGGCGAAGGTAAGCATCGTGAGGAAACTGGTATGTCCAAGAACCTCAAAAAGTCCAAAGACATAATACGGCATTCACCAACATGCACTGGACCAGCATGGCAGATTAGGGCCCATACTTTTGAGAGCTGGCTAGAATCCCAGCAGTGATGATTGCGGAATAACGCAATCTTGAACCTTAACGCACTAAGATACGGTTTCTGGTTGCACAACTTTTCGCAATCATCTAAACAGAATCGCAAAAAACAGGTGACGGTATGGCCCTTGCACTATTCATTGATTTTTTACTCATTCAACCACCAAGCCACAAAAGACGTTATAATATTATGCAAATCTATCTGATTTTCATAATAATATTTCATTGCGATTTTATTTTAATTAAGTCGCGCTGCTTCAGTACGTTATCAGTAATAGTTTTTACTTTGGAATAATTCAGTTTCACCTGAATATTTCATTTTGATTTAGTAATTCATAAAATCTTGTTTATTTTAAGACAGCCGTTTATTTCTGCGGAGAAATGTCTTTCTTTGAAAATTACTTTATCTTTATCATAATCATCATTATCAGCCTTTCATGTTCCCACTGCTGGAACACTGGCCTTCTCCCAGTGAGAGATAAAGAGAGAGAGTGAGAGAGAAAGAGAAGGTCGATCATGATTTTACAAAAACGGCAAGCGCCTTTATTAACTAAACAAAATACAAGCTAACACTAACACTACAAACAGATAGACTGCCCATAGACCGTTGAAGGTCTCAAGACAATCCAAATGCTCAAGCCCACTACCAGTTGGCAGCGTACCCAGCATGCTGGCAGCATTACCACGCTGAATGACAATGCTTATGACGTGTTGAGTCAGAAACACACCAGCATTTTGCTCATGCGTCGCATTAACCAGGAGCTACGAAAGATTTTTGAAAATGACATGAGCTCCCAGACCCCAAAGGGCCCAATGTCTCGAAACATTTTACTAAATTTAGCATGGGAAAGTTGAGCATTTAATGTTTAAGTATTTGCGTTTATTCCGTTCTATCCGACTAGAAGTTCAATGATCGATCTGTTTGGACAAAAATATTCCAATTCGGCCAGTCGAACAATTTGGATCCCACTAACCTTAGGAATAGCTAAATGGATTTGAATTAGTTATTTGATCGTTAAGAACTGCAACAACGTCCATCGATCAGTCTCGCCGCATCCGTATTGTCCTGACTTTGGCAAGCATTCAAAACTGCTCTGCGGCGCCGGCCGCTGGGCATCCGACATTGCGGGCCTGAATTAATGCTCACTGTGTAGAGGGGACCGAAGGTTTGCGACAATGGACCGATTTATGGCCTATCGTACGACTTGTTTGAAAATGCGATGAAATTTTGCGCATTTGAGAATTGAATATTTTCCTTATAATAGCAGTCAAAATCAAGGCAAAAATAGTGAGTGTGTGTGTGTATGTGTGTGCGAGAGACAGGGCTGGAGCGTGACTCCGTTATATTATTACTAACAATAAATTTAAAAAACCGACTTCAAAATTAGCAAATACGCAATTTCGGTTACTTTGATGACATATTTATTTTCAGTTATTATGATTACAACCTGAAGTGATTTTCATGAAACTTCTATAAAACCAATCTGAAAGTATAGTACATAATTTCAATTAAAAAATAATTTTCCAAATCTACTATATAAAAATAAGTCGGGTTTTCCTTCCTGACGCTATAACTCCAGAACGCACAAACCGATTTCCACAGTTTTGCATTCGTTGGAAAGGTCTCGGGCTCCGTGAGGTTTATAGCATATAAGTTTATAGTAGCGAGGCCGAAGGCCGAGCTCTACGCGTACGAAGTAGCGGGATTCAGCTATTTAGTTCATATAAATGACGGAGATCTGAGGTAACAAACATAAAATTAAAGTATTTAAACCACGCAATGAGAACTCCCTCCTTTTTGAAGTCGCTTAAAAATACTTAGCACGATAGATTGGCACAAAAAATAATATATCTTCTAAACTACAGCATGAAACTGGTTAAGTTTTAAACTATTGTGGTTGTTCATTAAAGTTATGTAATTATTAACGAGATATTTACCGTGATAACGTTGTGAATGTAGCTTCCGATGTTACGGCGCAGTTACATGCACCATGTTCACTGCAAGGCAGTGAGTGACAGTGAATCTTGCCGTGAACATAGTGCATGTAACTGCACCGTAATATCGGGAGTTCCATCCACAACCTTATCATGGTAAATATCCCGTTATTAATTATTTAACTGTAGTTTTCTAACCATGATGACACAGATATTTAAAACCTATAACTAATACTACCAAACATTAAAATTAAAAAAAAACAACAACAAATTAACTGAAGGTAGGAAAGTTTTTTTAAAATTCTATAATCGGCTTGACTTAGTAGATTTACATTTCTTTGTTGGTTTGTTTGGGTTTGTTGGCGGTAGAATCGATAGCTTTTATTTGTACGAAAATAATTAGGTGGCTACGAAACCGGAACCACCTAATTATTTTCGCAAAGCAATTAAATTAAAATTTATTTTAAATACAAGGTATGGTATAGACTTTGTTTCGGAATGTCCAGTAAATTTTCCGCTAATAAGAACATATTATGTATTAAATAGACACTGTGCTTACGTTTCACAATCATTAGAAAAGTACTTACTAAATTAACAAAATACAATGACAAAACATTATCATTGAATGATTCAAATATGATAACTGTTGTTATATTATTGTTAGTATAGCTTTTTTTTATATTATCATTTCTAACAATAATAATGATAATATTAAAAAAATGCTATACTAACAATAATATAACAACAGTTATCATATTTGAATGCTGCTAGTATTGTGGGCACCTTCGCACGGGGCACAGTTAAGGGCGGGTTATTTATTTTTTTACATAATTAGTTTATAATATAAAATTTAATTAGTAGTAGTTAGTTTTAGATTCATTTTAGTTTTAGATTACTTTTAGTCATAAATTTAAATTTTAGATAGTATTTATTTTACTTGTAAGTTTGATTGAATAAACAATTATTTTGTTAAAAAAAAAAATAAAAAAAATTGACATGTAAATAATACTTACAAAATAAATGAATATGAATATACTATTTGATAAAATGTTGTCAATTTATTATGTCAGATCAAATATATTTAATAAATAAAATGTATTATTAATTATGGAGTTTGAGAGTAATAATATTTAAAAAAAAAACTTAAATATACGGCGTTGCCATTTCGCTGCCCGAGTAATATTAACTAAATATCCGGATGATAAAAAAGGACGGTGAAACGCACAGATTTTTTTTTTTTTTTGTTAAACGCTTTGTGAGATTACCGAATCTTCCACATAATTTATGTTATGGTTAGCAACTAAATATTTTGATAGCACATTCTGGCACAAACCCTTAGTATTGAATAATCTGAATCTACCAGTCTGTAACAATGGACAATCATTCGTGAACTGAATAAGGTTATCAGGAATCTTCAACTCGGTAATGCTATTGTTTATATTTAGCCGTCTAAATATAGCGGTATTGTTTGATGACCCTCGCTTGTCCCGGGTAAACTGCGGGTCATAACACGCCCATTCAAACGAAGGACTGTTTTCATTGGTCACCGGACATAATTTGAAAGGCTGAATTTTGTGTGTTTTTATCCGGTTCGTAATTTGAACACGAGCTTGAGTGTGTCTTTTAGTTTTCCCGGTGCATTATTGGTCTTCCACACAGACTAGGTAAAGTAACTAGCTTCCACACTTACTACTTGCTACTTATTTTTTTGTTTATATTGCTGCTTCACGGTTCTTGGGTCCGTGTCCTTTGTCAACTTTTACAATTTATTTTGTCAACTATTTCTGATTTAGCATACCCTGTCTCAAGTTTACGATGCCTATTGTTCCGCTAATTTTAGTGCTTTTAAATGTATGATTTATTTCAATTCTTCATACATCATTTCAGCCATAGGACGTCCACTGCTGGACATAGGCCTCTCCCATCGATCTCCGAACGGGCCGGTTGGAAGCGGCCCGCATCCAGCGTTCTCTTTTAATCGTCTGTTCATCTTGTGAGTGGACATCCTACACTGCGCTTACCGGTTCGTGGTCTCCATTCGAGAACCATTCGGCTTTATTTCAATTGGCTGACTCATTTTTTTTACCTGTTTGTCCTGCCCACGAGAGTTTCCCTAACGCCAGGGGAGTTGGGTAGCGAGGTTTCATCTCTATGTTATTTTATAGTTAAACCTTACTTATATAATTCTAATATACAATCTTTTAGTGATGGCTGACTCTTAAATATGCACTACTCAGTACTAAGAAAGATTCGTACACAACGATGTTGGTCTTCGTTTATGATACGTACTGCCCAAGAATGGAACTCTGTTTACTGATACAGTCAGTGTTGTGTGTCGTAGTAACAACTCTGTGATTTTTCAAGATCGAGTGAGGGGGTAGAAGAACAAAACACTTGCTATACTCGCCGACTCACTCGCAGTTTTCAGTCAGCTTGTGACCACGGCCATTGTAACATGGTCGAAACGTTGAGCGAAAGGTACCTTTTTTTACCTAAATAAGATAATACGTGATAAGTCCCGATAAACATTTAAAACATGGAACTCCCTGTCGCCCTCCTTATTTCCTGAGAACTAAAATCTAGGCAACTTCAAGGCTAGAGTGAATAGATTTCTTCTAGATCAACGTGTTCCATCCTCGGTCACATTGTCGGTTACCATCAGGCAAGTTGGTGGTCAAACGTAGATCTATTCTATTAAAAAAGGGATATCATTAGACTTTTCAAATATTTCCATAAATTTAATTTCAAACGAATACTTTAAATGTGATTCATAATGCAATTGTACCAGCCACACAATTTGAAGCCCCTCGCGTCTCAAGAGATGTAAGTCTCAACCAGTCTCAACTCGTTCAGAATTGACAACCAAATTGCACGAATTCACATTGACTTTGACAAACTATGACGGATTTTTATTCAAGTGCTATTGCAATATGAATATAAATATTGCGGTTTGTGGGACATTGGACCCTTAGGGACCGGGAACCAACCTCATTTAAATAAAAATTAGAGCGCCTGGTTAATACGACGCGTTACTACAACGCTGGCGTGTTTCTGGCTCAACGCATAAGCATTACCGTTCTGCGTGGTAATGCTGCCAACAAGCTGGGTACGCTGCTAACTAGTAGTGGGCGCTTGCATTTGGATTGTATTTAGACCTTAAACGGTCTATGGACATTTCAACCGCTTCCCAGATCAATGGGGGAGGCCTATGCCCAGCAGTGGACTTCCTACGGCTGAAATGATGATGATGCTGAAACTGCACGTGTGCCTACAGTCTATCTGAGGTGTATCTAAACCGTCATTCATTATTAATACAAGGCAGTAGTATCCGCCACTCCTTGGGGACTCGGGGTCACCGCAGAATTAGGTACTTTGGTACATTAGGGCGTTACTACACTGCGCGTTGCGACAAAATTAATAAATTATTTAATTTTAAAAATATATTTTATTTTAGAATTCACAATTATTCATCATCAGCCAGAAGACGTCGAATAATGCTGAGCATAGGCCTAACGCCTACCACTGAACACTTAACCTCCACACTGAGCGACAGTCTGCCATCTGCATCACTTGGATGCCTGCGACTCTCACAGTGTCGTCGGTCTATCTAGTGGGAAGCCTACTTACGCTGTGTCTTCACAATTATTATAGCTTTTAATATATACTGATATGAAAAACTAAAAAATATCTCCTGTTATGCAAGGCGGAGTCATTGTATAACATTTTTTTTGCATTTAATGATTGATTAAAGGTTTAAACGATATTAAGTGAGTCATATATTACATCCTAAACAAAATACTAGCTAAAAATAACACCACAAAAACAGACTGCCTATAGACCATTGAAGTTCTAAGGATTATCCAAATGCTCAAGCCCACTATCAGTTGGCATCGTACCCAGCATGCTGGCGGCATTACCACGCTAAATAGCAATGCTTATGCGTTAAGCCAGAAACACGCCAGCATTTTGGTCACGCGTTGCAACCAGGGCCCTGATTCCATAACTACAAACCACGCGTAACGCGGCGCGTTAAGTTAACCTCTAAAATTTGGCCTTTATTCCATAGGAAATAGAGTACAAATATTGAGAGGTTAACTAACGCACCGCGTTACGTGCGTGTTAAAGTTACAGAATCAGGGCCCTGGCGCTCTGAAAGATTTTTGAAAATGAGGTAAGTCCCGGTATCCAAGGCCCCAAATTCTCGACCCCAAACGGCTCAAATATGTAACCACTGCCGAGGTTAGCATTATTACGTTATATGGCTTGTCAATGGGATCGGAGTAAGGTAGTTTTTTTTTTTTTTTTCTTGTCTTTTTACTGTATGCTATTCTATTACATTTACTCATGAATTCGACTATAGGTAATTGTTTTACATAATATGACAATTCTAAGCCTGTCGCGTTGTGACATAGCACGAGTTACCTCAGTGTATCCTTACCTTTATGTTCCTATTTTGGGTTTCTTTGCTCAGTCCCTTGTACTAGGTAATTATAAATGGGGCAATGTCGGACGTGAATATTGTATGCTGTCCCTGTTTATTGTGGTAATGGGGGTGTGTGGGTACTAATATTCGTGTGTGGGTGCTAATTTAAAGGTTGCGCGAGAACTCCGAGCTTGTTTTTCATTTTTTGTATAGACAATTGACAAAAAGTTTTGCTTTCAAATAAAAATATATAAAATATCAGAAATAAGTAATAAAATATCGGACAAAATCACGAAAAAAAAATTATGAAGAAAATTCGTTTTCCCATACATTGTCTTCCCTGACTTCGACCAAAATAAAATTAATGGACAGGCCCAGTAGAAGCGCATTTTTGAAGATATCAAAATGAGCGCCGGCTCTCATTTTGTTTCAGTCGGTCTCTAGCCGTAGGACGTGCAACACGTTTCTATTGTTACGTGATAACGAAACATCTGACAAAATTATTCATTCATATGCTTTCCCGAAGTGTAAATAAACAAATAATATCGGGATTTTTGTAACAAATAAACTGTACATTTTTATAATTAGGTGTTGAAGTATATGTCCGACGGTTTTGACTCGTTTTTACTGAGCAATTTCAATGGTTAGGGCCCGTCCATTCATTTTATTTTAGTCGAAGTTCCCTGATAACTACTCCAAGATTTTCTAATATGACTTCTATGCAAAGATCTTATATATACCCTAAGGCTTCATTGCGTCTATGCAAGGACTTTATATACGCTAACGTCTATGTAACTACTATACAAAGACTTGTATAAGTAAACTAAAAGGCTACTATACTAGTCGGATTGTCTTATATGGAAAAGCTGTGTGGAAAAGCAAGAATTGAAGTTAATAAATTGACATATTACGTCATAGAAAAAAAAAAGTCATCTATGTCAAAGAAGGTTGCTGTTGCTATCAAGGTGCATATATATAGCGCGGGTGAAACCGCGGGTCGCAGCTAGTACAAAATAAAAAAAAAATCATAAAACAATTAAAAAAAATTGTCTTCATTACTATAAATAAATAGGTAATAAAATAAATAAATATTTCGGGACATTTTTGCACACACGGTCATCTAACCCCAAACTAAGCAAAGCTTGTGATATGGCTGCCAGAGACTGATATACATACATATATAGTTTTAAATACATACTTAAATAGATATTAACACCAGATATAGAACAAGCACAAATGTTTGTCCTAGTTGGGAATCGAACCCACGCCCCCAATCGCAGAAGGTAGGTTCACTACCAACTGGACCAACGGGCTATCTGACTATGAACAAACATTCGATTATCCTATTACTGACCCAAACCCTTCAGCGACGTCAGACTTAAATATCGATTATAACAAGCCTAGCTACTAAGCAGTAACAAATTCATAACAAATAGAAAACTCATTTAGCCCCGAAGTAAGATCCATTCAAACGCGCCAGGTCTCAGGACTTTCAAAGTCATATTGGGGAGCTTCTAAGTCTATTGTGGTTCACACAAAAGATTTTAAAAGGTACTTTACTAACACAGATCTCGATGTGTTGCTAGGGCAGCTAAGCTTCGGTTTCTACCCCTGGCAGTACTTGCATGATTGAGAAAATAGAACTGACTAGGGAGAAAATAAAACACAATTTGCAACCGACTTCAAAAAAGGTCTTAAATGAATGTCATAAAGGTCATAAACTGAATGTTTAACCGATTAAAAAAAAAGGTTCTCTATTCGCTTGTTTTTTATGTTTGTTTCCTCAGAATTTAAATCGATTTAGAAAATTATTTTTCCAAACCGTTCGACGAAGAAGCGGAATTACACTAGATCATGGAAGGTCCCTTAGGATATCAAGATCTTTGTACTAGATATCAACCATAAGGTGGTGTCAATTTTTGGTGCCTACTTTGGCAGTTGATAGAAAAATGAGCAAGAAGGAATTATATTATGTGAACCAATTTTTTTACCGAGTTTAAAAAGGTGGAGGTTGTCAATTCAACTGTATGTTTTTTTGTATGTTTGTTACGCAATTACTCCATCCGAGAAGATTCTTTTTTTGTAATTATTATTGTTGGACAGAATTTTTTTTAATTCAGTTTATTGAGTTTCACCCATACTTAAGTGGTTTTTTAATTTAAAAACAATTGAAACATACATTGCAATAAATTTTAGGTACATAGGTACTTTTTTTAAATTTGTATTTAATGTTTAACTGTTCTAACTATAGTTTTGATAGCTCGAAAATTATTTAAGCCTTCTTCATACCAATTCAAGTCGAGCCATAAAAATCTTTAAGTATCCATTCCTAGGGAATGTATGTACTCTACCTTTTTACCTCTAAAGGCAAAACAAGGAAAAAACTAGGCAAATTTAATTATATTTAATTTATATGTATTTGGAGGGTATCTATAAACTACCTCTCCGGGATGTCAAAGCACTGTCAACATCGCTAGTGAAGGTTGCAAGCACGTTTCAAGTGTCCATAGGCGGCGGTTTTTGCTTACCATTAGCAAGACAACATGCTTGTTTGCCGCTCTTTTTATAAAAATAAATAAAATAAATTAGACACTAAATACCTAATTTGTATATGACGAATTACTAGTGTAATTCCGCTTCTATAAGCTTCTCTAGAAGCAGAATTACACTACAAATTTCTCATATACAAATTAAAAATGGACTTCCGCAATGTAATTGCCTTATTCAATCAACTATACTAAATACCTAGTTGAATTTTACCGCAGCAAAATTGTCTTTGCTACGAAAAATACATCCGTACCTAAATATACCTCTATACAAAAGTATAGATAATTACGTCTACAGAGTTCTTGAGTTGGAGATTTATTTCATCCAGGGTTATCCTCCACGGAACCCCTCGGTCGCGAGAGCCCAACAGGAACCGCGAAATCCAGATAAAGAGCTGCCACAAGGCATAGGAGTAAGCTGGCGTTTATTTAATGAGACAACAACTTTGCTTGATCACATAATTTTTTCTGCTTCACACTTTGACTGAGTCAGTATGTTCTTGGATCTGGGTTCTTTCTTTTTTTACATAAATGTACAACTTTATTATACACTAGCGGTCCGCCTCAGCTTCGCACGGGTATAGATTATAGCCTATGTCACCCGTGGATACTGTAGCTTCCCAACAGTGAAAGATTTTTCAAATCGGTTCAGAAGTTTCGGAACCTATTCAATGCAAACAAACAAACAAACAAACAAACAATTAAATCTTTCCTCTTTATAATATTAGTATAGACAACTTAAAAAACAGCAAATTAACGAAATCTTAAATTATTAACTAAAAACTTAAAATAACTAAATAAAAAAAAACTTAAACTAATTGACCGATAGTGGAGGGAAAGGTCCCCAGAATGCAGTTGGCATTGCCACGTTGAATGGCAATGCTCAATTTATGTGCGAAATAAAAGCCAGCATTTTGGACACTCGATGCCTCCACTAATCGTCTGGCCAAGTCCCGATAAAGGCCTAAAGCGGCCGGCCCCCACGGACCCGTCGTCTCTACCCCAAAAAAAGCGAACATGTACATTGTACACCCAGTCAAGGTGTGCATATTTGCGCCGTTTGAGGATTTCAGCTCAAGCGGTGGCAGCGCCGGCCTTAACTGAAGTTCCAGGAAAGTGAGACGGGCCATTGTGTCTACGCATGTTGCATCCCACACCAATGCTGCTATGCTGCTTTTTTTAAATTTAATCTAATTATTTCTTAAGTTTTCGCGCTTATTACACATAAAAATTAAACACTATTAACAAATTTTCTCCTGTGACTAATAATGAAAAGTGTTTAAAAACGTAATAAAATTTCAATGTTACGTTTTTAAGTTTTGCTTACCATATTTCAACACGTAATAGTAGCCAAACCGTCACGAATAATAGCCAAACGTATAGTAAAGTCCGTTTCACGAAAGAAGTCCCACGGCAAACAGCGGAACTAAATTTCCATGTTGTAGTTGTCAGGTGTTGTTACTGTGTTTGGACGCTAGTGAGATTTTTATTAATTTTCCATCGTTAAAGAGTCGTGTACGATGCCAAAAGTTGTTAAAGTTCTACTCGAGAAATGATACTGATAGTGATTGATACGCGATGACAGCGCCGCGTCTGGGGGACTTTAAACATGAAAAGCACTCTAAATAGTTTACAAACAATAGAAAAAGGTTTAATCCATTCCAATCTCGACAATCGCAGGCGCTCATGACTCAGCGACCCTCCCCATTTTTATCTCGATAAAACTTATATATATTCTTTTCATCGGATCCCTTGATCTGACCTCTCTGGTAATACTTTTCGACGATATTTATACTATTTATACATCCTCAGCCATTGTCTAGGCTTCGATACGAATGATTTATAATATTTACGCCCTTTCCAGTCACTTTTGAAACGATGAAATATGGATTATTCTCGATCACTTTTCACGGTTCACAAGTGATAACGGACCAACCGTACCATGTAGGCATGTATTTTATGTTTGTGGAACGAATATAGATGATAAAAACATCGGATATGTGTCCGCTCGATACACAATTTGAATAAAATGGCAGCGGACCGGACAAAAATCCGTAAATATCGAAAGCCGATTTAAAGGATAAACAAAATAAATGTAAATAGTCGACGGGCACAGTTTCAGTTTCTCAATAAACACGGAAGTACATGCATAATCACCATTATTGTTTCATAATATCGAGATACAATTCCTAAAGAGTCACAATCTCACAGTGGAAACAGTCAAAAAACGTCCGAGCGTCATTGTACATACATTCAGAATCAGGATCAGAATCAGAAAACATTTATTGATACATTATTATTATGCTAGATGTTAGTGCAAAAATTGTATTCATCAGTCTACCCACATCGGGCATTCAATATTTACATTTACAAAAATAAAACAATTGAATTTTAAACAATTTCTTATATGATTATGATGTCAAGTTAATTATATATGTCAACAGCGAATACAAAATGAAAACAATAAAATGATAATAACAATTGCGTCATAAGTTGACGCAAGTATTATTCATCTGTCATGTTATTTATAAAAAAAAAATTAGTCAAAATCGTTTATTTATTAATGTCATTTCATTAGAGTTATTTCTATTAATGAACTCATTTAAATCATAAAATATATTATTTATCAACCACTTTTTTAGTTTAGTTTTAAATTGCATAGTATTAGGAATGTCAGTAATAGTTTTTGGCAGCAAGTTATATGTGTTGATGGCGCTGATGAAGGTGCTTTTCTTAAAAATTGTACAAGTCGAGCGCGGTTCAAACAGGTAATCATTTACCCGCATAGCGGTACTTCTTATTCGCTTGTAACAATTATATAGTTCAGAATGCCAAATTTACTCCAATTTAGACGTTATGTCGCTTGCATAGTGTTCAACGTTAGTTGTCCACTATGTCAACGTAGCTCTGGCATCACACGGCGTTGTAGTCGTATCGCAGTTACCTTGTAACTAACCAAAATGTCTGCGCAATTCGTAGCGTGCGCCGAGTTTTGGTTCGGACATTTTATTGTATTGTATCTCGATGGTCCATATCCATCTATAAGATATGACTTATATAGAAACACCTGTGCGTATAACACTGTTTTAAACTATCACGGTTGATAAAAATTCGCAAACTAGGAATTAAACAAACGATAGGGCATTATTTTTAGAATTACATTGTAAAGGCATTTTTTTTTTAATCCGAAGTTTTTTATCGCAAATAATTTCGCGTTTGACCGCTAACTCGACCGACTGTTGAGTGACGATGTGGTCGAAGATGAAGCACGCAGACTTAAAAGATACCTATTCACTATATGCCATCCTATAAAATATTAACAAAAAACTGCTTTATACCATTTGCAATGTTATTAGATAATCACAGTCGCTTAATTTAATATAAGAAATTCTAGTCGTAAGACTTAAAGGAACGACTAAAAGAAAATACTTAAGACATAAAGACAAGACAAGTGACCTAACCTCAAATTTAAAAAGTCCTATTTTTTAATTAATTTTTTTTTTTTTTTTTATATATATATATTTACGACAGATACAACTCTGGCAGTGTGCGCAGTCTTAAACATACACCTATGGTATAGTTAGTTAAGGCTTCATATGACACCAAGCGTGGCGAGAAATTAGGACATCTAATTTGGAGCAGGATCAAAGAAACACACCCGCTAGTTCAAAGTTTAAGTGTTCCCGAAGAGAAGTAGAGCTAGGAAATGTGAAAAGGATGGCTTAATACACAGTCGGTCGAGTGAAACGAGGACAGATGTAGTGGTCCTGCTAATAGCCTAGGGCAAGCGAGCCAAAGGCGCTCTTGTAAATAAATGAGTCTTCTTTTTTGCTATTTTTTCTCGGAGCCGGGGCGGGGCCGGATGGGATTGTTTTATGACTAGTTGTAGTTACTGTGTTAGGTCTGTGTACATAAGGGTGGATACAGACTGACGCTGTTACATAACAAGTTTAGTGAAAGAGTAGTAGTAAACAGAAAATATTTTTATTCAAAAATGGTTAAAGTTTGAAGGTACAAATCAAGCTAATATTTGTTCAAAACATTTGTTGAATTATTTAGTTCCTGTTTACCTAAAATGTCAAAAACTGAAACTAACGATATAAATTTTGGATGAAAATCTAAAATATTTGAGTGATTTGAATGCTAAAATTGAATCTATGAAATCTATGAAAGTCTCTAACTAGAGACAAATAATATTAAGAATATTATATAATTTTGTTATTAGATTATATAGTTTTTAGTGTCTAACCACTTTTTTGGCGAATGTTGTATACGCCTGTAAAAGGTGTTCATATCAGATCTATGTATGTATAATTATTTTGTATTTTTTAAGAATGTGTAATATGTTCACTGTTGGCGTATCTCTATCAATAAATAAAAATAAAATAAATCTATCAGATTTTCTAGTGATGGGTTTCAATTTTTAACCGACTTCGAAAAAGGAGGATGGTTCTCAATTCAGTCCGTGTTTATTGAAAACTAGCAGACCTGACAGACGTTGTCCTGTCTTAGAACTGTCAATCAAGCAAAGTCAAAATTACAAATCTTATTTTTTTACACCTTGGGTTACATTATTGGAGTTTTAGTAAGATCCCTATTTTTTTTTTTTAATATAATATAGCCTATGTTAACCGGGGATAGTGTAGCTTCCCAACAGTGAAAGAATTTTTCAAATCGGTTGTGGTTTCGGAGCCTATTCACTGCAAACAAACAAACAAACAAACAATCAAATCCTTGCTCTTTATAATATTAGTATAGACTAGCTGACCCGACAGACGTTGTCTGTCTTAGAACTGTCAAACGCGCGAAAATAATGAAACGGGTGTAGTTGTCCTCAAGTTACGGCGTGACTAAGGTAAATAGGGATTCATTTTTATATATATAGATAGATTATTCATGTAATGTTATATTACGAAACTTTTTTTGTGGTTTGTCATTATAAATTTAAGACAGCAATGAAAAAATAAAATTAAAAAAAACCCGCGTCCAATTCTGTAGTCTAAAACGTTCGTAGCGTAGAACAGATTTCGATTTAAATTTAAGTTAGAACAACTGCAATAAAACCTGCTTACAAATAAAAAAAGAATACAAAAAAGATCCCCACGTTTAAAAAAAAGTAACATAACTATAAAACACAAGTCAACCTCCTTACACCAAATGCACAAACCTCCTTTCCGATGCGGACGGCTTTAAAAATGTTTCCACAAATATTGTTACCAATGAAATCTTATCAAAATAACCCCAACATATTGTTACTCCACTGGTGTACATGACTCCTATTATTACAACAATAGCAAACAGGTGACTCCGTAGGTAACTATTCAAAATGCGCGGCCCAAATCAACTATTTGTCAACTACAGCGCTTTGATACAAAACCTATTCAGACCCGTGTTTGGTATCTAACAGGTGGGTCTGTCTGACCCCCAGTATTGAGTATGTTGTGACTATTCATCTATAGTAAAGGTTCTATAATAGAAAACCAGATTGTGACAAACAAAAAGTTGGCCAGGAAGGTCTAATTTCAGAGGTTTTTTTTTCATAACAATCACAAACAAAATGGAGAATTTTTACTATCGTTACAAAATATATTGAGTTATAATTCCATCGAGATACACTATATTTAATGAAAACAGTCAAAAATCGTCTGAGCGTCGTTGTATATACCTAGACATCAATTACATAGTTCGCAATGCCACATTTACTCCAATTCAGACGTTATGTCGCTGCCATAGTGCTCAACGTCGCTTGTAAGCTATGTCATCGTAGCAATAGCATCACGCAGCGTTGTAGTCGGATCGCGGTTGCCTTACAACTAACCAAAAAGTCGGCGCAATGCGTAGCGTGCGCCAAATTTTGGTTCGGGCATTTTCTTGCATGTTTGTGACTATAGATATTAGAATCACAGATTTTACTGCGACTGTACTGAAGTTTAAAAAAAAAAAAAAAAATTATGCAAATTGTATTTTTTGTTATTGCATTTTCATTGTAATTTACAGTTGGAGTAAGCTCCAACCGTAAATTACAATGAAAATTCACTACCTAGGTGCATTGCCTATATAATATTCTAGTTTAGGAGCGCTGGTCCAACTCTTCTGTCCAACTATTTGGGCAACCGGCTTCGGTAAGGGGCAGGAAAACTATCGAAATTGGACAACCATTCCGTACAGAAGGCCGGCCGAATCCATGTTTTTAAATCATAATTTAATATTTAAGGTTAAATAATTTCAATTTTTACTTGTTGCACAACGAAGTACCATAATACGAGATTGAACTGTAAAAATATTGTACATTTATTGTATAATTGTACATTTGTAAATTGTTAAATTTTCCATTATTCAACGCGTTGATACAAACAAAACACCTAGAACCGAATGATATCCAAACACCGCTAAGTGCAGGGGCTGGTAATCCTGAAATAAGCTAAAACACATCAGGCCATATCGTAAAAATAAATGCGGTGTTGCCCTTGCAAAATGTTCTTCTACCCTCAAAAATTAACATAAAGAGAACGATGCTGAGCGGGTGAAATAAAGGCCTTAGGTGATTGGATGAAAAGAGGCTGTTTAGTTTTTAATTTCTAGAATTCAAATAAGTTCTAAAAAGCCGTGGTGGTTTAAAAATAGGCATTTGGGAGACCGCTAGACATCAAAGCGTGAAATCGGTTCTGGTATCAGTTCTCATGCGGGTGCCGACTCGTACATACATTATCTTGCTGCAGACATAGAGCGCATACATTTGTCACTATTTCGTGCATAGGATTTAACCTGACGACGTATCGACTGTTAAGGTTGGCTTCCGTGCATTGCGGTCGATCGCAGCCGCACGCGTCGGACGCATGCGTCTAGCGCACGCAGCTGATGCGACAAGTCTTCGCACTATCTATGGCACCGCTTCCGAGGTATGCATCTGACGCGCAGAAGACAACTAAAGTCGCCATACATTTTCAAATCGCATCGCAATCGCACTAGCGCTTGCGTTACACGCGCACGGCTGAAATCGGCCGCGACGCACGGAAGTCCACCTTTAACCCTCGACAAAGTCTATAGAACAAAGTGGGAACAACTGACTTTTTTCGCGATATCCCAGGGTTGGCCCTAACGTAAAAGTTTTTTATAATGATGAGTCGAATGATATTTTTAAATACTATGTCTGTCGTCTAGAGGTATACCAGTTATACGTGTTTTGCGGAAACATAATGCTTTTATGACGTCCTATCACCGTCTGATGCATCATAAAGCCGTTATATCAACTTACCATGTACTCTAGATCCAAACCATTACAACTAGTTGAAAATTACCGTAGCTACACAACTTCTCATATTACGACTTCATAGCAATTTTGACGTCACTTTGCAAACACGAATTGGGCCCTAATGTAGGTGAAGTAGGCAAAAGTTCTAAACACATAAACATGAATACTTTATTGTGTGTGAAAAACTTGAGATCGGTCCGAGGACGGCGGAATGGGGAACGAGAAAACATGACATTGGCATTATAGCCGATGTCAGAATTTGGTGAGAAAAGAAAATACGGAAATACAGAGCAGAAATTAATAATTTAAGTCCTATCAAATACGAATATCGGTTCTTTCGGGGTGGAAATTCGTCTGCGGTTTCGTGACCAGACAGACTTTCTATAACAGTAGCTTTACCTAGTTTCTGGTCATGACATTGTTATAGAAGACAAGCTGTGCCCACCAGCTTCATTTGTGTGGTCATTCGCTTAAGAACCGTACATTTTCCGGGTGATAAGTATAATCCGGGATATGCAAAAAATCATGTCGCACCGTCATTTTTTTTTCGCATGAAAAAAGAACATTAGAAAACAAAGCAACTTTTGCATTTTCGCATTTTTAACCAACTCAAGAGGAAGGTAGTAGGAGCTCATTCCGTATTGCTGATGTTAGACGAAAAAAAATGCATATAACTTAGTGTGCGATTTTCTTATGTGGGTAAGCTTTCAGGCAGAAGTGGCTAGTTTAAAAAAAAAATTATAAAATAGATCTATGTTTGGCCACCAACTCGTCTGATGGTAAGTGACGTTGCGGCTGAGGATGGAACACGACTAGTGATAAAACAGCATATTGAGCACTATTAATACTAAGTAATGGAATGTGATGCCAAAAATTATTTGATATTGATAGCCCGTTGGTCCAGTTGGTAGTGAACCTGCCTTCTGAGCTTGGGGGCGTGGGTTCGATTCCCACGTAGGACAAACATTTGTGTGATGAACATTTGTGTTTGTTCTATATCTGGTTGTTAATATCTATTTAAGTAATGTATTTAAAAACTATATATGTATGTATATCAGTCTCTGGCAGCCATATCACAAGCTTTGATTAGTTTGGGGCCAGATGACAGTGTGTGAAAATGTCCCAAAATATGTCCCAAACATATTAATACTAAGTAATGGAACGTGATGCCAAAAAGTATTTAGCCTTTATTTGAATGGTGGTAAAAGTCTTATTTTTGCCATAGGTGGCAAACAAGCTGACGGGTTGCCTGATGGTAAGCAGTCACCGTCACCTATGTATACTTGCAACACCACAGGCGTCACAAATACGTTACCAAACGTATATGTGAATATGTTGTCGTCGTTATTTGTTTACTACTCGCTACCGCTCAATATTAACTAGGTAGGTATACATTCGGCTGTGTACACAATACCACCATAAATGTAAGTGTCAGTACATCAATGTTTCACGCTGTAACATAACTGCTAAGCGCATTTTCCAATATTTTTCCGCTGCTCTCGCTTCATCCGTAATCCACTCCCTTGGCATTCAGTCACGAACATCCCGACCCCCTTTAGGTGCCAAAGAGTGTAATAAATTGGTGTAGATTTACATTTGTGTTACGTACAATGCGCAATGTATGAAGTTTTTAATGGTGGTGTAAAATAAGTTTCATTCGACTGCAATTCATATAATTACCGTATATGCGAATAATATTTGCCTAAAACTTGTATGAGCACATCGTTACTTAGAAACATTAGCGAAGTTAATCTATGCTTAAAACTGATCCGTTTACTTTTTGCTTTTGGGAATGGACACGCGTAAAAGACAAAACAAATTTTAGTTAATAAACTCCTAATAGACGTTTCTAAGTAATACCAAATGAGTTCAACCATGCAAAAACAATAATAAACAAAATACGTTGTTTTCGATTCAAAAAGCAACTTTAAAATCCTATTTATATCAGTGTTACCAGTCCTAATGAAAAAGTAGATAATGGTTCTCCAGAATATTCCCGAGAAGTTTGCCAGGTGAACCTCAATTCAAGGAACGAGGCTGTGGTTTTCTGGTTAGGCCACTACATTGGCTAGGGCGTTGAGCTTAGCGTAGAGCGCTTTATTAGCGTATTATCAAAATTATCTGGCTGAAAAATTATAGCTTGATCCATCTTAGCTTACTATCAGGTGAGGTGAACCCAAACAAAATCATTTAAAGTAAAAAAGAACTTCTCATTATAATCTAATTGATAAAGATAATTTATTAATAAGCTGTGTATGGAAATTTATTAAGGCTCATTAATTTTGTTATAATACTTATTAAAATATATATATATATAGCTAAATAATAAAATAAACCTAAGTGTTATTTATATAACGCGGGAATTATTCACGTATACAATATGATTAAGCCGATTATTCCGACCACCCATAAATAAACCAAACCTATAAACCGCCTTTTCAAATATATTTGCTTATTTTCTAACGATACAATAACAGACAAATATAAGTTTCGTAAAAATAAAACTATACAATAATCTTTTTATGAATAAACGTTAATAACAAAAAATTACGTCACAAAATAATCTGTAAACCTCTCGCGTGAAAGCGATACTTAAATTATAAATGCGAAAATGTATATGTTTGTTCCTCTTTCACGCATCAAAAGAGCAATGGATCGACGTGATTTTAACCGCCAAGAAATTAAGGAGATTTTCCAGCCAGCGCGTGTTTAATATACATAGCATATATTTGCATACAGATAGTTCCAGGGCCATAGGAGACTTTTATACGGTAATAATTTACAGTTCCTAAGTAAAAACCAAAACAAAAGTTCACATGTTTATACTCAAATTATACTCAAATCAATACTTTTTTTAATGTATTTGTACAACTGTTTGTCGAGCGTTTATTCATAATTTTTATCATAATATCTATAAACGACAAAAAATATTTTTTTATCAACACAAAATCCTACAAGTTAAAAAATTTACACGCCAGAACGCTAACGCTGAAATCAGCGTGTCCCCAATCTACGGCCTTAAACATTTTATTTCGTACGATTCTTTGTTTTAACGAGAATTTTTGAGGTTACCAGCACTTTGCACCGAGAATGTTTTCCTTACGGCTACATACATTAGCAGAAATTTTAAATATGGTTGCGGAAATGGTTAGGATTTATTTTAGTAGCTTTTGTTTTGGTGTGCTATAAAGTATTTCGTTTGAATAAGGAAATGTTTTACTTACTCTATAAAATTAATGCATATTTTTAACCGACAACTCAAAGATGAAAAGAGCATTGTGTTTTACGGGTATGGACTTGGACGTTCCCACGTAGACGTAGTATACCTACAATATTTAACTATGTTTTTTTTTTTTTCATAAAAAAATTACTTTATCTATACCCCCCTCGCGTATCGTTAAATTGGTTTTTAAAAATGAAATGGGGTTTAATATAATAAAAAAAAAGTTCAGGTGTGCCACAGAAAATTAAAAAAAAAACCTTCCCTTCCTGTGAGGTACGTACAGGAAATGGTTCACAGTTCATAGTAGGTATTTTATTAGTACCAGAAAAATACAAATCACATAACCACAATAAAAAAATATGCTTTATAACAATAACCTACTAACTGCACCTCGCGGTTTCAGTCGACCACGGAAAGTCTTGTCAAAATCGGTCCAGCCGTATTGGAGTCAATAAGGAATGTATATTATATAATATATAAGGATTTATTCGACGCCGCATAACGCTTACTACAGCGTTGTGCGTTCCGATCAATTAAATAGACTGACTTTACACATTTACACGGTCACAGGCATACCTCATTACATTTATACCGTGTAAAGAACACCTCTTGACCTAAGCAACGGCCTAACAAGCAGAAACTGAACTAAACTCCCACACACGCATATACACCCTCACACAAGCAATAAGCATGCACGCTCGTTACAGTCCTAGTTAGTGGCTGTGACAAGTGGCGGTGCGTGCTAGATCTACTGAAACAAGAATTCAGTGTGAAACTGAAACCTACTGAATAAAGCAATTCTTTAAAAAAAATTATAGCCCGTTGGTCCAGTTATGGTAGTGAACCTACCTTCTGAGCTTGGAGGCATGGGTTCGATTCCCACCTAGGACAAACATTTATGTGATAACATTTGTGTTTGTTCTATATCTGGTTGTTAATATCTATTCAAGTATGTATTTAAAACTATATATGTATGTATATCAGTCTCTGGCAGCCATATCACAAGCTTTGCTTAGTTTGGGGGTCAGATGACCGTGTGTGCAAAAAAAATGTCAAGAATATTTATTTATGTAAAATTCCAACTTAGTTTGAACTATTCTGCAAAATTATAACTTAGTAAAACAACAGTGAGTTAACACGGTCATTGATAGTCATAAATAAACAAAATCCAAGGAGGTATAAAACTACACCTCCAGTTGTCTTTTTAGGATTCTGTACCCAAAGGGTCTAAACGGTTAAACTAAGCCTACGCTGTTTGCCCGTCCGTCAGTCCTAGCTATAAATGGCTGTATCTTTCGAACCGTAATAGACAGCCATTTGAAATATTAAAAAAATATGTAATTTTAGGCGTATTAATTAAAACATAATAATAAAGGAAAAAAGTAAAAATTAAAGGGGGGTGTCCCCATACAACAAACGAATTTTAGTACGTATTTTTGTATTTGCTCTAATGTTATAACGGTAATACGTATAAGCGTCAAAGTTGGCATGATTAATTACACTCTAAAGTAAAACAACAAATAATAATGTACAAATTTGTATTCACCACCAAGTTAAACAACGTCGGGTGCTCGCTACTTGTATGGGTGACCGGCTGGGTGTGATGTTGTCTTTTTTGCGCCACTTTTTGTATTCTGTGGTGGTACGGAACCTTCAGTGAGTGACTCAGTTCGCACTTGGCCAGTTAAATTTGTGATAAATTTAGACCCATTTTGAACGATATATTATTGTGACGTAGGCGAGTACATTGTAGATGAGAAGGCTACGAGAACTGCTACGGCGTAGACGTCTACGCAACATTAACTATTTAAAACTGTGTCATGATGAAATTTTAACGCTATATACAACGATTTTTCTAGCGTTCTATTTACTCAGTTACCATAAACAAACTGATGTAGAGACTCAGCGCTTTCTAATATATTTTCATTATAATATTTCATCACATCGCAAAGTTCATCGTAAAATTTGGGGTTCCAGCATCAAATATGAGGTTTTTCCGAGGGTGCCCTTATCTTACGTTATATTGTTTAGTCAGCGGTTCCCAACGGTTATTGTGAACGTAAAATGGACCTTAAGGTGCCCTTTTGGCGACCGTCTAAAAGGCTGCTAAGTTATGCAAAACTTTTTAAACTGTAGTTCTTATAAAAACTATGTTTAAAGTTATTTAGAGCGATGGGAGAGATTAAATAAAATGTATTAGGTACGTAAGGTAGGTTAAACCGTGGTAGCTCTTTTGGGAGACCAATAGAGTTGAAAGCTTGAGGTCGCAGGTTCAAACCCCGGGCCAATACTAATGAGCTCTTTGGAGTTTATGTACGGATTTTCATACCACTGGCTTCTTCCAGCGTGGTCGATATGGCCCAATCACCCTTTTGGGGGTAGCCTAAAAGTTCAGCAGTAGACTGTTAAAAGTCTGATTATGATGATGATTAGATACCCACGTTACACATTTTCTTTATGTTAAAATTTCCATATATTACATAGCCTTAATACTTATGTTCACATTACAGACGCATGTGGACGTGTTGTACATATTGAGTTTATTTCATTCTCACCTTTGTTTCAATCGCCCTTGAGATCCTATTAGTTTAATCGTAACCGTTTTGTCTCTCTCATTCACTGTGCATGCTGGCACTACTGTGCATAGTTTGGAAGTCTTGTATTTGCGTTTATGAAGACTTTAGTCCAATTGAGATAAGGTTCATAATAGCTCAAACTCAGTACGGATTTCGAGTGCAACGCCTGCGGTGATGTTAAGTTAAATAAATCATGATGTTGCAGGGTTACGCGGAAAGGGTATGCTAAGCCAAA
The DNA here is from genome assembly GCA_914767915.1 of Agriopis aurantiaria. Taxonomy (NCBI): domain Eukaryota; kingdom Metazoa; phylum Arthropoda; class Insecta; order Lepidoptera; family Geometridae; genus Agriopis; species Agriopis aurantiaria. Next base: position 14,004,430 of record OU611996.1, read on the forward strand.
AAGGATCATAGTACACATCTTTTTTTTACAATGGTACCATATTTGAAATCGCAACAAAACTGCTGTTCCATACATTTTGTCGAGTGTTAATGACCGTTTTCTATGGAACAGCTGATATTTTTTTGGTTGGTCCCATAGTAAAAGTTGTTCATAATTATGAGCACAATGACCTCCTTTCAGCTTAGTATACCCTTGCTTTATAACCTTGTATAGTTTGATAACATTGCTCTCAAGTTTCAAAGCATTTTTTTTTAGTTTGCGCGTAACGTTTGAACTTTCGAAAACACGGGCATTCCTAAATAGATACCATGTTTGAAAGACTATAGACTAGATTATTCATTAAATACTTACTGCAAATAATTGTAATTTTACAAATAAAGGGAATACAGCCAGCACCGATCCATAAAGCTCAGCCACAAAACCTACCGTCAATATTTCCCTCTTCGCCTTTCATTCCGAATTCGTTCTTACTGCGGTTTGATTAGGTATATTTCCGTGTAAACGTTTCGGGGGGTTTTAATCCACAAAACGCGGTCAGACGCGACCTCTTCCTTTATTTGAATATTTATTAAATCACCCCGGAATGCCCCTAGTGCTGTGACAACGAGCTTGCCTCTGCATTTCATTTGGCTTATCGCAAATGATACAGGCGAAATGTGTGTGAATGTTTTCTAGTTATGTTTGGACACAAAACTATTCTTACATACACACAACTATGACTGTATTTGATTATATCTTATCTTTCTTTTAAAATGAAATATTGTATACTAACTGCGCCCCGCGGTTTCACCTGCATTATGTACCTCCTTGAAGCAACCTCCTTGGTAGCAACTGCACTGCACAACCTCCTTTGACTTAGATGTTTTTTTTTTTTTTTCTATGATGTAATATGCCAATGTATAGACTTCCATTCTTGCCGTTCCATACAATATGTACGGGAAAATTAAGTTTTTTCATTATCTATTTATTGTGATTTTTTCCGATATTTAAATACTTAACTTATTCTGCTTTTCGGGGAAGAGAGAAATCCAAAAAATCAAAGATCATGTAAATCGGTCCAGCCGTTCTTGAGTTATATAAATAGTATAACATACACGACTTTGTTAAATATAAATATATATATATTGTTATGTAAGTATTTTTGTAGTGAATATTATGTTTGGTTGTGGACACAGTGTAGTATGATGTACTTGTACATACACCGTGCAGTGCGTGACGTCACCTACCGGTCTCATCGAAAAACCAGCTAACAAACGGTGCTTGATAAGTAATTGAAAAGAAATAAAATAAGTGCACTTCAATTATCTTTGACTTCAATCCACCATTGTATTCACAGAGTTGTCCATAGATTCAATTAAATAGAGATACCCAAGTACAACAGAGTTAACTAAATAGAGATGGGAAACACAACATTCAATAATACTGAGCTAGGGCAGGTTTGTGGCAAAAATCCAAATTCTTTAACTATAAATAAGTGAGTAGCTGTGTATGTAGTGAATTATACAAATAAAATATTATCAATAGTATGTCGTTCTTTATGGGTGTGCTTGCTTTGATTATGACGGTACAATATAGAAGTAAACATTACGGATGAGTAATAATTCTCAATGCAAAAAACCGACTTCAAAATCAGCAAGTGGCTAAGCAAAATTTTTATTATTGCTAAATCAACAGGCGGTCGAACAATATTATTCGTAGAGCTGGTACAAAAACTACAAAACCAAAGTTAATGATTTTTTAGTGGGATCACTTCGAGAACTTTCTCTACATAATAGACTAGCAGTCCGCCCCAGCTTCGCATGGGTATAGATTATAGCATGTCACCCGGAGATAGTGTAGCTTCCCAACAGTGAAAAAATTTTTCAAATCGGTCTAGTACTTTTTAAGCCAATTCGTTACAAACATACATACATACAAATCTTTCCTCTTTATAATATTAGTATAGATGAAGATGATTCACGTATCACGTATTTTGTTTTTTTCCTCCTGAGATGATTTTGGCGTCCCACTTCTTTTACATTTGCCAGTGTCAAGTATTAAAACATTATCATGTTTGATGTCGTCAAACAAGTCGTAGTCACAGTCACAAGTCAAGCAAAGTAAATCACGGTCAAGTCAAATTCTTTCAAATTTTAGTAAAGTAATTGAGACTTATTTGAGGCTTTGCGTTTAAAGATTATCAGCACTTTTATCGAAGATAAAAAAAACATAGTAGCTACATTATTTCTGTCTCGTGTCTGAGCGTGGCTTTTCTCTTAAGCGAAAATGTGACAAAAACACGTCATGTGATTGAACGCTTCTGAACAAAGGATCTATTACGAAGCTCCGCATCGAGTTAAATGATACCACCTACTTATTTAATAAAATTTTATTAATTTTATTAATTCATTTATAAAAGCGGTTCAGATAACTTTTAAAAGTGGTTCATGAACGCTACCTATTTCTATCCAAAAGTTTTAGCTCTGCAACCGACTACCGAGAAAATCAATACTTCAGACAGCCTGACGAAATAAAACGTGAGCCAACTTTGGAATTTAATTTTGTTTCGGGCTTGCTTTTTTGGATGCGTGACCGAAATGTATGTTTGGCAAGAGTGTTGCACTTTAGAGAGGCAGCCTTGTTGGTAGACTTTTTAATAGGTGACAGGCGAGGCTTTTGAACACGACACAATGGCATAAAATCTACTATATAAAAATAAGTCGGGTTTTCCTTCCTGACGCTATAACTCCAGAACGCACAAACCGATTTCCACGGTTTTGCATTCGTTGGAAAGGTCTCGGGCTCCGTGAGGTTTATAGCATATAAGTTTATAGTAGCGAGGCCGAAGGCCGAGCTCTACGCGTACGAAGTAGCGGGATTCAGCTAGTCTACTAATAAAAATAAGTCGGGTTTTCCTTCCTGACGCTATAACTCCAGAACGCACGAACCGATTTCCACGGTTTTGCATTCGTTGGAAAGGTCTTGGGCTTCGTGAGGTTTATAGCATATAAGTTTATAGTAGCGAGGCCGAAGGCCGAGCTCTACGCGTACGAAGTAGCGGGATTCAGCTAGTCTACTAATAAAAATGTTAAATTCAATAATCCACCAACAGACAACGCATAGTCTAAGCCACTGGGTCTAGATGAATAAAGTTTTGCAAAATATTATTTTATAACTAAAGTGAACACTAAGGAAGGATTTTTGCAAATGTATCCTCTAAAGGGGATCCCTATCCCTTTTAGAGGAGAGGAGGTGAGAGAATTTCGTAATTTTTGTTAGAAACGTGGATGTAGGAACTTAGACTTCTATTTGCAAGGAAAAGTTAGTTGTATCATCGTTTTTTGGACAGTGATATCCTAAGGGGGTTAGATAGGGGGGATAAAAATTTGTACGGAAGAAATGTGAAATAGCTGAAAAAAAAAAAAGTTTACTTGAAATGTGTAAAAACCACGTCAATTTCCATAATAAGATTTGTATGGAAGCTTGATAATTTTTGGATTTGGATTTGATGTTCTTACATGAATGAATGTGAATTTTAATTTTTCTACTATAACAAAACATTCACGTCACAAACGCACGTGGATGCGTTTAATTCAGTTTATTTAATGATTTCCTTTATTCCGATCTCATTTGTTTAACCGTTTATTTCTTTTTTATTTTATCTGTACAGTACTATTGGAAATGTTGTTTACTTTTGCGAAGATTGTAGTGTTATTAAAATGGAGTTGAAAATAAAACAAGCTCAGAGCGGATTTTGGGTAGAACGCATTCTAATGCGCCTGCAATGTGAACGATGCGCTAATGTGTCCATGAGTCACGAAGCCATTCATATTGTATGCCCCCGCGCTGATCTCCGACCTCTAAACCCGGTTAAATACCGACGGCTGACACAGATACATCCGAATGAAGAGGATACCCCAGTGAGCTGATTTATCAGATTTGCTGATGTACAGTATAACGCAGTACTCAAGATTCATAGCTACATATATGCAACACCACAACAAATATGAGATACAAAAATTCTTAGATTTTATTGGTAGAGACAAAACTCGCTCTGCTCCTGCAAATGTGTAGTTTTCTGGGACAGTAATTATTATAGTCAAGAACTTTAGTGTTAGATTGTATTTTTTTAAGTTAATAAAGTACTTATTGCAATTGAAAACATGCTGTGTTTTTTACTAGAAGGTCGTGTACATTATGCATTATAAGTCTTGAAAGTATTTGTTCAGTTTCGTTAGCTTTTAAAACCATACTAACCTAGTCACTAAAAAAACAAAATGTAATCGAAAAAATGCATTAAAATAAAGGAAAGGGCTCAAAACGCTAGCGACATTATCACGTTGAAAGGCTTCCTCTTTAAACATTGGAAAAAAACGATTTGTGCTTAAGACCACACGACAGAAGGGAAAACTTCATCAAGGCGAGGTTAATAACTATATCTTTCTCGTTCCCTTAGTCGACTCGAGCCGACTTTACCCGAACGAGCGTTACATAGCCGAGTGTGACGGCTTAGGCTCATTTAATATCCACAAAATAAAGAGCTCAGCACGCCTAAAGAAGTTTTAACTTCTAAAATATACCTTTATAAATAAAAAAAATTCATGAAACGTAACTTTAAATTAAAAAAAAAAACATCTTAGCTCTTAAACATGAAGCATGCTAACACTCCATACCAATGTACTGCGATCCCCAAGCCACCTGCCAAGCGTGGGGATTATGGCAACACCCCCCTCTAAGTGGAAGGCCTTGACTGTGACTTACTTTGCTTGACTCTGACTGTGACTATGAATTGTTTGACGCTTTTAATACTAAGTAAACATGATTAATATTACGGCTAAAGGACACTGAATCCAGGGTCATGAAAATTTAAAAAAAATAAAATAGAAAGGCCTGAGGGCTTAGGCGCCAACGTGGGAAAAAAACATTTCGCTCGTTGGATTATTTTCATAAACTTGTGTATTTTCGTGTGATAATGTGTACTAAATGGTGAATTATTATTTAATAAGTGCTTGTAAGTGTGTTCGAGTGTGGCCAGTGTAATATCGAGGGGAAACATGTCTTTTCGTGTTGTTTCCAAAACTCCATAGAAGCCTCTTGTAAAGTCTCCACCGCTTCACTGGGGAATGAGTTTAACTTGACCGTGACTTACTTTGCTTGACTGTGACTATGACTTGTTTGACCCTATTAACACTATGTAAACTTGATTAATATTACGACTAAAGGACTTTGAATCGATGGCCGTGAAAAAAAAGTGAGGCCTTTGTTCAGCAATGGACGTTTCCTGGCTGATGTTGTGTGTGAAACACAAGCAGATTACTGTAAATATCCCATAAGTATACTAATTTATGTGTAACCAAAATAAATGATCTTTCATTCACAAATAAATCAACATCAACCGCTGTATCAATCAAAACACCGACTAACGACATTAGTTGAACACGTGTCTGGCTCAATTGATGGAACTTTGGTTATTGAATACGTGGATTACTGAATGATTACAGATTGATTGGTTTACCGCATTACTCTGATTGATTATACATGACGGGTTAAAACTAGGATGGAATTTTATCGTGTACTAGCTGCGCACCGCGGCTTAGCCCGCGTTATACACCTTGAAGCAATGTCCTTGGTAGCGACAGCAACCTGTGATTTAGATGCGACCAGAATCACCGGAGGATAGGCAGCAGCATCCTATTAGTACACACTGAACATTCTGCGATCCCCAAACCGCCTGCCAAGCGTGGGGATTATAGCAACACCCCTCTCTAAAGGGGAGGCCTTTGTTCAGCAGTGCACATTTATTGGCTGGTGATGATGATGATAACTTCTACTAAATTATACTGCTATATTTCTGTTATGTAGACTTCAATTCTTGTTATAGTTTTTGTAGGGAAAATATTAAAATACCAAAAAATTAATTCTGTTACTCCGATCGCTACCAAACTTCACAGGATCACTTGCTGCGCTAATCTAAAAGATTGCCTGAAAATTTCATCAAAATCGGTATAGCCGTTTCGGATTCCCTTGAACCATACATATTACATACAAACGTTACCTTTTATATATTTAGATAGATAATAATCTATACCAATATTATAAATATGATAGCCCGTTGGTCCAGTTGGTAGTGACCCTGCCTTCTGAGCTTGGGGGCGTGGGTTCGATTCCCACCTAGGACAAACATTTATGTGATGAACATTTGTGTTTGTTCTATATCTGGTTGTTAATATCTATTTAAGTATGTATTTAAAACTATATATTATGTATGTATATCAGTCTCTGGCAGCCATATCACAAGCTTTGCTTAGCTTGGGGTCAGATGACCGTGTGTGCAAAAATGTCCCGAATATTTATTATTATTATTTATTTATTAAAGAGGAAAGATTTGATTGTATGTTTGTTTGTTTGTTAGTTGGCATTGAATAGGCACCAGAACTACTGAACCGATTAGAAAAATTCTTTCACTTTTGGGAAGCTACACTATCCCCGGGTGACATAGGCTATATATATATTTTTTTTTAAATTAAGGATCCTTACAAAAATTCCAATAATATCCGTGCGAAGCCGGGGCGGACCGCTAATAACATATATAAATAAAATAAAGCAATCTTGGTATTTTATATTCATAATTTTTAGTATTTGTATAATAATCATTTAAATTAATACTACTGCCTTCTGTGCTACCGCGTAAAAGGCAGCGTTCCATTTGACTTTATGGGATCACCTGACTTCAGTGACGTCACAAACAAGCAAACAAGTTCTTACTCGCCATACAAATGTTGGCTCTATTCTTCTTGCTTCTATCTTACTTGACTATGAAGTCATTTGACCTAAATAGGGATCAGTCAAGTGATCAATAAAAAAATTATTTTGTATTATGCTGAAAATCAGTACATGGTTATGTATTTTTAGTAATTATTATACATTTAAGAAAATTCTAATCTTCTAGGATTACATCGGGATGAATAATATTTAATACAGTAAAATACCCTATTCTGAGAGCTTAACATGCAAAATACAAAATGATTCCCCCGTCGTAACGACAGCAATATTAAAATTATTTTGATTGGTTCCGAGAATGCACTGATTGAACTAAGGGTAATCGTATAATGGCAACATTGGAAGTCAATCAGCGTACATTTTACTGTTTAATGGAATTGGTGTTTGATTCAAGCCGGGATTTGGGAATATGATTTCCCAAAAACAATGGGAAATTGTAAATCCTTTGATCTTCGAACCAACCAAAGCAAGCACTAACATTTTGAATCTACGTGATAAATCGTCTAATCTGAACCTTTGATCGTAATAGGGAAAGGTGGAAGGCACTAGACCGCGCGGGAGGTCACCCATGCGATGGACCGACCAGATCAAGTCTGCAGTGGGTGGTCCCTTAAACTAGTGCAGCAGACCTCCAGCAGAGAGAGATGGCGAGACATCGTGAAGCGCATCCTATCTGCCGCGTCCAATACTACATGACGACCACGACCGCTCTGCCAACAGCGAAACGACTAGGAAGAAAAAATTTGTAATAATATGATATCGATGACCCATCGAATCAAACATTTGCTTTATTTAAACTTGTTCTAAGCATTTATTTGCTCTGACAGCAATGACATTGTAAAAAGCTAAGATAAGACAAATAAGATAAATTTTATTCACACTAAAAGGAAACTGACATAGAAAGTGTAACTAATCAGTAAACAAATCTCTTAAAAGTTGAGTACGATTAGTAAGACATCGTATCTGTTTTGTCGGTGAGCTCCAAACTAAGCACGTGGCTTGTCTTGGAGCTCGAGTGCGAAGTTACCTCAGGGGTATTTTACGTCTATAGCTTCCGTCTTAGCAGAAGATGGGTTTGTTAATCTATACTAATATTATAAAGAGGAAAGATTTGATTGTTTGTTTGTTTGGATTGAATAGACTCCGAAACTACTGAACCGATTTGAAAAATTATTTCACTGTTGGGAAGCTACACTATCCCCGGGAGACATACGCTAATACACTTTTTTTTTAAATAGGGCTCCTTACTAAAACTCCAATAATGTCACCTAAGGTGTAAAAAAATAAGATTTACACCCGTGCTAAGCCAGGGTGCGTTGCTAGTCTTTAATAAAAGCACACAACAAAGAGAAACCGTTATACAAAAAATTTACGTATATACTCAATTGAAAAACTTTTTTTTTTACATTTCACTGAATTGTTTCGAGTTCCTGTTACAGTCTTTAATTTCAAAACCTAGCAAAAGTAATTAGAATTCATGGTTTTCATTCCCCCCTCCATGACAAAAATGTCGTTCAGTGTTGATGGCTGATGATGATGACTGTAGCTGTCAGAATATATAAATGCTTGGACCGGCTTTAAGTAATCAATTTCTTACCTAAAAGTATTTGCCTCATACCCATAACTCAGTTCGACCGTATTTTCGTTTCGAAACAATAAAATATTGTTACCCATCTCTCAATTTATCTTTACATCTATCTTACCCATCTGCTAACAGCGGAATGCAATCAATCCAAACGCAACGCCTAATTGGGCGGGCGGCTGAATGATCGAAACTTCCGGCGTGAGCCTGCCGATATCCTGGCGGTTCTGGCTCATTTCTCTAAATCCGGTGAGAGTTATTGAGAATATGTATTTATTGATCTATTTGTACATTCCAATTGAGCCTGTTAAAATAATTTATAAAGATGTTACTAACTTAATTTCATATGTAAACTTTTTCTATCGTCGATTCCGTGACGTTATTTCTAGGAAAACTATAATATAAACTGAGAACTAACTTAAAATTTATTTTTTATAACAAAATATCATCACCAGTCAGAAGGAATCTACTAATACTGAACATAGGCACCCCCTTTAGAACTACACACTGAACGACAGCCTGCCATCTGCATCCACTGGATGCCCGTACATCTAGTGGGAGTCCTACCCACGCTGCGTCTTCCAGTTCGTGGTCTCCACTCAAGAACCTTTCTTCCCCATCGGCTATCGGTTCTTCGAGCGATGAAGCCTACTCATTGCCACTTCAACTTGCAAATCTATGCAGCTATATCAGTGACTGTGATTCTCTGTTGAATATCCTTGTTTCGGATTCTTTCGCACAAAGGAACTCCAAGCATAACTATCTTCGTTACCCGCTGTACAACTCTGAATCTTTCCAAAAGGCCAAAAGCTAATACCCACTTCTCAGTACCATAACTATGTCATCACTGCCAACACACACCAGTTAAAGACCCTAGTCTTTAGGCACTTGCTATTATTGTATACAAGCGACCCGCCCGCCCGGCTTCGCACGGGTATAATTTACGTGCAAAGCCGGGGCGGGTCGCTAGTTATATATATAAACTTTCCGTGAAAAATTATCTAACTGATGGTGAAAACCGCATCAAAATCTGTTGCGTGGTTTAGGAGGAGTTAGCGGCCATACAGACAGACAGACGCGGAAAGCGACTTTAATTTATACTATGTAGAGAAGAGATAGAGATAGAGAAGAAGAGATGATAAAAATGTAATGCTCTTACTAAAGCATACAATATAATTATGTATTTTCCTAACATTGTACCAAAAATATTATATTTTTCAATTTATTTAATTTGTTTGTATTTTCCGTTTTTGTAAGTTTTAAAAGAGCCTGCGTGCCCGATAAAAGGTTTATAACACATTGCACTGTACTACCAGGATCCATGTACACTGGTAATTGTATACATCTGATACACTTATGATTAATAAAGATATTTTGAAATTGAATTGATTATTGACGAAAAGATGCGTAATTATCCGAACGCTGATCATCAGGCTTAGATTCTTCGGGCGACCTCTTTGCTTAAATTGGACCTACCTAACTGGACAATATGTCCAAGATAGGTGTTATGGTCAACTACTTCTACAGTATCGTCCCAAAGACTACCGGCACAGGTACAACATGGACATAAGACAAGATCTTTGTCTTGTGCATGTTCATTTTTCGACTTGCCTGTTGAGAAACACTACTGAAGTTACTGAGCATAGTATTGAGGTCCTCCAGTGACTCTGTGATGATTACTATATTATTGTAAAAACACAGGTAAGTGATGTATTCGCCATTTATATTGATGCTGAATCCGTTCCAGTCCAAGAGCTTGAAAACGTCCTCCAATGTAGTTGTGAACAGTTTCAAAGAGATCTCTCCCTGTCTCACGCCTTTCTGCAATTGGATTGGTTCCGTGCTCTCGTCCTGTAATCGGATCGACATGGTGGCGTTTCTATACTATAACTTCAGCACTTCAATATACCTATAGTCGATATGACAACGCTGGAGGAACTGCAATACTGTCCATGGGCCTTACGCCCAACTCCTTACGCGGTCTCAAACTAACGTTACAACAGCGCAGTTTGAAAAATCACGCGAACGCGAACCTTACCTCAGATACGATTTGCGGTCGCGCAACTTTTTTCATCACCTAAATTGGATTGCTTCAATCAGCTAGGCGTAAGGCCCCAGGTCTTGATTGAATCCAGGGCTTTTTCGTAGTCCACAAACGCTAGACATAAAGGCCGATTATAGTCCTATTATAGATTATAGTCTTCTGTATAATTTGGCGGAGCGTGTGTATCTGGTCTATGGTGCTGCCTTTATGGAAACTGGCTTGGTCGGGAGGCTGGAAGTCGCCAAACTTGCTTTCGAGAGGGCTAACGTTAACAACACTTTGTTTATTGTACCTTACGATTACAATAAACAAAGTGCTCGTAACAGTAGTGATTTTGCATGCGTATTATAAATTTCTCAACAGAAGTCTAAAGTGAAGGGCGTTTGTAATCTACGCCGCCCTTTGATAGACGGCTCTACAGGTAATCGATTGTGAATCGATTCTGATGGAATTCGGATAAGCGTCCGGATATAGGGAAATTAATCGCAACAAGGTTCGCTGCCGATATCTCGACCACCGTTGATTCTCAGTGTATCGATTATGACAATCTGCTTTCAGTGGCTTTGTTAATATTTAACTTTTTACAAGCTTCTATTTAACTTGTCCTGTTAGTATGTTTGTTCGTATGTGATCTTGCAACTGAATTTTAGACCAGTTTTCCTCAACCGATTGAGCTGAAATTTGGCAAACTTATGTAAGTTCGGTGACAATGCAATGTTATACTACACTCGAGCTGGTCTGATGATGGAGACAGAAGGTTGCCTTAAGAACTCTTAAATTACGCAGCCCCGTCGAGTTTGGGTTCGTTGGGTTTGTCTTCCTAAGCAATTTGGTCCTAGATGATAAATTCAATATGGCGGATGCCCCAAGATGGTAATTATCTACCGACTTTCTATTAGTAGCTATACCTAGTCTTTGTTATCTACCATCATGATAATAATAGTATCAACTGAAAGGGTTTGCTGAGAAGAATATGTAAAAGCTCGTTTAATTTTTTTTTTACGTAAATGATTGTACAAACTTAAACATATTAAATATTAAGCAAATGTCAATTAACTAAAAAAACATACATAATTATGTTATTTTTTTTATTATATAATAGAATCAAGATTATAATGTAGCTGTATTTCTAAGTAAATCAGTGTATAACCGCAACAAAGCATTTACATCTAAAGCATCTATTCTTGAAAGGTTTTGGTTGAAGTTTCAAGAAGTGTTTAGTGGTTAAGGAAAATACTTTGCGTAGGTAGGATACTGCTTAAGTAGAAACCAGCAAGATGTTGGTTTATTTCACTTTTCACCAAGGTCGGCCCAATGGTAAGCTACGCGTGTAAATCAGAATTTACAGAGTTTAGGGGCTTACGGCTACGCGGGCTTGAAACAGCGCAGTGCGGAAAATCACGCTAACGTGCACCTTAATGCGCCAAGATACGGTTTGCGATCCCACAACTTTTCGCATCACCTAAACAGAATCGCTTAAAAACAAGTAGTTAATATTGATTTTGTTACAAAATTATAGTTGCTACAAATTTAATTTTCACGTAGCACAATGTCTACGGTTTCGTAGCTATTACGTAGCGTAACGCCATGTAGTTAGTTTCGTAGGTACTTCGTAGCTCAAAACTACGATTTTATGACTATCTAATAGCGATTTACCTACGATTTTATTAAAATAAAAGAGAGCAGTTAATTCCTTGTTATATTAAGACAGTGATTAAATAGTTACTACAAATAAGCCGACCTAATTCAACGTTTACCATGGCCACGAGTTTGTTGTAACCTTATTTCCTACGTATCATTCGCCTCCTACGTATCATACGCCTCATTTGTCATTTGGGTAGTGGGAATAAAATAAAGTTGAACTAACCATATAGCTAGTTCAGACTTGAACACCAAACACAGGTCGGTCCCAATACAGTCCCAGAAAAATGAAAAAATCAGACCAATAAATAAATTTGAATTGTTTTTTTTTTTTACAATTAACGATAGTGGGGATGCATCTTTGTATCTTCCGAAGATTTCCACTCTGTCACCAAAAAAATAAGATGCAGAAATACTTTTTTTTTTTAAATAATTAATGGGCTTGCGTTTGACCACCATCACGCCTGATGTTAAGCGATGATGTGGTCTAAGTTGGAGCAAGCTTGCCTAGAAGGAACCGATTCAGTCGTGATTTGAAGACACCCAGATTGTAACCATCGGGGAACACCTATTCAGGTAGCGCATTCCACAGACTAGCAGTTCGCACAATAAATGTGGAATCAAAGCGCTTCGTACGTATTTTCGAAATATAAACGGTGACGATTTTTCGTGCCCGCTCTGGCTGGAGAACATGAAACGTGGTCGTGGAGCCTCATGGCGCCTACTGAAACGCTGGGTTGACCATATCCAAAGACACATAGGTCCCAACTGGATGGCCAAGGCAGAAGATCGTAGCTTGTAGACGATTTTAGTAGAGGTTTATGATCAGAAATTGACAGAAAATTGCTACAAAAGTAAAAGGCTATATTACCTTGAAACAAACTTTTCGGCAAAGAAAGCAAACACGTGTTACAACTCCCAGCTTATCGTCGCCGTCAATAACGATAACTATGCTAAGTAATTCGTATAAATAAATGTAGGATAGTAAGGTTCACCAATCAATCAGTTCAATTCAATAATTATTATTCCAGTTCATGATATTTTATTATTCAATCATGTTTGATCTTTAATTCTATCTATTTTATTATATTATTTCAATTAGCTTGATTGTAAATTATTAGATGCTGGTAACATTGTTGTGTTTGCACTGGCAACTGGAGGATATAGATGGTAACACTAGCAGAAGCGAGAGGCGTTGGTTTGAAATGTAATTCACTTTCGAGACGACCGTTGAATAAAACACAACTTGAAGAATCTGCGTGTTGTTCTTATCACCGCCAATCCCTGCGACATAACCATCGTAACATCTCAGAAGTGGGATCAACCATGGAAAAGATGCTGGCCCATTTCGTCGAGGAATAAAGAAAAAAACAAAAAACAAGATTTAGTGAAACGTCTACAGAAAACGAAGGTACCAAAAATTACGAAGATTTTTTTTCTTGCAACGTGAACAAGACGGAGGACAAGAGCCAGTTCAAAATAAAACGAAGAGTGGCCTTGATGCTGAAATTATTCCAAAATTTGATCCAGGGAAGAAAACTACAAATGTTAATGGCTGGTTTAACAAAATTGACCAGCTCGGGGATGTGTACGAATGGGATCAACGAGACCGTATTTTCATCATGCAAATTCGTCTTCGTGGTGCTGCTCGAGAATGACTACGTTTATCAGATTAGAAGAAATGCTTGCTCGTAACAAAGGAAACAATGAGACGATGATCAAGTATTTCAACGACAAGATATCACTTCTCAAAAAAAAAAAAAAAAGTGGTTTAGAAGGGGACGCTGCATTATCCTGTCTAATTGGAATTTACCGGTTAAATTGCGAGCAAATGCGAAGGCCTACAGTTGTGATACTCCAGAAGACTTGTACTATGTTTTTTTAAATCATCGTTTGAAAATTTCAAGTTGAAGCTAGTAATGCGGAAACAAGATCATCATCCTGGCATCGTGGATCAATCATGCCAAAGACTTGCTTCAACTGCCGCAAAACGGGCTATAAATCACGGGACTGCTGAACTACTCGCTGCAACGTCTGTCAACACCTGGGTCACGCTGCTGCTGTCTGCTGGTATGCTGCTACTGGATCTGGCACGGGCGTCTGGCTACGAGATGCACAAGTATCACAATCGCCACGCAACATTCAACAGGTAATACAATAGATTTCATTTTAAATTTTGATAGATACGTATAGGAAGTACGTTTCAATTAATGGTACTGTAGTTCTCGCACAAAAAAATCGATACAGGTAGTAAAATAAATATCGTTAAGTCGCGAACCAACGCAAATTTGTAGCTTAGGATGTCACATTAAAACGTATTGATGATTTCGGCGCAAATTAAGATCCTTTGTCCGAGTACAGTTCCAGTTACCTACTTATTGATGATGTACATTTTGAAAGTTATGCCGAGGTTATGGACACGGATTTGAAAGATATAGATATACCTTTTACCAATCATCAGTCACATGTGACTCGAATTGCCAATTCTGAGTTGGTAAAAATAACCACTAGTAATGAGCAATAATTATGTCCTACCCGCAAATTGTAAAAAAAAAAAAAAGTCAGTTATCAACGGATGATTACTTAGAAACAGTGGATAAGTACCATTATTTATAACTAACGATTTGAAAGCGCCACCAGGACCTATTTGTGATAATTATGAAGTTATGCACTAGCGATACACGAAATAGGTCTAGATACAGTACTCATAACACGGTATTATTGTCTTTAGTCTCGTTAGAGAGAGATTCTAATGCCACAGTCAACTTCTATTAACGGTACGCTTATGACTCGAGCATAGGTTGGCCACGACACGAGTATACTACTCACTCGCGCGGATTTGTGTAAACAATCCTATGGTTTTAAAGGCTCAAGCGACCATAACTCTGATGATAGATTGAACGACAATGGGAAATAGACCAATTATTGCTGCGGACATAGAAATGGGTATCATTGATGAAAATCATAACACTCGCTTGCTGAAAACTTATTAACGCATAAAACGATTCGTTCGCCGAATGTAATAATGAATTTGGATGGATTAGTTTAGTCAAGATGGATTATTATAATTACTACCACTGACGTGTACCTGCATATAGCATGCCTTACAGATTATCGTATAAAGAGGAAGAAATCGTTGAGCAAAAAGTAAAAGGCCTTAAACGATTACGCATGCACCTTACTAGGATTCCAGTTAAAGTCGTAACCGTTTATCTATTCTCTAAGTAATGTAAGATCTGTAGAAACTATCAAGTACCTCAAAGAAATATCAATGTTTAAGACTTCTTGTTGGGTAGTAATTTTTAAACATTCGCGGTTTGAACACATGTTTCAAATGTTTATTGGGACTTATCACGTATTATTTTATTTTTATCCTTGTAGAGTAATATTGGATCTTGACATAGCATTTACAAGCAGGTATTTCAAAGAGTTCTTGACCAAAATATATTTTAAACACTATGCTTAATGCTGTGGTTTCCCGTCGTTCGAATGGTCAAATAGAAAGAGTTAACTGAACAATATAATTGGCGGGCTCAACACCTCGACTGAAAGTGAATGTCCTTGGGATGAAAAGTTAGTTGACGTTATGTGGGACATAAATAACACTCCACATTCAGTTACAGGTTAAGCACTTTTTAATTTGATGGTTACCTACATAAATACGTTTTTACCCGCTTACTTCGCTATTACTACTGGTAGTGATAATCTCTGACATGATGATAATGTGGTGTGAACAATAAAGAGTTTATCTATCTATCTATATATCATGACCAAACAAGTAGAAGAGCGTAGGCACAGGGTTAAAGTATGCATCGATAAATATAATATGACGGTCATAAAACACATAAGACAATAACCATGTAAAAGGAAATACAAGATCGGAAAATTAGTACCTACTATAAAAAGGTTAAAACGCGGACAACAAAGAAGTTAGATAACTAGTTGTTACACTAGACCAAATAAAATATCCAAAATCTGATTTTTCTATTGACCACAAGGAAGTTTAGGGTATATACAAAATCTTTGATTGACCGTTATACAACTGACAGCAAAAAGATATGAAGGCTTTAGAAAGTTTAGCGCAGTGATACCTGGAAACGTTCTACGTCCTTATAAACCTACAGTGTCATACAGATCATTCGAATCAAATCCTACAGAGAAGATCTCAATGATTTCGTGAGAGTTAATAAGTTAGCGTGCACTAATAATAATAGCTTCTATCTTGTTGCAAGAATATTTTTACAGACGCACCTGATTGCAAATAGAATAATGTAAAGCCGTAAAGAAGTAATTTCAAACAAAATAAAGGTCTTTATAGGTACATAATTTATTATTTATAAATATATACACATCGATAACAACATTGATAAAATATCTAGGAAATGATATTATAAAATACATAATTTACATAACAGAAGAACCGTGTGTGCTGAACAAAACTGTTTACAAACGAATCAAAATTATTTTACTAATTAATATCTAGTTGAATACGCTAGATCTGTGTGACTGTGTGAATCTATGTGACTGTGTGACCAGCAGAAAAAGAATCTATGTGACTGTGTGACCAGCAATAAAACAAATAATAAAACGTCAACTACTAAAATGAAAATCTAATATATTATGTATTAGATCTGTGTGATATAAAATACTCAATATCTAGACAACTACGCTAGATCTGAGTAACTGTGTGACCAACAATAAAACAAATAATAAAACGTTAACTACTAAAATGAAAATCTAATATATTATGTATTAGATCTGTGTGATATAAAATACTCAATATCTAGACAACTACGCTAGATCTGAGTAACTGTGTGACCAACAATAAAACAAATAATAAAACGTTAACTACTAAAATGAAAATCTAATATATTATGTATTAGATCTGTGTGATATAAAATACTCAATATCTAGACAACTACGCTAGATCTGAGTAACTGTGTGACCAACAATAAAACAAATAATAAAACGTTAACTACTAAAATGAAAATCTAATATATTATGTATTAGATCTGTGTGATATAAAATACTCAATATCTAGACAACTACGCTAGATCTGTGTGACTGTGTGAATCTATGTGACTGTGTGACCACCAGAAAAACAAATAATAAAACGTTAATTACATAAATTAATAATATATTTAATATGTTATGTATTAGATCTGTGTGACCAGCAGTAAAACAAATAATAAAACGATAATTACATAAATTAATAATATATTTAATATGTTATGTATTAGATCTGTGTGACCAGCAGTAAAACAAATAATAAAACGATAATTACATAAATTAATAATATATTTAATATGTTATGTATTAGATCTGTGTGACCAGCAGTAAAACAAATAATAAAACGATAATTACATAAATTAATAATATATTTAATATGTTATGTATTAGATCTGTGTGACCAGCAGTAAAACAAATAATAAAACGATAATTACATAAATTAATAATATATCTAATATATTATGTATTAGGTCTGTGTGCTATAAAATACGCAATATCTAGACAATTATGCTAGATCTATGTGATCAGCAGTAAAACAAATAGTAAAACGATAGTTATATAAATTAATATCCAATATATACATTTAGATCTGTGTGCGCTACAAAATAAATAACATCTAGTAAACTACGATAGATCTGTGTGATCAGTTTTAAAACATGTTATAAAATGATAATACATTATTAAAGGGTCTGTGTATGCTATAAAATAAATAACATTTAGCAACCACGTTAGATCTGTGTGAAGCAGGTGTGAGGCATTTAGTAAGACGATAATTACAAAAAAAGAATATATAACATATTTTTATACGTTTAGATCTGTGTGCTATAAAATACATATCTTGACAAACGCGTACGCTAGATCTGTATGACCAGTTGTAAAACAACTTATAAAATGATAATTACATATATATTATTTTATTAATATGTGTTATAAAAATTTCATAATATTTAGTTAACTGCGCTAGATCTATGAGGAGAAGTAAAATAGTTACCAAAATCAATAATAACAATATTAATATTTTGTGCTTCTTCCTTTCTTCTTTATGTTAACTTTACCAAAGACAACCCACTGCTTTGTATAATTTTGTTCCAGAGGACCAAGAGTGTACATAACTTTCAAGATCGCCGTGGGACACGGCCGATACAGGATGGCCGAATGTTACAACTCCCAGCTTATCGTCGCCGTCAATAACGATAACTATGCTAAGTAATTCGTATAAATAAATGTAGGATAGTAAGGTTCACCAATCAATCAGTTCAATTCAATAATTATTATTCCAGTTCATGATATTTTATTATTCAATCATGTTTGATCTTTAATTCTATCTATTTTATTATATTATTTCAATTAGCTTGATTGTAAATTATTAGATGCTGGTAACATTGTTGTGTTTGCACTGGCAACTGGAGGATATAGATGGTAACACTAGCAGAAGCGAGAGGCGTTGGTTTGAAATGTAATTCACTTTCGAGACGACCGTTGAATAAAACACAACTTGAAGAATCTGCGTGTTGTTCTTATCACCGCCAATCCCTGCGACATAACCATCGTAACACACGTTTGAAAAGGCGCACTTTCTCCCGTATCAGAAGCGCAAAGTCTCAACTCGCCGTATTGTTTGACCAACACGACCCGATACCGAAAGATTTATCGGAAACAGTTCTTGACAACAGCTTGTGTAAGACAGTTTGACGAGCTTATGAACTAGATGCTAAACTCGCCAAACTTAGCTAAGCATACTTTGATGATGTTGTACAATGATTTTTAACACAAAATAGACAGATGGGCGATGTTTGGAATTATTTTATGCAAAACCCAAAGCTAGACGGAGCCACGTGCACGTATTCACCTTGAAAAAGACAGCCGAATGCGGTTAGAACCTTCGACCAGAATAAAATGAATGGACGGGCCATAACCATTGAGCTTGCTCAGTAAAAACAAGTCAAAATCGTCGCACATATACTTCAACACCAAATTATAACCATGTACAGTACATTTGTTACACAAACTAGATACCGGTTTTTTGTTGTGTATTTACACTCCGGGAAAGCACACGAAGGCATAATTGTCAGATGTTTCGTTATCATGTAACAATAGTCGCGTGTTGCACTTCCTACGGCTAGAGACCGACTGAAACAAAGTGAGCGCTGGCGCTCATTTTGTAATCTTCAAATTGCGCTTCTTCTGGGCCCGTCCTATAATTTTATTTTGGTCGACGGTTAGAACTATATTCGGAGTAACCAGCTTAATCATAATAAAGTAATTCCCGTGTCATATAAATAAAATTATTAAGTTAACGTGTGTATATTTGTGTGTGTCTGTGGCATCGTAGCTTCAAAATGGCTAAACCGATTTTGATTTAGTGTTTCTTTTTCAATGTGACTTAAGCAAGATTGTTATTAGCTATCACTAAAGACAATCTTTTCAGAAGTTTATTAGCTCTTTTATCGGTGGTTTAAATTTTTAATTTATTTATACTTCTTATAAATACAATAGTTGTTGCCCGCGTCTTCCTGAGCTCTAGACTTTCTTAAGCTTTCAACCCTTAGAATAACTACTCAGAGAAGGTAGGTTTCCAAACAACGCCTTCTCAAAACGTAAGCTACAAATTCGCTTTGTAATTCGCTTTGTAGCTTACGTTTCGATTGGTATTTTAAACGATTTAAGCAAGAAAATTAATGGATTACCTGTGGAATGTCACACCATAACTCTTATGCTGCTTTTCTGATTTGTTGTGGTACGATTTCACCGCGCAAATTGTCATAGTAATTTTTTTTTTTTTTGGAGCTATATATGACACCTGTTGAATTGGGCTTAAATTTTGCGAATGTACTTGGTTTCTTTGTGTAGTTATTCTAAGTTTCAACCTTTATTTGCCCCTTCTAATTCGCCTTTTTCACTAAACTATTTCTCAGCGGATTTTAACAACCCATAAGCAATCTACCTGCAAAATTTCAGTTACCTAAGTTTAGCAGTTTTCAAGGTTTCGTGGTGAGTCACTTAGTCTATGTATAAATGAATGAGTATGTCGCTTATACTTATGCGTATCGCTTATACGTAAGTGAATAAATTCGCTTTTCAAACTAGTTTTTTTTACATTTAATGATAGGCTTACGTTTGACCGCCATCTCGCCTGGTGAACACGAGTTGTCGGGACTGTTGCTATCGGGGAACACTCAGGCAGTGCATTTCACTAACTAATAGTTCACACAATACAATTGGAATCAAAGCTCTTCGTACGCATAATAATAATACGGAAATGTAGATGGATATTTTTAAAACTATATAACAAGTTAAATGTTATGCAACTATTTCTTATCATGTAGTAGGAAAGGAATCCATTATGTAAACATAAGAAAATGGCACATTTTTTCTGATGTTATATATATATATATTTTTGTAATATTGATGCTTTAGTGTTGTGTATAAAAAAATAATGTTAACTTTCTTTCTTTCTTTAATAATTATAATCTTATTTCATAATTTTCTTAAGCACATTTTTTATTTAGTATATCCTTCTACTCTGACATATCTGCTTCATTTAGTATGTCCATGATAAAGATGCCGAACTTAGCAACCCCGTTTGCATGGAACGTAGTTTGATGGAAATAAATAAATTAGTGTGCGGCGAGCCTTAGGAGAGCTCTGATGCTATGGTGCAGTTTGTCTGGTAAGTTTAGTTTAGAGAGAATATTTGATTATAGCGCTGCTGAATCCGCGCACAGTATGATAATATGTATAACATAGAAACAGTACGTTGGTATCTAATTAGGGTTTCGTACCGAAAGGGTAAAAACGGGACCCTACGATGCCTACGATGCCTGTATGTCTGTCTGTCCATCTGTCCGTCTATCGTACCTATTAACGGCTGTATCTTTCGAACCGTAATAAATAGCCAGTTGAAATGTTCACAGAATATATATTGTATCGGCAAATTATCTAAGAAATAATAAAAATTAAAAAAGTAAAAATTAACGGCGGGAGACCCCAGACAACAAACGCATTTTCTTAACGTATATTTGTATTAGCTCTAATGTTAAAACGGCAATACGTACAAGCATCAAACTTGGCATGATTATAGTACACACTCTAAAGTATAACAACGAATAATAAATAATGACCAAGTGCAAGTCGTTGTCAAATTTCTGTTCACCACCGATTCTCGTACGACCACCGAAAGTGAAGCAACGTCGGGCGCGGTCGGTGATTGGATGGGTGACCGCCTGGGTGTTAGTGGGATTTTGTCTTTTTGCATTATTTTTTGTACTTTAGTAGCTAACAAGCTTTGTGGTGGTACGGAACCCCTAGTGTGCGACCCCTACTCGCACTTGGCCCTGGTCATACGCCTCTCCCAAAGCACGCCACTCAACCAGATGGCTTTGATAAAAAAGAAGGTTGTACATTACAAAACAACAAAAATTCATTATTAGTAACGCGCAGAATTTTGAAGTCTAACAGTCTTACCACAAAAGATTTAAGAACGCTTAAGACATGTGTTTAGCTATTGTTTCACTGCGATAAATATGCTAAACACTTGTCTAAAGCGTGCTTAAATCTTTTGTGGTAAGACGGTTAAGGTTTGAACGGCATTACAACCTGTTCTTCCCTAAATGCTAGATATTAGCAGGCATAGCATACGCGCCGTTACAAAATTTTCCAACACTATTTATCGTGCAAAAATTAGACAGGTGTATACACAAACGTACCTATGTCACGTTCACGTGCGATTTTGTCGCGGCTTGCTGATCATCTATTTACTAATCTCGTCCCAAATGTGAACAAATCGTTTTAAAAATACCGTATTAAAATGATCCAGCTGGAAAACCAATATCAGTGCATTTATTCCAACCAATCAAGCCGGGATTCAAGCCCAATACCCGAGGTTGGAGAGAGCTTGTTTGCGCTAAAGTATTGAAGGTGCGCGGTATTGCATGCCTACCGTTTTTATTAGAACTAGCCGGCTTCAAGTTTATTTTGTTCCTCTTTATTGTTGTGGAGAATCAATAATTTCAATAATTTATTTTGTTTGTTTCTGGCTCAACGGTTATGCATTGCCATTCAACGTTATACCGCCACCGTCTATCTATATTTATTTCTCTTACGAAATCTTTTTTCATTTTCTTTTCATCTATTTTGACAGCAAGGTATATCTAAATAAAAAGATACAACGCCAAAAGCACCACAAATCTGACGAAAGTTGTTAATATTATTCAATAATATGTTTTACCGGTTCTCTTTGCTCAATTACTTAGTAATTATTCTCTTTAGATACATAATAGAGTTATTGTTACAAATTGGGTAACATTGAAGAGGTATTGATTTTGTACCATACTTTCATCAGTTGGTTGGCTTTAGACTTTCCAGAACTTTCCTCTGGGTTCCGACACACAGTTTTCGAGTAGATTGGGAGGCTCTGGGATCAACAGCTGTGTACATCTGTACATTGCCATGATAAATGTTTTTTTTAATATGTATTTTATATTTTGAAGAAAGTAATAAAATTGTTTTTGTGTTCAGTTATTTTTATATGTGACAGGAGAAAAAAGTTTAAATATTTGTTTGGTCTTCATTAAAAATATTTCCTAATTTGTTCTATAGCCTTTTAACTTAGCAATATTTTATACTGTTTATGGTTTACTTTGTCCTTTATTTAATTAAAGACTTTGCTAGCTAGGCGGTAATACCTATAGCGTAAGACGGAATTTTGAATAAATCCGATGGTGCTTACTTTACATACGCATGATGACGCGTCAGTAGATAATATGTGATTCGAAGTCAGTTAGCAAATGCGATGTGGAATTTGACCCGTTGACGTAAATAAGGATGTTCACTCGTATGCCAAGTAACAAATTTTCTTTCTCTTTTCCATTCTATTCCCTTCTCTTTTCTGTGTTATAATCGGGAAAACCTAAGAAATCCAAAAACTTCATGAAGGTGGAACAGAGGTCTCAACTCTCCACAATGAGGATAAAGAAGAATAAGAAAAATAACAACAAACCTATACATATGTATGTACTAGCTGCGCCTCGCGATTTCACCCGTGTGGATAATCCCTCAGTAACCACATGTTTTTATGTGGCCAAAATGCTAGCCTATATTTTACAAACTTAGCCTCGCAATCCACCAAGGCAAAGCGGCCAGCATATTGGGCACTTTGCTTGGAATTAGAGTTTGATGAACTAACTATCTATATTATGCATTCGTTGCCTTTATACAGCATAAACGATCTTAAATGAATTTGAATTTATAGGTTTTGTATTTAATGTATGTTATGAAGGCGTTGAATGTTGTTGTTGAATTTTACGTTTTTCCGGGCTCATAATCATCATCATCATTTTCCGGATTAATAAGTATTTTATGTCACTCTCCCACCTTGCAACTATCTCTAAGTTAATAATGACATTACCCCCTTGCTTAAAATGAACAAACAAACACACTTTCGCATTTATAATATTAATTAATAAGCCACGTATAAATACGATCAATAATTTTATCTCTCTCAGAGAGAGAGAGAGGATGAGCTCTAATCCACCATGCTGGCCCAGTGCATGTTGCTAAATGTCATAATTAAGTCTAAAACTAAAACTTTTGAGGTTGTTGGACATATCAGATTCTTCACGATGTTTTATCTTAACGTTTTTAACGATTGCATCGAAAACTGCACATGATTTATATAAATACAAAATAAGTCATTAGTGAGGATTGAACCAGGTGCCGTGAGATTGTAAAGCGCACATGCTACTGCTGGGCCACCATCGCACATTCCCATTAACACATGCAAAATATCAATCACATTTCAAATTTTACAGTTCACCTACATCGTTATAATATTTTTGGCATGCGTATACAAATCGTAATATTCCCATGACCTACTTGCACATTCGGAGTTGCTTTCCGAACGTTTTACGGTGTAATGTCAACCCTTTGGACGTCAGTGTGATCTATCAATGTCAGGGGACGTGAATATGATCAAATATTATGTTTTATGGCGCTACGTTGCTTCTAGAATACGTAAGAGTATGCTGTTGACATTTTTAGCTTAGCTGTAAAGTCAGTTCAGCTTTGGTGTGGCTTTAGAAACAGCTTAGTGCTTTAGGCAAGCTTTAGGCAACGCACTGTTAGAGCTCTGAGTATTGTAGGTGTCACGTATAGGCATCTATGACCATGTACCATTGTGTGGCATGTCACTTATCATCATCATAATCATCAGCCTATTTGATGTTCGTCCACTGCAAGACGTAGGCCTCTCCTAAATAACGCTACAAATCATGATCTTCTGCTTTTCGCATCCGCATGCCACGTATGAGTCTACCTTAATATAAAATTATAATATCACACTAAAGGCATAAAGCCGCGAGTAGCGTTCAATGAAAGTGTAGCACACCTCTTGATACCTTTACCTAGGGTGATGTTGCCCCTCCGGCGCCAAAATATGGCAGCATTTATGGGGGGCCCATTTAGTAGGTGGCATCACCCACCACAATATTTTGACATGGCATAATTGGTGGGTGCCGTACTGCAACCACAGACCAGCTAAACACTCACCACAATAGCCCAGAATTTAAGAATTTTATACTGTACAATAGATAGATTGATGTATAGAAACTCTTGGTTGTACCCAAAAGAAATTAAAAATACAGATAAAGAAACTGACATAAGAGTTAATCCCACAATAGTTTCATATTCTATTTCACGCACAATTCTTAACTGTATTTTATATTAAACTTGGCCTCATGGTTTTGGTTTCGGCCGTACCACTGAATTTCAGAGGTCCGGGCTATAAAAAAAAAGAAAAAAAAAATTACCGAGAAAGAAAATATTTATATTTTAAATGCGAGTTTGTCTATAATTATGTATGTTTGGTTATGCTACATACATAAGCTTTTCATAAAAATACGCTATCCCGGAAAAAATACCCTAATAGTAATATAAAATTTGATAGTTACAATTAACAATGCTAGAGTGATTTTTTTGTATCTATTTTTAGTCAAATTAGCAGTCAAGGCACTTTATATGATACGCATATTATGTTTTTAAGTTTTTACTAAACTTGCAATGTTTGTTAGTTTGTTTAGGTCAAATCTTGCAAGCTGAATTGGAACCAGTTCCTCCTAACTGATTTTGCTGAATATTTGTAAACAATTTTAGTTTTGGTGATTATACAATGTACTATTACAAATATTTTATTGTTTTCCAAATGGCTGCTAAAATACAAATAAATACAAATCAAAATCTTCACATAAATAAAAGCTTGTTTTTTTTTATAATAGCTTATTTATTTTGTATACCTACAATAATATTTTTCACATCAACATCACGTCAATTAATAATTTTCTCAACAACTGATAGAGTTTGATCTTTGAGATTTATTTTTTGAGTGTAACAACACGAATCGTGTTTTTGAATTCAAATTTTGTTAGGCAACACTTATCATGATGGGCAACACAAATCGTGTCGGGCAATAGAAATCATGCTAGGTAACACAAATGGCACTTGGAAACACAAATCGTGCTGGGCAACACAAACCGTGCTGCGTGACACAAATCGTGCTGGGAAACAAATCGTGTTGGGCAACACAATTTGTACATTATTCTTGTAGGTTCTTGTATTCTTGTTTACTAGGCTTCACGTTCAAATACGTTCAACAGATTTCGTCCAAACAAACGTTATTAAATTTTGCCCTTTGCTATTGGTTACGTCAACATCACAGTTTGGGATAGATTTCATAATATTCTCTCACTAATTCTAAATAGTGTCGACGTATATTTGTTTTATTAGTAAAGGTTTTGAACGATTGATTTATAATAATAATAATATATCTTTATTTCAGATCCAAGATCTATAATAGTTAAACACATAAGAACAAAAGTAGGCTAACACTAAAATAAAATTACAAACACAAAAAGGCAAGAAATTACATCTAGCTCCGTACATAGACAGTTAGCAAAAATTAAATCAAATAATAATTTTTATCCAATACTGTATTATAGGACTATCATATTTATCGGCAATCGTGCTCATGATTCTATTAGGACTGCCCCTGATACTATTCAGTACAGCTGATCAGTCGAAAGAATATTTTTAATGCCAATTTTTTTTTTTTTTTTATTAATTTATTAAAAGGGTATGGTTTAAACCTCAAATTTGTTATTATTTATTTTCATTGTAGGTAAATATGAAAATGTTTAATCATTTGAGGTTATCTTTTACGCTGTAATCTTATGAGCTAAGCTTGTTCCGCTACTGTATATAATATATACTCGTATGCAATGGTGTGTAGGTGCTGTGATGGGAGGCAGTTTTAGTTTGGAGGATTTCTTGTCTTAATGCCATATTTATCTAACTGAAATCTATAATGTGAACTTACAACGTACGTACCACTAAAATAGTTTAAACGACAACTAATGCGACATAGTTACGCTGAATGTTCAGGGTTAGTATTATTCGTTCTCAAACTGATAAGACTGAAAATGTTTACGGAGGTTTTTTTTTTCGTAATAGTTTTTATTTAATTTTTTATTAAAATAATAGGCTTTCGTTTGACCTACACCTCGCTTGGTGTAAAGCTATGATGCGGTCTACGATGAAGAACGCTTCCCAGAGGAAACATATTCATTCGTGATTTGAAGACACCCAGATTGTAACTATCGGGGATTTTTGTAGGTATATTGTGTGTGTAGGTACTCTTTTATTTGTTTGTGGTTGTATTTTTGATTTCTTATTGAAGTAGTTTTTTTTAATCATATGTTTGCGTTACGTTAAGGCTGGGCGTACTTACAATGTAGCGCAAGGGGGGCACATAGCCGAGAGCGCACGAGTGGTCGGCCGCCGCTCGGCCTTGCCGCCGCGCTACCGCATGGCTCCACGGCCGCGCGCGCCCAGTCCGCTCACCTCCCCACACTCCACGTGCCCGGTACCGACCAGTCCACGAAACGCCACGCCGAACAGTCCGACTGTCAACAATACAAACCCCGGCTTAAAAACCCACGAGACACATCGCAAAACTTTCTCGTAACGCCCGACGTTGTCGCATTGCAGGAGAACGTAAATCGCTCTGGCTGCGAGACTTGCGAGTGCGAGAGCATAGGAGCGCTGGCGAGCCGCCGCCGCTTGCCGAGGATCGAGGGTCGGGTACTCACATTAGCATGCCAGCGTCGGCCTCCCGGTTATCAACTATCGTTAACGTAAACAATCGAACACACAATCATTTTGTGTAGCGGCGGGGCGCGATATCACATGGCGGGACACGGATCGAAGCAGGTCGGGCGGAGGGGCCCGGCCGCTCAGAGCATCGGCCCCGGGGGCTGGCGCCGCAAGGCTGCCGCCACCACACCGTATGCGGCGTTCGCTTGCTAAATGAGCGGATTAGGTGCGCGGGGCGGAAGTGTCTGTAGCGACACGCGCGTCGGTGCCACTGCAGGCCGCCACTGAGGCGGGGCGCCCGGGAGAGCCACCCCGCGCGCCCGCGCGACCCCCGCCCCCCCGCGCGCCCGCCGCCGCCATGTGCCCGGCCGCGCGCTAGCGCGAGCGCGACCCCGACACCCTCGCAAAGGGTTGTCGGCGAAGGGAAATTGCTGTCGTCTTTTTGTCGTGACTACAATTGGGCGTATTTTAAAAAGCGCTTTCTTATTAGTCTGTGCGTTTTTAATCAGTATTTTTTGTAATGATTAAGAAGTTTGTTTTCAGTAATGTATCGGAGTCAGCGCGTTATGTAACGCCGTGAGCCATGCTTCGCTCCAGCGACGCAACGCGCCTGTCGGAATACCCGTAACGCTGCCCTTAAATTTCTAGTAAGCGTAGCGAGGGTGCCGACGATACCCGAGCCAGCCCGAGCGGGAGCGAGAGGCATAGAGAAAGCGCGATGGCGCCGCCCAGTCGATAAGGCCGTCTCCACTCGGCGAACAAAGACACTAACCTATAATAATTACATTTAATTAAGGATAACTGGACTATTTTGGATAATAAGCATATCGCGATGCATCGTTAACGGGAGGATTTCACGCTTGATTAGCGAGAATTATTCTTCGTATGGATTGTAGTCGAGCTTGCCTCACGCACGTACTCTGCTAGCACTTTGGCCAGCGGTCGGAAAACTGTGACGTAAACGATACACGCACCACGCGTAAAATGCACACCGGCGGAGTCACGCGCGATTTAGGGTTCAAATATATATTTTCAAAATGTGAAACATCTATTGGCGCGCCTTGGCCGTAAAACCGACTCATATGCCGTGACGACA
This sequence comes from Agriopis aurantiaria, assembly GCA_914767915.1. NCBI lineage: Eukaryota > Metazoa > Arthropoda > Insecta > Lepidoptera > Geometridae > Agriopis > Agriopis aurantiaria. The sequence continues at coordinate 14,032,705 of OU611996.1, forward strand.
AATGATGCTCTCTTATGCCGCGCAATTTTTTTATATTCATAATTCATTTATTACGTATAATATATAGATACACAGGATTAAGAACGAAAAAAAAAAACAGCCAAGTGCGAGTCGGGCTCGCGCACTGAGGGTTCCGTACCACCACAAAATTCAATAACGAAATTACCAGTTATAACTTGGTAATGAACAGAAACTTATCACCGACTCGCATTTGGCCATTTTTTATTATTTGTTGTTATACTATAGAGTGTGTACTATAATCATGTTAAGTTTAACGCTTGTAAGTATTACCGTTTTTACATTAGAGCGAATACAAAAATACGTAAAAGAAATACGTTTGTTGTATGAGAACCCCCCTTTCGTTATTATTTTTTGACTTTTTTATTATTTATTAGTTAATCCGCCGTAATATTACACATTCTGAGAAAATTTCAACTGGCTATCTATTACGGTTCGAAAGATACAGCCGTTAATAGGTTGGACAGACAGACAGACAGACAGACAGACAGACAGACATCGTAGGGTTAGTAATAGGGTCCCGTCTTTACCCTTTGGGTACGGAACCCTAAAAAGATCTTTCGCAACAAAAATAGATCTATGAAAAACCTTTTAATTAAAAAAAATTACACTTTGGACATTTACCGATTATAAGTCAATATATTGAATTACATTTTGTTCGAAATCAAGTCAAGTTTAGATTAAGTTTTATGTCAAAGTAAATTGAAATGTATCATCTAAGTATTCGTCAACAGCGTCATATGCCTGCCCCCCGATTCTACTAAAGAAATTGTTTTTAAATTGTAATTGTTGCAATTTTAATAAATAATTGCCTCAAAATTCACAGACAGTTCTTAATTTTTTTGAATACTAAGTTATAATTTTAGGTAGTTGTATTTTTCTAGAAAAAAAAAAAATATTAAAAAAAAACAAAACAACATACAGTCGAATTGATAACCTCCTCCTTTTCGAAGTCGGTTAATAAAAAATATATTTAAAACTGTCAAATTTGTGGCAATTATTTAACAATTAAAATTGCAACAATAACAATTTGAAAACAATTTCTTTAGTAGATTCGGGGGCCTTGTCTTGAAGGATTTGAAAATGAGGGTCTATGTCAATAATGAAAATGTATTCTTTTTAGGTCTAAGTATTTTCTCAAATATAATATTTTGACCGACTTCAAAAAATAGGGTAATCTCTGTTTTTTTTTACATTAACACTCAAGTTTATAAGTACTTTAGAGCTAAGAACTTTTAATTGGATTTTAAAGCGATATTTTTATAGCTTCGTATACATAATGGTTTATTTTCGCAGTGGAACTTTAGCAGTAAAGCTTAATTAGCGACACCTTCCACGTACGACTCGCTTCAATATTAACTGCATCATTTGAAAGTTTAATTGTTACACTTAAAATAACAAAATTAGTTATTTATTTTGAGTCCATTGCCGTGCATTTTAAACATGGTAGAGTTTCAATGACAAATTATTCCGCGGTCACCCATCTCCAATAATGTATTTGCTTATTACTAGTAAGTAAGACTTTCATCATCAGCCAGAAGACCTCCACTGCTGAACATAGGCCTCCCCCTTTAACCTCCCCACTGAACGACAGCCTGCCTTTTGCATCCACTGGATGCCCGCGACTCTCACAATGTCGCCGGTCCATCTAGTGGGAGGCCTACCTACGCTGCGTCTTCTGGTTCGTGGTCTCCACTCCAGAACCTTTCTTCCCCATCGGTTATCGGTTCTTCGAGCGATGTGGCCTGCCCATTGCCACTTCAACTTGAAAATTTTAACAGCTATGTCGGTGACTCTGGTTCTTTGGCGAATATCCACGTTTCAGATTCTATCGCGCAAAGAAACTCCGAGCATTTCTCTCTCCATTGCCCGCTGTGTGACTGAGTTTTTCTAGTAGTAAGACTTTAGATCAAATCAAATCAAATTCAAATTATTTATTTGTCAAAACATGGTAGGTACACATACATATAAAGTAGCATACATGATCGTAAGAATGGAAACGCATCTCGAGTTTTTGGTGGGTGATAGAAAGCGGATGCTCTGTCCCTTTCGCGCAAAGCGTGTGTTAGTATAGCATTTGTATGCTTGACGTCATAGCGTGCTATAGTGCGCTCTCTGTCTAGCATGAAATTAAAAAACATATAACGTAATTATTTTTGAACAAATCTAAATTTTGTTTTCATTGATGGGCTTATATTTAAGATCAGCTTGTTTAATGAGATATTGAATAAAAATTAGGACTTATCTATTGCCTCTCTGTCTATTGCCACTACAATATAATCCTGGTTTATCCTTAATTTATTTGAGTTCGCTAACCCTTACAAAAAACACTTACATACAAAACACTTTTTACGTATCGATATTGTATTTGCATGGAGATTATGCTGTGGGTAGCACAAAAGTGCTCAGTGGCAGGTCTGAGTTAACGCAACAAGTTAAAAAAAAAGTATTTTTTTACTCATAAATACTCAAAAGTATCATTTTGTAATGACATCTTAATAATCATTTTATGAAACTGTCAAAAAATATGTGAATAATTTTCCAGACGGCTACGCCGTAGAAGCTCGTAGCGGTATTCTACAAGCTACGTTCACCGTAGCGCAGTCATTAGTATTACTACTGTGAATGTTATTAGCAGAGTTAACTTACTAAAGTTTAGTGAAGTTATTCAGCATGTAAAAATTGTTTACGATGATGATCAGGAGAAAAGAAAAAAATACATCTATACTAATATTATAAAAGAGGAAAGATTTGATTGTTTGTTTGCATTGAATACTTTGAATAGGGTTCGAAACTACTGAAACGATTTGAAAAAAAAATTCACTGTTGGGAAACTACACTATTCCCGGTTGACATAGGCTATATTATATCTATACCCGTGCAAAGCCGGGGCGGCCTACTAGTGTTATATAAATTATATGATAAATTAGCGCCTTCCTTCCTTTTTCCTGTTTTACCTGATAAAGATATAATTTTGCATTCTGTTATTTTTTTTGTGTTTTGTGTAGTCTAATAGCTCTTTATTGATTTATTTCAAATGCGTCAAAAGGTTTCCTGGAGTAATAAAATTATTAAACACAAAATAAAATCTTTTTGATACCAATCTTTTTCGTATTCTTCTCAGTAAATCCTTTCATTTGATATCCATATCATGGACGTGCATAAAAAATAACTAGTCCGCCATCTTTGTAAGTCCACCATATTGGATATAAATTGATGTCATTTAGCTAACCATGCGTTGTCTTCTAAACCAAACGTGTGTGCAAAATTTCAGCTCAATCGGTTGGGGAGAACTATATTAAAATTCAGTTACAAGGTTTGACCCAAACTAACAAGGCAAGATAAAAAAAGCTTGTAAAAAGTAAGTTTTGTTATATTTTATAGATGCTTATTCATTCGCCTTAAGCTTAAACTTGTTGATCAGAACTCAAAAATATCTCCGGGCAATGTCTGACGTAAAATCTGACTTTATTTACCCCTAAATTCCGTTTAAATTTAAATTGAATTTATCCAATCTTCTGAATACGCGTACTAATATTAATTTGGCAAGAGGATCCTATTGTTTGATTATTCTAAAATTCAGCTTAATTGAGAATCAAATTCTCATCGAGAGCTACCACTTGGGATAAATCGTTATACATTAAGTTGAAGCCGTACTGAGATACGCAGCTTGGCGCAACTACGCGTTTTTTTCCGATGACGGGTCCTTGTTTGTCGCACTGCACTATTGACTGCCAACTCAATTCCGTTCGTATTTTTACAAGGTTTTATCTTACTTGTAACTAAATATTCAAACAGTTGTCCTCGACCGATTGAGCTGAAATTTTGTATACACGTTTAGTTTGAATGAAAACGCATGGTTAGCTTTAAGTGACGTCATTCTAAATCTAATATGTCGGACTCCCAAAGATGGAGGACCAGTAATTTTTATGCACCCCCATGATGTGAGTATCAAATGTAAGGGTTTGCTTAGAAAAATACGACAAATTAAATGACGTCACACTAAATTCAATATGGCGGACGTCCCAAGATGGCATCTCATCTACCATCATGATATAGTTGTTAAATGAAAGGGTTTTCTACAAATAATATGAAAAGCTTCTTTTTGATGTTATTTATTATTACTTTTTTTTTATGTATAAATTTGTTAACCATTAATACGTAGTACTTTTTTTATTATGAATTACGAGTATAATAGAAAAGGACAGTTTTAGGACCCGGGTATGTCCTAAAACTGTGTGTACGTTCACACGGTGAACGTACTGCGATCCCCAAGCCACCTGCCAAGCGTGGGGATTATGGCAAAACCCCTCTCTAACAGGAAGACCTTTGTCCAACAGTGGACGTTTAATGGCCGGTGATGATGATGATGATATTAGAAAAAGCTCTCGAGGTGGTCCAAAAAAATTCATTAACTAAACAAACAAATCATATTACCTCATGGTGCGACGCGAGACGTCGCATTGTGGTGCAGTCGAACCCTTAAAAGAAATAAGTAAATTGGTTTCCTTTTCTTAGGGCCTTCGGATATTCTGCCTTAGGTTTTAAGTAGGTAATTAAAGACAGTTAAGCAGGAAGTAAGGCCTGTTAAGTTTTGTTAATTACGATGATGGATAAGTGTTTCGACGTTTTAGGATGGCTTTGCTATGTTCTCTCTGGTTTTAATTCATTAACAGGGTCTTAAACTGTTTTCACTTGAGTATTATAGTAATTATGATATAAAAGTATTAGTGTACAGTAAACGGTCGCCTCCTTCGATTATGTATAGTGGCAGTGGTTTTTTCTCCTGCAGACCATGATTGGTAAAATACCAGGGAAGCGTTTCACTGGCCAACCGACAATCCGATTCAAGATAATAGGCTGAGCTTGCATGTTGCATGCTTATAGGCATGTTTAATATTTTTGTTATCTGCATAAAAAAGCCAATAAAAAAAATTGACATAAATAAATCTTTATATATAAAAATTAATCCCTATTTACCTTGGTCACGCCATAACTTGATAACGACTACGATTTCAATCATTTTTTTTTTAAAGTTTTCTCGTAACTTGTAGAAGGTTCTCACGGAAAGAAATATTTGGAAAATTGCGCAGAAAATTTAAATATTTCGGGAAACTTAACGACGATGTTATCTTCGCACGTTTGACAGTTCTAAGACAGGACAACGTTTGTCTACATCAAAACAATGGAACGCCTTGCCTCTGTCCGTGTTTCCGCAGCATTACAATCTTGGAGTGTTCAAGTCTAGGGTTAATAGGTTATTACTGGGCAAACGTGCTCCATCTTCGACTGCATCATCGCTTTCCATCAGGCGAGATCGCGGTCAAGTGTTAGCCTAGTACGAAGTAAAAAAAACAAAGCAGATTTTTATGAGGATCTAATAAAATATTAGGACACATGCCTATTGTACTAAAGCATTATCGCCATTGTTTGTTTGACCTGAGGGAATGAAGATTTTAGTAAAAAAAATATATACTCCCGACAAACACGACCTGTAAAATCGTCACCTCTCGTCAGATCAGAATAGATAGTTCCCGTTCCAGGTTCACTCGATAATGGATCTCGATAATGGAGATCGTATGAGTATCAATGCCTTTGTTTCAACTGAGCCGCTTATGATCTTAGCTCAATATTCCCTTATTGAAGTGTCACTCTTTTACTCTACGTTGAAGTGATTGTATGAATTTTCGTTTCGAAGCCGCTAAACAACAAGTTAGGTTGTCTATATATTACATAGGTCTACATAAGAGTAGAACTATTGGGAGTTTGGTTTTACTGATAAGTCTACGGGGTACAAAGTTCCCAGTAGTTTTACTAGTAAGTCTATTGGGTAGGAAATTCCCAATAGTTCAACTGGTAAGACTACTTGGTAAGACTGGGATCTGGGATTGCGTAAAAATCTGTCAACTGTATTTTTGTTGAATACAATTTTAAAAACGGTATACCTACAATATATATTACGCATATAGACTGTGCTAAGCCGAAAGGAGGTTTACTTATCATTATGAACAACTTTTACTACGAGACCAACCCCGAAATAGCGAAAGAAAAATCAGCTGTTCCATAAATTTTGTCAAGTGTCAATAAATGTTTTCTATGGAACATCTGCCCCCCGATTCTACTAAACAAATTGTTTATTAAGTGTTATTTTTTCATATTTTTTTTTAACCTATAAAAATACCACCACGTAATATTATAACTAGGTATTTTAAAAAAAACTCTAAATTTTGAGGCAATTATTTAAAAATTAAAATCGAAACAAATACAATTTAAAAACAATGTGTTCAGTAGAATTGGGGCCCTGATATTTATTTTGCGATTTCAGGGTTAGTCCCATAGTAAAAGTTGTTCATAATGATGAGTAAAATGACCAATGAGAGGCCAGAGGCCAAAGACCAGCAGTGGACTAATATAGGCTAATTATAATGACGACATTTTCACTAACAATATTCATGCCAAATCTCACACTTATTTTACAGACCTAGTCATTAAAATATCAATTTGGCTGCACCCTATTCAAATTTGTATTTTCATCTACACTGAACAGTTCACAAAATGTATCTATTGATGACGTCACCTACCCAACGACCATCCCTGAACTTAGAGGAATCAAGCGACATCTCATTTATCAAAACCAGTTGAACCGTTTAGGTTCAAACTTTGGGTTCAAATGATAATAATATACTCGTTAAATACATTAATATTACATTCTATTTTGTTCTGCGTCGTCAAAATATTTAAACTATGCTAGCTTCGCGTTACTACGACGTAGCTAACTACTACGCCGTAGAAGAGCGGGTTGAGCTACGCTGACTGTAGCACAGCGTATAATTTTCATTTTCAAGACATGCATTTTAACATTGGCTCTGAAACGTATGTTTTTTTCCCGCGACGCAAAAATAGGGGTGCTATAAGTTTAAAGTTGTGTATTTTTGTGAATGTGTTGAATGAAACCGATTTGATTTAGATTTTGTTTGAAAGGTTATTTGATCCAGAACGTTTTTAGCTATGATTAAAGAAAATCTGCTCAGCCGTTTGAAGTGTTCAGTTTTTTTTCTGGGTGTTTTAAAAATAAATCAATTTATACGTGCATATATTGTGAAGCTATTATATAATGTGTTTCTTGTGTCCTAATGTTACATTTATTACAATTCACATGCTTAGCGAAGGATATAACTAAATACATTACACATACCGAAACAATAATTTAAATTGTTTGATAAATTTATGAGATAAATAAGCGTTTAAAGCTTTAGACGGGGATGCTCTCTCCCTCTCTCGCAAAGCGTGTGTTAGTATAGCATTTATATGGAGCGCCACAGCTTGACGTAATAATGTGCTATAGTGCTCTCTCTGTCTATCATAAGCTTAAAATACTCGTAGTGTATTTATTTTTGAACAATATTTTTTTTCTATTTATGATCTGCCTTTTTATGAGGTAATAAAAAATAGAACACATGCCTATTATGTATATTTTCAGTTCACACAATCCAATGAAGTTTGATAGCCCCGTTGGTTTAGTTGGTAGTGAACCTCCATTCGGAGCTTGGGGGTGTGGGTTCGATTCCCACCTAGGACAAACATTCATATGAAGAACATTTGTGTTTGATCTATATCTGGGTGTTATTATCTATTTAAGCATGTATTTTTTTAAAAATATGCATGTAAAGCAGTCTCTGGCAGCCATATTACAAGCTTTGCTAAGTTTGGGGTCAGATGACCGTGTGTGCAAAAAAATGAAGTGATATTCACACGCCCTCCAGCATTTTCCTCTTGGCACTGTTTACAACAAAAAAGTATCTAAATTGGATCCCGTCACTGATGTGCTCCATTTCCTCGTTTAATAATCTTGTAAAGCTTCAAAACTATGTAACAGAAGGTGACAGGCGTAGAGGAATATACTTAGCCTATGGTGACAGGTCAACGCAACAATAATATACATAGAGTAAGGACTAGGCTTAAACCAAAGAAAATAATTTCTTTTTTGTTTAAATTAGAAAGGCCGTAAGGCATTTTTGTGAGCAATTTGTTGTAGCCAGTTGCACCCATATAAACGAAAAAAAAACGTTAGTCATTCGAAATCAGTTACTATGATCTAAATAAAAAAGTTCAATCAAGGTTCACTCATATGCCTAGTAACAAATTTTTCTTCTCAATTCCGTTCTATTTCTTCTCTTTTCTGTGGATTAAACATTGGCTTAAACCACTTCGTTTCATCAAAATCTGCCTAATGTTTTTTTTTATTTTCATTTCGCCCCGCGTTCACTTGGCCATTTGATCCACGTAAGTGGATGTAATGTGGATGTGTAAGTGGTGTTTGTCTTGACAGTAATGTTAAGACAAACAAACCTACCGTGGTTTTTGCAATTTTTTTGTAAATCACATTAGAACAATACATTTATACAATTGATTAACAATAAATAAAATATGGCTTCTGGGAGAATGCGTCTGAGAGCTGCAATAATATTATAAAAATCTGAATTCAAACATTTTCTTTTTATATTTTATTGTCGTATATTGACTACCTATATTTAATTTGAATATACCTATATTTAATTTGACGTTCTAAAAGCTTGTAAAATAATTTACTTTTTTGGTTCAGCTTTTTACAATGTTGAGGAAACTGTCAGACGCATTCTTTCGGCAGCCGCGCTTTAGCTCTTTTTATCTCCTAGTGGAAAATCTACCGATTATCCATAAAATTAAAATATAAACTGAAAATAAAGTGGCTAATAATTAATAGTTTTTTTATTTTTTTTATAGAACAAGTGGCAAACAAGCAACGGCCACCTGATGGTAAGTGAGCTACGATCTTAATATTTTTAAGAGCCTAGTGTCGATGGAATAACTTCCAGGCTTGACGGTCTTCTGCCAGCGTTTTCATCTCCCTGTACATGACATTTGTCTTCTCTTTTATTTGGTCTAATAATCATCATCATCATCATCATCATCATCATCATCATCATCATCATCATCATCATCAGCCAGAAGACGTCCACTGCTGAACATAGGCCTCCCCCTTTAACCTCCACACTGAACGACAGCCTGCCTTTTGCATCCACTGGATGCCAGCGACTCTTGCTATGTCGTCGGTTCATCTAGTGGGAGGCCTACCTACGCTGCGTCTTCCGGTTCGTGGTCTCCACTCAAGAACCTTTCTTCCCCATCGGTTATCGGTTCTCCGAGTGATGTGGCCTGCCCATTGCCACTTCAACTTGCAAATTTTAACAGCTATGTCGGTGACTTTGGTTCTTTGGCGAATATCCATGTTTCGGATTCTATCGCGCAAAGAAACTCCGAGCATAGCTCTCTCCATTGCCCGCTGTGTGACTCTGAGTTTTTCCAAAAGGCCAACAGTTAAGGACCACGTCTCTAATAATACTCTACTTGGATTTCCCAGTCCTCTCTTTCTTTTCTACCTCTCTCTCTATTATGGTTTTCAGAAATTTGTTATATCTTACCAGGTGGCGAAACATCTTGCCTCTTCTATTCTCATCGACAATATCTAATACTTCCTGGTTTGATTTGTTCCCTGACTTACCCCACCCATTTTTTCAATAGTTTGTGCCCTTACTGCTTCTATAGCATAGTGTTACGTATGTGATACGTTAAGCCCGTATTGAGTTATTCACAGTAACTTGACGACTGAAATAGTTTTAGAGATATTCTGAAAACCACACACTTTATGCGAAACTGGAGAGCTTTTCTCGCAAGAGTCAGGGTATTGGCGTCAATTCTGTTGTACCATTCTCTAAACTAATCTGACAGGATTATAATTTTCAGCATCTTTTTTTATTTTAATACAGTAGAAAGGGATGGCAATAATTTAAGGGCTTTTAAATTTAGTTTAGATTAGAGAATGGTACAACATAAGCGACGTCATTATCAGACTCGGTTAGTCGAAAAAAACACGATAAAGTGATCCAGAATCCTCGTTACATTTTACACCATAGTAGTAAAATGGAAATTCAATTTATACGTTATATTATTACCAGTTTGTCATACTGTTTTTTCCTTTGAACATTTTTTTTTTTTAAGTTTGGTTTTCGGTAACATTACCAATACATACATCATCATCTTTGGTCTTTGAACAGTGTGTGTTGCCAGTCAGTGATGACATATGGTACGGAGACGTGGTCCTTAACTGTTGGCCTTTTGGAAAAACTCAGGGTCACACAGCGGGCAATGGAGAGAGCTATGCTCGGAGTTTCTTTGCGTGATAGAATCCGAAACGTGGATATTCGCAAAAGAACTAGAGTCACCGATATAGCTGTTAAAATTTGCAAATTGAAGTGGCAATGGGCAGGCCACATCGCTCGAAGAACCGATAACCGATGGGAAAGAAAGGTTCTTGAGTGGAGACCACGAACCGGAAGACGCAACGTAGGTAGGCCTCCCACTAGATGGACCAACGACATAGTGAGAGTTGCTGGCATCCAGTGGATGCAAAAGGCAGGCTGTCGTTCAGTGTGGAGGTTAAAGGGGGAGGCCTATGTTCAGCAGTGGACGTCTTCTGGCTTGATTATGATTGTGATTAGTAATTACGAATCATAAAATGTAACCTAGGACACGGAGGACGATGTATGTAACGCAACTATCAGTAGTCAAAAGCAAGAATTTGGGTCGTCATTTATGATACGTTTGCCCAAAAATTTTACTCCCTTCCGTCCTCCTTGTTTCCTGAGAACTACAATCTAGGCATCTTGAAGGCTCTAGTAAATAGATTTCTTCTAGATCAACGTGTTCTATCCTTGGCCACACGTCGCTTGCCATAAGGCGAGTTGATGGCCAAACGTAGATCTATACAAATATATAAATAAAAAATATAATAAAAAAGATCGCTTTAGGAGAGGCCTATATCCAGAGTAAGATACCCTTATAATTACATAATCTACTTTTTTGTAACAGGAGGAGGTGGATATTTTAAAGAACGCACCACGTAAACCCCTTTGGTAGCCTGCCTTTGTGCTAGAAGGAGTGTCCTGGTGCCTACCGGGATCTCCATAGGAACGCACCGGTACTACTCTAGCACGCTGCCTGCGGCATCACTTCCGGAAAATTCATGGACCATTTCCGCTCCTTCACTCTACAACCGTGCGGGCCACACCGCGCCACTGTCTTTCCTGAGCATGACATACCACTATGACATATCTACTGTCTAGTTATCTACTAATATATATTAAAACTGTGATAGTCTTTCGACCGTGCCCTTGTTGGTAATAAATCCTGCAAATGTTTACTTCTTCTAATCAAACTTTCATATCGCAACATTACATTAATCTCGATCATTTCTCAACGCCTTCAATCCACTACAAAGGTTCCAAAGAAACTATAACCCAGATATCTTAATTTCGCTTCCCAATATCGCAGCCTTGAGGCCACTTTTCTAAAAACCGATAAATATAATAGCCTTGGATATCCAGCGGGATGAAAAGCAATCGGCCCGATGTACTCTGTACGATATTTCCTATTAGACCCGAATTTTGTGAGCGAAGTATTGTGTGGACTGATTTTAGTGGTTTGATGTTGGATTTGAGAACTTACTGCGTTTGGTTTTAGAAACTGCCTATTAAATAATATATTAGTTTTATCATCATATCAAAATCATCTGTTGTCAGACACATGTTCCATAAATCTAGAAGTATAATTAAATAATAAATATATCAGAATTATATATATATATATATATTTTTTTTATTTTTTTTTATTGGGCAAGTGCCTTTAATAACTAAACAAAATACAAGCTAAAACTAACACTACAAATACAGGTAGACTGCCTATAGACCGTTGAAGGTCTAAAGACAATCCAAATGCTCAAGCCCACTACCAGTTGGCAGCGTACCCAAATTATTGTTACACACAAATATATTGGGATCTAAAACAGAGTCTATTTAAGATAAATCTAAAAAACTTTTAGTCGTGAAATATTATTGCAATGTTAATGATTTTATAAATAACTAGCGGTCCGCCCCAGCTTCGCACGGGTATAGATTATAGTCTATGTCACCCGGGGATAGCTTCCCAACAGTAAAAGATTTTTTAAATCGGTTCAGTAGTTTCGGAGCCTATTCAATTCAAACAAACAAACAAACAATCAAATCTTTCCTCTTTATAATATTAGTATAGAAGTATAGATAAATTATAATAATGACGGAAGTAGGTCAGATTGTTTATTTTTACAATTATAGTAATGTCTATCTGTTAATTATTTAAATTAATAACCTGATATCTAAACTGTTGAAATTGTTTCGACGGTAATTTTTATTTATTTTTTATTTATAACATTTACGGTATTTTTATTCTATCTCTCTAGATTTGTACGCCTGCTAACTAGGCAAAATACGATACCTACAAAGTAAATATTATTAAAACCCACCTATTGCACATGCATTTTTTTATGCATGTGTATGATTTAATCGTGTTTTGTGCAAATAAATTATCTTTATCTTCATACAACGTACACATTTCCTATTGAAATGTGTTAACCTGATGTGATGGCGCAGGATGGGTCAATTAAACCTAGCGATGACTGCTTTCAGAATGATGTTGCCACTCGCATGTGTTCTACTTAAAAGTGAGGTGACCTTTTTGCGCGTGATAGCTGCAAAGCCACCAGTGCGAGCTTCCACAAACGTGGTGGACGCGCTGCAGCACCGTGAGAGCCGCATCACCATCTTGAAACCACTACTGTATTGGACTTGTAGAGCGTCGAGGGATTTTTGAGTATACGCTGTCTACAAGCTACTCCCATAAAATGATTGGCAGTAGGCCTTAAAGAGAGTAGCAATAACTTTATCCGAGAAAGAAGAGAAATCTTCTGGACAGCATATTCGCTATCACCATCAACGCTCTGCTGTCATCCCTTTTTATATCTTGATATTTTAATGAGTCACTTTTAGCAGTCAAGTTTCATTTCGGTGTTGTTATTATCGGTAAGGTGAGAGGATGAAGGTGAAGGTGGGGGTGGCTGACCTTTTAATTTGACAGGTGGCTCGTTTTAAAAAAAAGGGTTGAACTTTCCTATAAACATTACATTGAAAATTCGTTTATGTATGTCCTTCCCTCATGTAAAGATGTAGAGTTCATTGTAGTTTTAACACAATATTGGATTGACATAAAAGTAGGATCGAGAGCGATGGTGGCCGAGCGGTAGCATGTGCGCTTTACAATCCGATGGCGCCCGGTTCGTTCCTTGGCCCTTCACCAATGACTTATTTAGTACTTCAGTAAATTATATACAGTTTTGACGGTATCGCTCAAAAACGGTGATGGAAAACTTCATGAGGAAACTGGTGTGTCTGAAAACCTCAAAAGCTCAGCTTATCCGCTCTCTCTCTCTCTCTCTCTCTCTCTCTCTCTCTCTCTCTCTCTTTATCTCTGAGAGAAGGCCTATGTCTCAGCAGTGACATGATAGGCTGATAATGATGATATGGTAATGCCGCCAGCATACTGGGTACGCTACCAACCGGCACTAGGCTTGAGCATTTGGATATTTGGATTGTCTTTAGACCTTCAACGATCTATGGGCAATCCAGAGCTGTAAATAATAGGCCAAATTCTTAAGGCATTTAGTCTTCTAAGATAAGCACAAAAACGTCACAAACCACTAACCAAAACAGCTTCTAAAGTAAAGCTATGATACGTAATAGGTTCTTAAAGTGACTCTCAGAGCGAAAGTTTTGTCTCTCCATTAAATTTTTAATGCATTCGGTGTTGCATTTCGGTTTTTATTGTAAATGCGGAGGTGCTGTAAAACGGGTGGAAGCTTACCGGTGAGTGCAGGTAGTTTGGAACACGGAAATGCACCAGCTTTTAAGGTCGCTTTAGTTGAGAGAATCAACGATTTGGTACTGTGATAACTATGCACATTGATTTTGATGTATACAAGGTATACAAATATTTTTATAGGCTGCTATTGAACCCTATTAAGCAAAATTTGTTAGGATTCTATTATCAGCATCATTTTAGCCTTACATGTTCCCACTGCTGGGACTCGGGCTTTCTCTCAGTGAGAGGATGGTTTGTATTCCACCATGATTGCCCAGTGCATGTTGGAGAATGTCATCATGTCTTTGAATTTTTTGAGGATGTTGGATATGCTAGTTTCCTCATGATGTTTTCCTTCACCGTTTTTGAGCAATGGCATCGAAATTGCTCATTTTTTTTTTTGCAACAACTACAATTTAAAAACAATTGGTTTAGTATACTCGGCGCCCAGTTCACGTGCCGCTTTGAACCGCTTGCGCGCAAGACAAGTTACGTGCCACGCGTAAACTACCCTAGCGATACCTGCATGCAGCACGCTTACGCCACCAGTCCCGCACCGGCTTTACTGTTGGCTATCCAAGTAAAGAAAATTATAAGTAACTAGCGACCCACCCGCCCGGCTTCGCACGGGTGTAATTTACGTGCGAAGACGGGGCGGGTCGCTAGTTTTATATATATATATATTTTTTTTTAAACCTTCCGTGAAAATGTATCTAACTGATGGTGAAAACTGCATCAAAATCCGTTGTGTGGTTTAGGAGGAGTTAGCGGCCATACAGACACACAGACAGACAGACAGACGCTGAAAGCGACTTTAATTTATACTATGTAGAGATAGAGATAGAGACAGAGAAGAGAAGAAAAGAAGATGTTTTTACAATTCTACATAGTATATAAAGTCGCCAAAGTAAAGTAAACATCTCTACCACTGTTATTTTAAGAATGTTCCATTTTATCCTCTGTTCCACTGTGTTGTGGTGCAGCGATGGTGACAGAATACTAATCTGCTTCGAAAGCGGATCTTGGAATGAGAGAACTGTGGCAACTGACACAAAAAGCATTTCCGTTTTTACGATAGCAATGCTTATAAGCATGACAATGAAGGGAATCAACTATTGTGTATGTACTTACATGGTTTATAGTTTGAATGGTGGAGGTTAGTCCATGAATGAGGAAGGGAGAAATATATTTTTATTTTTCTAGTAGGCGAGTGGCTGATTTTATTTTCGGTGGTTTTCTTTTATTATTTAGTATTAGGCTTGACCATGATCGCCATCTCATAGTAAGATGGTTAATTACAGGTGCATTTTATAGTTGTCTTGGATTTTTTACAGGTACATTTTGGAAAACCTTGGCCTCCAAATACTGACAACTTTTGATATATACCTCTCAGTGACAGCTCTTAATTTGATATAGAATCATTCATAGTAATATTTGTTAACTGTACTTAGCACACCACTTGGACAATCATTAGTAATATAATTTGATTACTATTGAATTACCATGTTATAGTTATATACCTACCTATTATAGATAGTTATGAATCGTACAACTATGTATTGGTTTATAGCTATATTCCTAGGCGTATAATTATTTCACGGCTTTAAAAATCATACTGTGACATATCGATATAAATTTATATATTATATATACAAGTAATAATTTTTATTATTTTTGTTTTTTATTATCTTAGAAAAACTAACGGTCTTAATTATCAGTTAATACTTAGCTAGAGACATAAGGGGCATTTAAAAGTTTCTCGGTCAAACCGACCTAAAATGTAAATCTTTCACCCTGTATAAAAATAATCTCCAACCAAAATACACACGAAATTGAAACAAAATAACCCGTCAGTTCCACGAGGTCCTTTTTAATCTCGTCCTTGCCGTCCCTTTTGGTCCTTAGAGGATACCTATCTGTCAACGTTCCCCGTCAGAGTCCAAGAAACAAACTGTCATGACAATTTATAAGGCCAAGGAGTTTCCCCGAAATATGTCAAATTTAAGGACGGGGTAATGTTGAATGGGATGTTTGTTTCAGTAAATATTGCTTCCTGGTATATATATATATATATATATATGGCCTGGTATAAGTATATAGATCTATTTATTATGTACTAGCTGACCTGACAGACGTTGTCCTGTCTTAGAACTGTCAAACAACTGTCAAATTTTGGCGAATTTCTGGCACAACGTGCAAGCATTGCCATTCAGCGTGGTAAGCCCGCCAGTATGCTGGGTACACTGCCAACTGGTTGTGTGGCATTTGGATTATCATTAAATTTTCTCAACGGTATATGATTATTCCTATTTTTTTTAATAGTCCAAACAGTTGGCGTTATTTTGCTTGTTCATTTAGCTAGTTTATCATGATATTTTTACCTAAGTATTTCAGTCTGGAATTTCAGTCAATACTCAATAAAGATGCCTCATTTTATTATGCTTTTTATTTTTGCTGAAAACGGTAGCGTCTAATGGCAGTATTGAGTTACCGGTGTGGCAAGCGCTGGGATTGATTCCGCAAATCAAATAATCTTGGAGACCGAGGTTCCTGAGTCTCTAGGGGGTGCGACTAGGGAAGCTAACAGATAGGGGTCTGTACTACTCTCTTTGAACTATAGCTATATTATAGAATAGGTAAAACTCAATAAATTCGTACAGAAAGAGTAGGAAATACAGATATATTAAATCAAATTTGCATTAGCTTTTTACCGCGTATTTTATTTATCTAAAGACTCTAAGGGAGAAATGAAATCTAAACGAAAAATTTGAACTAACTTCAAGGAGGCGGTTATCAATTTGGGCCGTTTTTACCAGCTTTTAATATTTAACTTGCAATGGGAAAGTGCCTTTACTAAACAAGATACAAGCTAACACTAGCACTACAAAAACAGTTAAGTCTGTTCATAGACCGTTGAAGATCTAATGACAATCCAAATGCTCAACCCACTATAAATTGGCAACGTACCCAGCATGCTGGCGGTATTGCCACGCTAAATGGCAATGCTTATGCTATGCTTACTTGCAATGTTTGTATATTAGTTTGTTTATTTAAGTCAAATCTAGCTAGCTGAGTTAGAACCATTTCCTAATTCAGAATTGTTTTTTTTTATTCAGTTCCGATGACAATGCTTTTTTTATAGTAAGCATGACCTGTATTGACTGACATTAGCTCCAGATAAAGGAATTCTTCAACGGTCAACAGCGCAAACACAACATTTTGTCTACGCATTTTATTATAATAGCCGGTTTAAAGTTTTAACCTGACATGGTAGTTGCTGTTGATTCAGAAATAGCAACCATTTGGTTTGCGCTCTTACTTTTGAGTCGATTTTTAATATTGACAATTTTTTTATGACGTCTACAATTCCTAAATATCTATGTTTTGCGGTTCATCATCGTTATCATCAGCCGGAAGACGTCCACTGCTGAACATAGGCCTCCCCCTTTAACCGCCACACTGAACGACAGCCCGCCTTTTGCATCCACTGGATACCCGCTACTCTCACAATGTCGTCGGTCCATCTAGTGGGAGGACTCCCTACGCGTCTTCCGGTTCGTGGTCTCCACTCCAGAACCTTTCTACCCCATCGGTTATCGTTCTTCGAGCGATGTGGCCTGCCCATTGCCACTTCAACTTGCAAATTTTAACAGCTATGTCGGGTTTGCGGTTCCCCTTTGTAAATAACTTAGGATACCTCTCCGAAAGTTAAGACCTCTCCGGGGGTCCAGTCATTCTCAACTCTTTCTTTCTTTCTCATTCTCTTCAACAGTTTTGAAAATGATATTTCCGTTTTTTTTTTTTTGGGTTTTAAAAACTTATTCATAACGGAAAGCATTGCTAATATGTTAATATTAGCATAACATGCTAATATGGCCCGCAGATTCGCTCGTTATACTACAGAAGTCAAGATCACGCTTTTTAAGGCATACTGCCAGTCTTTCTATACGTGCAGTCTGTGGGTCAACTATATGCAGAAGACAATCAGCGCCCTGCGTGTGCAATACAATAACGCGTTTAGGATGCTGCTGGGGCTGCCCTGGTGCTATAGTGCATCGGGAATGTTTGCTGACGCTCGGGTAGACGGATTTCATGCCATAATGCGCAAACGAGCCGCCTCGATGCTCAGACGTGTCCGGGGCAGCGCCAATAGCATCCTACGTGTTGTGGCAGGTCGGTTTGACTGTCCGGTCATTAAGCATGCAGTGCGGCTATATGTTAATACTAATAATAAGTAAGCCACAGACATTTTATTCTATTTTATTAATTTTTTTGACTCTATAATCTCCACTGCTATTTTTATTCATTGTATTTTATTTTATTTATTTTTAATTATTGTTACTATTGACATGTACCTAATTCTAATTTTGTTTTACTTTGTTATCCATTTTTTATGTAATTTGTGTCAAAATGTATATGGACCTGGTCAGAAATAAATGATTAATAATAATAATAATTTAGGTAATTGTACTAGAAGGTAGGATATATTTGTCTAAAAAGGTGTGTTTTAATATATATTTTTTTATAATAATGTTTCAAATTTGGTAAGTGTAGTAAAATAAAATAAAAATCAAATGAAACCCCATAACTATATGTAACATTTGAAAATTTTGGACAAAAGAGGAAATTTTACTCAAAGGGGTCGGGATCAAAACGATGGGACCCGATGTCAGATAAGTATCTACCTACTGTCGTGAAAGTAGTTTTGGGTATCCCCCCTCCCCCCTTCCACCTAAAAGATCAATATAGTTGATAAAACTGAACACGTATGTTTTGGTTTATATTTAAGTAAGCATTTTTGTTCTCTTTGTGGTCTCTCACTATGGGCCTTATAACCAGGCTCAAAGTCGCACAACGAGTTATAGAGAGGGCTATGCTCAGGGTTTCTCTACGTGATCGAATCAGAAATGAGAAAATCCGTAGACAAAAGAAAGTTACCGACATAGTAATTTTTAAACTTTCGCGATACCGACATAGCCCACCGGATTAGCAAGTTGAAGTGGCAGTGGGCAAGACACATATCACAGACATCAAAATCGGTTAAGTCTTAAGTTTGACCTTAAGTAAAAAAAAATAATATATATAAACAAATATACAAACATACGCCCGAAAAAAAATATTGCAATCGGGTACGAGAGCAGAGAGTTCCCCGTTTACTTTGATTTTCATCATCGATAAACTTTAACTTTTTATTACTTTGAGTAGCCTGAAAAGTAAAAAAAAAACATGAAATTACACTGCTGATGCAGATGCTGTTGCTGATGCTGTTGTACGTTTCCATTAACGGAGTCATAGTTAACAATCTCAGTGACTTTATATCACGAGCGAATCAATTTCTTCTAGGAAAGCGTGCTCCATCGTAGACCGCATCATCGCTAAACATCAGGCGAGATGGCGGTCAAGCGCAAGTATTTATTCAATAACAAAAAAATAAGGTACGCCATACCATTTTGTTGGTGGTGCGAACGCATGAGACCTAAACCAGGCTTGATGCTTTTAGTCCAACTCACCCTGCAGATGACTTTGCTACCCGTTGTTTTGCATTTGGACTGTTAGTTTATTGGTACCGCTGCAAGTTTTTAATACCTACTTGAAAAATTTGTACTCAATTGAGCCGTACTTACAGTGGTTTAGCGGTGAAAAAAGAAAGAGATTCACGCAGATATTTAAACACGAACGATACTAAAGCACATCTCTCATGTTTGTCAAATCTAAGGTCGACCCGATCTTCACAAAATTTTGTAAGCAAATTATTTATGCAAATACAAATTTGAAGTTCGAATATCAGCAAAATCGGTCGAGATGTTGTGAGTTGTGAAGATAATGGAGTTACGAGGTTATAGTTCCAGACGAAGAACTAATTTAATTGTGTGTATAACATACTATAGTTTTGTTACTGTCTAAATACCCCCCTCCGTCCACTTGGATCCACAGCTCCGCTCAGATCCGCGGATAACTTTATCTCCTCTTAAATCCACAGGTAGATCCATGGATACTTCTTTTTCTTCTTAGATCCACCAGGTGGATCCATGGATACTTCTTTTTCCCCTTCGATGCACCAGGTGTATCCGTGGATATTTTTATTCCTTTTCAATCTACCTACATATGGCTGAAATTTATATTGATCTCAATTAGTGCCACTGGGAAGCACTTGAGCTAAAACTCCTCAACTTGAACCTACTGCAAAATGCAGTCACAGACCTGACCTCAGCATTGTTAACTCCATACGAGCAGCCAATTTGGCACCTAGTTGTGTTTTAACTGCCTCAAATTACACCAAACAAATTATACATATAGCTGATATCTCGAAACCCGCTGAGTAAATCCTATTCTACAATACATTCTGTGAGAACAAAAAATCAAATATTATTTCCAATTGCAAGATTATCTATACTATAATATAATATTATAAGGAGGAAAGATTTAATATATTTTTTATGCCATAGGTGGCAAACAAGCAGACGGGCTGCCTGTTGGTAAGCAGTCACCGTCGCCTATGGATACTTGTAATACCAGAGGCATCACAAATACGTTGCCGACCCTTTAGGACTCGATTGTTTGCTTGTTTGTTTGCATTGAATAACCTCCGAAACTACTGAACCGATTTGAAAAATTATTTCACTGTTGGGAAGCTTCACTAACCCCGGGTGACATAGGCTATAATCTATACCCGTGCGAAGCTGGGGCGGACCGCTAGTTATAGATAAAGAAACTTAAGAGCTAGTGCCATAAGTGACGGCCTTATCGCTAAAAGCTACGTCAATTTGAAAGCAATGTTGCTTTCAAGTTGACGTAGCTTTCTCAAGACGCAATGCTAAATTAGAAGCATTTATTTGTACGGAATTTAATTTGCTAAACGCTTTACAAAGTTATGTCGTCAACTTTGTATGAGCTGTCAAAAAGCGATTAGCATAATGGACAGACATAGGTTTAATATTTTGTTTCGGATACGAAAAACTCGTCGCTTATGAGATCTGAATCAAGTGCACACTCGCCTTTATTCACACTTTTAAATTGAGCTCGTATGCAAATACTTTGAATTCTCATTTGAATATTCCAAATCAACATATTTTATTTCAAAGCCGTGTGTAACCTCATGAGTTTTAAAACTCATCAAAGTTTGCAAAGTTGGTACAATCGACTTTATAAAATGTCTACACCTCTAGTCACTTTATCGCTGCAAATCTTTCACCACCACTTTGACGAATAGAAGAAACATTCTAGTGTTGTATTGTGATAAGGTGCTAAATTGGGTCGTGGTTGTGTAGTGAAAGGTACCAATGAGTTCTCCGGCTTACATTCAAATTGTATGTTAAGCAGGTGAATGGGGATCGGGTATGAATACATATACATATTAAGTTCACACGTATGCTCGACATTTGGAAAGTTAGCTTTAAGGGATTTTACAATTTGCAAGGCGGGAAATGGCTATGGCTTATTGGAGTTAAGAAGAATGTTACGAGACGCATAGTAAGTAGGTTTATGCAATTTTAGTGTATTCCTTTACTTCTTAAAACCAAACTCAATTTACCAAAAAACACAGTAAATGGGCATTTAACGTTAGGTACTATAATAATTATTAGGCTTGTAGTTATTTTGTTTTATTTAATAATAGGTTTGCGTTTGACCGCCAACTCGCCTGATGTTAAAAAGGATGATGCGGTCTACGGTGGAGCTTGCCTACAAGAAAGCGATTCACTCGTGATTTGAAAACACCTAGATTGTAACCATCGGGGAACACCCATTCTATATAAAACTATAAATGTATGTATATCAGTCCCTGGCAGCCATATCACAAGCTATGCTTAGTTTGGGGTTCGATGTCCGTGTGTGCAAAAATGTCCCATATTTTTTATATTTTATTCAGGCAGCGCATTCCACAGACTAGAAGTTAACACAATAAAAGCAGTAGTAGAAAGTAAGTAAATAAGTAGTGGTTGTAAGTAAATAAGTAGTGGTGGTAGTAAATTGCTTGGTAAGACAAATCTAACGGTCCCAAACTTGACGGGGTTACGTCATTTCGTTTAGGAGTTCCTATGGCCACCTTCTGTCTCCATATTATCATGATGGTAGATAATAACATTTTGTCTGCCATTTTGGGACGTCCACCATATTGAATTGTTTCATCTAAGACCTCTTGGAAGACAAATCCAATGAACCCCAAACTTAGCGAGGTTACGTCGTTTCGTCTAAGAGTTCCTATGGCCACCTTTTGTCTCCATAATCGATGGTACCATAGTATTGCATTGTCAATGAACTTACATAAGTATGCCAAATTTCAGCTCAATTGGTTGAGGATAATTGGTCTAAAATTCAGTTGCAAGATTTTTCGGAACACATAGAAAGAAAGAAAGAAAGAAAAGTGTGTGTACATACACACATACGTAGGTATGTGTGGGACAATACCCAAGTCAATGACGGTATAAGAGAATACCTACGTGATTTGTAACGTCATTGTCAGACCTTTGACGAAACAGGAAACATAACGTAATCAGTGCCGTCAGTTTAGACCTATGTGGACATACGGGAACCTGTAACGTGATCAGCGACGTTACTTTTAGACTACTGACGAAACAAGAAATCTGACAACATGAATTTTGACGTCATTTTTTTACCAGTCTGACAAAAGGAAACTTTTGACGTGGTATGACGTCATTTTTAAGCAAGTGCTAACAAAGAAAATAAAACAACGTGATTTTTGACGTCATTTATTTCCACAAGACGTAAATTTGAAAAAAGTGCCCTATATCACGTTTTTTGGCAGAAAATGTTGACTGGGACCACGAACGTACATACTAGAAGGGGGGAGCTACCACAACTTCAAACTCATTTTTATAATAATCTTACATTGAGTTTTGTCTCGCTCTCTCGGCTAATTTGAGAAGACAAGACTGAATTCAATGTTAGGTTATTATAAGAATGTTTTTGAGATTGTGGTAGCCCCCAGGGCAAGTTAAATAAAAGCTTGTAAAAATAATAACAATTTACAATTCAGGCCAATCAATAATCACCGCCCCAAATTCGCAAGTCGCGCGCCTCAACGCATTATCGGCACACGTAATAAGCCCTAACTTCTCACTCGTAACTCCGCATATATTTTCGTATAACCTTTGTCTGAGATCATTTCAATAATATTCCAAGTTTAATGCGAACGTAACGCAAACGTGGAGCTGGAGGCATTGGGTAATAAAATTTAACGTGTCGTTGCGAGTTTTGTGACTTTACTTAAATTTATTGCTGGAAGTTTTTCTGGCGATCCATTTGTTAATCTCGTGCGTCGCGTTTTGAAAAATACGGCGATATATCTCTGTTTTAGATACGACGGAGCGGTGCGGGTTGGTTTGCCTTTTTGGTTGGCAGTGCGTGTATTTTAATGTTAGACACATGCGTTTTGTTTCATAAATTTTACGTAGTTCTAAAACATAATAGGTAGTTTCATACCATTTATTTCATAGCAAAAAGGAACAAAAACTTGATCATAGCATAGGTACAGCGTTGGTGACATTCTAGACTTTTTTAAAAATATAATGAAATATTTAACGAATTGTTATATTTTGTAAATATCTATATAAATAAAAGTGAAATACCACTCGCTGACTAACCCATATCCATGTCCGCGCGCGCGCATTCACCTTGAAAAAGACTGCCTAATGCGGTTGAAACTATAGTCGGAGTGACCAGCTTAATCTTACGTGAGTAATTCCCGTGTAATATAAATAAAACATATCCATGTCCTTCACGAAATATCGAAAATTATACAACCTACGAAGCATTAATTAGGCAGGTAGATTCTTGGGGTGTAGTAGAGACCCGTAACGTAAAGAAAGGATTATGAAGAAAAAAATTGGAAGTCTACGCGTACGAAGTTGCGGGCAACAGCAGATCTATTTTTTTTTTTTTTTTTTTAAGAAGTATAGATAGGATAAAAATAACATAAATGGTAAACTCTTCTGATCTTAACTAAGTTCTGGTTTTATGAAAATTAAGTGCTCGGTTAAAACCTTCATATCCTTTATTACAAAAGTCCAAAAGTCGAGTTAGCGAAAGACAAAAAAAGTTTGAATTTGAATTTCCCGCCTTGGTGAAACGTACCACCTTAATCATAAGCCCACAGACAGTCAACGACCCCAACTTCACGATCCTCCTTCCAGCCCGATTGGTTCGAACAGGCTGGAAATAATGACGCGTGGAATGACGTGCTCATTGACATGATATTTTTAATCCTGAATCGATAGGAATTGCCAACCCGCCTGTCCAGCGTGACTTTGTGCGATGGTGGCCAGGCGGTAGCATTTGAGCTTTACAATCTAACGGCACCCGGTTTGATCCTCGGCCCTCGACCAATGACTTACTTAGTACTTGAATAAAAAATAAAAAATATGCCATATGTAGCAAACAAGCAGACGGGCCGCCTGATGGCAAGCATTCACCGTTGCCTATGGATACTTGTAACACCAGAGGCATCACAAATACGAGTGCGTTGCCGACCCTTTAGGACTCTTTTAACTCGTCTTTTGAAGAACCCCATGTTGTATGATTATTAACGTGATATTTACCGTGATTAGGTTGTGGATGGAGCTTCCGATATTTCGGCACAGTTACATGCACCATATTCACACGAAGACCCTTCGTGTGAATATGGTGCATGTAACTGTGGCAAAATATCGGGAGCTCTTTCTACAACCCTATATTTTTTTGTGAAATTTGTTTAAATACTTGATCGATCATCTGTGTTTTTAAATCAATGACTACAAACATACTTCGTGACCTGCCAATATCTATAACTTAGTGCCAATATCTGTCCGGAAAAAAAAAAATTATTATTAGATACGCGAGTGAAGTCACGGAATTCAGCTAGTATGAAATATTTCAACGTAATATTCGGTTCGCAAGAAACAAGCTTATGGCCTCTGGGTGTTTGTAACTTTATGCCTATTATTTATGGAATCCGATGGCAATTATTATTAAAATTTTGAACCCTTGTTTGGAAAAACCCGAATACAATTATTTGGTAAGTTGTAGAATTATATTTAAATAAGTGGCGAAGGTCGTGTTAAGACTCGAGGCACGCATATGGTAGGGTTCAGTTTTTCGTAACCAAAGTCATATAATTGTGGTCACAATCATCATAGTTCAGATTTTGGTGGTCACAAAAAAATTCTAAAGAACGAAGACCGTGGACATAACCAAATTACAGAGGTGCATCATACCAACATAACTTATGGTTTATTCGAAAAGAAAACTACTTAAGACGAAATATGCTTCAAATTTGACGATTCGTCATCACGAATGTTCAAAAGTAAACCTTTAAAATCGATTAATTGACATAATTTCTTTGTGTTTAATAAATGTTTTTGGAATATTTTATTCGGATGTGTTCACCGATACACGATTAAAAAAATTTGGCTCAATAGAGAAAAATCTAAAACTTTCCTAAAAAACACCCGATTTTACGTTCCCTTCAATGGATTGAATCAACTTCATTCAAATTTTATAGTAAATTTTTTTTACTAAAAAAAAAATGTGTTTTATCCTAACAATCATTCAAACACTTTAGTGGACGCAGTTTTTTGTAAAAGCGTAAGATTATTTGTAGAAAATAAAGAAAAAATAAATATTGAAAATATTTGAAAGCGCGCACGCCGCATTTCCGTCATACAACAAGTGTACTGTTCTCTACCATTTCGCCCTAAGAAATATTTTTTTGTAAAGGAAATTTTACGAAAATGTCAATGACCTTTGAGCTAGAACGTCTTTAACTTATTACGGTTTGATCGCTATATCTTAAAAAGTTATAATCAGAAAATGTTTAAATTAATTTTGAATGAAGGTTTTTAATATGACCTATCAGCATGGCAAAATACAAGTTTCTGTATTTAATAGTTTAGAAATGGAAGGGGGACCAACTTTTTGCCACTTTGGCGGGTCATATTTCATTTTTATTAGTTTTATGAAGCTAAGAAACAAATAATATAATCGAGAAAAAACGAATACAAATTATAAACAAGCTGTATATTCGACCATAAAAATATTTTTTAAATTAAATTAGGTGCATAACCGCCGTATGTTTTTCTTTCTTAAAATTTCTTTCTTGTCTTTCATTCAATAAAAATTTTACGTCGTAAATTGTCTAAAGCAGTTTTAATATTATACTGTAGTGAATCCTAACAATGTGTCTTACTGTATAACAATCTTTTCTGTGCCTAATTTAGATGTAAACTTTTAGAACACTAAACATTTACACAAAACAAGCTTTCATAAAAATAACTTTTAAATCACATTTCAACCAACAAGCTGTTTAAAAACTTATCTCTTTACTATTTTCCCGAATCTGAATACCTGCCAACAAAATTTGTGCACTACTATCTCACTAATGCCAGTGCTCTAAGTGTAAATCTAATTATTGTAATACATAAACATGCTGAGAGGAGCACCGGGAAAAGCCGACCACAAGCCGGTTGGACAACTTAACACTCCCTATACCAGCTTCTGACGAAACTAACCTAAATACCTTCCAACGGCCTTACTTGGAAACGACAATTAAGCATGTGTCAACTAACATTTCCTTTGTCTCGTTTCCGCGCCTGGCTATTTCCGTCAGCGTTATTATCAATAGTTTTAAACATAGGAAAACATGCTGAA
Source organism: Agriopis aurantiaria (assembly GCA_914767915.1). Classification (NCBI taxonomy): domain Eukaryota; kingdom Metazoa; phylum Arthropoda; class Insecta; order Lepidoptera; family Geometridae; genus Agriopis; species Agriopis aurantiaria. Next base: position 14,059,132 of record OU611996.1, read on the forward strand.
ACAATGTACGTGCGTTTTATATTAACGCACACGCTAAGTTATTTTTTAGAAACCTATACTAATAAAACCAATAAAACCTGGTGGATGACTGGTAGAAAATGCTTAGCATTAAGTCCTCCAATTGTACATATCTACTTAATTTGTAAGTGTGCAATAAAGTATTAAATAATAATAATAATAAATATTATAAAGTGGAAAGATTTGTATGTAAGGGAAAGGTTTATATTTGATTTGTTTGTGTGATTTGTTTTGTTTGTTTGTATGTTTGTAACAAATTGGCTCAAAAAGTACTGGACCGATTTAAAAAATTCTTTCCCTGTTGGGAAGCTACACTATCCCCGGGTGACATAGGCTATAATATTTATTATTATTATTTATTTATTATTAAAAACACTTATAACACCATTACAGATAAACTAAAGCGATGCCATAACAACTCAAATAAATTTAAACTATTTTAATTTTAAGGTACAAAAATTACCAATATACCCGTGCGAAGCTGGGGCGGACCGCTAGTCTATACTAATATTATAAAGAAGAAAGATTTGATTGTTTGTTTGTTTGTTTGCATTGAATAGGCTCCGAAACTACTGAACCGATTTGAAAAATTCTTTCACTGTTGGGAAGCTACACTATCTCCGGTTAACATAGGCTATTTTATATTTTCAAAAAAAATAGGGATCCTTACTAAAACTCCAATAATGTAACCCAAGGTGTAAAAAATTAGATTTACAATTTTGACTTTGCGTGTTTGACAGTTTTAAGACTGGACAACGTCTGTCAGGTCAGCTAGTAATTTATATAATAAAACCACCTAGTTTTACGGTAGCTTCAATGGATTTATCCCGTAATTTTCCACCCGTATAGACATTTTCTTCCAATTTATTGGAAGTGAATAATGAGCATTAGAGGACAATCAACGAAATTATTAATACATATATTACCTACTTATATATTTACAATTTATAATCAGTTATTTTTGGAGTCGGTGCCAGCCAAAGCAAAAATAACCGTAATTGATATCTACTTGATTAATCTATTAATATTTATGATATGAATGCGAAATAGAGATAAATATATAAGAAATCGAACGAAGGCTAATAATTGAAAAGAAGCGCATCAAAATTTATATGCATTTAGACACAACCGTCAACGTGAATTCCGCACATCAGCTGTAAGACTACAGATGCCAAAAATTAAAATTCAAGACAGTACAGTGCAGAAAACATAATATCCAAATAGATATATATATAATAACCTAATTTTAGCATTTTGTTTCACTAACTTTCAAATTACAAATTGATTTCCAGCTGGATAAATCTAGTCAGCTCCGTCGCATTCTCAACCAGTATATTCTTTTACCCCGAAAATTGTCAACGTAATTCTGGAAATTCAATCTAAAAGCTAGAGCGGAGAGAACGCGGCCTCTCCAGTAATTGCAGCTGGACCGACGATGCAGCATTCAAAAATCGCTATAGACGAAGCGGATGGACTGATATAAGCGTTTGCTCACAGAACGCGATACGATATCGTCGATACGATTGGGGCGCCTCAGTGAGAATGGCTCCCCATTCTCACTGAGGCGCCCCAAGACAGGCTAAGAGCTAGATTGCACTAGATTTTCTTGTTCAGTCTCGCTCGCGTTTCGGACTTTAGAATCAACCCTGGCGATTGTAGACACTCTCAAGCATTGTGCCAACTTGGATCTTGTTGAAGAAGCGTCGACAAGCGACCGTAAAAAAGTGAACTCTGTTCTGTTGCAATGCTGACTGCAATGAAACTATGATGTAAATTACATTATCTTCATCATCATTATTTCAGCCATAAGACGTACACTGCTGGACATAGCCTTCCCCGTCCATCTTTATTCACAGATACCTCGCGCTACGCGCCCACAAATCACGCACTCACACTGCTCAACGAGCTAATCACTCACCAGCCTGATATTGATTTGTTTTTTACCAATATAAATGTTATGCTTCAGAATTGTATTAGTTATTTTGGCATTAACTCGATATTACATTCTAGCAATACTTAGCTGCGAAATGTTATTGTAAGAAAAGTTTTTTGTTATTGTCTCAAAAATGTTTTGGTTTTTAGCTGTAAGTTTTTGAGAAACTGCAATAAAAAAAATTAAAAAAAAAAATTAAAGCGCTGTTGGGGTTGGAAGCGGCCTGCATCCAGAGTTTTCCTGCGGTCTCTTTTAGGTCGGTCCATCTTGTGGGCGGACATCTTACGCTGCGTTTACTGGTCCATAGTCTCCATTCGAGAACCTTTTGGCCTCATTGGTCTTCGTGCCATGTGCCCTGCTCACTGCCACTTCAACTAGCTAATCCGGTGGGCTATGTCGGTAACTTTCGTTCATCTACGGATCTCCTCACTTCTGCTTACGCATGCTTAGCCCTTGTAAAAAAAGCCTTGAACCACCACACTGTTACGTGCTTGGGTGATAAGTTTTCAACTTACGGTTGCCAGCCAATGAGTAGCCAGCTTACGAGTACTAACGCTCTTTTCGCATTTTTTACTTGGGCCTTTAAAGTATATGATGCTGTTCTTTGGTCGAATCTGTCGTAGTCAGTAAGCCCAGTGCCATCTGGACACCGCAGCGTGGCAGATCTGTTGATTGTTTCACGATCGAGTTGTGCCGTGTTTCAAATATCGATGTTTTTTTAACGCCCTGTGACGGCCCAATAACCGATTCCTGAAACGATGAGTTAGTGTAGGTTTTCTTTGTCTTTCACGCTTCGTTTATACAATCTATTTTGAATAGTAAGTTGTAGTAGTTTTGATTTTTATTCGTGTAGTGTTTTAACTTTATTTCTTGAGGTATGTCAGATAAAGTTAGACCTTAGACCTCAGATCAGGCAAACAAGGGAAGTATGCCTTAGTACAACTATCATTCGTGTTTAAATGTCTCCATTTAGCCTACTTATTTTTCACTATACCACTAAACCGCTTAACGCAAAAACTGTAATTCATCATCATCATCATTATCATAATTTCAGCCATAAGACGTCCACTCTTGGACATAGGCCTCCCCCTCTCCAAAAGGGACTGTTGGAAGCGGTCTGTATCTAGTGTTTCCCTGCGGTCTATTTTAGGTCGTCTGTCTATCTTGTGGGTGGACGTACTACGCTGCGGTTACCGGTCGGTGATCTCCATTCCAGAACCTTTCGGATCCATCGGCCATCTGGTCTGCGTGATAATTATGTGCCACTGCCACTTCAACTTGCAAATCGGTGGGCTATGTTGGTAACTTTCAGTCGTCTACGGATCTCTCCATCAAAACTGTAAGTACGTCAATATTTTTACGCACACTAACAAATTTGTAGCGACAATAATGAACTAACTAATAGTCCAGATACAAAAAAGAGGGCAGCACGGTTATCTGCTGAGTGAGTTCGACTAATGGCATCAAGGCTTATTTAGACCATATTCATTCGCATCTGCCACGCTATCTCACCATATCTCCCTTGTTTGTGTGATCTGAGATTTAGAGGATCTTACTGAAAGATATGCCTTGAGATAACCCTGTTATTTAAGGGTGGATTGACTATATATGAGATAGATTTTTTACGCATTTCAAGGTGGTTCCCATATTAAACATTTATTGTAATAACGAGAACAGTGAGGTTCTTTTGACTTAGTACACCCTTTCTTGTATATAACGTCTCAAACATTTAAAAAAACTATAAAAACTATTTGCAAAATTATAATTAAGTAAGTTAGGTTCGTAGTATAAGGAATTGTGCATCCTAAATTTTTTGAATATTGTTGGACATTTGTATTATTATTATTTATTTTTTTCTAATCTATTTTTTTGTAATTTAACTAATTATTCTGATTGAAATTCAATCATTTAATTATTATTTGTTATTTTCTTAATTTTTTAATTAAAACTGTATTGACTTATTCATACCCATTTTTTTTATAAATTTACTTATTACTGACTTACCTACTTACTTGTGACTTATTTAAATGTATCATAGATTGTAAAAAATATTGTGTAAGCGTTTAGCAAAAGCTGTTTGCGAAAAAAAATACATTAATACACAATCTATCCGAGTTATTTCCTTATTCCTAAATAACTGCACCCATTTTCTATGAACCAATAAAAGCGGTAGCTTACCGCTCCTTAGACGTGCCGTAAATTTTTATCTACCAGTTATCCAGCTTTTATCTTCCCCCATGTATCTAAACCGCTTTAAAATAGATTGCCCGCGTCGCTCAGAAGTGGGGTAAACCAATCCATCTTCGCCTTAACAGTATGCAATATCTACGGAACCATCGGTGGCACTCGTTAACTGAAGCTTGCACCAGGTCTTGTTGATCTACGCGTTGCAAGAACGAATTTGAGCAAACTTACTTAGTAATGGTAAAATCCGGTACAAAATTAACCGGTATTAGTTTGAAAAGTGTTTCAGAGGAAGTAATACCGATTAATTTCTATACCGCCACGTAACTAGGTGGGTTGACGATATTACAAAAGTGGCTGCTGATCTCTTACAGTGGGCCTAGCATGCGCACCGCAACCTAATCTTGTTGCCACTTTTTTCCAACGTAACAGGCCACTTTTAATTTTATATAATACTAGCGGTCCGCCCCAGCTTCGCACGGGTATAGATTATAGCCTATGTCACCCGGGGATAGTGTAGCTTCCCAACAGTGAAAGAATTTTTCAAATCGGTTCAGTAGTTTCGGAGCCTATTCTTGAATAGGCTTAGAATTTGGCTTAGAATAGTATTGCATTGAATAGGCTATTCAATGCAAACAAACAAACTATCAAATCTTTCCTCTTTATAACATTAGTATGGATACCTAAACGCCAGTTTTATTTATGTAAGATAATATGAGGTCTCAAATTTTGTCGCGGCACACTTGTTAAAAAAAAATTGCATGACTAAAGCGAGGCCTATGTTAAGCAGTTGGTTATAACATGCTGATAATGATGATAATGGCTTCAAGTTTATTTTTAGGAGTGCATATATTCAAAATAATACCATCGGTTGGTTCTTTTCTCAGTAACATTTCATAAATTCAAGCATTAAGACGAAATATGCTTCAAATTGGACGTTTCGTCATCACGAATATTCAAAAGTAGAAGATAGAATATTATTAGAATATTTAAAAGTAGTTTAAAATCGATTAATTGACATTATTTCTTTATGTTTGATAAATGTTCTTGAAATATTTTATTCGGATGTGTTCACCGATACACGATTAAAGAAATTTGACTCAATAGAAAAAATTCGTAAACATCCTAAAAATAGCCGTTTTTACGTTCCCTTCAATGGATTGAATCAACTTCATTCAAATTCTAGAGAAGATATTTTTGTAAAAAAAAAAAATGTGTGTTATCCAAACAATCATTCAAATACTTTAGTGGTCGCAGTTTTTTGTAAAAGCGTAAGATTATTTGTAGAAAAAAAATATAAAATATATATATATATATATTTGAAAGCGCGCACGCCGCATTACCGTCATACAAGTGTACGGTTCTCTACCATTTCGCCTTAAATTTGGGATTTATTAAACTAAATCAAGATATCAAATATCAGGTATATCATTTATTTTAACGAACTACTTACTAAGTTATTACACAACTAATCAGTTGATAGTAGTTTACATTTCATAGAAAACTATTTCAAACATCATGTTAGTTGCGACCGACGAATAAATAAACCAAAATCCATTCATAGATTTACAATAGTCCACAGATTATTCGATGCATCTCCCCAACACAATAGCTTTTACAAAATTGCCGGATTTGACACTATAGCCAGGATTAATTGCAGTAGCAGTTTAAGGACGCTGAACCGATACACATTCTAAACAGGTATATTTGTAGAAAACTTTATTACCAGCCATATTTTAACACTGCCGTTTCTCAGACAAAAAAAAAATATGTTGTGCAGAAAACAGAAAAATTTTGGAAACAGGAAGATTTTGTTCGAATTCAAGGACAATAAATTTACTATGGACAAGAAAAATCCAGTGTATTACGTACGTACACACAAGAAAAACTAATTTTAGTATCATCAAGTGGTAGGTAGGTGTAGGGCTTTATTCACTGAAGAGGCATTTCGAGCGTTCTGATTATTGCAGCTGAGTTGGTATTTTTAGATCATCGTTCGTAATTCTCTAACATAGGTGCATGTAAATCATCAGCAACATTTTTAGGATGCTTCTTTTTTTGAGGATTTCCTCGTACCAACCCAGCTAATCAATGACGCTACTTTCTTCCAAACGAAAGTATGAAAACCGGTAAGGTAACCGCACAAATATTTTGAAGGCACAACAAAACCTAATATCATCCTAAAAAAATATTATACGGAACGCGTAGGGCATCTAGCAATCTTTTGGTTTACGCAATTCGCAGACCTCCCGCGTACAGACCCTTACTATATAATAGACCTTAAAGAGCGTAATTTTTACTTGGTCTGTAAACCAAGCAAATCTGCAGGCCAGCTACCAGGCAGGTTACCACGAACCACCAGAGCCATAAATTCCTTCTCAACATCATTATCTTTAAGATCGTCGGTAAGAATACGTCCTAGATATTTAAATTGAAACACCCATTTAAGGTTAAATCTTTTGAGTGTGGCTGGGACAAGAAGTTTAGGATACTTAGTTGCGGCTTTTTAACATGATTCTGTAAGGCGTTTAAACATAAACAAATGACGCATAATATAGCGTCAAAATACTTAATTATCCGGTTATTCGGTCCTCTACAAACTCATGTATGCTGCTTGTAGGCCAGTATGCAGAATTATATAGATTCACAGTTATTAGCATCGATTTTGTAAATTATAGTCCAAGATATGTAAGACAGATAGATAAAATCGTTTTATGCTTACAACCAGTAGTTAAACTTGGAGTTGGTGTTCCTTTTATACTTACTAGTAAACAACAAGCGCAGTTTTGCTATTGATGCACTTTTAGTGTTCATAAACGTACTAGTTATATAGGTAAGTACTTACTTAAATTTAATTTAGTTTGCTTAGTTGACCATAAAGATATTCTGTACCTATTTTGGGTTGTTCATTTATTTAAAAGGATTCTAACCAAATTCAATTTTGCTCTGAACAACAATAAAATAAATATAAATAAAACCCTTAGAGCACGAGTCCTACTCGTACTTGTCCGGTTTTTGTAGTTCCGTGCGTCTCAGAAGGTCAGTGCTGAAAATCAGTGCTGCAGAGAAATCTGTAGCATTATCGCTGAGCACTGACCTATTTTGTCGCTCTAGACACTACAGCGACAACTGTACATGCATTGCATATATATTATATTTAGTTTTTTTTTTTTTTTGTATCTGTTTTTTTTTTGTCTAATTTTATTTTGAAGCACGAGTCGCTGTGCGCCTATTTCCGCTCCTTTGCGTTTATACAATAGTTGTTGTAGTGTTTTGTGCACAAAATAAATGTTTTTTTTCTTTCATTTAATTGGGTAAAAATAGGTAATATCGCATGTTAACATGGTCGAAACGTAGAGCAAAAGTTGCCTATTTTTACCTAATTAAAATAACGAGCGACAAGTCCTCATAAACATTTAAAACACATTGAGCCATGAAGGTGCTCTGAAATAGCAAAACAACAGTTGTACGTCTTACCCACCCAGAAATCGTCTAAATTATAAGCAAAAAGTTTCTTTTACTCTCTATTTTACAAAGCCACTTGTTAAAGACAGACTCGAACAAATACGTGTTAATTTATTTAACTCGTATCTTGTTTAGTCGAACAAAATACAATTCAAATGAAACAGACGTATATTTTATTATTAAAACAGGTGCAATTGCACATGTAACGAGAAAATAGGATTGTTTCCAGGGGTTTCACCTTCTTTTGTAGAGACTGGGTTTGCGAAGCGTTGTTATTTAGCCGGATAAATTGCCGGATAAAAAGTGAAAATAAATACGGTGTAAATTTAATTAAACGATCAATAATTCCTTATAACGTGAGAATTTGGTACCATCCTTACCTTGCACCAATAACTTATTTAGTCATCATCATCATCATCAGCCAGAAGACGTCCACTGCTGAGCATAGTCCTCCCTCTTTAACCTCCACACTAAACGACAGCCTGCCTTTTGCATCCACTGCATGCCAACAACTCTCACTATGTCGTCGGTCCATCTAGTGGGAGGCCTACCTACGCTGCGTCTTCCAGTTCGTGGTCTCCACTCAAGAACCTTTCTTCCCCATCGGTTATCGGTTCTTCGAGCGATGTGGCCTGCCCATTGCCACTTCAACTTGCAAATTTTAACAGCTATGTCAGTGACTCTGGTTCTTTGGCGAATATCTACGTTCCGGATTCTATCGCGCAAAGAAACTTCGAGCATAGCTCTCTCCATTGCCCGCTGTGTGACTCTGAGTTTTTCCAAAAGGCCAACAGCTTAGGACCACGTCTCAGTACCATATGTCATCACTGGCAACACACACTGGTCAAAGACCCTTGTCTTGAGGCACTGTGGTATCTTGGACGAAAAGATGTCACGCAATTTCCCGAACGTTGCCCATCCAAGTTGGATTCTTAGGGCGACCTCTTTGCCTAAGTTTACTACTTACTTACCTAACTAAACAATCTGTCCAAGATAGGTGCAATGGTCAACAACTTCGAGAGTATCGTTCCCAACGACTATCGGCATTGGTTCAATATGGACATTGGACTTATTTAGTACTTGAAATAAATTATGTGCAGTTTCGATGCCATCGTTCAACAACGGTGATGGAAAACATCGTGAGGAAACCGAACCTTAAAACCTCAAAGCTTTTTTTATAGCAAATAAGTCCGCGTTTGACCACCAACCCGCCTGTTGGTAAGCGACGATGTGGTCAAAGATGAAGCACGCAGAGAGTTCACAAATGCCATTCAGTAACATGAACTGGGCCGAAAAAAAATCAGCTGTTCCATAAATTTTATCGAGTGTCAATGACCGTTTTTAACGTGTCATAACGTGAATTAAATTCACGGACTTGTAGCACGTTTTGACATCAGAGTCTCTTGACGTGTAACGGGGCGATCGAGAGACCTTATCTAGGTCTCTCGATCGCCCTATCTACCTATATCTACCTATTTTAGGTATCATTTTAAGGTTCGCTACTAGGAATCTGGTACATAATTATAATCTTTGCCTTAACTCTACCTAACATCCGGCAAAAATGATCCAAAAGGTAGGCATCTCTAATAGAAAGACTCTCAAGTATATCGGGATTCAATACAGTGTTTCTGTAAACAAGTCACGTCTGCCGACTAGATGAATAAAACTGCAATTATATTACGTTTTCTCTCAAACAGTGAAATATATTTGCTAAGAAAATGTTATGAAAAAGGCGAGTTCATTTTCACACCATAGCTTTGTTATATTACTTGTTTGTGTTGTATTTGGAAGTAATATGTCTTTCGTTTTACTTTTAACAGACTTCGAAAAACGAGGAAAGTTCTCAATTCGGCCCAAATTTTTCATATTAGGTTTTATATAAATGTACTTTCATGTATTTAACAGTAAAAGCTAAAAGTTAAAGTTTTGGCACCTGCGTGAAAAATCACGTCACAGCATTGTATTATTTTCCTAAACTTGTTTTTTTTCGAGTGTAATAATAGTGAACTAGCTATTTAGTAATAGGTAACGTACATAAGTGTAGGTATTATTTTGTAATGCAGTGAAACGTGTCTTAGTGTTGTTTCTGATTCTCTATATAAAAATTCTAGAATAGTTTTCACCACTTTACTGGGGCGTGATTTCGACTTGACCTTAACTTACGAGGATTGGTTTTGACCAAAGAAAAGAGTTTTTTTTTCTGTGGTTTTGACTGACTATGAAATAAATAAATAAAAATAAGAGCCTTTTATTTCTCATCCATTACAACTTTGAAATAAATAAATTAATTAATTAGCACATTATGTCAACTTTTATTCATTATCTAATAATTATTATAAATTACTAGATTACCTATACATTGTTTAGCCATAGGACATTCACTGCTGGGCATAAGCTTTCCCCATCGATCTCCAAAAATGCTGGTTGGAAGCGGCCTGCATCCAGCGTTTCCCAGAACTTTATTTTTTCCATCTCCGATGGCTGAAATGATGATCATAATGATGAATGTACGTGCTGATGAAATGAAAATTGGTTCAGCCGTTTTCGAGCTACGATGTCACAGTTAGACACACAGTTACACACGTACTTAAAACGCTTCTGTTTGCGTCGGGAGTTAAAAATAAAACAAAACGTCTGCTTATATCGATAGGTACTTCTCTGCGAGTAATTTGACACGATACCAACTCTTGTGAATCAAATCAACTTTTTGAATGTTTTATTGATCTCTTGAACCATGGGTGCTGTAATTCGAATAAGCCTTGACAAATTTACATCTGCCCTCAATTCCAGCTAAATTATACCTTGTTTGTAGAGCTACAGGGTTGATAGAGCAGGGATTGTCATGTGGCATATAAGGCTCGGAGTCGTACTTTTGTCAACAAGAATACGACAGGGTCGACATACCTACTTTAATATTGTATGAGTAGGACCTGAAGGTATTTTATTTATTTGGATCTAAACGCGAGGTGAGGGCTTAGTTTAAAATTTTAAATAGCGCGATGTTTGTTTGATTTACCTACTGTCACTACATGTTTGTAGTCCTCTGGATGCGGCGCCACAATCGCATATTTTATATGAATTGAATACAGAACTAAATTTAGTTGCAGTTTTCTTCGTAGGTCGTAATTGGTGGTGCGGATTGCGGACTTTAGGGTTCCATAACTTCCATAGCAGAACTTTTATAGGTTTGCTGTGTAGCGTTGTCCGCTTGTGTGTTACGATCATTTTTACAGAACCCATAGAAACTTATGTTGAGGTATACATACTCACTTTACAAATTTTTACCCGACTTCAAATAATGAAGGGGTTTTAAAATGTATAGTTTAAATGCTATTTATTACCATCGGTTCAGTAGTTTGGTTTATAAATATAAACTGTTGGTAAAACAAATTGTCATCCAAGGCAAACCAAATTGCATATCAGTCTGTCTGTCTGTCCGTCCGTCCGTCCTAATTTTTTAGAACTTTCTTACTTCTATAGTTATTAAGGCTAGTGCATGATACTTTGCACAATTACAGTTTTAGTATAGAACTCAATTTTATAGTATAAAAAAGAAAATTTTGCCTTTTAAGGATGGCTGTACATGCGATATGGGAATGATTTTTTTTTATTGAATTATCAACACTCATTTTGCACATATGCACGCATGATTATAGTCATATTTATTTATATTAAACTAAATATATAGAAAAATTTAAAGTAATTAATTAGTTGTGTTCCGATTGGTCAGCGCTGATCAAAAAATACGTATGCTATATGTTCTCAGGGTACCCAAGATACAGGCTTAGCTAGTTTGGGGCCCACCGAAAATATTTGGTTTTCTCATATTGTGTATATCTATTGTAAATTTGTATGTGCTCTTATTGGAAATAAATTTATTATCATATTATCAATATTATAAAGAGGAAAGGTTGTTTTTCATTGCACTTCCCTCTTGTGGGATATCGTCAAATAGGTCTTTTAAAATGAAGGTAAGGTTTCATACATCACTTTTTTATCAAGTGTATATTTTGTGAAATATGGCTCGGCAAAGTGACAAAAAAGATGGTCCGCCCCCCTGCATTTATAAACTATTAGACATAATAAACTTGCAACTTGTCATACTTGGTTTTTTGGCATACTTTTTTCGGTACTAACTCGTGTTTAATGCAGATTCAAACTATATTATTATCAAAGGTCACCCACTAACTAAATTATTTTAAGAATAGGTTCACGGCTTATAAGAGTACCACTTCCAACCAACTTTCGTCGTTGTCAGTGAAAAGCTCTATTTCAGAAGAACTACTAAAGAGAGTGCATCATTTTCGTTGTCAACCGTCAAATTAAGTTTTTACTCTATTCTACCGTCAGCGGTTATATACTAGAGAGACTCGCTAGAGGCTGACCTAAAAACTAGTCAGCGTCAACAACAAAGTGCTAAAATGCATTTAAAATATGCAACGTGTCGATACGCTGAAGGCCTTTCACCGACATTGTATGTTTGACATGGAGTAGCGAAAGTTTTGTGTTATTTTTTTTGGATAAGGCTATTTAGGCTAAATAGCCCGTTGGTCCAGTTGGTAGCTAACCTACCTTTTGAGCTTGGGGGCGTGGGTTCGATTCGCACCTAGGACAAACATTTGTGTGATGAACATTTGTGTTTGTTCTATATCTGGTTGTTAATATCTATTTAAGTATGTATTTAAAACTATATATGTATCAGTCTCTGGCAGCCATATCACAAGCTTTGCTTAGTTTGGGGTCAGATGACCGTGTGTGTAAAATGTCCCGAAATATTTATTATTTATTAGAGAATCCTGGAACCAATATAACACTTAAAAAAATACTATTCAAAACCAAGCATATTCGTAATCTTCTCAGCGTTGTATTCAAGAACATTTTGTCCGCCATCTTGAGACGTCCGCCATATTGAATTTATCATCTATGACCAAATTGCTTGCGAAGACAAACCCAACGAATCCAAACTCGACGGGGTTACGTCGTTTCGTTTAGGAGTTCCTGTGGCCACCTTCTGTCTCCATCATAATACCAGGTCGATGGTACCATAACATTGCATTGTCACCAAACTTACATAAATATGCCAAATATAAGCCCAATCGGGTGATGATAACGTCTAAAATTCAATTGCAAGATTCTTTACACACTAACAGCAGGGCAAGTTTTTTTTATAAATAAGTCTACGTCGGACCACCAACTCGCCTGTTAGTAAGCGACGATGTAGCCGACGATGAAGCACACAGACTAAGAAGATACCTACCTATTCACTCTACCCTTGAAAAGGCCCAGATTATATCTCCCAGGAACAAGTTAATTAGCTTGTAAAAAACAAGTCGCCACATGGTATTATATTTTCTTTACTTGGTTCCAGTGTTATTGTGTAATAATAGTGGATTATTATTATTAACTCGGTGTTTTTGGACGTGCTCGACGTATGCAAGTGATATAATGAGGTGAAATATGTATTTTCGCGATGTTTCCAAAACTCCACAGAAGCCACTAGTAAAGCCTCTCCATCACTTTACTAAGGCATGACTTGGACTTGACTTTGACTTAATTTGCTCAATGTTTAAAACCTTGTGAACCGTTTTTATTCCGACTAAAGGACTTTGTACCCATGGTCACAAAATAAAATAAAAAAGCTGTTTGGGTATTTTTGGCATGGAAACCTTGCAGCATGGTGGTGAACTAGTCGATATGTTTGTTTTATAGTTTGTTAATCTTAGCAAAATTTTGTACTTATTTAGTCGATCCCGACTGAAGAGTAAAAGCGGCTTCGTGGCGCCAATATTCCATTCATGTAAAGTAAGCATATAAAAACATTTACCCTCTCTATTGATTATCTTACAAAGAAAGAGAGGTTTCACCTTTCACTTATCCACATTCTTCGTAACGAAGGTGTAATTTTGGTCTATTACTATTTGTTTTGTTTAATTCCGTAGTCTACAAAGATCTGCTGACCTACGCACCTATCCTTTCGTATCTCTCGACCCTGGACTGGCAACCCATCTAAATTCCCAGCATTTACAAGCCGTTGCTCGAGACGAAGACTAACGCAATTTGCTCGAACGTTTCTGCCGTGTCACTTAAGCAGTGTAGTCAGTGTTTGATCGTCATACAGAATATTCTATTGATTTACTCGCTTGAGTTCTATTCGGTCATGCATAACGGTGAAGTCACCCGCAATGAAGATGACTTAGATTTACGGCCTTATGGTATCGTATGCGCCTAATTTACCTACAAGTTACAAACTTGTAGGAAAATTTGGCTGGAGCTAACCCAACTAGCAGATAACGACCTAGAATAGCTGTATATCGATGACATAAACAGTCGTATATGTGTGTTAGAAACGTTTCTAACACGCGGAGATGGCCCCACTTTTATCACTACTTGGATACATATTAGTGATATATCTGTGTTATATTCGTCTCTTTGGTGTTATATCAGTGACCTTAAATCAGTTGAAACACAATAAAGTAGCAAAAAGGTTATCATCATCATCACCTTCAGCCAGGTTATCATCAGCATCATTTCAGCCATAGGACGTCTACTGCTGGATATAGGCCTCCCCCATCGATGTCCAAAAGGGCCAGTTGGAAGCGGCCTGCATCCAGCGTTTCCCTGCGTTCTCTTTTAGATCGTCTATCCATCTTGTGCCTGGACGTCCTACGCTGCGCTTACCGGTCCGTGGTCTCCATTCGAGAACCTTTCGGCCCCATCAGCCATCTGTCTGCGTGATATGTCCCCTACCCACTGCCACTTCAACTTGCTAATCCGGTGGGCTATGTCGGTAATTTTCGTTCGTCTACGGATCTCCTCATTTCTGATTCGATCTCGTAGAGAAACCCCGAGCATAGCCCTTTCCATAGCTCGTTGTGCGAATTTGAGCTTGCTTATGAGCCTGTTATGCATTGCACATAATCTTTGATTGCACCTACTTAGACCTTTTCGGTGGCCTGCCTGGTGGACGCCACTGGGGTCTTCAAATGAACACACTGACACCCCTCCTTCCCTCTACAGTGGAGTGGGTCACACGCGTTGTCTTTCGTCCCTGGGTTCGCCATGACTCACAAGCCATGATGAGCAGGGAACGCCAAAGCTATATTCTACGATCCCAGCCCCAAGGTCACGCCATTGTTACCTACTGTTATTACAAACTTTGTAACAAAGCATGCTTCAAGAATAGAGCAAGAATGTTTCATAAAATATTAAGAAGCCAAGACGTTTTTATTCCTCGTAAAGTTTTGGTACACTTCTGCGATGAAGTGTTTCAACTCACTTAAGTTACGTTTTGAAGTGTAGAATATGTATGTACGTAGAGACGGGTGAAACTTAGTTGAACAGTACTAATCGAATTGGTTATTGTACAGATACTCATGTTTATTTAGAGTTGGTTGGTTTTATCTTTCAAAACATGTCCTTGCACGTACTTACTTGTGTAGATGCTTAGGTCGAATTTTTATCATCGTGATCAGCCTTTCATATTCCCACTGCTGGGACATAACCCTTCTCTCAGAGAGAGGATGGGCCCTAATCCACCATGCTGGCCCAGTGCATGTTGATGAATGTCATGTCTTTACTTATTATTTCTTAGTTAATCCGCCGTTACATTAAATATTCTGTGAAAATTTCAACTAGCTATATATAAATATTTATTTATTGAGGTACACAAAACAGGATACAGTCATAGTATAGTAATAGTATAGTAAGCCATTTTATTTCCTTTCCTTAAAGTTTGTTGTACATGTATTGTAGTTACATCGTATATTATTTTTGTACATAAGTAGCTATTATATTTACTACATATTTTACTTAATAGATTAATTTTATATTAGATATATAGTTAAGTGTTTATTTTCTTCTGATTTCTTCTCTGATTTGCATAAAAATTAAATTAAATTTGGATAGGACTCCCTCTTCGGGTATTGGCCTCCTCCAGATTACTCCAGTTATTCTCGATGTGCGCTCTGATCCTGTTGGAGTCTGTTTTTTCAATCGTTTTTAAATTTTATAAAAGGTCAAATTTGAAGTAATTATGATCTTTTATTATCATTTAAGGATACAGTCATAACAAAAACTAAATAAGTGTGTTGACAATTGTGAACTAAACCATATCCCAAAACATGCGTACTCATCATGGTTACAAAAAAAACAGTATATTAAAAAAAATGGTTCGACGACTATGTTTTTTTTTACATTTCTCTTAAATCTAGGTAAAAATATCAAAAAATCAAAAATAAAAATATCAAAAATATCTATAAAGCTATTAAGGTTTTTGACGATTTCATTGTATTGGCGACACATCCTAACTACTGGGTTATAAAAAGAAGTGTTATTTTTATAAACACGCAGATAGAAAGTTTTTGGTTTTATATAATAGTCGTTGCGAACTTTTGGAGTAACGTTAAAGTTAATACTTGAGAGAAGAGAAGGGGAATCTATCTTTGAATGTAAAATTTGAAGCAAGTAGACAAACACTGTTTTAAACTATCACGGTTGTTTACTAAAGTTATATGATTATTTACAGGATATTTATCGTGGTAAGGTTGTGGAAAGAGCTCCCGATATTTCGGCGCAGTTACATGCACCATGTTCACGGGAAAACTGAAGAATGCGGGTGGTTGGTCGAACAGTTAAAAAGTTAGGTGCTGACATAACGATCTACCCTATTTCTAGTCTTTTGCTACGGATATCACTGGAACTCGAACTCGAACCTAAGTCCCGACAAAACACAACCACAACCTTACCACGGTAAATATCCCGTAAATAATCATATAACTTTAGGTAAACAAAGTCATTGCAAGTTCGTCGTGTATATACGTACTTTGGGTACGGAACCCTAAAAAATTAACATCATGTCTTTGATTTTACCAAAATGCTGGTCGTTATTGCGACCATGTAAGTATTGCAATCCAACACGGCAATGCGGCCAGCATTTTGGGAACGATGCCTACGGGGGACGATGCCATTAAATTAGTGTAGATTATGTATTTATTTTGATTTAGTTAATTTTGTGTCCTTATTTTAATTAAGGTAAGTTTGTGTTTGTGTATTCCAAACATGTATACTTTTCTTGTATTAATTGATAAATATATTGATTTGATCAACACAAAAATAATCTTCAAAATAGATTTGCTTAATAAAAAGTTAAGTTACATAAAAATATATGTACCTATACTAGAGTTATATGATTATTTGCGGGATATTTACCTTGGTAAGGTTGTGCACCATTGGTGCATGTAGCTGCGCCGAAATATCGGGAGCGCATTCCACAACCTTACCATGGTAAATATCCCCTAAATAATCAAATAACTTTAGTGAATAACTGTGATAGTTTAAAACAGAAACATATATACGGACATTCGGTTTTTATTTTTGCACACACGGTCATCTGACCCCAAACTGAGCAAAGCTTGTGATATGGCTGCCAGAGACTGATATACATACACATATTATAGTTTTAAATACATACTTAAATAGATATTAATTTAACAACCAGATATAGAACAAACACAATTAATGTTCATCACATAAATGTTTGTCCTAGTTGGGAATCGAACCCACGCCCCCAAGCGCAGAAAGCAGGTTCACTACCAATTGGACCAATGGGCTATCAAATCTATAAAAATCTATACGTCAAATAGAAAACCTCCTACATTTATTTGTCGGTAAAAAATGTCTTGATGCTAGCTAGAAATGGGCTATGTTCATATGGGCCCATCTTTATAATTATAATAGTACATTGTTATCCTAGGGGTGGAAGTAACTTATTTAGTCCCGAGACGGGGCTTGGCGCCCAAGCGTAGCGAAGGCGCTAATAGTTCGAGGGACTAAATAAGTCTTTAACCCCGAGGTAAACACTGTGCTTTTCATTACGAATACAAGGAAACTAAAAATAAAAACATGAACTGATTGTGTTAATACAAATCTGCTATACGGAATTATAAACAAAACTCTTAAATGAAGATTGGATTCCCGTCATTTTTTTTAACTTCCTGCCACTGGCAACTGCAAATGAAGTGCAGGACCATAATCCTCTGAGAAAAAAAGTTGGAACATGGTTCAATACAAATGTGAAAATAGAACTATTTTTTAATAATTTGAATGTCTGTCTGTTTTCAACTGTCACTGTCAGTTGAAAGTGATTCTCCATAGGGCTGAAATGTATTACTTTCGACCCGCTCCTCAGGCAACTTCAGACCTACTTTCCGAGTATGAATAATGAAAAGACATTTTTGTTACGCTATGAAGTGTATCAAGACATTTACGTCACGCTTCATCCCGACTGATACTGAGCATGACTAACTTTTGTCACGTCGGCGATGCTTACAAAGTTGCCTTTAAATTTTTAAGGGTGTGTTAAAACTATTCTCTAAAAGAAACAAATAATAAACTGTCATTTTAGCTAGGGCTTTTAGCTTGTTAAAAATATTATAAGTTTGCGTATCACTTTATACTAATATCTTAGAAATATTGTAATACCGATTAACAAGTTGAAGTGGCAGTGGGCAGGGCATAGCACGCAAAACAGATGCCCTATGGGGCCGAAAGGTTCTCGAAAGGAGACCACGGACCGGTAAGCGCAACGTAGGACGTCCACCCACAAGATGGACAGAGGTCCTAAAAGAGACCGCAGGAAAACGCTGGTTAAGTAGGCACTATGACTATTACACAAACAATTAGCTTTGGCCCGAAACTGTTTGCAATCTTTGTGTACCTTTGAGGAAAACACATATTTTCTCACCTAAATTAATTAATATAATTTTTTTAGAAAATAAAATCATAAAAGCCTGCTATTTCTTTTACAGTTTCCCGAAAATCATTTTTTTATTTACTAAGATTACCATGTAAACTTAACTTTAAACTGAGACCCTCATCGTCATCATCACCCAGAAGAAGGCCACTGCTTAACATAGGCCTCCCCCTCAGACCTCCACACTGAAATACAGCCCGCCATCTGCATCCACGTATGCCCGCAACTCTCACGATGTCGTCGGTCCTTTTAGTGGAAGGCCTACCTACGCTGCGTCTTCCTGTTTGTGGTCTCCACTCTAGAACTTTTCTTCCCCATTGAATATCGGCTCTTAGAGCGATGTGGCCTGGCCATTGCCACTTCAATTTGCAAATTTGTATAGCTATGTCGGTGACTCTGGTTCTTTGGCGAATATCGACGTTCCAGATTATATCTCACAAAGAAACTTCAAGCATAGCTCTCTCCATTGCCCGTTGTGTAACTCTGACTTTTCCCAAAAGGCCAACAGTTAAGGACAACGTCTCAGTACCATAAGTCATCACTGGCAACACATACTGGCAAAACTAAAAATCAAATCAAATTGAGTCCCTATCAAGGCTTAAATCAAAACAAACATCTCTCCTTACATCACCCAGTAAATAAATTACCATCGTACAACTAATCCTCTTTTACCCCAATCTATCTGCTTTACAATTTTAATGATGTACCGAATTTCGGTAATGGTTATCCGTGGATTCTACTTCATACATTATGGACAAACTGTTCGTGCGTCGGGAAAGTTGAAATATAAGTCTGGTCTATAGCTGCACTACCTACGCTTATTAGAGAAAGACGGGAAGACATGGAGATGGGTAAGAAATAGGACGAAAAGAAGCATAAGCATAATCAGCTTTTTAAAAGTCCACTGCTGGACTTAGGGCCTACCCCGAAAGGACGATTGGGCCATATCCATCACGCTGGCCCAGTTCCGGGTTGGTGGATCCATATACGCCATTAATTTTTTCTCACGTTTTCCTTCACCGAAAGGTGGTATGAAAATCCGTACATAAACTCCAAAAAGCAATCTCACGCATTCAAGTCTAGAAGTCTCCCAAATAGGCTATACCAAATTGGCTTTTCATCGGCGGACGGAAAGAAGGAGGAGATAGAAAGAGACGCAAATCGACACTAATTCATTTTTTTTTTTTTTTTACTTCGTACTAGGCAAACGTTTCATGCTTTATCATACTACTTTTTGAATTCATAGTTGATATTCCGAAACCCGAAAACAGCTGTTTGAACACACAGCATCACATTTTGGCACAGAGCATCCCTTCCTAATCTGACCAAAAACTTTAAACGCTTATATTTAAAAACTTCATTAGTCGATTTAAAAAAGAAAATTTGGTATACGTAACATACATATTTTTCAATAAACCTGTGATTTTTAACAAACCATACACCTGTCCGATAACCAGTGACACAAGAAAGAAAGTGTGTATCAGGTGGTGTATCAAGAAAGTCGTAGTACATAAGGGAAAAAAGTTAACATTATAATATAATGCTAACTTTTTAATACTCATATTATGAGAATTCACATTTTGCAAAGTCGACAAACTGGAGCTAAAGAGATTTGCAACACTTACTTCATCACCATCATCATCAGCCACAGCTGAACATATAACTGCACAGACGTCCACTGCTGAACATAGGCCTCCCCTTTAAACCTTCACACTGAACTACAGCTTGCCATCTGCATCCACTGGATGCCCACGACTCACACAATGTCGTCGGTTGATCTAGTGGGAGGCCTCCCTACGCTGAGTATTTCGGTTCGTGGTGTCCACTCAAGAACCTTTCTTCCCCATCGTTTATCGGTTCTTCGAGCGATGTGGCCTGCCCATTGCCATTTCAACTTACAAATTTTAATAACTGTGTCAGTATGACTGGTTGTTTGGCGAATATCCACGTTCTGTATTCTATCGCGCAAATAAATTCCGAGCATAGTTCTCACACTTACTTGCAAGCACATTATACTCGTATTTTGTATATAACTCCTGATATCTCACTAAAGAATAAAATTGAAACTCTTTGCAGTATTTAAACCATTTATCGTACCCGCGGGTAAGTATACTACACGGCCCGCATTACGTTGGAGCTTGCCAAAGGAGCGCTGAACTTTGGCGGACTTCCAATAATCCAATCCACTAACTATCTTCGACTGTGTAGCTTGGGCCTAATTTGTGTAATATGTTTTGTGTGAAGTCTTCGTTCAGTTTGTATTAGAGATGGTAAAACAATTTCTATAATATTTACAAAACGTTGGAGTACCAAAACTTAATTAACAACTCTTTTCAAGTGTATCATTAAAAAATATTTCAACCCATATACTTATAATTGCTATACAGGGTGTAAGGGGAACACTCGAAGCCAAAAGAAGGTAATTGTACTCATCATTATGAACAAGTTTTACTATGGGACAAAAAGAAAAAGAAAAAAAAATCGAGAAAAAAATATCAGCTGTTCTACAAAAACGGTCATTGACAAAATGTATGGAACAGATGATATTTTTCGCGATTTCGTGGTTTCCCATACTAAAAGTGGTTCATAATGATGAGTACAATTACCTTCTTTTGGCTTCGAGAGTGTTCCCCTTACACTCTGTATATAGTAAACAGATTCCATTCCTTACATACAAAGTAAATAGCCGTCTAAAATTAGATTTCCGCGAAAACTACGTCTCTTACTAAAATAACGGAAGTAAGTTTGTAGTAAAACGATATTTTCATATTTTCTTGAGCACTAACAACACGAAATGATGCCACGGGTACAAAGTACCGAGGCTTGGACTTGGATACGTTTAAACTTTGGTACAAGTCAGAGGCTTATAGCCATTTGGTACCTACTTGTAATAATAATAGTTATTGCTATTTATATATTTGTTTTACGCAAATCCTTCAAATATAACATTTTTAATTGAAACAGAGGATTTCAAGGACTGAAAAATTCAGATGTAGTGCCGCAAGATAGAGACATTTTGACTCTGTGTTGGTTCGGTTCTTTTGCGTTACCACGGATGCAAACCATTTCTCTGCTTAGTTTAAAATGCCTTTTCACAGAAATTATACCTATTGTTCTTCTATTCACCACAGTTTATCTAGTGTTATGTGGTGGCGGCCAAACGCAAGTCTATTATTTTAAAAAAATCGTTGACATCTATCTTTGTAAAACATTTTAGAATCGAACTACCGTCAATTCTACTCACAAGCAAACGACAAAAATGCACGCGCCTAGAAAGTGTAACAATAGGCATGTGGCCTAACAATTTTTTATTACTTCATCATCATTTAAGCCGTCCACTGCGGAACATAGGCCTCCCCATCGATCTCCAAAAAGGCTGATTGGAAGCGACCTGAATCCAGCGTTTCCCTGCGGCCCTTAATATATAAGTGGTTTAAACCGCGTTTTACTTACCACGTAAAAAAATTATAGTCGCTGATTATCTTAACTTGCACCACCTTCTTAGCAAAGTTCCGCGGTGTATTCATACCAGTTCACTGACAACTTTTAACTGGCCAGATGTGGCTCAGCCCCTGGCATGAATCTGATTTGCTTTTAGATTAATACGAGATGGACCGGAGTTTTTATATTTTGAATGGAGGCCTGAGACTGGTCGGACTAGGGAGTGTAGTGTTTTTAGGTTCCCAATAGAAAAATAAGTAGTTGAAACGTTTTGTTTGGTTATTTAATGGGTGTAGGTAATATTTTGGCTGACACTTGAAGACAAAACATTCACAATTTTGTCTTTGATGGTAGAGTGCTATAGTTGGAAAATCATTTATAATTTTATG
The DNA here is from genome assembly GCA_914767915.1 of Agriopis aurantiaria. Classification (NCBI taxonomy): domain Eukaryota; kingdom Metazoa; phylum Arthropoda; class Insecta; order Lepidoptera; family Geometridae; genus Agriopis; species Agriopis aurantiaria. The sequence goes on from OU611996.1 coordinate 14,081,312, forward strand.
TTCCTTTATAGGTGTCATAGTTTTAGTGACACTTGAAGGAAAATTATTCATAATTTTGTCTTTGATGACTTAATGAGTGCTATAGTTTGACTGACACTTGAAGACAAATCATTCACAACTTTGTCTGTGATGATAGAGTGCTATAGTTGGAAAAAAATCATAATTTTATGTCTGCTGATTCATTATAATAAATTAATAGGTTTCAATTTTTGACTGACACTTGAAGACAAAATATTTTCAATTTTGTCTTTAGTGATTTTAATGGGTGTTATAGTTTGAGTGACACTTGAAAGAAAATCATTTTCAATTTTGTGTTAGGTGATTTAATTTTCTGACACTTTATACATTCACGTGTTTGTCTTTGGTGATTTAATAGGTGTAATAATTTGACTGATACTTGAAGGCTAAACATTTATAAACGTATCTTTGGTGATTTACTGGGTGTTACAGTTTGAGAGACACTTGAAAGAAAATCGATTTCAATTTTGTGTTTAGTGATTTAATAGGTGTAATAGTTCATACTATACTGACACTGACACTTAAAGGCAAATGATCCACAATTTTGACTTTGGTAATTTAATGGGTTAGACTGACACTTGAACTCTAAACATTCATAATGTTGTCTTTGGCGATATTATATATAGTATAATGGAGGTAATAGTTTGACAAACTAAATCAGAAACAGTTCAGCCGTTTGGGAACTACGAAGCCACGCAGACAGACACGTCCAACTTATGATAGCTCCCAACTCCTAAAAGGACTGCAACCTTAAATCAATTACATTAAAAAAAACATTAGTTAAGCATTTGTTTATTTTTACACGCATTTTGCTAAAACTGCTGATCATTATTACTATGGAGCTTTGGTAATATTCAGAATTATTTCCGCAAAATTAATTTAACATATACAGTTAGGCAGCAGTCTGTTAATTCGCTGCATCACCGGTCCATTATTGATACGCAATCGGTTAATATTCGCTGGTACATCGAGCTTAATTGCTGGTTACCTTGTTAGGTTAACCGGACGTTAACTTAAAGATGTTAACATTTACGTTATTAGCAGTTTAATGTTAGCTTCTCGGAAACATCGCAGAAGGAACTCAACTAATTAGTACAATTACGTATAGTTTTATGTTACATTTATTATAATTTTAAATTGGTCTAATAAATATGTGGGTAAATAAATGGTAGGACGTATCTAAAATGCAATAACTTTACAACTTACGGACAAAATGGTAAGTGCAAAAAAATATTTTGAAACTACCCAATCTGACAATTTTTTGTGAACACTTAATTAATAAAATTACATATTAGGCCCTTACAGACTCACACACTTAATGACACGTAGATGTGAAATTGAATTTAAAATAATATTTCAACCTTAATACAAACCAACCTGATTCGCTACAAAATTATACAAACAAAATTCCGGGCTCTACACAAAACAACACTGCCAGTATGAAACAATACAGAATGGTGACAAATATACAATGCCCTATAACCCAACACCTTGGACATAATAATGTACGGACAGGTCAATCCACCATCCACCTTCATTTCTGTTCTCACAAACTAAGCATTTTAGCCCCAGTAAACGACAACGTCAGGCAACAAGGTACATAAATAAATAATAAAAAACACAAATTCCCAATAAATGAATTACCAATTACCAATACCGCCAAGTTGTCATTCTAATGATTATGTGTAGTAAACCATAAATAATCGCATGAGTTTTTAGTAAAATATTGTTTAATATTTTTAGAATATGCTCAACTAGTTTTAGGCAATCAAGTTATTTTTCAAGTTAGTTTTTTTTTTTAGTTTTTTATTTTCGCGAGTGAATCGGTTTCTTCTAGGCAAGCGTGCTCCATCGTAGACCGCATCATCGCTTAACATCAGGCGATATGGCTGTCAAACGCAAGCCTATAGGTAATTTTATTATAGGCTTTGATGATGTCGTCGGTCCATCCAGTGGGAGACTTAGATCATCTTCGACTTCAACTTCGACCGCATCATCGCTTTACATCAGGCAAGGTGGCGGTCAAGTGCAAGCCTATTATTTCATCATCATCATCATCAGCCTGTAAACGTCCACTGCTGAACAAAGGCCTCCCTTGTAGAGAGGGGTGTTGCCATAATCCCCACGCTTGGCAAGCGGCTTGGGGATCGCAGTACGTTCACCGTGTACTAATAGGACGCTGCTGCCCATCCTCCGGTGGTTCTGGTCGCAGTTTTAGGACATACCCGGGTCCTAGCCTATTATTTAATAACAAAAAACAAACTTCAGCATTTTCTAATAAACCAACTTATGACACGTGTAATAATGCATTGATTCAAAGATTACAACTCTCAATTAGATCGGTTCAAGTGTTCAAGAGTCATGGTGTATGGAAAGGAAACGGTATACTAAGTCGCTAGAGGTTCGTTATAACGATAATTATTAACGACTTTTAAATAGAACTAATCCTAAATAGCGAAAAGAATATCAGCTGTTCTCTGCTTATCTGTAAACCGGACCGAACCGAACCGAATTTGACTAAGTAAATTTTTGTTAGAAAAGTGATTTGATCGAGAGTATTTATAGATATGATTCAATAAAAAATGTTCTGCTGTTTGAAGATTATCAGCTCTTATAAAGGTTGTATAAAAAAGTCTATATGAACCCTATTTAAATCGTGATACTCCTTTTTTTGGTCGCCGCATTTTGGTTTTTTGGTCAAACACGTAAGTGATTTGCCATACCATGTTTCAGGCAGATTCATGTCCTTTGGTTTATTTATCCAAGCACTACCCTTGCAAGTGCGTTCCAAATCATACATAATACATGTAGGGCTGTGAACCCAATAATATTGTGTATTGTCTGACAGGAACACAGCGTTCGACCAAATTATGATAATAAGGATCCTGAAATCCTGGAGCGTCCGGGATATAGAATCGGCTGTACTTACTTATGCTGTTATCTTTGTAATTTTAGAGTACAATGAGCTCACTGATTAAGTCAGTGGTTATTTTTTACGAAGGTAATTTTGGTTAGGTAGTATATCGCTGAGAAACATTAGGAAGAGACGAAAATTGTAAATTGTTGCTCAATCAGGGTTATTTTAATGTAACAAAAATCTCTCGCAATTAGCTTCCCCACAAAATATTCTACAATTTTAGTTGATGACTTACAATATTTTAATCTTCGATGCTAAACAAAAAAAAAATATTTAGCTCTAACCGACAATACTAATCCAGCCTATTAGTATTGCTGGTTAGCCCATTTTTTTTACAGAAACTCAATGCATTGCCCTCTCCACTCCCCACTTTCCATCCCCGGTCAAAGATCCAGAGGCAGACCCAAGACTAGGTGGAAGGACGTGGTGCTAAAGGACATGAGAGAGTGTAAGGTTTCCGAAGAGGATGTAGAAAATAGAGCGAAGTGAAGGAGAAAAGTAAGGAAGGCTGACCCCACCTCCATTTGGGATTCCTAATCGGGAAGAGAGAGAAAGAATGAAATGCTCTCTCCATTGCCCGCTGAGTTTTACCAAAAGGCCAGTGTCTTAGTACCATATTATTATGTCATCACTGGAAACACATACTGGTTAAAAAGCATTGATGTAAGTAAATAGGGGGAAGATACGGGACGAACTCCTTGACGTGGACAGCACAAATTGGGCTCCCGGGCACAATCGTCTTCAGTCACAATCGAACTGGCGTTTTGATAGCACGTGAATTACTTGTCAAAATTGTGTTTAAATAAAGCAGCAAAATGACTTCCTGCGTTTCCACAAAGCGCACCATTAGTTAGAAGACAAAAAACAAGTTTCACGGTATTACTTTTCACTCGTAAATACTTAAAAACAATTTATTTTATTTTATTTAAATGTCACTTCTATGGTCTAGTGTACTGTCTAATGGAGCGGTGAAGTTGACGTTTACAGTGTAGACGTCAACGTCGCCGCTGACTCGAGCCGAAACAGAGCCATATTTATTGGGTACAATGTTTGGATGTCACGCGTCTTCCCCTTTTTTAAAACAGTCATTGTTAAAAAGCCTTGTTTTTAGACACTGTGGTATTTTGGACGAGAAGATGTCACATAATATCTGAAATCGGCTGATGACCGCGTGATGACATATCGCTGCTTGCAACAATATAGCGCTGGAAAGCTTCCTCCAACCAACATCAATTCACAAAGTTACGAAACAGTGTAAATAACATTCTAGTTGCATAGCAGTGCATTGCATTCCCGGTTGTATTTGCAGGCAGCACAGTTGACGCAGACGGCGACAGCTGTTGTCACTGACAAAGGCTTCTAGTTTAACTTTAAGGTATTATAAATCGGTATTATACACAGAATAATAAGTAGCATAGAATCCGTCCCGTGCTTTACAAAGCGTAGCACGCCGTCTGTCAAATAGTATGTAGCCTTTAGAGCTTTTTACAGGTCCCTAGTACATCAAAACAAACACTGTTTTAAACTATCACTGTTATTCACTAAAGTTATATGATTATTTACGGGATATTTACCGTGGTAAGGTTGTGGTTGTGGTTGTGGAATATCCCGTAAATAATCATATAACTTTATCAAAACAAACAACCTGCAAATTGCCGTCCTGTCAAAAATATATCTGTTTCGTTCTGGTAACAACAATTTTGGCATTATGAGTAAAGAATGTAACATGTGTAATTCGTTTATGCTAAATTAGCACTCCTTCTAAGCTACTAGTCTTTATTCTGTGGTATTATACGTGCAATTTAACTATGTAAATTGTGTTACAATACAAAGATGTTTAGTTTATCTTCAGTCGGGGAAATTAATTAAAAAGGCTTTGGTTTCACGCTTAGCGGTTAATCATCTTAAAGGGACATAAACGAAGCTACTAATATTGGATTCCATGTTGTTTCAGTATATATTGATAGCTACGCAAACCAATAAATGCAAAAATCAATATTAACGTAATGTAAAATACTCAGATCAGACAAACAAGGGAGATATGGTAAGGTGGCGTTACAGATACGAATGCATCTGGCCTAAATCAGGCTTGATGCTTTTAGTCGAAATCACCCAGCCGTCGACTTTGTCGCCCTTTTTTTGCATGTAGACCATTAGTCAGTTCATTGGTGTACAAATATCTTAGTGTGCGTAAAAAAATGAGTAAGTGAGCCGTCCTTGCAGTTCTAGCATTAAGCGGTTTAGTAACACTGATTTTTTTAAGGAAAAATTTAAATATGTGATCAAGAACGATAATTTTACTAAGGCATATTTTCTTGTTGGTCTGTGATTAATTAAGTCAAGTTTTCGAAATTACATTTATGACGAAATGGACTAACTTTTGCACTCACTAATGAAAAATTATGATGTGGTCTTAGATAGAGCTTGCTAATAAAATAAAAGCCTTTAGGATATTATTACTCCTATTATTAAAACAATTTATTTTGCGGAATCGAAAACATCTATTTTTCACCTCTTGACAGATCTCTTATAAAACAAAACACAACTCTATTGAAATAAAATAATAAAGGCGGCCGCGAAGGTCGCACTGGTGAAAAAGAGTTCCGCCACACCACCCCCCCACGGAGAAAGGAAGAATAAGCTGAAAAATTTATAAATAAATAAGATATCACATATCTAAAATATTTCTAAACTTCACCCTCCTCCCGGACCGGGTGATGACAGGAGCTGGTGTAGGTGCAGGGACCAACGCAGGCGTGAAACTGCTAGCTGGAGTTGGCGCAGGTGGCACAATTGGTTCACAATTGCCAAACGCCGAATCCAAATGGGCAGGCTTAACGCGATCTATGCTAACTGTACGTTCCCTTCCATTAATATCGAGAGTGATCGTTTTGTCTCTTCGCCCGATGATACGATGAGGACCGGAATAAGGCGGCTGCAACGGCCTTCGCACTGAATCATCGCGTAGCATGGCATGCGACGCCTTAACTAAATCTTTAAATATGAAAGTCGATGGCTGGGCGTGGCGTGTAGCAGGGACAGGACGGAGAGCTTCCATATATTTGCGCAGCTCACGGACGAAATCTACAACGTCACTTGGGCTCTGCGATATTATTGGAGGTATGACGAGTTCTCCAGGCAAGCGAAGAGTCTCTCCATAAACGAGCTCTGCAGAAGATGCCTTCAAATCTTCTTTGAGCGCCGTTCGCATCCCTAATAAAACTAACGGCAAAGCTCTTACCCATGTGTCATTATGACACATCAAAGATGCTTTAAGCTGCCGATGCATGCGTTCCACCATACCATTTGCGCAAGGATGGTAACTAGTCGTGCGCACCCGTTTGGTACCACATACATCCATTAGACGGCGAAACAACACAGATTCAAACTGCCGGCCCTGGTCGGTTGTCAAAATATTTGGTACCCCAAAACGGGAAACCCAACCAGTTACGAATGTATCTGCTACCTCTTCTGCTGTGATTGATGACATAGGCCATACTTCAGGCCACCGTGTGTATCTATCAATCGCAGTCAGGCAATAATTGTACCCTTTCGAGTGAGGAAGTGGTCCAATAATGTCTAAATGCACCGACCTAAATCTGTTTGACGGTAATTTAAACTCTCCAAGTGGCGAATTAACATGGCGAGTTACTTTACTGAGTTGGCAGCGTAAACAAGTTCGAGCCCATTCACGGCAATTTGCGTTTACTTGAGGCCATACATAACGCTCAGTTACCAAGCGAGTGGTTGCCCGCGCGCCAGGGTGACTGAGGTTGTGACACCTGTCGAATGCAGCTCGACGGAATGCTGGTGTCAGGTATGGACGTGGTCGCTCAGTTGAAGTATCACAAATTACTGTGATTTTTGTGCCAGGGATGAGGATGGGTTCGAGCTTTAAAGACGAATTCCCACGCATACTAGCTAGCTCTTCATCCGATTCTTGCGATAACGCGAGTGCAGCGAAATCCTCTTCAAGAGAAATAGACTCAACGCGCGACATGGCATCAGCTACGATGTTATCAACCCCTTTAATATACACTACATCAGTAGTAAACTGGCTGATGAAAGACAGCTGGTTTAATTGGATAGGCGGCAATTTCTCACGTCGTTGTACAAAAGCGTATATTAGCGGCTTATGGTCAGTGTAGATAGTGACGTGTTGTACCTCCAACAGGTGCCTGAAGTGTTGAACACTCTCGTACACTGCAAGGAGTTCCCGATAGTACGCCGGCCACTGAGCCTGTTTAGCAGTCAGCTTTTTACTAAAATAGGCTAGTGGCTGCCAATCATCATTATCGACGCGCTGTTGTAGGCAAGAACCAACGTGCGTTCCTGAAGCGTCAGTAAACAACCCGACCTCAGCACTGTTATTTGGGTGTGCTAAAATTGTAGCGGACGTCAAGCTTTTCTTGCATTCTTCAAAGCACTTTTCTAGCTCAGGAGTCCACACAAAAGGTTTATTGCCTTTGCCTTGAATAGCAGTGATTGCTTCAATTAACGGCGCTTGGTACTTAGCCGTACTTGGCAAAAACCGGCGGTAGTAATTGACCATGCCTATGAATCTGCGCATACCCTGAACTGTCTTTGGGGGCGGGTAATCCACCAGAGAACGAATTCTGTCCTCAGGAGGACGCGTGCCCGCAGCATTGACTCGATGCCCAAGGAAAGATACTTCTGCGGCACCAAATACGGACTTGGCTGTATTAATCACAACGCCATAGTCGTGCAATCGCTGGAACAAGATTTCCAGATGCTGCGCATGCGCTATTTGGTCTTTTGAGTAAACCAAAATGTCATCAACATAGACATAGCAAAAATCTAAGCCACGGACTACTTCATCGATAAATCTCTGAAAAGTCTGCCCAGCATTACGCAAACCAAAAGTCATATACAGAAATTCATATAATCCAAATGGAGTAGTTATCGCTGTCTTGCACACGTCGCCTGGATTCACCGGTATCTGTTGATAGGCCTTGACCAAGTCTATAGTACTAAAAACGGTACAGCCAGACAAGTTGTGCGCATAATCACCTATGTATCGGACAGGGTAGCGATCAGGAATCGTCCGGGCGTTTAATGCACGATAATCACCGCAAGGACGCCACGTTGAGTCCTTTTTAGGTGCGAGATGCAGAGGCGATGACCAAGAGCTATCAGATGGTCGGCAAGTACCAGCTCGGACCATGTCTTCGAACTCTTTCTTTGCAATGCCCAGTTTTAATGGTGCCAACCGACGCGGTCTAGATGTCACAGGGGGACCGTCGGTAGTGTTTATATAATGTACGGTGCTGTGTTTAATAATTCTAGGTGCACCAGGTGGTCGCGTTATACTTGGGTATTTCTCCAAGATCGCTGTGAATGGCGAGTCAGGAAGAGATACTACCTTCACACTTTGCTGTTCCGCGGTATAAAGGTCCGCGGACGAAGTAAGCCCAGTTTTACTATCGCACAGCTTACCTTTTGAGCAATCGGGTAAAAGCTGGTAATGCGACAAAAAATCTACGCCAATAATACCACTTTCCACATCCGCCACGACAAAGTTCCAGGTGAAATCCCGTCGTAGCCCTAAATTTAAGTTCAACTGTACCAGCCCATATGTGATAATCTTACTGCCATTAGCTGCAACTAAACTATATGATAATGGCTGAAGCGTACGTCCTTTTATAAAGCTACGAGGAACGCAACAAATATCCGAACCAGTGTCCACCAAAAATTTCCGGTTGGATCTCCGGTCGGTCACGAAAAGGCGGCGACTAGCTGGCGAGCAACTGGATGTCGCCTCTAACAGTTGCTGTTTTGGTTTCCCTGATCACTAGGCGGGGAACCGGACCACTTACATGGAGGCACACATTTACGTGCTTTTGTCGCAAAACGGTCATGATAAAAGCACAAATCATAGTTACGTGAACGTGATCGGCTGCGACTATGATTACGGTTACGATTGAAGTCACGACCACGCGTACCAACATGCGAGCTGCAACCAGCAGAGGAAAGTGACGCTACTAAACGGGTCAATTCATCAACTTTTTTAGTCAGCTCCTGTACAAGATCAGTATTCGAGTTAGGCGAAACAGTACATACCTCCAATGAAGTTGATTGAGCGTTAATTTCAGCCAAATTGTCCGCTAGTTCGCTTAGCTCAGCCAACGATTCTAATCGTTGAGCAGCCAAGACAGTTTGAAGATATCGTGGCAACCTGCTCAACCAAATTGTCTTCAGAATATCCTCCGGAAATGCTGCACCGGCTAACGATCTCAGATGACGCAGAAAAAACGACGGCTTTTGATCGCCGATCTGCTCCTTCTCTAGAAGACGGCGTATTTTCTGCTCCCGAGAATCTGAGAACCTAGATATTATTGCATTGCGCAATTTCGTGTAGGGTTGCTCCTTCGGAGGTTGGATTATCAAATCCTCTACTTCGCGAGTACAATTGGTATCGAGGTGCGCAACTGCGTAATTAAACTTCGTGATTTCTTGGCTAATATTATTGATGGAAAATTGCGCCTCTAAACTCGCAAACCATAGGGCCGGGCGATCTCTACAAAATGGAGGGGTACGTATAGATACTCTGTTAATCATTACCTTCTCCGTACCGCCTGTGCCAGATCCGCTGTCACTGCTTGACATTTCACGTCCACCCGTACCCGCGGAAGCTGGTTTGAAGTCTTCCTGCTCACTGTCACTCATGACGTGTGCTGTCATGAAAAACCATGCTAAGAGAAAAAAAACAAAATTCAAAAACAAAAACTGAAAACAAAAGAAACGTGGGAGTGTGGTGTGCGAATGCCCTACAAAAAACTTTGGTATAAAAATAACTTAAAAATATGTACAAAAATTCACCAAAATAAAATTAAATACACACTCATAAAAACACACAACAATATAAATCACACTTTGTCTTTTTAGTCCACACTGGTTCTTCCAAAAGATACTTCGAATCGAGTCTTGACGCGCTCCATGCGATTGTTGCCAGCAGTCAGCAGCACAGCTCTCGTAGTCGAATTCACCACTTCTTTTTCTACGTTTTCGTATTCTCATCGACGAACAACCAGACGACCGTGGCCGCTTCACTCGTACCACCAAAGAAACTCGTACCTATTTGCGTACCTTTGCTCTTCTTGTGTTCGAATCGTCTTAATTTATGTTGTGTTCGTATCGGGGTCACCAATTTAGGATATTATTACTCCTATTATTAAAACAATTTATTTTGCGGAATCGAAAACATCTATTTTTCACCTCTTGACAGATCTCTTATAAAACAAAACACAACTCTATTGAAATAAAATAATAAAGGCGGCCGCGAAGGTCGCACTGGTGAAAAAGAGTTCCGCCACAAGCCTATATTTTACTCCTGTCTTGAAGAGACTCATATTGTATTTTAATAGGGAACACCGAACTACTAGTTAAATCTATTACGAGATCGAGAAATTCTTCTAACAACCTACGTCGAAACCTTCATCCGACATAAAATAACGTGATTCACGCTCAGTGAGTATAAAAAGCATAAATCGCATTCGTCACAGCCACAAATGCTCGGGTAATTCTATATTATTTCCGTCGAATTTTGCCGCACAGAAGTAAAATTAAAAACCGGAGGGCTGCGGCGAATTATTTCAAAATGCTGTTTGAAGTAACTGGGTCACACAGCCGCAATGTGTTGGGAACAAAATCATTTACTGTGTGTACATAGTAGTTTTGTTTATGTTTTTAACACGGGCGTGTTAAATATAAGTGTATTTTATTTATTTTAGTAATCGCAAAAAATCTGCTTTGAATTTGAATGAAATGATTTTTTTGTTGCGATTTCTGTATTTGTCCCACAGTAAAAGTTGTCCATAGTGATAAGTACAATAATATCCTCGAGTATGTCCGTAAGTGTAATGTAGCAAAATTTATACTTAATTATATTGTAATTTGTACATTACTGCAATGTGCATAATAATATGCAGATGCCTATTTTACGCCAAAAATAAACCATTGCTATTTAGTGTGGCAATACTGCCAGCATTTTGGTCACTTTTCCTTCCACGTCACAGATTAGTTTATTAGTTCAGTTTTATTTTCCACTTTATATGAATTTTTAGTACCTATACATAGATTTTGATTAGAGTTTATTATTATTTTATATATGTGTAATTTTCTTGTGTAAATAAATTTAAGGTATTTTTATGCCATATGTGGCAAACAAGCAGACGGGCTGCCTGATGGTAAGCAGTCACCATCGCCTATGGATACTTGTAACACCAGAGACATCACAAATACGTTGCCGACCCTTTAGTACTCGATTAACTCGCCTTTTGAAGAATCCCATGTTGTAGCTTCTCGGATACACCGTGGAAGGTAGCTCATTCCACATTTTGTAAGTATGAGGCAAGAAGGATCGTGTGAATCGCACTGTGTGCGTTTTCCACTGATCTATGATGTGTGGATGAGCCTTCAGGCGGTGGCGGCTAGTGCGATGGTAAAACCGCGACACCGGCATCAGATCAAACAGTTCTAGAGAACACTCCCCGTTGTAAATGCGATAAAAGATACAAAGAGACCCAACGTCTCTGCGCATGCTGACCTGTGGTACGTGACTGGATAAGGATCTAGCACACAAGGACGGGCCGCAGCGGGCCGGGGCGTTTCACAAAAATCTCTTTCACACATTTTATATGAAGTATCGCACGCCGCGGCGGGGCGGATTTCCATACACCATGGAAATGCGATGCGACCCGGCCCGCTGCGGCCCATCCTTATGTGCTCGATTCTATAATGTAATTTTTTATGTCATAAACTATACTATATTATTGTATATAAGTTCAGGCGTTTACAAAATATAATGATATATAGAAACTGACACTCGCACATGCATCATACAACAGCAAATTTTTTGGGCAAGCGTGCAAAGAAAAAGAGGATCGCTCAACTTTCTACCAGTGTGTCTCCACGTTAACGATAATGAAGCTGCACTAAGTGCGCTTCACACTAGCGTCACCTGCCCGCTCGCCTAACTTGCTGTGTGTATGCACCATTAGTTGCATTCTCTTGATGATAACATTCGCTCAGTGACGCTTTGTGTGCAATTTAAGCCACAAATCCGCATTGCGGGCCGCGCACACAAAACTCAGGAGATTCAACTGATTTATTACTTTATGAGCAAAATACAGCTTTTTGATAACATTATTCCGCTTTTCGTGTAATGTTCACGGAGATAAGTAGTTTTTGTACGTTGTGTTTATTTTCGAAACGTTGTGTTTATTTCTGAAACGTGGTCTCTCACTATGGGCCTCATAAGCAAGCTCAAAGTCGCATAGCGAGCTATGGCCCTTGCTATGCTCGGAGTTTCTCTACGAGACCGATTCAGAAATAAGGAGATCCGTAGAAAAACGAAAGTCACCGACATAGCCCACCGGATTAGCAAGTTAAAGTGGCAGTGGGCAGGGCACATATCACGCAGAACAAATAGCCGATGGGGCTGAAATGTTCTGGAATGGAGACCAACGGACCGGTAAGCGCAACGTAGGACGTCCACTCACAAGATGGACGGACGACCTAAAAGAGACCGCAGGGAAACGCTGGATGCAGGCCGCTTCCAAGCGGCCTTTTTGGAGATCGATGGGGGAGGCCTATGGCCAGCAATGGACGTCCTATTGCTGAAATTATGATGTTGATGATAAAACACATGTTACACATAGTGGCATGTGGACTATTAGTTCAAGAGTGTCACTACAAATTCCATAGTGTGCGTGAATTAGTAAGTGTCAATCTATATTATCTATACTAATATTATAAAGAGGAAAGATTTGTATGTACGTATATTTATAACGAATTGGCTCAAAAAGTACTGGACCGATTTAAAAAATTCTTTCACTGTTGGGAAGCTACACTATCCCCGGGTGACATAGGCTATAATCTATACCCGTGTTAAGCTGGGGTGGACCGCTAGTTACTTATAATTATAGAGTTTTTGTTTTAAGCTGTTTAGTCGTTTAGTAAAAAAGTGGTTGGTGTTTTTTTTCTACACACGTTCTGACCCCAAACTAATCAAAGCTTGTAATATGGCTGCCAGATACTGATACACATACATATATATTTTAAATACATATTTAAATATAAATATATTAACACCCAGATATAGAACAGACACAAATGTTCATCACATGAATGTTTGTCCCAGGTGGGAATCGAACCCACGCCCCCAAGCGCAGAAGGCAAGCTAACTACCAACTGGAGCAACGGGCTATTGGGGAAATACGTTTAAACGCGAAATAAATTTTTAGTAATAAGGCATATCTCCCTTTTTTTGTCTGATCTGAGCACAGTGTACTTACCTAGATTTCTTGAGTACTATTTTGTATATTTCTGATGGCAATTTTAATTTTAATGTTTACTGGACGTAGGTTCTTAAGGTTTCCATCGTTGTTTTTCACAGGTTGAGGAACATTTTATAACTAAAAAAACCCTCTTCACTAGACAACCTAATCCTTTTTACGCCGATTAAAAAATAACAACCGATGTCCTTAAAGTTAATACTCGTGAGTAACGTTTTGCGCCCCAACAGGCACCAAAAATCAAGACGATCATTAAACTTTGAAATGCAGCTTTTTTGTTCAAAGCAATCTTATCTAGGCAACTGTGCAAGTATTGGAACTAAAACAGTACTTATTCTCGTAGATAGATACATAAAACTCTTTAACCGTCGCATAAAGTGCACTTTTCAATGGATACGTGTATCAATAACTGGATACGGACGGGTGGTAACGGCATCCATTAAATTGATTGCTACGTTTTGATATCTAGCGTTTGCTCTAAGACATTGTCCTACGGTACCGAAAGTTACGGCCACGCAAAGCGATGCTACGCCTGCAACTTGAAGAGAAGATATCAAAATACCGTACCAGTGCAGGCACAGAAAACATACGAGTACAATGCATGTGGGATATCACAATTTCATTTCAAAATAAACACCGCCTATTTGCGAATCGGACTCGCGCACATAGGGCAGATTGCCATCAGGAATATATGTATTTCACAACCCAAAAATATGTTTTGTTTCAGTATTGGGATATTTATTATTTAGCTCGTGCCCGACTGGCAGTTGGCCGGTAATTATTATTATTTGTGGTTTTACTTTAGTGTGTACTATAATCAATCAATCATGACAAGTTGGACACTTGTAAGTATTAATTGATTGATTGATTGATTAACTCTTTATTGTTCACACCATGAAATTTGATACAGAAGACAAAAAACTCTTAAAAACTAGTGTAACAACTGGCGGCCTTATCGCTAAAAGCGATCTCTTCCAGGCAACCTTAGGTATTACCGTTTTTATTCGATAGAGCAAAGACAAAAATACGTTGAAAACGTTTGTTGTATGGGGTTGTAAACCTTTGTTTTACTTGTAGATTATTATTATTTCTTAGTTTCTCTAAAAATAATTATGTCATACAAATACAAATTCCATGACAACTGGCTATCTTACGAAAATACAATCGTTAAAAGGTAGGACAGAGAGACAAACAGCGTAGGCTTTGTTATAGTCCCGTTGTCACTCTTTGGGTACGGAACCCTAAAACGCTATTTACAACGGGCCGTAAAAAGTTTGTAGTTCAGTATTCATGCACTTTATACTTTACATACACACATAATAAGAAGAATATTGTAATTACAAAAATCTTTTTTGCTCACAAACCTGTCATCTACAGCGTAACTTATGCACATTTTGCATGATTTTTCTTTCATTATTGAATAATATTGGCAACTTTCTCAATGGACTCCAACGCCTCAAGCTGGTACTTGGTTGATCCATCTCAAATGTTTGAGCAGTACTCCATGCACGACTAAAATTTATTATATAATAATGAAAGCAGTAGCTATTTCAAATCGTCCTTGTGTAGGTAGATAAGTTTGAGCGATTTGGGTTGGATGCGTAAAACGCATCGCGTCGCGTCGCATTTTATAGCATTATGTAGCTCTCCTAGGACAACGGGTTAGATAAATAGTCATGTGGTCTGAATGTCAGGTATGAAAAGTTATTCTTGTGTTTATATAATTTTTCAAAGAGAACCTAGGATTTGTTTTATTTATCATGCTCAAAATATGAACAGACTTTTGTGTTACCTTGCTGCCTGCTTTACTTATACTACTTACTCCAACTACTGTCTTTGTGTACTTTAACACTATTGGTAATAGGATTGCTAATGGCACAAACTCAAAGAAGTTTTCACGTGGCACGTTTGAGGGTGCGTCGCAGAGGGCTATCATCCGTCCGGATTGTTCCGGAAATGTCCGGACTTCTAGGTATTTATCCGGACATTGTAATTTGTCCGGCTTTTTTAGGTTGGGTGATGTAAGTCGTTAATCTGTTACCACTGTAAAGACGTGCGCAGTTTTTGACCTTGTGACAAAAATGTGGCCTTTTCAAATATTGATAATTATGGTAACCCTTGTCACAGATATAAAAGCCACGTTAGTCATCGACGCGGTGTGTAGACGTTTGTTTATTAGCGAATATGGTATCTGATACAAATTAATCGTTTGTACAATGCGAATATCCGTTTCGGATTAATTACAGACTATAGAAGCTGTTTAGTCAATTGATTTCACAGTAGGTATTCAATGATATTGGCAGTAATTATGATTTATTTAAAATGAGGCTTTTCTTAATCGTGGTCGCTTATTTGCGAGATTGCTATACTTGAAAAAGTGAGGTCGCTATTATAATTCGCCAATAAATTAACTCCGCCAATAAATTATAGATTGATTTAGATCACAGAAAAAAGAAAAAAAAATGTTCTCTTTTCTGTGATTTTGATTATTCGTTTTTAGTTTGGTAGGTCATACTTCAGAAGTGGTCCCATTTAAATAAAGTCGAAATTGATTCGGCTCTTTTTGAAAAAAAATACAAATAAGCACTTGGGGGTGTGGGTTCGATTCCCACCTACGACAAACATTCATGTGATGATCATTTGTGTTTTTTTCTATATCTGGGTGTTAATATCTATTTCAGTACGTACTAGCTGACCCGACAGACGTTGTCCTTTCTTAGAATATAGTTTCAACCGCATTCTGGAGTCTATTTCAGTATATCCGCTTTAGGGTTGATATTCCGAAAACCCGTACGAAGCTTTTTGACTCCACTTTTATTATGCGAACTCCTAGTTTGTGGAATGCGCTGCCGAATGGGGTTCCCTGATAGCTACAATCTGGGTGTCTTCAAATCACGAGTGAATCGATTTCTTCTAGGCAAGGGTACTCCACCGTAGACCGCATCATCGCTTAACAGTTTAGTTGCCGGTAAAAGGCAAGCATTTTATTTAAAAAAATATAGTTTTGAAATTGAGAATCGCGTCTATCATACTCTTAGTTTCTATAATTATAAGCGTATAGCTACGATACGTGAACCTATTAATCCATTAATAAGCTGTGCAGATTCTGATCAGAATTTATACTATGTTGAAACACGGATTTGATCACCGTAACGGGCTTAAGAAGGATTACCTACCCGTAGTATGTATGCTATGGTATGTACAAGTTTTGTCATAGGTTTATTTTAATAATTAGGAGATTATGCCCCACTTACGTTTATTATAAAGGGTTGTGCGAAATAAATAAATAATAAATAAATATTCGGGACATTTTTGACTTTTAGTATGGGACTAACGCTGAAATCGTGAAAAAACTAAAAGCGGCTTCCATGGGTACCGGCAGCAGGGTGCACTTGCACCAGGAAAGAACATAGGTACAATTATTTTATTTGGTTACTATTTAAATAAAAACTGAAGAACTAAGAAAATACATTTATCTTCATAATAGACATGTCTAATTCTATATATTATATTCGTTAATAGTATAATCGAAAGGTTCTCGAAGGGAGACCACGGAACGGTAAGCGCAGCGTAGGACGTCCACCCACAAGATGGACAGTCGACCTGAAAGAGACCGCAGGGAAACGCTGGATGCAGGCCGCTTCCAACCGGCCCTTTTGGGCTTTTGGAGATCGATGGGGAAGGCCTATGTCCAGCAGTGGACGTCCTACGGCTGAAATGATGGTGATGATGATGATGAATAGTATTATTGTGTAGATGCAGATCCACCTCTCTGAGAGTAATCCTGGCGGCGCCCATGGCTGCTGCATTTTGTAGAGTATAAATGACCGTTATCTATGGAACAGCTGATATTTTTTTCCTTTTTTCGGTGTGGGGCCCGTAGTTAAAGTTGTTCATAATGATGGGTATTATGGGCCCCTTTCGGCTTAGTGGGTACTCCCCTACCACATAACCGCGTTCCGTGTATAGAGTACTTCTTACAATAAAAACTACTTCATGAGAAGTGCGTGAAATACAATTAAACGGAGTTCGAAAATATATTTTTACTTTTTGCTATTTTAACACTGCATGTTTAAAATGTCTGTGTAGACTTATAGCGCATTATTTTTAAAGGTAAAAAAGGGGGAAAAAAGCTAAAATAGGTAACAGGTAAAAAATGGATAATTTACGCTTGACATGTTACAAATACTTGACATGACGTAGTTAGTACCTATTATATTTCTCAGCCACAGTTCTCAGCTTGATTCTTTGCGATTTTTTACATGTAGTCCTGTCTCACGTCACCTGTGCAAGGCTGTGACGTGAGACAGGACTACAACTTGTAAAAAAATCGCTTCGAATTAAGCTGATCATATAATTATGATTGAACTTCACGTACAGGTAAGTTCGTTTGATCATTAATTTTGTTGTGTTGTTGTTATTATAATCCCGATAGATAAATAAAAACGTGTCCAAATCGAGAAAGTTCAAAGCAACATTAGCGATACTATTCTATCACGCTCAACACAACTCGAAAGTATTTAAACTAGCATTCTCACTTCCTAACATTCCAAACACCGACTCGATAAATCTCATTCCAAATTCCATCCCAAAAACATTATACGCGATCTGTGCTCACGTAATACCCGAAATATCGATACGATGCTAGTTTATTACGCCATTCGTTCATGCATAAAACAGGGCCCAGCCCAAAACTGGCCAAGCATAGGCCAAACGGACCCTCTGGCCAAGGAGAAACGCGCCAGAAACTAATAAGAGTTAGGCACCTTGACAACAAACGTGATATTATGATAAATAGCACACCCTCGTCAGGGAGACGTGGGGCTGCGAAAATAACGTACAGCCAAGCTTACATGGAAAATAGGTTAAGTGATTAGGTATACAAGTGTTTTAATCTTGTGACTGGGACTGTACCTGGCGGGTTCTGGAATGTTTGACGTCATTACGGGATGCCGGTCGATCGGTAGCATGTGCGCTATACAATCTGACGACATCCGGTTCGATCTCCGGCCCCGGCAGCAATGATTCGATGCCATCGCTCAAAAACGGTGAAGAAAACATCGTGAAGAAATTGATATGACCAAGAACCTCAAAAGTTCAAAAACATATGACATTCACCAACATGCACTGGTCCAGCATGGGTGATTTGCGATGTTGGGATCTAATACAACGCGACATCACGATAATTAAAAAAATTCGTTTATTTTGCAGATGCTGGGATTTCATGCAACGCGATATCAGATTGATGAAAAAAAATACGTTTATAATGCATTCAAATTTCTAAAAATATATCATAAACTCATTAATTCCAAGCTAGTAATAAATACTGTGCGGGCAATGGAGAGAGCTATGCTCGGAGTTTCTTTGCGCGATAGCATCCGAAACGTGGATATTCGCCAAAGAACCAAAATTACCGACATAGCTGTTAAAATTTGCAAGTTGAAGTGGCAATGGGCAGGCCACATCGCTCGGAGAACCGATAACCGATGGGGAAGAAAGGTTCTTGAGTGGAGACCACGAACCGGAAGACGCAGCGTAGGTAGGTCTCCCACTAGATGGACCGACGACATATTAAGAGTCGCTGGCATCCAGTGGATGCAAAAAGCAGGCTGTCGTTCAGTGTGGAGGTTAAAGGGGGAGGCTTATGTTTAGCAGTAGACGTCTTTTGGCTGATGATGATGATGATGAATAAATACTGTGTTTTACTCAAAGATAATAAATGTCACGGTCAAAGCCGCATTTTATGAAATAGGCCGACAAAGAAAGGTGAAACTCAAAGAAATACTATAGAATCCAGCTGGGCCTCGGGCCCGACCCACGAGTTCAACGCCTAATTATGGACTTCGATCTTCCACGCTGAGAATCGAGTTTGTCGAATTCCGACATCTCGAATTTCGAGTTCTCAAGTTTCGGTAATTCCACAAAAGTCGACCGAAAGTTTTGCAAGCCGTATTTAGGGCGTGCTTTTCGCTACGTGATATTTTTTGAAATGAGAAAAGGAGGATCTGTTGATTAATGAAGTTCTTCAGTTTATGGCGATCTTGGTTTACGTTTTACACTTGATAGCTTTGTGACACTGAAAATTATCAAGGCAGCGTAGGACGTCCACCCACAAGATGGACAGATGACCTAAAAGAGACCGCAGGGAAACGCTGGATGCAGGCCGCTTCCAACCGGCCCTTTTGGAGATCGATGGGGGAGGCCTATGTCCAGCAGTGGACGTCCTACGGCTGAAATGATGACTGAAAATTATAAAACTAAGAGCCTGAGACTGCGGCTTATTCCACAAACCCAGTCCTACGTGTATTTGGTAGACTTAAGAACAGCAGAAAAAGACTTTAGAGCATCGCACATTATAGGCCGTGTAAACAGTAAATTTATAAAGAATTAAACTGGCCAAGTGCAAGTCAGGCTCGCACACTGAGGGTTCTATACGTACTACTACTAAATACAAAAAGTAGTGCAAGAATGCAACATCACGCCCAGGCGGTCACCCATCCAAGTACCGGCCCGACGTTGCTTAACTTGGTGGTGAACAGAAATAATTTGTCGCAAACTCGCAGTTGGCCATTATTTATAATTTTTAGGGTTCCGTACCTCAAAAGGAAAAAACGGAACCCTTATAGGATCACTTCGTTGTCCGTCTGTCTGTCCGTCTGTCTGTCCGTCTGTCAAGACCCTTTTTCTCAATAACGCGTAAAGGTAGCAAGTTGAAATTTATACTAAATACTTGGGTCTACGGTTTCTTTTGGGTGTAAAAAATTTAAAGTTGTAAGTCAACGCAATCAAAAGATATGAACGTTTATGTCGCATATTATGCGATTTCACAGGGGAATCAAAACCTATAGGGTACTTCCCGTTGACCTAGAATCATGAAATTTGGCAAGAGGCAAGGTCTCATAGCACATATATAGGAATAAATCCGAAAGTTGTAAATTTGAAGGTATATCATTTAAAAATGATTATTTTGCTATAACAAACTTACATTTTGTAATTGGAATGTATCGAAGAACCTTATTGTCAACTACAAACTTAAGTTTGTCTTTCAATATTTTAACTTCAGTTTTTTTTTGGTCTCGCGCTCTGAGGGTTCCTTCTAACGGAACCCTCAGAGCACGAGTCCTACTCGTACTTGTCCGGTTTTTTTGTTTTACTTTAGGGTGTGTACTATAAACATGCCAAGTTTGACGCTTGTACATAATTATTACATCATCGCCACACATCAGCCAAGTTGGCGGCCAAGCTTGCGCTTGAATGCTATTAATAATAATAAAAAAAAAAAACCTTTTTACTCTAGAGCAAACACAAAAAATACGTTACAAAATTAATAAATATTAATATAATAATAAATATCCGGGACATTTTTGCACACACGGTAATCTGACCCCAAACTAAGCAAAGCTTGTGATATGACTGCCAGAGACTGATATACGTACATATATAGTTTTAAATACATACTTAAATAGATATCAACCACCAGATATAGAACAAACACAAATGCGTGCAACAAATACGTTTGTTGTATGGTTTTTGACTTTATTACCGTGACATTAAGTATATCATTACTCTGTGAAAATTTCAACTGGCTATCTATTACAGTTCGAACGCTACAGCACAATATATGTAGCGCAATACATATATATATATGTATATATGTTTTGTTGCATGTATGCGCTATATGTAGGACAGGCGGACAAGACAAACTTCGTAGGCTTAGTAATAGGGTCCCGTTTACACCAATTGGGTACTTAAAAAAATATCTATGATCAATCCTAACATCCCAAATTACGTCAACCGTAATGGTTTACATTTTATCATATTGTATTACCACGAACATAAACCATCAGTACTTATACCTAGGCAAGTTACATAAAGTAAGTGTTTTACATTAAATTGATCCCTTGCTTGCGGTCTAAGTAACCAAGTCCCGTAGCGGGTATCACGTCACCCGGAGCTACGACCTTACGATCCCTGCGCTCGATATAAGATATCCAGTAAAGTAGTTAAGCCAAGTTAAAAGGTTATAATTTTGTATCTCAGTTATTTAGATGCTCATACACTTTTCAATTTAACACCGTAATCATCCACAGCCTAGTCACAATGATGAGTTAGCTCACAAAATAAACCAGCAGTGCAAGTCGGGTTCGCGCACTGACGGTTCCGAACCACCATAAAACACAATATTTACGAATACCGTCTGATACTTAGCTATATCAAGCAAACAAGCTAACGAGCCGTCTAATGGTAAGTGATCTCCGTCGCCTATATACCTAACTGTAACACCAGGGGCATCACAGATACGTTGCAGACCTTCAGTCATTAATACTATTTCACTACTCTAAAATGATGGCTGAAATGATGATGAACAAACAAAACAAGAGAGCCGATATTCTCCTCTAAAAACACCTAACAATATAAACAGAAACACCCCAATTCCAAATTCCTTTGAAACGGCCATAGTCACCACTGCATTATCTGCTGGGGGGCGATTTATCTCAATTTGATTGCTTCCGTGGCAATTAATGCGGCCCCAGACAGGCTGGTGGGCCGAAGTGGGCCAAACGAGGATCGTACTGGGCCAAAGGAACGCCGTCCAAAGGAGGACTAAGTTTCACGGACGCCAGAACTGCATTGCGGGCCGTAGGTACGGTTTAAATTATGCATAGCTTGCAAGAATGTCCTGTGAGTGGGCCGAGAGGTGGATACTGCGTTATAAGAGGTGCTTTGAATGTGGAAACTTGATAACACATTTTAATAAAATTTACTAAACATTTACTAAAACCAGTTTCTTTGGCAAATTTCTAGTGCCTAAAAAACTATTATTTCACTTCCGTAAAGTATTGCCTAATAATTACACGCAATATACTCAAAATTACAGAGTACAAACTCTAGTGTGTACAGAATAGTGAGGTGCAAAGATAATATAACTACTTGATCGCGCATGCAGTCAAAATTCCTTTTTGCAAAATGATGCCACGGCGGTCGCGGGGGGCAGCTTGTGATTGGAAACTCAACGCGACTCGACGCTTGTGATTGGAGAATCAAAAGTCATTCATTCAATTCGCGCCTAGGATAGACCCCGCTCGAAATAGTTTAACAGAGCCAGCAGAGCATATTGTCATTGGTGTAGTGTCATGACAAATAATATTTTTGAAAGGAATTGGCATTCGTAGTACTTTTGTAGAAGGTCCAGATAATATTTTATTCCACAACAAAATTTCAGCACTATATAGTGGAATTTCCAGCAATTGATGGGGCCTAAACTCGATCCAGCTGTAACTTAGGGTAGTTGCTCTTGATATTCCTGTTTAGGTTTCGCATTTCATTCATAAAAAGTAAAAGAAAATAGATCCTGATTATCTATAATGCAAACTTTTTTTTTAAGAATTTCATCAAATTCGAAATAATTATTTACAGTCGTTAACTATAAAATAGCAAACATAACTATAGGTAGGTACAGAAAATTATGCAGTTACTATCGAATTAAGAATTATTATACCTGTGAAGTTTGATTAGTGAAAAGTGATTAAAAATTTAAGAAAAAATCTTACAAGAGGCATGTTTCCTAATGTTTAATTTATTACAAATAACCGGCTTAGCGATGAATATAACTAAATACATTACACATACTGAAAAAATAATTTGAATTGGCTGATAAATCTCCGAGATATGAGTATTTAAAGTTTTAGGTGGGGATAGAGAGGGGATGTTCTATCCCTTTCTCGCAAAGCGTGTGTTAGTATAGCATTTGTATGGCGCTGCTGAGCCGTGGCGTCACGGCTCAGTATAGTGCGCTCTCTGTTTATCGTGAAATTAAATTAAATTAAAATGCTTATATCTTATTTATTTTTGAACTAATTTTAATTTTGTTTTTGTTGATGTGCTCCATTTATGATCAGCTTTTTATGAGGAAATAAAAAAATATTTGTCATCATGCCTATTCATTGCTCCAAACTCTTCGCCTACAAAGGCGTTACCGACAACAGCAGCAAAAGTTTTCTGTGTAAATGTACAGACATGAGCCGTTGTTTTAGGCGGTAAGTACACTGTCCTGGGACCTCAGTAGCTGTTGCTTTTTATTTTAATTAACAGTGAATAATTAAATAAATAATTATGAAAATATTAAGTTCTCAGTGAGACTTTGTGGACCGACTAAAGACGCGGCAATAATTTCATAGCAAAATTAATATTTATTTAATACTTTATTGCACTCACGAATTATGTATGTAGAAATTTACAAACTGAGGACTTAATGCTAAACATTTTCTACCAGTCGTCCACCTGATTGGAACAAATGGTAAGATGGTATGTATAAAAATGCTGAAAGTCTGAAAGACAAAATGCTGGTCAACCAGCGAAATTATACAAAAGATATAAATATTTACTAGAAAAACGTATCCAGATACATTAAATATACATATGACTTAAATTATATATCTGCGTGTATAATGTATAATACATATAGGGTAAGTTATACATAGAATGAATTGAAAATAAATATTTATAATTTTAAAAACCGACTTCACGGGTTTTTTTTTTTTTTTTTTAAATCATTTATTTCATACATATACACATAATTAATTTAAATTAGTATCGAAAAACTAAGCTGTTTGTATCGATACTAAGCTTCACTATACGCACTAACATAATGGCGCAAACTTAAATAAATTTTAAATATTAAATATAAAAGAAAACAAAAAAAAATATTTAAATACACCTAACGTTTACAAATAAGTACTTAGGTACCTGCATTACAATTTCAAATTTAAATTGATTCAAATTTAATGAACAGGATTCATGATTAGGACACCCTTAGGACGGGTATAACATTTTCTTCAAATTATAATAATTATTTAACAACAAACGAGGTGGCGTACATAAACACAAGCCTATTATTCGATTAAAAAAGGACCGTCAGAGTAATTAATATGGCCTATTCTATTCCATAAAAACAGAATCGTTAAATTTCGTTTCATTATATTATTGCGTAGCATAGATGCTCTCTACGAGGGAAGGCCTTTGTTCAGCAGTGGACGTTTACAGGCTGATGATGATGATAATGAGCCATGCAAAAAAACAAAAAATACTTGAACCACTATTTTACCGACTTTTAAAGGGATACAAAATAAAAATAATTTTACATTGAAAAAATAATAATAGGATCAATTCAGTTATATCTTTTTTTTTGTTGCCACAGAACTCCGTTCTCTATTTTTTATTTTTTTTTATTTGAATGGATGTACTTTCAAATTGGTCCCATAGAAATTTCAATAAAAGTGATTTAGTAGTTTGGTTTTTAAATCAAAATAGCTGAAAAATATGTCATTCAAGTACGACGAAATTGCGTATTTAATAATTTTAATGTCAGTTTTTTAAATTTATAATTATTAATAATTAATAAAAAGTAAGTGAAAATAGGTCAAAAATGTTGCTTGGACTGTGTAAGGGCAAGGTGAAGTGTGTATTTTTATGTTATTCTCCTAGTTAAGTCTTCACCACTTCACTGGGGCATGACTTGGACTTGACAGTGACTAAGTTTGATCTTTGAAAACTTGAAACTGATGACTATAATATACTTACTTGAAAACTGGGTAAATATCAGAAGCCAAAAATTAAATAAGTATATAGGTTCTTATGGTAGTACAACTTTGACAGTTGCTTACCAAAGATTCTATAATAGACCGGGTTGATCATATATATGTTACCGGCAATGTGTATAATTCAGGTATTCTATACAATGCCTAGGCAATGTATAGAATGCCTACATAATTTTCATGTAGCTTAGCGAAAGCAACAATGCTGCGATTGCGTACCATTTTCATACAGCAGTCATCAAAAAAGACAGTTAAATTTTATTTTATAAGTATTAGTACAAAACAAGCTAACTCTGCCTACCCTGGTTAACATTTCCAAGGGCACATTCACCCTTCACACTCGAACAACAGTTATAAAATCAAAATTTAATACCATTTCCGATCCGACCTTGCCTAAGCCACCCATACTATGATACCGGACGCTTTAATTTGCTGCTAGCGCCATCTACATTCACGCCTCAAACACCAACTAAGCATGAATGAAGCAACGCGCGTGCGTACTTCACATCGATCCGCACTACCCCACACCCCCACGTAAATAATGTATTTGACACAAAAATTTCTCGCGTGCAAATATTTTTCGACGCTTCTGACGTCAATGGATTCCAAATTCAAATTTTTATTAGCATCTCAAATAAGCACGCTTACTTTCTGCCCGAAAAGAATTTTAGCAGAAGTTCTATCTTTAACTTTTTAGACTTTAGTTTATTTATTATATCTAAATCGAAGTACCTACAATAAAACTAAAACAAATTAATATAAATTATCAATAGGGTCTTATTATTTCGATAGGCCGTAAAGAACATTTCATCCGAGCAATAAAATTTTATTCGGAGTCGGCGCAATGGGCGCTTTGTTTCTCCATTTCCCCGCCAGTCGTGGCGCCACAATCGCTGCAGCCTCTCGGGCGTAGCTGTCAAAATATTTTTACGGAAAAAGAGTTTTTAATCGTAAACAATGGTTTTGTAAACAAATGAAAGCATTTTGTTAATTCTTTACATTGTATTTCGAACTAAAAACATTGATATTTTCTTTATTTGTCTAGAAACATAATTCTAACCTCTTTTGATTCGGAGGCAGTGTGGTGTGTCGTAATTTGGGCCTGTAATGATGCTTAGGACGGTTTTTGCTGTGTTTTTCTTTATTTTCGGTGTATGTTACGGGAACCCCGATGCTAAGAGACTGTACGACGATTTGCTGAGCAACTACAACAGGCTGATTCGACCTGTTGACAAGAACAATAACACTGTGCTTGTGAAACTTGGCCTGAGATTGTCCCAACTGATTGACTTGGTAAGTACTTTCTGATTACTTTTTCCTTTAATTAGAATTTTATTTTCTTGAATCCTTACTATCCTTAATAATATTATAAAAGCGAATGTAACTCTGTCTCTTTGTCTGGATGTTTGTTCGCTTTTCAAGACTAAATGGCTAAGCCGATCTTAACGAAATTTGACAAGGAGATAGTGCGCATCATAAAGACGGACAAAGGGCACTTTTCCTCCCCAAAAAAATGCGGAAAAACTGAAAAATCTTGAAAGCTTTATCTTCAAAAATAGTTCTTAATCAAATATTTGTCGATGGACATATACCTATCTATATAATCAAAGAATCAAATATGCAAATGCTTACGTAGCCTGGAGATGAACCTCCAGCAAAAAAAAAACATTGTTTAGTTTTTAGTTTATTTTTAATGTAGTTTTTAATAGGTAATGTAATTAGTTGATATGGGTGTAAATCTGAATGAAATTGTTTTCATTTTATTAATTTCAAAAGATCAAAGGCTAGTCCTAAATGTTTGTCAAGGCTATGGTTCTTGAAAAGAGCTGTTAATAGAGTATTTAAAGGTTGACAACGTGATGCCCCTGGTGTTACAGGTGGCCATAGATAACGGTAATCACTTACTATTGCTTAAAGGCCTAAGTCTGGCTTTATAGAAATGTGTGAATACAGAAGAGTGTTCAAGTCTCAATGTAATTTTCATACAATTTCATCTTTCCGCAGGCGGGAACGCTAGCAGTGTGTGGCTCTTGTCTAGACCCCCTGGCCTTCCTGTTTGCGTTGATGGTGTCATTGACCCAAGGGAGATTACAAATGTGTTTAAAGAATTTTTTTCTGTGAAGTCTCCGGTTGGTCCGACAAGTAAGTTGTTCAATAATGGGGTGAACAGTCAATTTGTAGGAGCTGCTTTCCTGGCTAAAGACGTGACTAAACAAATAAGGCTTATTTAGCGAGAAAAGTCTCCGGGACACGGTGGACTCAGCATTGAGCACCTGCAGCACGCCAGACCGCACATCTCTAGGGTCTTGGCTATGTTCTACTCGCTGTGTGTGAGTCACTCCTATTTACCAGCCAATTTTACTAAAGCTGTGGTAGTGCCTATAGTGAAAAATAATACCGGTGACCTTACCGATAAAAGTAACTACAGGCTTATTTCTCTTACCACAGCTATAGCTAAAGTATTTGACGGTTTCCTTAACACACAGTTAATTAGGTACTTAACACGTTCCGATAACCAGTTCGGGATTTGTCCTGGGGCCTTACGTCCAACTCCTTACGCGGGACCAAAAAACGTGAAAAACCACGCAGTTCGGAAAATCACGTGATCGTGGACCTTAACGCGCCCAGATATGGTTTGCGGTCGTGCAACATTTTTTCATCAGTTCAACTGGATTGCTTTAAACAGCTAGGCGTAAGGCCTCAGGGCTGTCTACTAAGAATGCTATACCGTGTTTATAGCATACCGTCAAATATTACACAGATCGTAAGACCCCCGTGTATGCGTGCTTCCTCGACCTGTCCAGGGCATTCGACCTGGTCTCATATAACCGTCTCTGGGACAAGCTGAAGAGCTTAAATTTGCCATACAAGCTCATCGGCGTGTTTCAATACTGGTATGCGCATCAGTTCAACAGTGTCAGATGGGCGGGCGTAATGATAGACGCGTATCAGCTTGAATGCGGTGTCAGGCAAGGTGGATTAACATCTCCAACCCTGTTCAACTTGGATGTGAACGAGCTGATCGTTGCTGTCAGCAGTCAGCATGTCAGCTGCCACATTGACGGTGCGTGTGTGTCAATAATTTGAGCTAGGCAAACGACATGGTGCTACTGAGCGCATCGGTCTGCGGCTTAAGGAAGCTGATTTGGACTTGTGAAGTGACGGAACAATGCGTGTGGCCATGGCCTGAAATATGATACTTAGAGTCACCGCATGGTATTTGAGTGTTTGGTATTTGCAAGCCATTATTAAAGTCTCCAACACTTTACTAAGGGGTGATTTGGACTTGACCGTGATTTCATTCACTTAACTCGGACTAGTACTATGACTTGTTTAACGTTATTTAATATCTTGTAAGCTTGTTTTTTAATTCGAATGAAGGATACTGTATCCATGGTCATGATATAAAAAAAAATGCCATCGTATCAGTCATGGGGCCTGCCAACAGAAGTGAAAACTTTACGTCACATTAGCATGTCGGTAACGTGAACCCATAACGTTATACTGAATCTATGACCCATAAGTTTTGCCCCAACCAAAAATTGCTCAACGCGGCTAAAGAAATTATATAGAATTTCCTCCTTTTAATTTGCATGGTCGGTTAGTAACGAGAATCCCCAAACACTCACGGTTCCGCATCTCGAACATTTCTCGCAAGAGTGTGTAGAGGGCTTTATACTAAAGTTGTTGTTAATTCCAACAAATGAAATAATTGGATGCCCGAAACTAACAACAAAGCAATTAACTTAGTTTAACTAAACAAATACCTTATTTATGCCATTTGTTTCAACAATCTTCCTTGAAGACGCCTTGGGCAGTACTTGAAAGGGCTCAAACATTTGAGAAAGGATTCCATTGGACAAGTATTTGAAGAAGTTGTTTGCACGGGGCTAGCAGTTATAATCGGTTGGGATTAAGTGACCCCTAGGGGTCCTGTTGTAATGAGTTCGAAAAAAGGTTTTGGGGGTCTGGGGAAATGTCACAAAGACATTCTTTCGGATGGCTTGGCTTAATAACTTATGGATTTTATATTTTTACTGGCTGTGCCCCGAGATTTTGGTCAGTATCTTCTAGTTTTTATAATCAAGTTTAGCACGATTTGTGGGGTGGAGATGTTGCATCATAGACTTAAGCGCAGCGTAGGACGTCCACCCACAAGATGGACAGACGACCTAAAAGAGACCGCAAGGAAACGCTGGATGCAGGCCGCTTCCAACCCGCCCTTATGGAGATCGATGGGGAGGCCTATGTCCAGCAGTGGACGTCCTATGGCTGAAATTATGATGATGAAAACCAGTGGGTCGACGTCCTACGCTGCGCTTACCGATCCGTGGTCTACATTCGAGAACCTTTCGGCCCCATCGGTCATCTGTTCTGCGTGCTATGTGCCCTACCCAGCTTTCTACTCCGATGTGCTGTTTTTTATTTATTGTATTGTAAAAAAAACATATTGTTACAAAGACTTTTGACTACAGGCTTAAAATATTAAGTATGGACCTAGTATGAAATCTTTGAGTAGCCCTTTTAAATATAATAACAGCACTCGCAGCTTTGAATATAATTTCTTTATTACTTAAAAACCAGTTCAAATTTACTAACTCGTAGACTAGAGCTACATTTTTAATTTCATCAGATATAATTAAAGCCCTCCAGGCGATTCGTATTCCGCGCGGGCTCGTCGCTAATTTAACTTGTCTTATTTGTGTTTGACCTGCTAACGAACTGACTGACACTATTATGTCTACGTCAGTATACTGTGAGGTGACTCAGATCAGTATGGACTATTCTTCGGTATTAAGTGATGATAGCAGTCATGTTTATATAACGAGTATGAAATTGAGTTTTACCTGCTAATTAAAAGACTAACAAGGGGACTTCATGGGGCTCGTGGGAGTGAACGTGGGACTGGTGTCGACGTGGTGAGCTCCGCGTGCTGGAATATTCCCGACACACAGGAAGATTCGAGTGAGGAAGAGTTCCAGTGTGCGCCGGCGCAGCATATTTCTCTACGCACCCCCGCACCCGATCAGCTGCCGTTGACATCACGTGCGCGCCGCGCGGCAGTCCGTAGTGCCAAGCGAGACGCAGCCGCGCGCGCGCTTTCACCTTGAAAAAACTGCCTAATGCGGTTGAAACTATAGTCGGAGTGACCGGCTTAATCTTACGTGAGTAATTCCCGTGTAATATAAATAAAATGACTAACAAAACTGTTTCTTAGACGATTCTGTAGTATACTTCCACTTCACTAGACTGACACTATACTGTCTACGTCAGTATATTGTGGGGTGACTTAGATCAGAATGGACTCTTCTAAGGTATCAAAGATGATACAAGTCGTCATGTTTTTGTAATAAGTATGTACATGAGTTTCATCTGCTAATGAAAGACTGACAAACCTGTTTTTAGACGAATCTCTAGTATACTTCCACTTCACTAGACTGACAATATACTGTCAACATCAGTATACTGCGAGGTGACTTAGATCAGTATGGAATTTTCCACAGTATAAAAATGATGATATAAGTCGTCATGTGTATTTTACGAAAGATCACTAGAGTTTTACCTGCTAACCAAGAGACCCACAATGTACTATGTATATCACTATCTACTACATTTATATCAGTATGGACTCCTGAATGGTATGAATTATGATGTAAGTCAACATGACATGTATGTTTTATATATTACGAGTAGGTAATTAAGTTTTAACTGCTAACGAACTGATCGACATTATAGTGTATCTACGTCAATATAGTCAGTAGATCAATACTGATCTAATAGTTAGGGAGGCGAATAGGGGAATTTTCGGTAATACTCGAGCGTGGCAGTTTAAGATATGAGAGATACCTTAGACCTAATAGAACAACCTTGTAAAGTATTTAGCTCTATATGTAGTGACGCGTGCCTAGGATAGACGATCAGATTAGTAAAAAAAAAATCGATAGTCTGAAATACTCGAGCGCGTCAGATTAAGATATTGGGGGTTGATTTTAGTGTTTTAAGACTAAATTTAACTAATCTGACGATAAGTCCTTGACGCCGCCGAGTTATAGGGTCGCGAACTTGTAAAAAAAAAACGTTAATCCGGCATTCTCGAGCGCAATTTTTTCATTTTTTATTTTGAAGAATATAATCTAAAACTTACTAAAAATACAAAATCTGCCGGTTTCCGCATGACCGGAAGTGTGGAGGAGCCATTTCGTCTTCCGAAGAACGCGTTGCGGCATATAAGTCGCGAACGATACATTTTACAAAAAAAAACCTTTTTCGGTCAGATTAAGAGAACCCACCAGCATTTTTGTCAGATTAAGAAAATATGCTTTCAGGATACCGAGATAAACCTCCCCTATGAAAATCTGACGCGCTCGAGTATTTCAAAAAAACTTTTTTTTTTGCATTTTCAAAAATTCAGCGTAACTTATCGTCACGCCGAAATCGTCAGTTTTTTTAAAGGGAGCTTCCTTGGGACCTACTTAACACCCCTTCCGAAAATCTGACGCGCACGAGTAAATTTTTTTTTTTGCATTTTTGACTACTTTATATGCCTACCCCCACCACGTAAACCGGCAGATTAGTATACCGTTGTTATCAGAGGCACTTGGGGCATACGTAGTATGAATATCTGACGCGCTCGAGAATGCCCAAGTAACTGTTTTTTTTTAACATTTTTGAAAAACCGTACACGCCAAACCCACCGCTAAAATGGTATTTACCATACGAGCTTTTCTTTTCGAAATTATTTTATCTTTCGATTTTGATAGGTCTCGACGGCGCCGTTGAATTACGCCATTTAGCTACCTCGCCTCCCTAACTATAAGTCATCCATACGGTCTCTTCCACAGCACTTATCGAATGGTGATGCACATCATCATGTATTTACCACGAGATTTTCGATTTGACTTTTGTCTGCTAATATAATAGTAATAATATACTGTATTCCTCAGTACACTGTGGAATGACTTAGATTATCAACGATATCCAATGAAGATAATAAGTCATCATGTTGCAAGTAGGTACTTCAGTTTTACCTGCTAACAAATTGACTGAAACTATAGCGTGAATCCATCAAGACTTGATAGTAACTGTTCTCAAACATACCAAAAATATTCACGATAACATCATGAGAGGGTGTAAGAATATCCGAGCATATTTGATTAAATATTTTATTGGCGGCGTTTGTTCAATTAAATAGCTACGGTACAGAACCTCACAAATTCCATTAGCTTTACTGACTTTAACAACTCAAGGCGTCAAAGTAGAGTTTAGTTTGAGCGAGTTTAAGCCCTCTTTGTGTGGCATAGTTAACATTCCATCTTAGCCACGACCGACGTCGAATACTTGGAATTTGTATACCAACCTTATAATACGTATACCTAGATTCTTTAAAATTATTACTAGAATTGGGTTTTATTTTCATGGCAATACTATTTTTAATGGCAACACCAGCCGAGAAGTGGCGTCAAGAGTTTTTTGGGCCACGCGGAAAAAACATGTCGGCTCTGGGATCATTTTCCTAAACTTGTGTATTTTCGAGTGTTAATGTCTACTAAATGGTGAATTATTATTCATTATGTGCTCGTAAACGTGCTCGAGTGTGGGAAATTGATATAACGAGGTGAAACGTGTCTTTTCGTGTTGTTTCCAAAACTCCATAGGAGCCTCTTGTAAAGTCTCCACCACTTTACAGGGGCATGAGTTTGACTTGACCATGACTGACTTAGCTTGACTCTGACTGTGACTATGACTTGTTTGACGCTATTAAGACTACGTAAACTGTTTAAGATTACGACTAAAGGACATTGAATCCACGGTCATGAACATTTTAACAAAACAAGTGGCGTCAAAGTCAATTTCACTTGTCATTGGTTGTTATTGGCGATTGAAGTAGAGAGGGAAAGTATATATTGGGTCGTTCAGTGGCCGTCAGGACAGTCGAGCTGTGGATTTGTAGCCGAAGGGCTGTTGGATAAGTGCCGTGTAGTAAATCAGTGAAAATATACTTGTGTTAGAGCTTAGTTCGAATCAGTGCGTGGTCTCGGGCAGTTGGCAAGAGCGAGTCATTGTGAACAGTGCTAAAGTGTGTTAGAATACTTAAGTGGTTATCTGGTATTAAGTGGTTCTTTGCGAGTTGCAATATATTATTGGAGCCTGATCATGGACTTTTATTTCCTAGATTAAAGCCATTCCTAACACTACTATAGTAGGTATAGTAAAAACATTTTCATAATGAATTTTTTTTTTGCACCACCTTGATTATTACTAAAGCCCACTGAGAAAGGGTGGTGTTCAAAAAAATAATCAATACTTTGTCCACTAACGAAGTAGAATAGGTCCGGTCCGATTCCACTGCTCCACTGCTCTTTGGCTCCTCTCGCAATATCGTCTGGTCTGCTCAGACTGCTGACGAAGTTTTTTTTTGCCCTAGGTGGCAAACAAGCAGATGGGCTGCCTGATGGTAAGCAGTCACCATCGCCTATTACTTGCAACACCAGAGGCGCCACATATTCGTTGCCGACCCTTTAAGACTCGATTAACTCGTCTTTTGAAGAACCCCATGTTGTAGCCTCTCGGAAACACCGTGGAAGGTAGCTCATTCCACATTTTGCAGGTATGAGGCAAGAAGGAGCGTTTGAATCGCACAGTGTGCTATTTCCACTGATCTATGATGTGTGGATGAGCCTTCAGGCGGTGGCGGCTAGTGCGATGGTAAAACCGCGACGCCGGTTTTCAGATTTCCTCTTGCTTTAAGACCATAACGTGACTAAAATTGTACTCACACTCATTACTACAATTTGTAGAAGACAAGACAATACTTCCTGTTTACGTACTACCATAAAATAAGTTTGGTTTAGAAGTCATTACTTTCGTAGTATTAGAGGATCTCGTTTTATTGCCTCACCACACCAAATAAAACTAGTGTACTCACTACTCGACAACAAAAGTACAAAAGGAATTTTATTCCCACACCAAGTCTCACTACGACTGCAAAGGGTCCTTAATTGAAATGGAATTGACGTTTACAGCCCGCCATGGGACTCTAATTGCCGTGCAGTTCGCCGCGGAAGCCATTCTCGAGCGTTCTGGAACATTCTAGAACATTCTAGGGGCAATACTGAATGTTCTAGACGCCTCTGTCCGTAACACAAAAGTTTACGGTGTTTTTATGATCGACGTTCCCTCGGTTGGTTTTAGTTTAGGAATACTTAGTGCGAGGAAGTTTTTCATTTGTTGCTTGCTAATTGATTGGGTATGTTTTATTAGGTATTTGCTTTGTTTTTTTTTAAGTTACCTATATTTTATAGGTAAGAGAAATCCGATGCAAAATTCCAGTTCACACAATAAATTTTGTATCCAAAGTCATACAGCTTATATTCAACAAAATCTTCTGAAATCAAGCAAGGAGTCAAGTGAATCAAGCGAGCGCGCTTAATTCACTTGGCTCCTTACAGAAGAGCCGTGATGTCGATAATCCAAAACTAACCGACAATTTGGATCTCCTGAGCTTGCGCCGCTTGAACGATCAGCTTGTTCTACAGGTATTATAATGAGGAATACTCTTGTAAACTCTTTAACTTCATCCCTTCATGCCGATTTTACCACCGAACCAGCCGCCACCGACTGAAATGCCATCCATAGAAGCATCCATACGAAGTCTCAAACCATTCAATTTAATTGTTTCTTTTTTTCTATGATACATCAAGTATTGTAGGAAAGCTATTATCATACGAAAGTATCAAACTTTCCTATGATAATTGCTTCAAACTAAGGGTAAATAGAGTGCCCAAATGTAGGCAACGCACTGACAATTCCTCTTATAGGTCCATAACCGGTAGTGACCACTTACCATTAGGTGGCCTTCTTATCATCTATTATATAAAAAAAATCTTCAGTTAAGGCAAGAAATGTTGATATTGTCAAATCTATTTCGAATCACACACGTCGCATCCTAATCTAGGCTATCTCTCGTCTGCGATGTTTTGCCATTCGCTTACACGAAGTTTTGTCGTTCTTTTAGGGTGTGCTCGCACTAGATGCAAGTAACTGATTATTGAATTGTATAAGTGGTCAGAAAACTTTAATTATATCTGCGTAGGTATTAGATTAGTAAGCAAATAGTAATTTGCTTCCAGATACGTCAAGAGCGAGCTGCTAAACAATGCCGAGTTTAAGGTTGCGCTCACAGAGCTATCTTTTTCACATTTCTAGGGTTCCGTATCCAAAGAGTAAAAACGGTTATTTTCTCTCTATTACTAAGCTTAAGATGTCTGTCTGTCTGTCTCTGTCCGTCTGTTTGCCCGTCCTACCTTCTAACTATTGTATCTTTCGAACCGTAATAGATAACCAGTTGAAATTTTCACAGAATATGTACCTAATGTTACGGCGGATTAACTAAGAATTAATAAAAAAAGTCAAAAAGTAAGAACGAAACCCCTTTCGTAACGTATTTTTGTATTAGCTCTAATGTAAAAATGGTAATACGTACAAGCGTCAAACTTGGCATGATTATAGTACACACTCTAAAGTATAACAACAAATAAATAATGGCTAAGTGCGAGACGGTATCAAATTTCTGTTAACCGCCGATTGTCGTACGATCACCGAAGTGAAGCAACGTCGGGCGTGGTCGGTACTTGGATGGGTGACCGCCTGGGCGTTGGTGGGATGTTGTCTTTTTACACAATTTTTTTGTACTTTAGTAGCTAACAAGTTATGTGGTGGTACGGAACCCTCAGTGCGCGAGCCCGACTCGCACTTGACCGGTTTTATTTCGTTTTATGTTCGAAAATCCAGACTCCTAAAATTTACGAACACATTTTTCTTAAAATGTTTTATGAGATAGATTAGTTTATTAGAATCTTTGATATTATATACAACTTATCTATAAAACTATTACTAATAAAAGTATAATAAATATAGAGAAAGTATTAAAAAAAACAACCTATGTGAACAAATCGCCACCATGTGGCAAGGTCCCCAGAATGCTGGCATTGCCCCGCTGGATTGATGAGATAGATTACTCACTATCCAAAATTTTGATATTTCGGCACTTGATGTATTATAGTGCGTTGTTACCTTAACTGTCATTGTGTAAGCGAGACACGTCGCATTTGAACGACAACTGTAGACGGTAACCGTCATAGTTACCATAGCTGTAAAGCTAGTTGCTAGACAAAACGTGCGACGTGCGGCAATTTGATTAATTCTAGCTGAATGTAAACCTTTGTCTTGATAAGGATAATCTAGTTCATTTGAAGATCTAATGCACTTTAGCGTTGCTGAAATACTGATGATTTATTTATGCAGAAAGCTTTTAACGGGATAACATTTTCAAGCCACAGAAAAGAGAAGTAAATAGAACGGATATGAGAAGGAAAATCTGTTATCAGGCATTATGAGTGAACCTTGTGAAACGTACCCCAAGTAAAGCTTGGGTTATGTCCTACCTAGCAGTGGGCAGGCACTTCAAAGAAAGATTTTATGCGAGTATAAGTTAAGATTTAATTATAAAAAAGTGAAGTTAACATGCGAGTCAGACTGAGGGTCGTAGGCTCGAAAGGTGGTGAGAAAATATGTTGGCCTCTTGTTAGGAGACTTAGCTTGAAGAGCGTAGGCGCCGATCGCCGCGTGGCTCGACGCGGCTCGTGGCACGTAGGAAGCTCAGCTGGGCAGCGTGACTCGGAGACAGCTCCGTGTGCGGCTGGCAATCAGATCAACCGGGCAGCGTGGAGAGAAGTGTGCGGCCGGTGTATGGTCAGCGTGCTGGCAGCGAGAGTCAGGAGTGCTCGGAGGGCGGCCGGTGTATGGCCAGCGTGGCTCGGCAGCGAGGGTCGGAGCTCTGGCGTGCAGCTGTAGAGCGTCGGTGGTGCAGCGTGGAGCACGGGCAAGGTGGCGATGCCGGGAGAAAAACTCTGGAATGCGTCAAAGAGCTACGCATCAGGTGTTGCACAATAAGAGCCGCTCGGTCCAGCCACGTGTGATCCAAAGATGCTGGCAGATCGGGACACGCGCCCATAAGTCTCACGGCGTGGTACCGGCATTGCAAACATAGTTTTGATCGGAAGGATCCAAGATACAGAATAATGCTTGAAGAGCTAAACACAAGACGAAGAAAAAATGTGGTACAGAAAATTACTAGGAAATATAATTTAACACTTTTAAAAGACACAAGACCTAATAACACTTCACGAAAACTTACCCGATGTTGTTCACTTCGGGGCTCGAATAAAGATTTAAGTTGAGAGAGAATTTGTACAATTAGCGACTTTCGCTTGTGACGAGTAGTTGAAGAAAGAGAACGGAAGCACAGCCCTAGGGGTATAGACTAATCCTTCTCGAAGGATTCCGAGATGTACTTATTTCTCCAGTTTTTAAATATTTTGTTATTAAATTGAGGGTGATAAATTGTTTTTCGTTTACAAGTGAAAGCGAACTGACATTACGTCAATCACTTTCATTCTGTCAACGATCTTTATGTCACCGTGGTGACTTTTTTATTCGTTAAGTTTGGCTTCTAGCGTATGTGCCATTTGCCATGAACGGAAGATATTTTTAGGACCGTTACACTTGATTGAACATTCTTATTTAGATTCGATTTCGAACTCTGCATCACAGTTGTTTACTGATTTCGAATGGATGACGGTTCGTTTATATGGGTGCAACTGGCTACAACCTTACAAAAATGACTTGACAGCCGTTCTAATTTAAACAAAAATAAACAACTTTTCTTTGATTTCTGTGACGTTATTTTATTGTAGGTACTAAGGCATTGAATAGCTACAAATACATTAGCTGTATGAATAATTATCAATTTAGAAAACCGACTTTAAAATTTGTATAATTAATGTAAAAACGCAATTTCGGTTACTTGGTCGACATTTTTTTTTTTTCAGTTATATTGATTTAAAAACCAAACTACCCCATTTAAATAGGTGATTGGTGTTTAAGTTTTTTAGCGTCACAAAGAACATAATGCTTGATTTTGAGAGCTTTTTATTACTTTCCGGTAATCTTCTCTAGATTGAGTTATTAAATGGCAACACCCCTCTCTACGAGGGAGGCCTTTGTCCAGCAGTGGACGTTTAATGGCTGCTGATGTGATACTCATCAATATGAACATCTTTTATGTCACTTTCTTATTGTTCAACGTCGCTTTACTGAAACGTCGTACTGGCATCGCGCGGCGTTGTAGTCGAATCGCGGTTGTCTTACAACTAAAAGTCGCTGAATTTTGTTTGTTTTTTTTTTTGCATATTTGTGACTATAGTATCTCAATAGCACAGAATTGGATTTCTGTATTCTGAGGATAGTTTTACTGTATAAAAATTGGCGTGGCACCGAATGCGGCTGAGTTAGCTGTTAAAACAATGTCTATGAAAAGAATTGTGTAAACATTTGATGCGTCACATTAACAAGCCCTAGTATAAAGATAAGTACTACAGCAGTTGCACATTGCACATGTTCAGCATACATTTCAGCTTATCACTGGCTGTTAGTGGCAAATATGCAGTTACGTTTATGCCGGCCATAGTCACATACTAGGCGGGAATAGCTTCCCCGAACGGCAACCGTTGGCCTTCTACAGTAAGATTGGCTGCATATCCGGACAGTCTGTGCGGATTATGCATAAAGTGGAATGGACAGACCGACTGTGCAGAACTTACGGGCGACTAGTTCTTGGATGCTTGACTTCGTAACTAAATGAATACTACAATACGATAAGTCTGTTTTTGATTTGAAAACAAAATTTCTTTGTATCACGTTGTTTGCATGTGTATTACCGCATGGGCGTTTCGCCATTATATTCGCTGCTATTTTGGAGGCTAAAGGATGCACGATTATTTGCTATTAATTAATCCGAAATCATAAACATGTAAAACTTAATGTTAATACAAAATTTAGTTAAATTACGATAATGTTTTAAATTTTCTTTTTGTATTTACCTACCTTTTGTATATCTAACTTGGACCAGGGTACGACCTAAAATGGCGACCAGAACCACCGGAGTATGGGAAACAGCGTTCAATTGGTACACGGTGCACGTGTTGCGATCCCCAAGCCACCTGCCAAGCGTGGGGATTATGGCAACTCTCTAAGAGGGAGGCCTTTGTTTAGCAGTGGACTGGCTGACTTTACTGGCTGATGATCTGATGTGATGTGTGTATATTTACCTGTAACCACGGATACATAACAGCAAAATGTTGAAATGCCAGGAATTAATAAAATACATCATCATCATCATCCACAGCCTTCCTTATCCCACTGTTGGGTATAGGCCTCCCTCTTGCTATGCCATCTGTCTCGGTCCTGTGCTAATCTAGTCCAGGTTCGACCCGCGATAGTGATAATATCGTCGACCCATCTTGCAGCTGGACGACCAACGTTCCGCTATTATTTAGAAGCATCCAGCACACCCTGTCTACTTTCAATTTTAAGGACTATGTTGCACTTTTCAAGGAACACAAGACTGGCAAAGAGTACCACACCCTGTTTATGTAATACTAGCAACGCACGCCGGGTTCGCACGGGTGTAAGTCTTTTTTTTAATTCTTTTTTTTTACACCTTGGGTGATATTTATCATAAACTAATGTTTGTACATAATATAACTAAATAGTGTAGTAAATGTAGTTATAATATTAAATGTTCATAAGTAAAACATTATTGGAGTTTTAGTAAGGATCCCTATTTTTTTTTTTATAATATAATATAGCCTATGTCACCCGGGGATAGAGCTTCCCAACAGTGAAAGAATTTTTCATATCTGTTCAGTAGTTTCGGAGGCTATTCAATGCAAACAAACAAACAAATCTTTCCTCTTTATAATATTAGTATAGATAAGATAATACCTATAAACAATAGTTTTAAGGTCCTTGTGAAAAGGTAGTCCTTAACCCACAAACTAAGTAGCTTACGAACGATTGTTTTGATCTGGAACAATCTCAATACTATTAAATTAAACGAAGAGATAAAAACAAACTTTTAGAAATAATCTAGTTTAACAATGTCTTTCTGTGAATAACATACTTTCCGGCATCTCAAAAGATTCAGGACGTCATTCAGACTCGTCGCTTCCAAAACCCTTTAACTTCCCCGGGTCTTTCCCGGACATTCATGTTTTCTGAAATCCGGGAATTAACGTAGAAGGCCATTTTCAACGCCTGTTTTATTTGCGACAGTCACGGAAGGTGGTATTTTTTTCGATAGCCTTTTGGTTTAAGTTCAGGTTTACCTAATTGATGATATTTTTAGCTGACGCGACAGACGTTGTCCTGTCTTAGAACTGTCAAACACGCGAAGATAAAATCGTCGTTTATCGAAGTTTTCTGAAATTTTCCTATTTTCTACGCAATTCTCTTAATTTTTCTTTGCGTAAGAACCTTCTAAGTATAAAGTTTTATAAAACTTTAAAAAAAGATGCATTAAATCGGTAAAGTCGTTCTCAAGTTATGGCGTGACCAAGGTAAATAGGATTCACTTTTAACCGACTTCAAAAAGAAGGAGGTTATCAATTCGACTGTATGTTTTTTAATATAAATATAGAAGATATAGGGATAAAAGATAGATCTAGATAGATCTGTGGAACTATGGGCAGTTGGGGCACTGAGGTAAGAGCTTGATCGCAGAAGTTGGCCGCAGAATACGAGATAACGGTGGCGACTCCCGCTCTGGCTCGTTTCTGGTGCAAATATTGGCCATTGCCATTCAGCGTGGGAATACTGCCAGTGTTATGGGCACTTTTGCTGCTTTGCACCAGAAACGATCCGGGGCGGGCTGTTTGATCAGACAAATTTATTTAGTTTGGTGAAGATAGATTGGTGAAACATAATTCTGCATAAATATTTATTAATTTTTTTGATTTGCTAATTATTTGTTTTAACGCATAGGTACAGATACAGATACAGATTCTTTATTCATAAATTTTAGAATTTACACGTCAGTGAGTTATAAGGTATATCTAGGTATATATAATTATAATTTGTCATTAATATACTCTTTGACAGAGTAATATGCTTTATCGATCAATAATTGTCTTAATCTGGCCTTAAATATGTTGTTGGAAGTTGCATCTTTCATTTTCAGTGAAAAGATATCGATTTGTGTATTGGTAGGTACGGTAGATAAATGTATTTTTTTATGTTCATTTCCAATGAACTTGACTACCAATGTAGATTAGATGGGTTTTTAAAAATTGTTTTGCATCTTTGGAGACGGTAACTGAAAATGATAATATCAGTCCAACATATCTATATTGTGATCCAACCGCGTAGTTCTACTAGTGGTCCTACCACGGGTGTTTTTTTTTTGTGGTCCTATTGGACCACCAAAGGACCACGGTCAAATCTACATAAACTTTTAAATCTCGTTTAAAACCTGACGCAGTTTCATTATTCATTATCATCTTAAACAACGCTTTAACCCCGAAGCTTTTATGAAACCATCGAGCTCAAAAGGCTATAGAAGCTTAAAGCTTATCCAAATTCCAATTTACATCTTACACATTCAAATTGGCCGTTGAATATTCGACACTCCGACACGAGGTGCATATAGAATCATGCATGTTGTTTGATTGACTTCAGAACTTGTGAACTTTGTAAGACAAACTGCAATTTCACGTGTGGATACGATGACATGCGGGTTTCAACTTAATAGGCTGCTTAAAACCGAGGTCTAGTTTGCTAGCAAATTAGCAGACGTTCTACAGCAGCTATGATGAATTATCTTTCTCTCCCGTTGGTTGGACGGCGGTTCGACAACCAAGTACGTCTCCTCTCTTAGCACTATTAGGGTTCCGTACTCAACAAGGGTGTAAACGTGGTGTAGTGGATTATGAATCAGTTCAGTTTATA
This sequence comes from Agriopis aurantiaria, assembly GCA_914767915.1. Lineage (NCBI taxonomy): Eukaryota > Metazoa > Arthropoda > Insecta > Lepidoptera > Geometridae > Agriopis > Agriopis aurantiaria. The sequence goes on from OU611996.1 coordinate 14,123,002, forward strand.
GTTGTGGTGAAATTGACGAAAAAAGCAACACACAGACCGTATCTTGTACCAGTCTTGATTTCCAGTACTAGTACCAGTCTTGATTTCCAGTACTAGTACCAGTCTCCACCTTTGAGACTCGACATCATTCAAGCAAACAAGATGTTTCATATTTCTTTCGACAGAATATTTATGAAAATTTTAATACAAAATCAAAATATTATTTATGATACAAGTGCGGAAAGTTGGTTATTACAAACGAGTAGACGAATGTAAGCCCGAGACGAAGTCGAGGGCTTACCATAGTCACGAGTTTGTAATAACAAATCCGCACGTGTGCCATACAACGTTTTACAACACATTTGCGAGAAAAAAAGGCTACAAATGAAACAATTTTTGTTTATAACTTAATATCAGTCACAACAATAGTTTCTATAATATAATAAGAAAATGGCGCGAACATGCAAATAGCGCCACTATCACGTGGTGAAAATTAGAACTACATCTTTCGTCTCATTTTCTCTTTAGTATTAAACTGAGACAAACGTATTGAGCAAAAGCGCTTCCAAGGGGGTTTGATCATTCAGCTTATTTATTCTCGTAATATGAAACTCTTTTGTGGAATTCTTATGTAATTATGATGGAAATTAAAAAAATACCGTAAATCACACGCATGGTGCTATACATCTGAGCGTGCGGACAAATTCATTACCGCACGCTCCGTTGTATGATCCGTAATGTTTAACTTTCGAACGATGTATACAGGCTTCGTAAGTGCACTTTTTGAGCAAATGTGTTGTAAATAACTATTTTATCTTTGTTGCAGAATCTCAAGGACCAAATCTTGACTACGAACGTGTGGCTTGAGCATGTAAGTACATTTATATAGAAGAGATTTTGACCCTCCTAAGTACACTGAAAAAAAAACCTGACTTTCCTTCCGAGTCTTGCGTTCTAAAAGCGATTCCTTCCAAAATATGACCTTTTCCGTTTTAGGCAGGAAAAGGTCTTGTGTGCAATGTTATTCTCAAGAAAATGCCTAATCTGTTTATTTAATTCTCATTCCGTTTTTTCATCTTCGGAAATGTTGAAACCGTGCGAAAAAGATAAGTATTCGCTATGGTCGCTAGCGCAATCTTAACTATGCATACCTATATAACTTTAAAAAAATTCGACAATCCATCATTCCTGGTAAACGCTCCCATGCATTGCTCTTAGCCACTGAGCTACGGTCGTTTTTCTAACGTCCTCCAAATTCTTGTTAATATCTTGTCTTAGAATATTTAACCGCGTTTTTATATATATATTTTTCTTCCTAATTCCTATATTTTAATGCTATAAATGGCAAACAAGCTAATTAGCCGCTAACGATAGTAAGCGATCACTGTCACCTATGGACACCTGTAAAATCAGGGCATCATAGATACGTTGTCGACCCTTAAAGACTCTATTAACAGCCCTTTAGAATAACCCCATGTATTAGTTACTCGGAACTGCCGCAGGAGGAAACTCATTCCACAAATTGCAGGTGTGAGGCAAAAAAGATCGCGTAAAATGCACAGCGTGCGATTTACGACAGACAGATCTCTATAGCCTTTAACTATGATTGTCAGGAATGGGAAGACCACAAGTTCAAATGGGACCCCCTGGAGTACGGCGGAGTAAAGGAGCTCTACGTTCCATCTGAACATATCTGGCTGCCTGACATTGTTCTATACAACAAGTAAGTACTTCATTTATTACGATTGCTAGTGTATTGATTGGAACTGGTTGCAGTTTTAGAAAATAGGAAAAATAGGTTGTAAAAAATATGTAAATGTAAATGTAAATATGTATGTAAAACTGCGCCTACTGGAAGATGGGCAGCAACTTCCTATTAGAATACAGTAAACGTACTACAATCCCCAAGCCACCTGCCAAGAGTGGGGATAATAGCAACACCCCTCTCTAAGTGTCTTTGTCCAGCAGTGGACGTTTAATGGCTGATGATGTGTGATGTGCGCAACGGTGGCAGACCGGTACCATCAGCTCTTTACAATCTGACGGCACCTGGTTCGATCCTCGGCTCTGCACCAATGACTTATTTATAATAAATTTTGTGCAGTTTCGATGCCTTTTTCCACCAGACCGCGGTTCGATGACTTTTTAACCGACTTCGAAAAAGGAAAAAGCTTCTTAATTCGGCCCGTATTTTTTGTTGTTGTCGCTGTACAAGTAGTATAAATGATCGACTTAACGACAGGAAATAGTCAACTGGACAAAATCCAAACGTCCATTATAATTATGTCCGTTTTAGTCGAATGCAAAACCCACAAATTACATTTCAACAACCGACATCCGATCCAAATTTATGTGTGTAATGGGGAAATCAATTTCAGTACGACGCGGATGAAGTCGGTGAACATTTCGACATTGGCTTGCACCTAATTGCATTGTTAGAACTTACTAAAGTAGTTGTGAAGAGCTGACGGTTGGATTAGCTATGCTCTATAAAGCAACCTCAAGGTTAATAAACAATTTTATTAAACGCATAAAAATTTACGTTTGGGATTTTTTGTCATTTGTAAAGATAGGTATACTAATTTACAAAATATACGCGTTTAATTTTCATATCATTTCGATCCGCCAAAACATGTAAAGTTTTTGTCTCATTTTAGCATAATCTAGAGCATCGCATAAAAATAATATTAAAAGGAAAATCACAAAGCTTTTTAGTTTTAATTTCACGGCATTTTATCTGCATTATAATTAAATCTAATCGATTGGCAAAACGGAACATAAAAATAAACTCTCCATTTTTAGCGAGTCAAATTTATTTAAAAAAAACCGGCAAGTACGAGTAAGACTCCATCCCGAGCTTTCCGTTGGACGGAACCCAAAAAGCGAGAGTTCAAACAAAAAAACAACAATAAAACAAAAGAAATATTAAAAGACAAACTTAACTCTGTAGTGGACTATAAGATGCTTTCATACATACCAACTACAAAATGTATGTTTGTAATTGCAAAACAATATTTTTTTATATGATGAGAAAAGGGGTATTGAGTTGACAGACGGACAGATGGACAGACGGACAACAATGTGATCCTATAAGGGTTCGCAAGGTTGTAAGGTAAATCGTAGAACATCGGTTAACATCAGGCAAGGTGGCGGTCAAGCGTAAACTTATTTTTTTTTTAAGTTTGAGTTAACACCCTAGTCCCTACTGAAAATGGGCGATGCCTCTCTGCATTAAAAGTTGTCAGCACAGTGCGCTGGAATATGCATGGACGTGGTCAAAGTATTAACGTGACGTTGATTAAGTTTTGAGTAACTTGTACTGTGGGTTTGATTAGATTAATTAGTGTACTGTAATCGACTTAACTATTTAGGTAGTACTCGCACAGCTCAACTTGGGTTTTCTAACCGCGACGACCGATGTTTTAAGCAAAGGACGACGCGGTCAGTTTTCGGATGAGAGATAGAGAGGGTTCAGTAGCAGAATATCCCATTCGCAAATGGTCCCATTAGGTGGTCACATTTTGGTATTTGCAACTGGGACCTTGGGTCAAATGACATGACATTTTAAGGTCCCGCTCACTGGCCAAAGATCTATTTCGCTATTAATATACGCGTCGACCTTAAGAACCGCCTCTTTTTAGTCGTCGGTTAATAAGTAGATAAAAGTAAAATGACGTAAAAACTACTACATATTGAGCTCTACATTAATGATAACAATTATTTAATTTTATAACCACAGTTTTAACGTTTGCGCCCTGTTGATTAAATTTTCGCCAATTTGCGCTATTTACGTGATGGATTAGAATTAAATTCGATATGTTTGATGTATCAGGAGTACAGTGTTTTGTTGATTTAGGTGACATGATAGTTCTAAGGGTAACCAAATTTTTTGTAGTGACTATTTCACCATCAGCCGGAAGACGTCCACTGCTGAACATAGCATCCACTGGATGCCCGCGACTCTCACGATGTCGTCGGTCCATCTAGTCGGAGACCTACTGGTACGCTGCGTCTTCCGGTTCGTGGTTTCCACTCAAGAACCGAACAAAACCACGTACCGGAAGACGCAGCATAGATATACTTTCTACTAGATGGACTGACAACATCGTGAGAGTCCTGGACATACAACGGATGCAGTTGGCATGCTGTCGCTCAGGGCCCTGATTCTGTAACTTCAAACACGCACGTAACGCGCCGTGTTAAGTTTACCTCTAAAAGTTGGTCTTTGTTCCTAGGGAATAGAGTCCAAATTTTACGAGGTTAACTTAACGCGGCGCGTTACGTGCGTTTTAAAGTTACGGAATCAGGGCCCAGTGTGGAGTTCTAAGGGGGAGGTCCATGTTCAGCAGTGGACTTCTTGTTGGTGATGATAAAACTAAAAACTCGAAAGTAGTAAAGTTCTTCGTGCGAAAGGAGTTAAAATTACCACGAAATTTCTCTCGTGACGTCATAGTAGGTACAAAAAATGTACACTTGATTATGATACATGCGGCGTCTATGCTAATAAAGGTTTGTGTCTAAAACATAGTTATACGAAGCCATCTTATGATGCATGGATCCATGTATCTGACGTGCATTAATCATGCTGAACGGCGGCGTCGTGGGTCGTCGTCATATAATCTAGGAGGGGGGCAAAGCGCCCTCTGGAGTAAAATAATAATTAATAGATTATTTATCGTGTGTTTATTGTTTTTGGAAATTAGCAGTGCAAAAAGCGTAGTGTTGAGCGATGTGGCCGAGCGGCAGCATGTGCGCTTTATAATCTGACGGTGGGTACCCAGTTTGATTCTCAGCCCTGCACCAATGACTTATTTATAGTATTTATTATAGAAACTGACGTGGTTTTCACACATTTTATTTATATTACACGGGAATCACTCACGTAAGATTAAGCCGGTCACTCTGACTATAGTTTCAACCGCATTAGGCAGTCTTTTTCAAGGTGAATGCGCGCGCGCGGCTGCTTCTCGCTTGGCTCGTCTTACGTGAGTAATTCCCGTGTAATATAAATAAAATGTTATTTATAGTACTTTATTTTTAGACTCAATTAAATTATGTGCATCGAATTCGAATTAATGTCTCGATGCCATCGCGCAACAATGGTCAAGAAGAAGTCTTAGTTAAACAGATCCACTTTTATCATAGTACTGATCCTGAAAATGCGAAAAAAGTAACGGCTGTTTCATACAAAAATTATAGATAGATAGAAATGTTTATTGAGTACACTAGAAATAAAAGTGACAACCAGATAGAAAACACTTACGATTTAGTGCCACAAGCTGTGGCCAATAGTGGCGGCCTTATCGCTAAAAGGGATCTCTTCCAGGCAACCGTTTTATGGAAAGAATTTACGTAACAGAATCGACGGGGGATTATAAAACACAATAAGCAGTTGTTTCACTGTGAACAATATGTTAAACACATGTCTAAAGCGTTCTTAAATCTTTTGTAGTAAGACGGTTGATGTTTACATTCAACGTCATTGTGGGGAATAACTGAATTTATTTCACGATATCAGGGTTGATCAGGATAACATAGCAAAGTTTTACATAAAAGTTACAACCTGCACTCTAGGCGAACTGAAAGAAGCCACGGAAAATGCCATTGGGGTGGCCCAATACAAGCCCAAAAATTTAATTTAAAATGTATAATAAATTGTTCACCAAAGGAAATTATTAAGGAAGAAGGAGGATCCTAAAGAAAAAGAAGGGTTGGTCTCATTTTAAAGTGGTTCAAAATGACGAGTACAACGTTATTTGTACAATGTTGTTTTCCTTTTTTATGCTATAGGTGGCAAACAAGCAGACGTGCCACCTGGTGGTAAGCAGTCACCGTCGCCTATGGATACTTGTAACACCAGAGGCATTACAAATACGTTGCCGACCCTTAAGGACCCTATTAACTCGCCTTTTGAAGAACCCCATGTTGTAGCTTCTCGGAAACACCACGTTAGGTATCGCATTCCACATTTTGCAGGTGTGAGGCAAGAAAGAACGTCCTTCCGGCTTAGTGCTACCGTTACTTAATTTGTCAGAGAACAAGAGTCTCTTCCTAAATCAGATAGACCTGAATACGTCCATGCTCCACTTGCATACAAAGATCCGAGTACTACCGGAGTCCTACTTTAGTCTCATTTGTTTTGTGGCAGCGCCCAAAGTTAGTGCCAAATTTTGGTCGAAGTGCACTGCCAACATTTTATGGGATATCGAAATGTATGTGGCATTTATTTATGAGATATGTGGTAAAATAAATAATATTTAGAATTCACAAAACACACAAGCTTTTTGGAGTATTTGGTGCCAACATGCTAAACATGTTGCCTCATTGTATTATTTTCTTGTGTATTTTGAATGTCAGTGTGTAATAATGGTGGATTATTATTTATTAAGTGTTCGTAAACGTGCTCGAGTGTGGGTAAGTGATATAATGAGGGGAAACATTTATTTTCGTGTTGTTTCCAAAGCTCCATGGAAACATTTTGCCACCACTTTACTAGGGGATGACTTTGACTTGTCCGTGACTTACTTTGCTGGACTCTGGCTGTGACTGGCTAATTTGAATACATAATTATATTATAATCAAACTAGATAATAATAATTAAAATATTTGAGACATGAGTTTTTCACGTTGGCGCCAAAACTCCTCTACGGTTCCGGTACGGTACGGTACTCTACGGTCCCTGCGCATTTTGTGGAATTGCTTTGGTAGTTGTTGAGCGTAAAAAAAACTGCACAATTATTGTGCAGTTTTTTTTTCAATTATTTACAGAGTAATCTTTTTCAAATTTTTTGACCATTACGCAAATTCACCTATACTTCATTAATAAAAACAGTACTATATCAAACTGCATGATAAATAGTGGGTAAAAATAATGAAGCTAAGGGTTACCATCGATTTTTCTTTACTGTAGTTTCAACAAGGAAAAGATAGGTTAGTGCCACGACTAATCTCAAGACAAACAAACATTTCTCTAAGCCATCTCATCTCCGAGCCTCGCCTCTAAGTTGTCTCTAAGCCAAGAGTACAACACGTGTGTATTGCCATGATAAATCGTCGGGCAGCCTGTTCTGACACGACATGATGTATCATTCCCGAACGTTTCTTGTCAATATACGCTGCAATCAATTAGCTGCGATACGTTCTCAGAGTTACTAAAACTTATAAGTAAACGTGGTCGATATTTTTTGGACAGAGGACAAATTGGTCGGGATGTTGATGAGTTTGTTGGTTTAGTGAACATAACTTGTCTATTTTGTGTCAAGATAAATTGATGTAGTTTTGTTGCTAAGGACTTGACATTTGATTTCGCCTTCATCGGCCTCATATAACTTTGACGGTTTTAAATCAATTTTATTCAGTTTAATTACAATATTTGACCTGGAAAAAAATACATGTCACAGATACATCTGTGTTTGAGTTTATGATTTGGTTCAAAACACGATAGAATAAACTTTCCTCGATCAAAAAAAAATCTGAAACAATGTCGAGTTAGTTTATTTTTTTCCTTTTATGCTCTAATGAAAACTCGTAACAACCTGGAAATTGCATGTACTGAAAGGCATTTTATTCATTTTTAGGGTTCCGTACCTCAAAAGGAAAAAACGGAACCCTTATAGGATCACTTCGTTGTCCGTCTGTCTGTCTGTCCGTCTGTCAAGACCCTTTTTCTCAAGAACGCGTAAAGGTAGCAAGTTGAAATTTATACTAAATACTTGGGTCTACGGTTTCTTTCGGCTGTAAAAAAATAAAAGTTGTAAGTCAACGCAATCAAAAGATATGAACGTTTATGTCGCATATTTTGCGATTTCACAGGGGAACCAAAACCTATAGGGTACTTCCCGTTGACCTAGAATCATGAAATTTGGCAAAAAGCAAGGTCTCATAGCACATATATAGGAATAAATCCGAAAGTTATAAATATGAAGGTATATCATTTAAAAATGATTATTTTGCTATTACAAACTTACATTTTGTAGTTGGAATGTATGGAAGAACCTTATTGTCAACTACAAACTTAAGTTTGTCTTTCAATATTTTAACTTCAGTAGTTTTTTTTTTTGGTCTCGCGCTCTTAGGTTTCCTTTATGTCGTATATTTTGCGATTTCACAGGGGAATCAAAACCTATAGGGTACTTTCCGTTGACCTAGAATCATGAAATTTGGCAAGAGGCAAGGTCTCATAGTACATATATAGGAATAAATCCGAAAGTTATAAATTTGAAGGTATTTAAAAATAATTATTTTGCTATTACAAACTTACATTTTGTAGTTGGGATGTATGGAAGAACCTTATTGTCAACTACAAACTTCAAAGTTGTCTTCCCAGAGACTGTGGGATCGGCCGATCTGCGAACTAGCATGGAAATCGCTACTAGATACGTGTCCTAGTATTGCAGATCGCGCTCGTATTCTTGCTGTCTCTGTTTGGGAATCGGGACTTTGGTTGCAAGCCATGCCCTCTTTTAACACAGGTAGCCTTTTAGATCCAACCGCATTTCGTCTAGCTGTCAGCTTACGCTTGGGTGCAAGGTGCTGTGAGGCCCATCGCTGTCAGTGATGTACTGCTGTTGACCAGCTCGGTCACCATGGTCTTCTCTGCTCGAGAAGCGCTGGTCGTATTGGCCGATACGCTAGCCTGAACGACATCATACGCAGGGCACTTTCCACCGCCAATGTCGCAGCTGTGCTCAAACCGAGTGGTCTTGCGCGTGACGATGGAAAGAGGCCTGACGGTATGACACTTGTGCCCTGGAGGTTGGGGCGGCCCCTTGTATGGGACGCAACTTGTGTCGATACTTTGGCGCCGTCACATCTTCCTGAGACACAGGGTAGGGCTGGCGCGGCTGCTAATTCGGCAGAGCAGCACAAGCGTCGCAAATATGCTAACCTCGGCAGTGGTTACATATTTGAGGCGTTTGGGGTCGAGACATCGGGCCTTTGGGGACCGGGCTCACCTCATTTTCAAAAATCTTTCAGAGCGCCTGGTTAATGCGACGCGTGACCAAAATGCTGGCGTGTTTCTGGCTCAACGCATTAGCATTGCCATTCAACGTGGTAATGCCGCCAGCATGTTGTGTACGCTGCCAACTGGTAGTGGGCTTGAGCATTTGGATTGTCTTTAGACCTTCAACGGTCTATGGGCAGTCTAACTGTATTTGTAGTGTTAGTTTTAGCTTGTATTTTGTTTAGTTATTAAAGGCACTTGCCCAGTAAAAAAAAACTACAAACTTAAGTTTGTCTTTTAATATTTTAACTTCAGTTAGTTTTTTTTTTGGTCTCGCGCTCTGAGGGTTCCGTCTAACGGAACCCTCAGAGCACGAGTCCTACTCGTACTTGTCCGGTTTTTTTTTTATTTGGGTAGATTTTTGATAGTGAATAGTTTCGTTTTTTAGTGGAATTAAAAGCGTAAAAAGGTCGCGAGAATTTGCGCGCGCCGCGTTCAGTACCGCGCCAGGCGTCATCGTGGTTGGACCTATGTTCGTTTTTGTCGTTGCACTCCCCCCGCGGGCGTCCTGATTGTTGCGTGGCAAAATACATCGTCGCTATAACTTTGCATGGCGAGGGCTGAGGGAGCGCTTTGTTGCCTACGCAACTCGGAGGATTAACACAGCGCCGAGGCAGATGGCATAGCAAGAGAGACGCCTATACCCAGCAGTGGGATGATGAAGGCTCTGGATGATGATGTTGATAATTGACATATACTAGCTGCGCCTTAACTTTTTTGCCTAGATTTGGATTGATTTATCTAAAATAGGTCTCATAACCGCTTCACCGACGTCGTCACTTAATCCAAATCATCTTCGAGCCATAACCCGCTGAACGCATCAGTTGCCTTCTGATAGGTTTATAGCCCTGTCATAAACTGGCTACGTCTTACCATGGTATTACTGTAAAGTCGCTGAGAAATGTTTGTTTGTCGCAGTAGTAAGTTTATGGTGAAAGAAGTCTAGCCTCAGTTAAGGCGGATGGTACAAAGCCGGGAAAATGGCATTAAAGTTGTTATTACAAGGTTCTTGTTTATTTGTTTGTTTAAGTCAAATCTTGCAAGCTGAATTATAAGCAGTTCCTCCAAACCGATTTTACCGAAACTTTGCATACACTTTTAGTTTTAGTGACTATACAATATGCAATACCCAATAATGTAATATTTTCAAAATGGCCGCCGCCACAAGATAGTTAAATGGTGTATATTTTTATGGGTATCAAATGAAATACCTTGAAGAGTAGGAAATAATAAAATTACATAACACTAAACTCAATATGGCCGCCGATCCAAGATGGCGCTTTACATTTACTTCGTTAAAGCTAAAAAGCTTGTTTAAAAGAATGTTTTTTACTAATAAATTATTTTTACAACACATTTGCTCAAAAAGTGCACTTACGAAGCCTGTATACATCGTTCGAAAGTTAAACATTACGCATCATACAACGGAGCGTGCGGTAATGAATTTTACCGCACGCTCAGATGTATAGCACCGTTCCAGAGCGTGCGGTAATGAATTTTACCGCACGCTCAAATGTATAGCACCGTGCGTGTACTTTACGGTATTTTTTTCCATTTCCATAAAAATTGTTTCATTTGTAGCCTTTTTTTCTCGCAAATGTGTTGTAAAACGTTGTATGGCACACGTGCGGATTGGTTATTACAAACTCGTGACTATGGTAAGCCCTCGACTTCGTCTCGGGCTTACATTCGTCTACTCGTTTGTAATAACCAACTTACCGCACTTGTATCATAAATAACTATTACATAATAATTATATGAAAATAATTTTTGAAATCAAATCATAAACTAAAGTCCCTCAATAAATACCTAACTAAATAAAATCTAAATTTAATTGAGTACCTATCTAAAACTATAAATAAAAAAATGCGGGAAAGGAGCCCAAAAAGTTAGCGACGTTACCAAATTGAATGGCCAAACTTATTTTTTGGCTAAGGCCAAAGAAGCCAGCTCTTTGGTCAGCTTTATGGACATCTCTTTGGTTATCCGTCACATCTACGAGGCGAAAACATAGACAGATAAAACATATCCTATACATAGATAGATAGTGTTTCTATCTATTTATCTATCTATAGACCATACCACGTACAGGCCACCGGGACTTGATTTAAAATTATTTTTCGCCGTCCATTGACAACTACACATCATCAGGTTGCCTAACTCTACAAATATTTTGTTTCCTTTTTTTCCTTTCAGCGATTTTAAACCGTAAATATTAAATTTCTACCTTGAAATTCATAAGCATAAAATGAAAGAGTCAGGTTAATAAATTACATAGGTGGTCGTACCTCACCCCGCGATGTTACTTATCTTCTATACGAGCGTTGCTAATTTAAGGGGTGATTAAGATAATTGAGGGTTATGGTTTAAGGGTGGGTGGTGAAAGAGTTTTTAATGAAACCAATGTTGGCGGCAAATGAGGCAGCCCTTCGTGGTGGCTTAATTTTATTGGCTCAAATAAAGATATGCATAAAGTTGTGAAGCTGTTCTGTTTTTATTGAATTTAAGTGTTTTATATTTTGCGTGATTAAATTTAATGTTAACGTACTTTCTTTGTTGATAAAATGATTAATTGCACAAAGCACGAGTAAATTATCATCATCGTCATCATCATCATCATCCACAGGCTTCCTTATCCCACTGCTAATCGAGTCCAAGTTCGACCCGCGATAGCAATAATATCGTCGACCCGTCTTGAGTAAATACACACTGTTAATACAAAATTAGACCGGTGTGAAGTTGGCAGCCAACTTTGGCTGCCAATAATCCGACTAAATTAAGATGACTTTTTTTGTGAAGTTAGCAGCCAACACGATTACGACCTCTTATTCTATAAAAGCAGCTACTAATTCATTTCGAATGGTTCGAAAAATGCAATAAGCATAAATTAAAAACAATATTAAAATGACAAAGTCCCATCAAGACATGTATCGCAACCAAACGCCACAACAAGAATCACAACCTTCATTCCTCTTAAATATGCAACAAAACTTACTGAAACGTGTAGATCAAATAATAGGCTTTTAAATAAAACCTATTTCAGCGCGGTCTAACGATTATTTATTGCCGAAAAAAAATAACGAAAATGGGAATATCGAAATATTTTACGACTCTCAAATGACTTGGTGGATTTCGACCTGTAAACCCCTGAATTCGTGTAAGACTGCTATATCATTGCATTTTCTTATATATAAGCTATCTGAAAAATATTCTGAAAACTGGCAAAACATTTATTTAACCCTGTAATGAACCGACGGAAACTTTTTTTTCTTTGCCATTTTCATTCCTGAAAATCATTAAAAAAAACACCACTCAACCCCTGATATTTGGATTTCAATGTAAATAATATCAAAGACTGTATATTTAGCTACAAAAAAAAACATATTTTGCCCGGCTTATCGACAGCATGGAACCCAATTAACATCTGAAACCACTTAGGAAACTAAAATTTTCACGACTAAAGTTGGCTGCTGGTGAATTGCGACCTTTCATCCCCGTAATTATGAAACAAATTGAACTTAAATAGCCTAACTAATATCTAGGCTTTAAAATGAAACCTATTCCAGCCCGGCTAAATGATTGATTATTGCCCAAAAAACCAAACGAAAAAAGAAAATCCAAAATTTTACTTCTCTCAAATGACACGGTCGATTTCGACCCGTGAACCCCTGAAATCGAAAATAACTGCTATTTCTTCAAATTTATCTATGTTTAAGCCATCTGAAAAATATAATGAAAACTGGCAGAACTATTATTTAACCCTCTAATGGTCCGACGGAGAAAATTAACTTTTTTAATTACATTTTTGTTCCTGAAAATGATAAAATATTACCACACCACCCCGGTTTTTTAGATTTCTATGTACGTAGTACTAAAGCCTGCATACATAACTACAATACACAATTAATTTAAACCCAGTTAAATGACAGATTCGTACCCAAATTATCACCTGAAATCAAATCAGAAGCTTTGATATTTACAAGAAAAGTTGGCTGCTGGTGAATTGCGACCTTTCATCCCCGTAATTATGAAACAAGTTGTGTTAAAATAGTCGAACTAATATTTAGGCTTTAAAATGAAACCTATTCTAGCCCGGCTAAATGATTGCTTATAGCCCAAAAAATCATACGAAAAAAGAAAATCCAAAATTTTACTTCTCTCAAATGACACGGTCGATTTCGACCCGTGAACCCCTGAAATCGAATAAAATTGCAATTTCATCAAATTTTCCTATGTTTCAGCCATCTGAAGAATCTACTGCAAAACTATTATTTAACCCTTTAATGGTCCGACGGAGAAAATTAACTTTTTTAATGACATTTTTGTTCCTGAAAATTATAAAAAAACCCCTCACAACCCCTGCTATTTGGATTTCTATGTACGTAGTACTAAAGCCTGCATACATAACTACAATAAATGATCAATTTCAGCCCAACTAAATGACAGTTTGGTACCTAAATTAACATCTGAAATCAAATATGAAGCTTAGATATTTACAACTAAAGTTGGCTGCTGATGAATTGCGACCTTTCATCCCCGTAATTATGAAACAAATTGTACTTAAATGGCCAAAATAATATCTAAGCTTTCAAATGAAACCTATTTCAGCCCGGCTCGGTGATTGCTTATTGCCCGAAAAATCAAATGATGAAAGAAAATCAAAAATTTTGCTACTCTCAAATGACATGGTCGATTTCGACCCGTGAACCCCTGAAATCGAATAAAATTGCTATTTCATCTAATTTTCTTATGTTTCAGCTATCTGAAAAATATACTGAAAAACTGGCAAAACTATTATTTAACCCTCTAATGGTCCGACGGAGAAAATTAACTTTTTTAATGACATTTTTGTTCCTGAAAATTATAAAAAAACCCCTCACAACCCCTGCTATTTGGATTTCTATGTACGTAGTACTAAAGCCTGCATACATAACTACAATATACGATTAATTTCAGTCCAACTAAATTGCAGACTGGTACCTAAATTATCACCTGAAATCAAATATGAAGCTTAGATATTTACAACTAAAGTTGGCTGCTGGTGAATTGCGACCTTTGATCCCCGTAATTATGAAACAAATTGTGCTTAAATAGCTAAAATAATAATAAGGCTTTCAAATGAAACCTATTTCAGCCCGGCTCGGTGATTGCTTATTGCCCGAAAAATCAAATGATGAAAGAAAATCAAAAATTTTGCTACTCTCAAATGACATGGTCGATTTCGACCCGTGAACCCCTGAAATCGAATAAAATTGCTATTTCATCTAATTTTCTTATGTTTCAGCTATCTGAAAAATATACTGAAAAACTGGCAAAACTATTATTTAACCCTCTAATGGTCCAACGGAGAAAATTAACTTTTTTAATGACATTTTTGTTCCTGAAAATTATAAAAAAACCCCTCACAACCCCTGCTATTTGGATTTCTATGTACGTAGTACTAAAGCCTGCATACATAACTACAAAACATGATCAATTTCAGCCCAACTAAATGACAGTTTGGTACCTAAATTAACATCTGAAATCAAATATGAAGCTTAGATATTTACAACTAAAGTTGGCTGCTGATGAATTGCGACCTTTCATCCCCGTAATTATGAAACAAATTGTACTTAAATGGCCAAAATAATATCTAAGCTTTCAAATGAAACCTATTTCAGCCCGGCTCGGTGATCGCTTATAGCCCGAAAAGTGAAATAAAGAAAGAAAATCAAAAATTTTGCTACTCTCAAATGACATGGTCGATTTCGACCCGTGAACCCCTGAAATCGAATAAAATTGCTATTTCATCTAATTTTTTTTTGTTTCAGCTATCTGAAAAATATACTGAAAAACTAGCAAAACTATTATTTAACTCTCTAATGGTCCGACGGAGAAAATTAACTTTTTTAATGACATTTTTGTTCCTGAAAATTATAAAAAAACCCCTCACAACCCCTGCTATTTGGATTTCTATGTACGTAGTACTAAAGCCTGCATACATAACTACAATATACGATTAATTTCAGTCCAACTAAATTGCAGACTCGTACCTAAATTATCACCTGAAATCAAATATGAAGCTTAGATATTTACAACTAAAGTTGGCTGCTGGTGAATTGCGACCTTTCATCCCCGTAATTATGAAACAAATTGTACTTAAATAGCCAAAATAATATCTAAGCTTTCAAATGAAACCTATTTCAGCCCGGCTCGGTGATTGCTTATAGCCCGAAAAATGAAATAAAGAAAGAAAATCAAAAATTTTGCTACTCTCAAATGACATGGTCGATTTCGACCCGTGAACCCCTGAAATCGAATAAAATTGCTATTTCATCTAATTTTCTTTTGTTTCAGCTATCTGAAAAATATACTGAAAAACTAGCAAAACTATTATTTAACTCTCTAATGGTCCGACGGAGAAAATTAACTTTTTTAATGACATTTTTGTTCCTGAAAATTATAAAAAAACCCCTCACAACCCCTGCTATTTGGATTTCTATGTACGTAGTACTAAAGCCTGCATACATAACTACAATACATGATCAATTTCAGCCCAACTAAATGACAGTTTGGTACCTAAATTAACATCTGAAATCAAATATGAAGCTTAGATATTTACAACTAAAGTTGGCTGCTGATGAATTGCGACCTTTCATCCCCGTAATTATGAAACAAATTGTACTTAAATGGCCAAAATAATATCTAAGCTTTCAAATGAAACCTATTTCAGCCCGGCTCGGTGATTGCTTATAGCCCGAAAAATGAAATAAAGAAAGAAAATCAAAAATTTTGCTACTCTCAAATGACATGGTCGATTTCGACCCGTGAACCCCTGAAATCCAATAAAATTGCTATTTCATCTAATTTTCTTATGTTTCAGCTATCTGAAAAATATACTGAAAAACTGGCAAAACTATTATTTAACCCTCTAATGGTCCGACGGAGAAAATTAACTTTTTTAATGACATTTTTGTTCCTGAAAATTATAAAAAAACCCCTCACAACCCCTGCTATTTGGATTTCTATGTACGTAGTACTAAAGCCTGCATACATAACTACAATAAATGATCAATTTCAGTTCAACTAAATTGCAGACTGGTACCTAAATTATCACCTGAAATCAAATATGAAACTTAGATATTTACAACTAAAGTTGGCTGCTGGTGAATTGCGACCTTTCATCCCCGTAATTGTGAAACAAATTGTACTTAAATAGCCAAAATAATATCTAAGCTTTCAAATGAAACCTATTTCAGCCCGGCTCGGTGATTGCTTATAGCCCGAAAAATCAAATAAAGAAAGAAAATCAAAAATTTTGCTACTCTCAAATGACATGGTCGATTTCGACCCGTGAACCCCTGAAATCGAATAAAATTGCTATTTCATCTAATTTTCTTTTGTTTCAGCTATCTGAAAAATATACTGAAAAACTGGCAAAACGATTATTTAACCCTCTAATGGTCCGACGGAGAAAATTAACTTTTTTAATGACATTTTTGTTCCTGAAAATTATTAAAAAACCCCTCACAACCCCTGCTATTTGGATTTCTATGTCATCATCATCATCAGCCAGAAGACGTCCACTGCTGAACATAGGCCTCCCCCTTTAACCTCCACACTGAACGACAGCCTGCCTTTTGCATCCACTGGATGCCAGCGACTCTTACTATGTCGTCGGTCCATCCAGTGGGAGGCCTACCTACGCTGCGTCTTCCGGTTCGTGGTCTCCACTCAAGAACCTTTCTTCCCCATCGGTTATCGGTTCTCCGAGCGATGTGGCCTGCCCATTGCCACTTCAACTTGCAAATTTTAACAGCTATGTCGGTGACTTTGGTTCTTTGGCGAATATCCACGTTTCGGATTCTATCGCGCAAAGAAACTCCGAGCATAGCTCTCTCCATTGCCCGCTGTGTGACTCTGAGTTTTTCCAAAAGGCCAACAGTTAAGGACCACGTCTCAGTACCATATGTCATCACTGGCAACACACACTGGTCAAAGACCCTTGTCTTTAGGCACTGTGGTATCTTGGACGAGAAGATGTCACGCAATTTCCCGAACGCTGCCCATCCGAGTTGGATTCTTCGGGCGACCTCTTTGCCTAAGTTGGACTTACCTAACTGAACAATCTGTCCAAGATAGGTGTAATGGTCAACAACTTCGAGAGTATCGTTCCCAACGACTACCGGCACGGGTTCAACATGGACATTGGACATGATTTTTGTCTTGTCCATGTTCATTTTAAGACCCACCTGTTGGGAAAGGCTACTGAGGTCGCTGAGCATCGTATTTAGGTCCTCCAGCGACTCTGCCATGATGACTATATCATCGGCAAAACGAAGGTGAGTGATGTATTCGCCATTGATGTTGATGCCTAATCCGTTCCAGTCCAAGAGCTTGAAAACGTCCTCCAATGCGTTCGTGAACAGTTTCGGAGAGATAACATCTCCCTGTCTCACGCCTTTCTGCAATTGGATTGGTTCCGTGCTCTCGTCCTGTAATCGGATCGACATGGTGGCGTTTCTATACAAACACTTCAACACTTCGATATACCTATAGTCGATATGACAACGCTGGAGGGACTGTAATACTGCCCAGGTCTCGATGGAATCAAAGGCTTTCTCATAGTCCACAAACGCCAGGCATAATGGCCGATTATACTCCTCAGTCTTCTGTATAATCTGGCGGAGGGTGTGTATGTGGTCTATGGTGCTCCAGCCTTTACGGAAACCGGCTTGTTCGGGAGGCTGAAAGTCATCAAACCTGCTTTCGAGACGGTTCGTAATGACTCTAGAGAACAACTTGTACACATGGCTCAGGAGTGAGATGGGTCTATAATTCTTCAATAAGGTGTTATCACCTTTTTTGAAGAAGAGCACTACCACACTCCTGTGCCATGCTTCAGGCGTAGTACCATCGAGTATGACGGAATTAAATAACTTCTGGAGGACTAACAGTACCGGTTTTCCACCCGCTCGCAGTAGTTCTGTCGTGATTCCGTCATCACCCGGTGCCTTGTTGTTCTTAAGCTGTTTCAGAGCCATTCTAATCTCGTACAAGCTGATGTCTGGGATGTCCTCAGTGTAGTGTCGGGTCAGTTTAGCTCTCTTGTCCTGAGCTGTACTGACAATAGGCTGTCGTGTCGAGGTGTACAACTGTCCGTAAAACCTCTCAAGCTCTCTCAGAATCTCCGACTTTGACGAAATGATACTGCCATCCTCGATCTTCAGCTTTGTCATTTGGCTTTTCCCAATAGACGAATTTTTCGCGAACACTTTCGAGCCCTGGTTCCGCTCAATTGCATCCCTAATACATCTTGTATTGTAGGAACGCAGATCGTGTCGCACCGATTTCGAGATTCGTCTATTAAGTTGGCCATATTCCGACATATCAGCTGAAGATTGCAGTCTCATCTCAGTCCGGTCCTTCATTAGCTTAATGGTTTCGTCTGAGAGCTTCTGAGGTCTTTTTCGGGGTGGGGTCTTAAAGAACTTGGACCCCACTGCTTGGACAGTTTCCACCAGCCCATTGTTTAATTCGTCCACAGTTCCGCTTTCGGCAAGGCCCTGGAAGCGATTATGCAGTTCGAGTTGGAAGTCATTTGGGTTTTGGATTTGGGCATGACCAGGACGGAGCGTGGACTTCACCAGACGCGACCTCTCTAGCTTGATGTTGATATTCAATGTGCCTCTGACAATACGGTGATCACTACCGGTTTTCACCCTGCTGATCACGGAGACATCATTGAATATTCGCTTCTTGGTCGTCATGATGAAGTCGATCTCATTTTTGGTCCACCATTGAACCATCTGGGCTCATCCACGTCCACTTTCTGGATGGTCGCTTCTGAAAGAAGGAGTTCATCAAATAGAGTTCCTCCTTCTCCATGAAGTCGACCAGCCGCTGGCCCCTCGGATTCCGCCGTCCATACCCATATGACCCCACTCTTAACTCATCGACATTCCGTGTGCCCACCTTTGCGTTAAAGTCACCCATAACAACGGTGAAGTATGTTTCGGAGGAATGTATGGCTTCGGATATCTCCTCATACAGAGCCTCTACTTCGGATTTCTATGTACGTAGTACTAAAGCCTGCATACATAACTACAATACATGATCAATTTCAGCCCAACTAAATGACAGTTTGGTACCTAAATTAACATCTGAAATCAAATATGAAGCTTAGATATTTACAACTAAAGTTGGCTGCTGATGAATTGCGACCTTTCATCCCCGTAATTATGAAACAAATTGTACTTAAATGGCCAAAATAATATCTAAGCTTTCAAATGAAACCTATTTCAGCCCGGCTCGGTGATTGCTTATAGCCCGAAAAATGAAATAAAGAAAGAAAATCTAAAATTTTGCTACTCTCAAATGACAAGTGACACGGACCATTAGAGGGTTAAATAATAGTTTTGCCAGTTTTTCAGTATATTTTTCAGATAGCTGAAACATAAGAAAATTAGATGAAATAGCAATTTTATTGGATTTCAGGGGTTCACGGGTCGAAATCGACCATGTCATTTGAGAGTAGCAAAATTTTTGATTTTCTTTCTTTATTTGATTTTTCGGGCTATAAGCAATCACCGAGCCGGGCTAAAATAGGTTTCATTTGAAAGCCTTATTATTATTTTAGCTATTTAAGCACAATTTGTTTCATAATTACGGGGATCAAAGGTCGCAATTCACCAGCAGCCAACTTTAGTTGTAAATATCTAAGCTTCATATTTGATTTCAGGTGATAATTTAGGTACGAGTCTGCAATTTAGTTGAACTGAAATTGATCATATATTGTAGTTATGAATGCAGGCTTTAGTACTACGTACATAGAAATCCAAATAGCAGGGGTTGTGAGGGGTTTTTTTATAATTTTCAGGAACAAAAATGTCATTAAAAAAGTTAATTTTCTCCGTCGGACCATTAGAGGGTTAAATAATAGTTTTGCCAGTTTTTCAGTATATTTTTCAGATAGTTTAAACAAAAGAAAATTAGATGAAATAGCAATTTTATTCGATTTCAGGGGTTCACGGGTCGAAATCGACCATGTCATTTGAGAGTAGCAAAATTTTTGATTTTCTTTCTTTATTTCATTTTTCGGGCTATAAGCACCGAGCCGGGCTGAAATAAGTTTCATTTGAAAGCTTAGATATTATTTTGGCTATTTAACTACAATTTGTTTCATAATTACGGGGATGAAAGGTCGCAATTCACCAGCAGCCAACTTTAGTTGTAAATATCTAAGCTTCATATTTGATTTCAGGTGATAATTTAGGTACGAGTCTGCAATTTAGTTGAACTGAAATTGATCATATATTGTAGTTATGAATGCAGGCTTTAGTACTACGTACATAGAAATCCAAATAGCAGGGGTTGTGAGGGGTTTTTTTATAATTTTCAGGAACAAAAATGTCATTAAAAAAGTTAATTTTCTCCGTCGGACCATTAGAGGGTTAAATAATAGTTTTGCCAGTTTTTCAGTATATTTTTCAGATAGTTTAAACAAAAGAAAATTAGATGAAATAGCAATTTTATTCGATTTCAGGGGTTCACGGGTCGAAATCGACCATGTCATTTGAGAGTAGCAAAATTTTTGATTTTCTTTCTTTATTTGATTTTTCGGGCTATAAGCAATCACCGAGCCGGGCTGAAATAGGTTTCATTTGAAAGGTTAGATATTATTTTGGCTATTTAAGTACAATTTGTTTCATAATTACGGGGATGAAAGGTCGCAATTCATCAGCAGCCAACTTTAGTTGTAAATATCTAAGCTTCATATTTGATTTCAGATGTTAATTTAGGTACCAAACTGTCATTTAGTTGGGCTGAAATTGATCATGTATTGTAGTTATGTATGCAGGCTTTAGTACTACGTACATAGAAATCCAAATAGCAGGGGTTGTGAGGGGTTTTTTTATAATTTTCAGGAACAAAAATGTCATTAAAAAAGTTAATTTTCTCCGTCGGACCATTAGAGAATTAAATAATAGTTTTGCTAGTTTTTCAGTATATTTTTCAGATAGCTGAAACAAAAGAAAATTAGATGAAATAGCAATTTTATTCGATTTCAGGGGTTCACGGGTCGAAATCGACCATGTCATTTGAGAGTAGCAAAATTTTTGATTTTCTTTCTTTATTTCATTTTTCGGGCTATAAGCAATCACCGAGCCGGGCTGAAATAGGTTTCATTTGAAAGCTTAGATATTATTTTGGCTATTTAACTACAATTTGTTTCACAATTACGGGGATGAAAGGTCGCAATTCACCAGCAGCCAACTTTAGTTGTAAATATCTAAGTTTCATATTTGATTTCAGGTGATAATTTAGGTACCAGTCTGCAATTTAGTTGAACTGAAATTGATCATATATTGTAGTTATGTATGCAGGCTTTAGTACTACGTACATAGAAATCCAAATAGCAGGGGTTGTGAGGGGTTTTTTTATAATTTTCAGGAACAAAAATGTCATTAAAAAAGTTAATTTTCTCCGTCGGACCATTAGAGGGTTAAATAATAGTTTTGCCAGTTTTTCAGTATATTTTTCAGATAGCTGAAACAAGAAAATTAGATGAAATAGCAATTTTATTGGATTTCAGGGATTCACGGGTCGAAATCGACCATGTCATTTGAGAGTAGCAAAATTTTTGATTTTCTTTCATCATTTGATTTTTCGGGCAATAAGCAATCACCGAGCCGGGCTGAAATAGGTTTCATTTGAAAGGTTAGATATTATTTTGGCTATTTAAGTACAATTTGTTTCATAATTACGGGGATGAAAGGTCGCAATTCATCAGCAGCCAACTTTAGTTGTAAATATCTAAGCTTCATATTTGATTTCAGATGTTAATTTAGGTACCAAACTGTCATTTAGTTGGGCTGAAATTGATCATGTATTGTAGTTATGTATGCAGGCTTTAGTACTACGTACATAGAAATCCAAATAGCTGGGGTTGTGAGGGGTTTTTTATAATTTTCAGGAACAAAAATGTCATTAAAAAAGTTAATTTTCTCCGTCGGACCATTAGAGGGTTAAATAATAGTTTTGCCAGTTTTTCAGTATATTTTTCAGATAGCTGAAACAAAAGAAAATTAGATGAAATAGCAATTTTATTCGATTTCAGGGGTTCACGGGTCGAAATCGACCATGTCATTTGAGAGTAGCAAAATTTTTGATTTTCTTTCTTTATTTCATTTTTCGGGCTATAAGCAATCACCGAGCCGGGCTGAAATAGGTTTCATTTGAAAGCTTAGATATTATTCTGGCTATTTAAGTACAATTTGTTTCATAATTACGGGGATGAAAGGTCGCAATTCATCAGCAGCCAACTTTAGTTGTAAATATCTAAGCTTCATATTTGATTTCAGATGTTAATTTAGGTACCAAACTGTCATTTAGTTGGGCTGAAATTGATCATGTATTGTAGTTATGTATGCAGGCTTTAGTACTACGTACATAGAAATCCAAATAGCAGGGGTTGTGAGGGGTTTTTTTATAATTTTCAGGAACAAAAATGTCATTAAAAAAGTTAATTTTCTCCGTCGGACCATTAGAGAATTAAATAATAGTTTTGCTAGTTTTTCAGTATATTTTTCAGATAGCTGAAACAAAAGAAAATTAGATGAAATAGCAATTTTATTCGATTTCAGGGGTTCACGGGTCAAAATCGACCATGTCATTTGAGAGTAGCAAAATTTTTGATTTTCTTTCTTTATTTCATTTTTCGGGCTATAAGCAATCACCGAGCCGGGCTGAAATAGGTTTCATTTGAAAGCTTAGATATTATTTTGGCTATTTAAGTACAATTTGTTTCACAATTACGGGGATGAAAGGTCGCAATTCACCAGCAGCCAACTTTAGTTGTAAATATCTAAGTTTCATATTTGATTTCAGGTGATAATTTAGGTACCAGTCTGCAATTTAGTTGAACTGAAATTGATCATATATTGTAGTTATGTATGCAGGCTTTAGTACTACGTACATAGAAATCCAAATAGCAGGGGTTGTGAGGGGTTTTTTTATAATTTTCAGGAACAAAAATGTCATTAAAAAAGTTAATTTTCTCCGTCGGACCATTAGAGGGTTAAATAATAGTTTTGCCAGTTTTTCAGTATATTTTTCAGATAGCTGAAACATAAGAAAATTAGATGAAATAGCAATTTTATTGGATTTCAGGGATTCACGGGTCGAAATCGACCATGTCATTTGAGAGTAGCAAAATTTTTGATTTTCTTTCATCATTTGATTTTTCGGGCAATAAGCAATCACCGAGCCGGGCTGAAATAGGTTTCATTTGAAAGGTTAGATATTATTTTGGCTATTTAAGTACAATTTGTTTCATAATTACGGGGATGAAAGGTCGCAATTCATCAGCAGCCAACTTTAGTTGTAAATATCTAAGCTTCATATTTGATTTCAGATGTTAATTTAGGTACCAAACTGTCATTTAGTTGGGCTGAAATTGATCATGTATTGTAGTTATGTATGCAGGCTTTAGTACTACGTACATAGAAATCCAAATAGCAGGGGTTGTGAGGGGTTTTTTTATAATTTTCAGGAACAAAAATGTCATTAAAAAAGTTAATTTTCTCCGTCGGACCATTAGAGAATTAAATAATAGTTTTGCTAGTTTTTCAGTATATTTTTCAGATAGCTGAAACAAAAGAAAATTAGATGAAATAGCAATTTTATTCGATTTCAGGGGTTCACGGGTCGAAATCGACCATGTCATTTGAGAGTAGCAAAATTTTTGATTTTCTTTCTTTATTTCATTTTTCGGGCTATAAGCAATCACCGAGCCGGGCTGAAATAGGTTTCATTTGAAAGCTTAGATATTATTTTGGCTATTTAAATACAATTTGTTTCACAATTACGGGGATGAAAGGTCGCAATTCACCAGCAGCCAACTTTAGTTGTAAATATCTAAGTTTCATATTTGATTTCAGGTGATAATTTAGGTACCAGTCTGCAATTTAGTTGAACTGAAATTGATCATATATTGTAGTTATGTATGCAGGCTTTAGTACTACGTACATAGAAATCCAAATAGCAGGGGTTGTGAGGGGTTTTTTTATAATTTTCAGGAACAAAAATGTCATTAAAAAAGTTAATTTTCTCCGTCGGACCTTTAGAGGGTTAAATAATAGTTTTGCCAGTTTTTCAGTATATTTTTCAGATAGCTGAAACATAAGAAAATTAGATGAAATAGCAATTTTATTGGATTTCAGGGATTCACGGGTCGAAATCGACCATGTCATTTGAGAGTAGCAAAATTTTTGATTTTCTTTCATCATTTGATTTTTCGGGCAATAAGCAATCACCGAGCCGGGCTGAAATAGGTTTCATTTGAAAGGTTAGATATTATTTTGGCTATTTAAGTACAATTTGTTTCATAATTACGGGGATGAAAGGTCGCAATTCATCAGCAGCCAACTTTAGTTGTAAATATCTAAGCTTCATATTTGATTTCAGATGTTAATTTAGGTACCAAACTGTCATTTAGTTGGGCTGAAATTGATCATGTATTGTAGTTATGTATGCAGGCTTTAGTACTACGTACATAGAAATCCAAATAGCAGGGGTTGTGAGGGGTTTTTTTATAATTTTCAGGAACAAAAATGTCATTAAAAAAGTTAATTTTCTCCGTCGGACCATTAGAGGGTTAAATAATAGTTTTGCCAGTTTTTCAGTATATTTTTCAGATAGCTGAAACAAAAGAAAATTAGATGAAATAGCAATTTTATTCGATTTCAGGGGTTCACGGGTCGAAATCGACCATGTCATTTGAGAGTAGCAAAATTTTTGATTTTCTTTCTTTATTTCATTTTTCGGGCTATAAGCAATCACCGAGCCGGGCTGAAATAGGTTTCATTTGAAAGCTTAGATATTATTTTGGCTATTTAAGTACAATTTCTTTCATAATTACGGGGATGAAACGTCGCAATTCACCAGCAGCCAACTTTAGTTGTAAATATCTAAGCTTCATATTTGATTTCAGGTGATAATTTAGGTACGAGTCTGCAATTTAGTTGAACTGAAATTGATCATATATTGTAGTTATGAATGCAGGCTTTAGTACTACGTACATAGAAATCCAAATAGCAGGGGTTGTGAGGGGTTTTTTTATAATTTTCAGGAACAAAAATGTCATTAAAAAAGTTAATTTTCTCCGTCGGACCATTAGAGGGTTAAATAATAGTTTGGCCAGTTTTTCAGTATATTTTTCAGATACTTTAAACACAAGAAAATTAGATGAAATAGCAATTTTATTCGATTTCAGGGGTTCACGGGTCGAAATCGACCATGTCATTTGAGAGTAGCAAAATTTTTGATTTTCTTTCTTTATTTCATTTTTCGGGCTATAAGCAATCACCGAGCCGGGCTGAAATAGGTTTCATTTGAAAGCTTAGATATTATTTTGGCTATTTAAGTACAATTTCTTTCATAATTACGGGGATGAAACGTCGCAATTCACCAGCAGCCAACTTTAGTTGTAAATATCTAAGCTTCATATTTGATTTCAGGTGATAATTTAGGTACGAGTCTGCAATTTAGTTGAACTGAAATTGATCATATATTGTAGTTATGAATGCAGGCTTTAGTACTACGTATATAGAAATCCAAATAGCAGGGGTTGTGAGGGGTTTTTTTATAATTTTCAGGAACAAAAATGTCATTAAAAAGTTAATTTTCTCCGTCGGACCATTAGAGGGTTAAATAATAGTTTGGCCAGTTTTTCAGTATATTTTTCAGATACTTTAAACACAAAAAAATTAGATGAAATAGCAATTTTATTCGATTTCAGGGGTTCACGGGTCGAAATCGACCATGTCATTTGAGAGTAGCAAAATTTTTGATTTTCTTTCTTTATTTGATTTTTCGGGCTATAAGCAATCACCGAGCCGGGCTGAAATAGGTTTCATTTGAAAGCCTTATTATTATTTTAGCTATTTAAGCACAATTTGTTTCATAATTACGGGGATCAAAGGTCGCAATTCACCAGCAGCCAACATTAGTTGTAAATATCTAAGCTTCATATTTGATTTCAGGTGATAATTTAGGTACCAGTCTGCAATTTAGTTGGACTGAAATTAATCGTATATTGTAGTTATGTATGCAGGCTTTAGTACTACGTACATAGAAATCCAAATAGCAGGGGTTGTGAGGGGTTTTTTTATAATTTTCAGGAACAAAAATGTCATTAAAAAAGTTAATTTTCTCCGTCGGACCATTAGAGAGTTAAATAATAGTTTTGCCAGTTTTTTAGTATATTTTTCAGATAGATGAAAGACATGAAAGTTAGATAAAATAGCAATTTTATTCGATTTCAGGGGTTCACGGGTCGAAATCGACCATGTCATTTGAGAGTAGCAAAATTTTTGATTTTCTTTCTTTATTTCATTTTTCGGGCTATAAGCAATCACCGAGCCGGGCTGAAATAGGTTTCATTTGAAAGCTTAGATATTATTTTGGCCATTTAAGTACAATTTGTTTCATAATTACGGGGATGAAAGGTCGCAATTCATCAGCAGCCAACTTTAGTTGTAAATATCTAAGCTTCATATTTGATTTCAGATGTTAATTTAGGTACCAAACTGTCATTTAGTTGGGCTGAAATTGATCATGTATTGTAGTTATGTATGCAGGCTTTAGTACTACGTACATAGAAATCCAAATAGCAGGGGTTGTGAGGGGTTTTTTTATAATTTTCAGGAACAAAAATGTCATTAAAAAAGTTAATTTTCTCCGTCGGACCATTAGAGAGTTAAATAATAGTTTTGCTAGTTTTTCAGTATATTTTTCAGATAGCTGAAACAAAAAAAAATTAGATGAAATAGCAATTTTATTGGATTTCAGGGGTTCACGGGTCGAAATCGACCATGTCATTTGAGAGTAGCAAAATTTTTGATTTTCTTTCATCATTTGATTTTTCGGGCAATAAGCAATCACCGAGCCGGGCTGAAATAGGTTTCATTTGAAAGCCTTATTATTATTTTAGCTATTTAAGCACAATTTGTTTCATAATTACGGGGATGAAAGGTCGCAATTCACCAGCAGCCAATTTTAGTTGTAAATATCTAAGCTTCATATTTGATTTCAGGTGATAATTTAGGTACCAGTCTGCAATTTAGTTGGACTGAAATTAATCGTATATTGTAGTTATGTATGCAGGCTTTAGTACTACGTACATAGAAATCCAAATAGCAGGGGTTGTGAGGGGTTTTTTTATAATTTTCAGGAACAAAAATGTCATTAAAAAAGTTAATTTTCTCCGTCGGACCATTAGAGGGTTAAATAATAGTTTTGCCAGTTTTTCAGTATATTTTTCAGATAGCTGAAACATAAGAAAATTAGATAAAATAGCAATTTTATTGGATTTCAGGGGTTCACGGGTCGAAATCGACCATGTCATTTGAGAGTAGCAAAATTTTTGATTTTCTTTCATCATTTGATTTTTCGGGCAATAAGCAATCACCGAGCCGGGCTGAAATAGGTTTCATTTGAAAGCTTAGATATTATTTTGGCCATTTAAGTACAATTTGTTTCATAATTACGGGGATGAAAGGTCGCAATTCATCAGCAGCCAACTTTAGTTGTAAATATCTAAGCTTCATATTTGATTTCAGATGTTAATTTAGGTACCAAACTGTCATTTAGTTGGGCTGAAATTGATCATGTATTGTAGTTATGTATGCAGGCTTTAGTACTACGTACATAGAAATCCAAATAGCAGGGGTTGTGAGGGGTTTTTTTATAATTTTCAGGAACAAAAATGTCATTAAAAAAGTTAATTTTCTCCGTCGGACCATTAAAGGGTTAAATAATAGTTTTGCAGTAGATTCTTCAGATGGCTGAAACATAGGAAAATTTGATGAAATTGCAATTTTATTCGATTTCAGGGGTTCACGGGTCGAAATCGACCGTGTCATTTGAGAGAAGTAAAATTTTGGATTTTCTTTTTTCGTATGATTTTTTGGGCTATAAGCAATCATTTAGCCGGGCTAGAATAGGTTTCATTTTAAAGCCTAGATATTAGTTCGACTATTTTAACACAACTTGTTTCATAATTACGGGGATGAAAGGTCGCAATTCACCAGCAGCCAACTTTTCTTGTAAATATCAAAGCTTCTGATTTGATTTCAGGTGATAATTTGGGTACGAATCTGTCATTTAACTGGGTTTAAATTAATTGTGTATTGTAGTTATGTATGCAGGCTTTAGTACTACGTACATAGAAATCTAAAAAACCGGGGTGGTGTGGTAATATTTTATCATTTTCAGGAACAAAAATGTAATTAAAAAAGTTAATTTTCTCCGTCGGACCATTAGAGGGTTAAATAATAGTTCTGCCAGTTTTCATTATATTTTTCAGATGGCTTAAACATAGATAAATTTGAAGAAATAGCAGTTATTTTCGATTTCAGGGGTTCACGGGTCGAAATCGACCGTGTCATTTGAGAGAAGTAAAATTTTGGATTTTCTTTTTTCGTTTGGTTTTTTGGGCAATAATCAATCATTTAGCCGGGCTGGAATAGGTTTCATTTTAAAGCCTAGATATTAGTTAGGCTATTTAAGTTCAATTTGTTTCATAATTACGGGGATGAAAGGTCGCAATTCACCAGCAGCCAACTTTAGTCGTGAAAATTTTAGTTTCCTAAGTGGTTTCAGATGTTAATTGGGTTCCATGCTGTCGATAAGCCGGACAAAATATGTTTTTTTTTGTAGCTAAATATACAGTCTTTGATATTATTTACATTGAAATCCAAATATCAGGGGTTGAGTGGTGTTTTTTTAATGATTTTCAGGAATGAAAATGGCAAAGAAAAAAAGTTTCCGTAAGTTCATTACAGGGTTAAATAAATGTTTTGCCAGTTTTCAGAATATTTTTCAGATAGCTTATATATAAGAAAATGCAATGATATAGCAGTCTTACACGAATTCAGGGGTTTACAGGTCGAAATCCACCAAGTCATTTGAGAGTCGTAAAATATTTCGATATTCCCATTTTCGTTATTTTTTTTCGGCAATAAATAATCGTTAGACCGCGCTGAAATAGGTTTTATTTAAAAGCCTATTATTTGATCTACACGTTTCAGTAAGTTTTGTTGCATATTTAAGAGGAATGAAGGTTGTGATTCTTGTTGTGGCGTTTGGTTGCGATACATGTCTTGATGGGACTTTGTCATTTTAATATTGTTTTTAATTTATGCTTATTGCATTTTTCGAACCATTCGAAATGAATTAGTAGCTGCTTTTATAGAATAAGAGGTCGTAATCGTGTTGGCTGCTAACTTCACAAAAAAAGTCATCTTAATTTAGTCGGATTATTGGCAGCCAAAGTTGGCTGCCAACTTCACACCGGTCAAAATTAGTCACTTTGTATCATGCTTTCCTGTTAGGCGTACAAATCTACAGACATGACAATCTACAGATTAACAGAAAGACGTTTTCATAATCGCAAAATAAGCAATAGTAGGTAGGACCTACCTGATGCAACCATAAGCCTACTAAACCAGTAAGTCAAAATTGATTTGTATAATTCGAGCTTTTGCACCTGGCTGTAAATCAGTTTTGTGAATCGCTTTCTCGAGTACAATGCAATTTAAAAACGGTATTTTTAAATATTATTTTTTTTCCTAACCGTCCACCCAGGTGGATGGTTTGGGTGGTCCGTTAGGATCTAGTCATAAAAAACTGCGTGGAGTAGTTTGGGATAAATATACGGATTTAAAAAACAAAAACCTTTTTTCATGGAGTATACTTTGAGAAAAGTTTTGTATTCTCATAAAGTAAAATGAAACTTAATTTATTACTTTTTTTTTTCATTTTTCATAATGGCGTAGCATTAGGTAATTCCTCGGAGTCAGACAATTTTACGAGTGCTATTCAAAAAAATCACTTTCCACCTCCCGTTTCCATTATCAGACCCTTGTCACTACATCTCGAGTTTGAATTTGTTTCGATTCACTAAAGCGTGTTATTAGTGTTTGTAACTAATACTTACTAAAGAGTATGTCTTCCTCGCAGTGCGGATGGAGAGTACGTAGTGACCACCATGACCAAGGCAGTGCTGCACCACACCGGCAAGGTGCTGTGGACTCCACCAGCCATCTTCAAGTCTTCCTGCGAGATTGACGTGCGGTACTTCCCGTTCGACCAGCAAACCTGCTTCTTGAAGTTTGGGTCGTGGAGCTATGATGGAGACCAGGTACATGATAAACGACACCAAAACGACATTGTCGTTTTGTCATAGTAAAGATTTGATAGATACAATTTACAGCATTCTCAAATATTATAGACGTTTTGAAATTTGTTCATAATAATGAGTAAAATGACCTCCTTTCAGCATACCCTGTTCTTACCCTCTGTAGGATGTATTACACACATTACCGAACAATCGTACAACGCATCGTTCCAAGTACTACCACATCACAAAACAAAACAAACACAACATATACAATGTAGATTTCATATCGTTAATCCGTTAGTTACGTTAATCTCTGTGAAGACATATAAATCAAAAATAGACATGGATACGTCCTGTCTCGATTACGACCGATCAACACTAATTTCTTATCGCTTCCTTACCTGTCCTATACGTAAACAAGATCATAAAACTGGGTCATTCGGCCGGTGCAATGTAATGATATGCAGTTTGTTGTCAACATCGCTTCATTTCTTTGTCTATAGTGTATGGACACCACATATTAGTATAAGTATCACGTATTGCCCAGCTTTCCTAAATATATACAGAGACAGAAAACTACTTTATTTATTGAACTTACTGCTACTGTGGACTTACACAGCTTATAGTGAAACTCACAACCCCTTCCGTTATACCTACGAACATAGTCTGCCTATTAGCAATGTTTACATCCATGCGCACTACACGTACACTTCAATAATGTTACGCGGTATTACGCGTACTGAGTTAATATATTTAGTGATTCATCTAACCTTATCGATTTTAAATGGATTTAATAGATACAAATATTAATAATATAGATAATATTTCTGTTTCTGATTCACACCTATGCGAAACGACTGAAGTACAAGCTCTGCTGAACAAACCTAAAAAACAACTTTGTATAATATCGGTTAATATACGTAGTATTTGGTGTAATTTCGATGAATTCCTATTAACACTTGATTTAATGAAGATAAAACCTGACATATTAATTCTCTCAGAATGCTGGATATCTGATAAAAACCCTCCGCCTAACCTGCCGAACTATGTATGTACATACTCCAAAATTACCTATAATCAAAATGACGGTGTGGTAGTATATGTAAGCATAAATCTTACAGCTACTACCTACGAACCTAAGTTCAGGGATGGTAACTGTCTAATCACTAAAATAGGTACTGACACCGCAATTATATCTATTTATCGGCCTCCATCTTTTAAAGACAGCAATGTTTTCATTTCTTCTCTGGAAAGTGTTTTGCAGTCGGTAACTTCCTGTAGAAATGTTGCCATCTTAGGAGATATTAACATTGATATCATGCCCGGTACAATTGACGACAAGGCGGACGATTATTTGCTTTTAACATCGTCCTGTGGTCTTCTGCCCGCTCATCTGATTCCAACTCGTTTAAAAACCTGCCTCGACCATGTCATGCTCAAAACTACTTTCGCTGCCACAACTCTTGTAGTAAAAAGTACAACGACTGACCATTACCCTGTAATTCTTTCTCTAAACGTACCAGATAATTCTCAGCAAAGAAATAAAAATAAAATTAAAATTGATTACCCCAAGATATCTGAGACTTTAATGGAATTTAACTTTTCTTCTATATTAGCAATTGAAAACTGTGATGTGGCTACTGATCAATTTTTGTCTTCTATGGCTCAAATACTTAGGGAAAATACAGTCACTGTTTCGCTGTCTCGCAAATTAAATCCTATTAAACCATGGATGACCCGAGGTCTTTTACGATGCATCAGAAATCGTGATAAAATGCATGCAAAAGTAAGAGAAGATCCTAATAATGATATACTTAGGATTAGTTATGTAAGATATAGAAACTTCTGCAACTCTTTAATAAAAAAAGTAAGATTAGAGTATGAAAAAGATCAGCTAACAAAAGCTAAATCTAATATTAAAAAAACGTGGCAGGTTATCCATGAGGTTACGAATTATAAAGCTGGCAAGTTGTCTGGGGATGTACTTCTTAATGCTAGCAAGGATCCTCCGAATGTAATCGTGGAAGATGTAAACAAATTTTTTGTAGAGATAGGCAAGAGTCTTGCTGAAAAAATAACTCCAGAAGCTACTTCAGCAACTCCAGGTGATGCTGGTACTTCGATGTCCTCAAATTCCTTCGTTCTTTTAGAAACTGATCCAACAGAGGTACATCACATTCTTGCTAGTCTGAAGGTTGATAGTTCTCCTGGTTGGGATGGTATTCCTTCGTCTATATTAAAGCAAAATGCTGTTTTATTGGCCCCAGTTATCTCCCATATTTGTAACCTGAGTTTCAACTCAGGTGTTTTTCCAATCCCACTCAAAAGGGCCTTGGTTCATCCTATATTTAAAAACGGAGATAAAACAGCTTATACTAATTACAGACCTATCTCTGTCTTGCCTGCTCTTTCGAAGGTACTGGAGCGATTAATAAATAAACGTCTTGTAGCATATTTGGAAAAATACAACCTTCTTAGCCCTAATCAGTTTGGTTTTCGCCGAGGAATTTCCACGGCGGATGCTGTGTTTAATTTGAGTAACTCTATAGCGGAGGGTATCGACAACGGTGATAAATGTCTAGCCATATTCCTTGATCTACAGAAGGCGTTTGATACCGTGCCCATTCCTGGCTTATTAAAAAAACTGGAAAACCTTGGAATTCGTGGGCTTCCACATCAACTTCTGACAAACTACCTCTCTGATAGACAACAGTGTGTAAAGATTGGAGAGTATATTAGTGATTCCCTACCAGTAGTTTATGGTGTTCCCCAAGGAAGTATTCTTGGCCCTACCCTCTTTTTATGCTTTATAAACGATCTATGTAACCTTGATCTACCAAACTCTAAAATTCTAACTTTTGCAGATGATACAGTATTACTTTTCCGTGATGAATCTTGGCTTCGTGTCTACTTAGCCGCTCAGTCTGGTTTTAATTCAGTAAACACGTGGCTATATAACAATTCACTTAGTCTAAACATAGATAAGACTAAATATGTCACATTTTCAATTTTAAATTCCTCTCAACCGACTGAATCTGAATACCTCAAACTCCGGGTGCATTGTTCATGTTGCCCTAAAACGTATTGTTCTTGTCCAATTTTACTACGAACTAGTTCAATTAAGTATTTAGGAATCATTATCGACAGTAATCTCTCTTTTCAGCAACATATTATAAGTCTAAAAGGTCGAGTAAGAAAACTGCTTCCTATATTTAAAACTCTTCGACATATAGCTGACTCTGATCTACTGAAGACTATTTATTATACTTTATGTCAATCGTTATTAACCTATTGCATTTCTAGCTGGGGAGGGAGTTGCAAAACAAATCTTTTGCCATTAGAATGTGCCCAAAGAGCTATCTTAAAGGTAGCAAACTTTAAGCCACGTCTTTACCCTACTGCTGAGTTATTTAAAGAATGCAACGTTCTTACCGTACGTCAACTGTTTATATTACAAACAATTCTTTTCCAACATATTAAAACCCCGGTTGAGACAGATACTGATGAATCCAAAAAGCGAAAAACTAAAAAAACTTCTAGAATTTGCAAGGTGCGTCAGACCAATACAGCTTTTGCAAATCGTTTTGGCCACTACTTGGGCCCTTACTTATATAATAAAATCAATACGGTATCAAAGATACACAACCTAAACTATTTTCAATGTAAAAGTAAGACTACCCAAATACTAAAAGGCATGGATTATAAAGGTACTGAATTGTATATCACTGACAATTTTGCCAGTTAAGTTATTAATGATACTTAAAAATATATAATACTAGCATACCTTTGCTATGGCTATAGCTATGTTATAAATTTCGTTAAATTTCGTAATATAATGTTTCTTAATAAATTACAACTGTACTGTACTCACAGTTCATTTATAATTGTATAATTTTCTATTTAGAAATTATTAAGTACTAAATGTGTGTTATATTTGTTTTTTTATTATTCTTTTTTTTCTAAATTTTATACTAATTAAATTTGATTTTATATCTTTATTTAACACATAATATTTAATTTTTAAATACTGGGAGAAGCCACTGGCTTCCGAAACACAGTTTTTTACTAGTTCGGAGCCAGTGGATTCAATTGTTTTGTTTGTATTTTTCCTTGTGCCAAATAAAGTTTATGATTATGATTATGATTATGATTATAACCCTGTATATATCTAACTATCTTAATTTTAAACTAAATCAATCCCTTCGCAGATTGACCTGAAGCACATCAATCAAAAGAAAGGCGACATGGTGGACGTCGGTATCGACCTTCGCGAGTACTACCCCTCGGTGGAATGGGACATCCTCGGAGTACCAGCGGAGAGGCACGAGAGATACTACCCATGCTGCCAGGAACCCTACCCAGGTCAGTATGACTAGGGTAGTGTAGTCCACCTTTTATAGTCCGCCGTACCTCAGGTACGTGGTGGTTGTGATAGCGGAACCTGTGACATAGGAATGTGGAATGTCTCTATTTTTTTTTTATATCCATTAAAAAGAAATAAAAAGCTTTTTTCATTTATTCTGGTAATTATAAAAAAAAATAAAAATATATCAAACCGAAAAATTCTCTAAGCATATTCTTAAAAACGTATTTTTTTTGTGAAAAAAAAACAATAACCTACTTACAATACCTACTTACTTACAAATCTATACCTATATTTACAAACTTAAACTAAAAAGTAATAAATAATATTAAAATGACTTCAAAGCAATGAGCATTAAAGGACAATCAACGAAATTATTGATACATTATAAATATACCTACAACTAACCTATTTACAATTCATAATCAAGAGTCGGTGCTTTTGACCAACAAATACTCGCTTGCAGGTAAGCAATGTTACGGTTTACTTCTGACTCAAAACCTATTCAAAATTAAGAAACTGTTTAATTCCAATTATGTTACGTACGGTACGTTTACGTTGTACTTGATACGCTCTGAGGTTTCACTCGCTATTCTACAGAGGTATTTTTTCTGGATAAAACGTAACCTAGATAAATATGTTTTAATTCAGGATATGAGCTCCACACTAATCTTCACCCATATCCTATATTCACGCAATCATTCTTGCCTCACACTTGCATAGTGTGGAATGAGCTACCTTCCGCGGTGTTTCCAAGAAGCTACAACATTGCGTTTTTCAAAAAACGAGTTAATAGATTCTTAGAGGGTCGGCAACGTAGTTGTGATGCATCTGGTGTTGCAAATATCCATAGGTGACGGTGACTGCTTACCATCAGGCAGCCCGTCTGCTTATGAAAAAATATATAACATACCAAATTATTTGCTGTCACACTATCTACTAACTACGCGCAGAATTCAATTATTAGTCGTCTACATAGAACTTACAACATGAAATTTAATAATTTAATTGACATCTTCCACTCTAAAAAGCAAGTTTTTAAAAGTGATGTCTTTCAAATTATACATGACAAAAATGCAAGTTAAATATCCACTCACTCACACACACACACACACACACACACACACAAACACACCCTCATGCACACTATCACCCCACACACTCCGCCTCCTACACACGCACACATAGCCACACACATGCACACATAAATATATTATAGTATACGACTGTAGGTATTTATTAGATTAGTAATATAATGTAAATCCATTATTGGCCGTAAGTTAAGTTAGTAGTTTATTGTTTTGTTTTTAAAGGGCTGTGGATTTTGTTAAATAAAATAAAATAAAAAAAATCTGTTCAGCCGTTACACACACCGTCTTACACATTTATACACACACTCGCAAATGTTCGCATTTATAAGTTTGATGTGATTGGTGAAGAACGCCGGGTCGAATATTCACTTGATCTACCAAAAAAATCAAGTTCAGAAAAACAAGAAAATCTCCAGTGAAACAGAGACAAAATAAATTAAATGCTTCCTTAAACAAACTGTATTCACTTCAAAGGCAGAAACAGCGTACTTAACGGCATCCCACTTTCATTACGGCTTCCAAGACAACTCTTAAGGTAAACCGCATGATAAATGGCTCAGGCAATTACGTTGCGTATTTCCATCAGTATTCGAGTCACGGCGAGATGCGTGTTAGACGGAACAACGGGCTCACCTTGTTGAGTGGGGCGGCATTTAGCTAAGCAGGAAGACAAATATTAATAGTTCCTCCTTTTTAGGGTTCCAAAAGGGAAAAAATGGGACCCTATTACTAAGCCTACGATGTCTGTCTATCTATCTATCCGACTGTCTGTCTTTCTGTCCTACCTACTAACGGCTATATCTTTCGAACCGTAATAAATAGCCAGTAGCTAGGTAGTACGAGTAAATAGGTAATGAACAACTTTTACTATGGGAGCAATCCTGAAATCGAAAAATAATAGTTGTTCCATAGAAAAAAGGAATGGCGATGGTTCATATTTTTTTTATAGATTGTAATTACAAAACAATTTCGATCAATAGACTTACTGAACACAATACATAAATTTTTATTAAAAAATTATCCAATCTTTTTGTTATATAACTACCGTAAGGAAAACAAATGTATTCGAATTAGTACATTAAAAAGTCTTTATTTTTTTTAAATAAAACTATTACTCAGTTTTAAACTATCACGGTTGTTCACTAAAGTTATATGACCAAAGTTATTTACCTTACCACGGTAAATATCCCGTAAATAATCATATAACTTTTAAAACTATTACTTCATTAAATTTGGGCAATCCCCATTGACACTAACAAAATGTAGGGAACAGCTGATATATTTTTCGCGAATTCCGTGTGAGTAAGGTGCAAACTCCGCTTAGTTATCCCAATCCAATTTCGGTCTGTAAACACAGAAAGTAATTTAAGTAGGTATAATAATACAAAAGTTTGTATAGGCTGAGCCTTCGACTAAAATAAAATGAATGGACGGGCCCTAACCATTGAAATTGCTCAGTAAAAATGAGTCAAAACAACCGTCGGACATATACTTCAATACCTAATTATAAAAATATACAGTATATTTGTTACAAAAAATTGATCCCGGTTTTATTTGTTTATTTACACTTCGGGAAAGCATATGAATGCATAATTTTGTCAGTTATTTCGTTATCACGTAACAATAGATACGTGTTGCACTTCCTACGGCTAGAGACCGACTGAAACGAAATGAGAGCCGGCGCTCATTTTTTTATCTTCAAAAATGCGCTTCTACCGTGTCAGCCACAGTTTTTATAAAAAATAGGCTTGCGTTTGACTGCCAACTTGCCTGATGTTTAGCGATGATGCAGTCTTAGATGGAGCATAAGTGAATCGGTTTCTTCTAAACAACTAGAAGAAACCGATTCACTCGTGATTTAAAGACACCTAAATAGGACAAAAAACTATTATTTTTCAATCAAATCGCTCTAAAAGTCTTCCCATAATTACCCACAAGCCTTCACCAAGTCAAAATAAGTCTGCCTTTCAGCCTAAACAAACCCAGAAAATCGTGTCGAATCGCAAACGTTCCGTCAAAGAGTGAAAAGGAATTCTAATTTAGTGCGGAGAAGCCCTCAGTGAGCCCTTGTCGTAATTACAAGCGGTCCTCGAAACACTCCGAGCAAATTGCTTAGATTCCACGATTACTGAAGATGACAAAATTATGAAATTAATTGACGCGTTAAGAGTGCCGGATGACAATTTCTTCTTAAGGGTTGGGCCGCACTGCACCGGGTGGCCAAAATAATATAAGTCGGGCAATGAAATAATGTGAAATACTTCATCATCATCATCATTTCAGCCGTAGGACGTCCACTGCTGGACATAGGCCTCCCCCATCGATCTCCAAAAGGGCCGGTTGGAAGCGGCCTGCATCCAGCGTTTCCCTGCGGTCTCTTTTAGGTCGTCTGTCCATCTTGTGGGTGGACGTCCTACGCTGCGCTTACCAGTCCGTGGTCTCCATTCCAGAACCTTTCGGCCCCATCGGCCATCTGTTCTGCGTGATATGTGCCCTGCCCACTGCCATTTCAACTTACTAATCCGGTGGGCTATGTCGGTGACTTTCGTTCGTCTACGAATCTCCTCATTTCGGATTCGATCTCGTAGAGAAACCCCGAGCATAGCCCTCTCCATAGTTCGTGCGACTTTGAGCTTGCTTATTAGGCCCATAGTGAGAGACCACGTTTCAGTGCCGTATGTCATCACTGGTAACACACACACACACACACACTATGAAATACTTACCGCGTATATTTTACATTCTTAGTGATAACGAGGTAAGACATAATTATTATTATCTTTACGTGTTGTATCTATAATCAGATAGTAGCCTTTACTAAAGCTTCAACCAGCTTGACTACGGCATAACTTTGACTTGATCATAGCTTAGTTTTGACTGTGAATATGACTTTGAATAGATCTTGAAAATGTATAAACAAGGTAGCATTTGTGGAGCACTCGTAAATTTTTCTGTTCCCGTCATTTTAAGACAATTTATCAGTGACAAGACTTCAGCGGTTGGCGGTCAAACAAAAAGAAAATATTTAGAGCAAGCCATTTTTTTAAATATATAATAGTAGACAAACAAGCGACGAGCCACCTGATGGTAAGTAGTCACCGTCGCCTATGGACACCTACAATACCCGGGGCATTGGCGGTGCGTTGCCTATCTTTGAGGAGCCATCTAGCAGATGGCTAATTGTAGAGGCTGTACATATTTTTTTTTAAACTGACTTTAAAAAACCACAAAACAAATAAATAATCTAGAGTAAGACGTGTGGAATATAATGAGGAGAAAGAACATAATTTACTCTATTTACGATTATTACTTATTGAAATTATATTATTTTATATTGCACAGGCAACTAGGCCAGCATGGTGGATTAGGGCACATCCTCTCTCTGAGAGAAGGCCTGTGCCCCAGCAGTAGGAACATGATAGGCTGATATTGATGTTGAAGATTATCACTTTGTAGTATCAGCGTTAGTAGTAGACTTCCTAATACTAGTGCGGTTTTACCATAAAGTTGGCAAGTGGGTTTCGCGTTTATTGTTCAAGTTAAGTTATGGTTTATTAAGGCGGCCGGTGATGAGTTGAGTTGTTATGATGATTAGAGGGCGTTACATACGATCGTGTTTTGTTTCATTAAATTAGCTGAAGATAGTGTGTGCTCATTATAAGTTTGTGTGTGTTTAGATGAAATAAAATGGACTATAGCATAGAATCCATCACGTGATTTAAAAAGCGTAGCACGCCATCTGTCAAATAGTATGGAGCCTTTGGAGCCTTTTACATGTTCCTAGTATATTAAAACAGTGTACAACCCTGCAATTTGCAGTCCTGTCAAATATATATCTATATATATCTAGTTCTGATATCAACCATTTTGGCATAATATGAGTAAAGAATGTACCATGTTTAATTCGTTTATGCTAAATTAGCACTCCTTCTAAGCTACTAGTCCTTATTCTGTGGTTCAGATATAACGGTTTCTTTTAGGCAAGCGTGCTCCATCGTAGACCGCATCTTTGTTTACCATCAGACGAGGTGGCGGTCATACGCAAGCCTATTATATAATTTTATTTGTAAGTTGAGACACATATACTCTGTGACTAGTTTTGAGGTTATTTGGTCAAACTCGTCGTTATCATAAATAACCTCAAAACTAGTCAGAGAGTGTGTGTAACGCAACTTCAGAATAAAAAATATTTAATAGGCTTGCGCTTGGCCGCCAACTCGCCTGATGTTAAGCGATGATGCGGTCTACGATGGAGCACGTTTGCTTAGAAGAAACCGATTCACTCTCGACTTGAAGACACCGAATTCCACAGACTAGCAGTTCGCACAATAAATGTGGAATCAAAGCGCTTCGTACGGGTTCTCAGAATATCAACCATATTGTATTAAATTATTGAAAAATGAACATTTATGACATCAAATTTGCTTGTAACTAATATCTTATTCCAAACTTACAACAAACATTATATATACTACTACGTATAAGTACAAAAAATAAACGAATTAAAATTTTCGTTAAAAAGTTTCAGTAAATCGCTAGAGGGCCTACGCATAATGAAAACTGCGTCATTATGAACTCAAAATGTGTTTATCTACACGCAAAATGTAATTTATGTTTGTTTGTTGAGAAATGAAAAATAATTGTATGCTTAGTCGAATTTTGTTCGATTTTTTTTTATTCGAAACGATAGTCGTGAGTACTGTTGACGGGTGGGAAATATTTGCTGAGTACCCAGCCAGATCTTACTTGAGTAATTCTAGTATATCAAAAACCAGATTTTAGAAAGATATTGAGAATTAAAATGTAATTCTGACATAATTTTCGGTTAATGCAAAAAAAATATTGTATTATATTAAATTAATTACTATTCAAAAGTGTATAAATTACACAACTTTAGTCATTGCAAATTATTATTAATGAATTTGACATAACAGAAATCAATAACGCGTCAAATAGCTATCTAAGGTCCATAGAGAAGGACATTTCAATCGAATAACACAACAAAATTATTTCAGTAAACGCTGAATCGTTCTCATCAATCGAATAAACTCCATTAGCCCGTCTCTAGTTGTTTGTGAAATCGCGCGTGCCACAATTACGTATGCAGCAACCGTGTGAACACACAAAAAGCGCAAAAAAGCGCAGAATCTGCGGACATACGGGTGAGAATACAAGAAGGACAATTTAATAAGCATCTACCCCTAGTTAATCATGCCACCCTTTCCTGGCAGCTTGATTTACGAAATGTTCCGCTGAAATTGTTTCATGTGGAGACTTTATTATCTCTATTGAGGTTAACTGAGTAGATAAGTTAGGTCGGTGTGTTTTTTTCAATTCAATTCAATTATTTCATCATCATCATCATTTCAGCCATACGACGTCCACTGCTGGACATAGGCCTCCCCCATCGCTCTCCAAAAGGGCCGGTTGGAAGCGGCCTGCATCCAATGTTTCCCTACGGTCTCTTTTAGGTCGTCTGTCTATCTTGTGTATGGACAATTCAATTCAATTCTTTATTTGCTAGTTATTTTAATTTAAGAATGTTTAGTGACTGACTGGTGCTGAGAAGATCTACGGTTACCTACTAATAATCTAAGTAATACCTTCAACTAAAATAAAATGAATGGTCGAGTAATACCACAGAAGACATATATGGTTTAAGATTTTATTTTCTCAAAGAATAACAATAATTCACTTAGGTGAGAAAATACAAGTTTTACTTAACTAAGGTAGGTACTAAAGATTGCAAACATTACAAGTATAATATTGGTACAAGTACAGAAGATTCACTCCACTAATCATTTAAATAAGTAGCGTCTCTTGCTACTACACAATAAAGCGCAATTCAGGACGTGCGAGCGCTAACTACCTACAGATATATCAACCTAGAAGTTGCCTCTCTGTCTATCGCGTAACTCTTGTCGCGTAATCTCTGTCAATCGCGCGGTAGCGGGCGCGGCAGGTCCGGTAAGTAATGCTACTTGTGGCTTCATACCTAAAGTACGGAGTGCGCCAGGGCTGGTAATACACCTAAACTTGTACAGTCGCCTGCAATATATATCATATTTTTTTAATAATATCTTTCGTCCTAAAAAATTAGACAAAAAAAGACAAGACGCAAGTCTTGAACCTGTGCGGTCTACCTGTCATGACCTGCGATGCTGAAACGTAGACACTTACAGTTGGAGTGGTCCACAAGTTCAAGGTGCGAGTTATGGAGAGGGTTATGCTCGGCGTTTCTCTAAGGGATCGCATCCGGAACGAAGTTATTCACCAGAGAACCTTTAACCGCCATAGCCCAGCGTATCAGCAAGCTGAAGTGGCAGTGAGCCGGTCATATCTGTCGCAGAACCAATAACCGTTAGAGGTGTTTTAGAGTGGAGACAACGAATCTGTAAACGTAGCGGCATTTGGCAGTGGCTGGAAGAGAAAAGCCAAGGAACGGGTTCCATGGCGTGCCTTGCATGGCAGAGGCCTAGTATAGGCTGATTATGAAATAATAATATCAGTTAACGAAGATAAAAATAAAGGAGTAACGTAACCTCCAAAAGTTAAGTAAATTTCAGATACCTACTATTATTTCAAAGAAGATACCGAACCAATACGAAGTGTGTACTTAACTTGCCTATACTCATTCTAAATCGTATCAAAGTTACTGAACGACTGAACAAATTACTTGTTTTAAACTTAGATTGGATAACATGTATTGTTTGCAAAACTTTTAGAACTGGGCTAATAACTTAGAAATTGTTGCGTGTGTTGTAAAACGATCCGATGGGGCATGATGATTCAATAAACCAGTTTAACATACTGTTGATGCTATAGTAAGTACTTTCATCATGTTTTGCCAGCCGCCAGCATGCTGGGTACGCTGCCAAGTGATAGTGGGCTTGAGCATTGTGGTTGTCTTTAGACCTTCAACGGTCTAAGGACAGTCTAACTGTTTTTGTAGTGCTATTGTGCTAAATTGTATTTTGTTTAGTTAATAAAGGCATTTTTAACATTGTTGTTCGTGTTATGTCCACTTTCATTATATCGGTTTAGGGCTACATTGACTGGAGTATCAAACCGTCTAATATACCAAACAGACCAGCTTCTTAAATCGTCCAGTCCCAAAATGACTAGTATCAATAACTTATCATGACTTACGATTAACTTGACGTATGTAACGTGTCATCAAAATAACGCAAAAGATCAGTCAGCCCAACAGGTTTTTAGGGTTCCGTACCCATAGGGTGTAACATCACATCATCAGCCAGTAAACGTCCACTGCTGAACAAAGACCTCCCTCTTAGAGAGGAGTGTTGCCATAATCCCCACGCTTGGCAGGCGGCTTGGGGATCGCAGTACGTTCACCGATGTACTTAATAGGATGCTGCTGCCCATCCTCCGGTGGTTCTGGTCGCAGTTTTAGGACATACCTGGGTCCCGGGTACAAAGGGTGTAAACGGGATCCTATTTCTAAGCCTACGCTGTCTGTCTGTCTGCGTCTGTCTATTCGCCTGTTCGTCTGTCCGTCTGTTCTAAGTTGCCCGGCTGTATCTTTCGAACCGTAATAGATAGCCAAATACGCGTCAAATAATAAAACCTCAACAAGATTTGTATTTCAAACAATTCACACGCGCTAATCTGATCGACGACGTAAATAACGTCGAGCGACGAAGACGCTTATCTATGGTAAATTACTGCGTTTTACCGCATTTTATCGCGTTTTGCCGCACTTTACCGCGTCGTGCCGCGTTTTATTGCCGCCTCGGAACAGGTTAAGCGTTTGTTTTGGATAAACAGCGGACGGAGACCGAATGCTGATTGTCGAGTCATTTATCAACCGGCTCACGCTCAGTTGGCGTAGGCTTTTTTGTGTTCCAAGACGTTTGGAGTTGTGAGCTTTGTGTTTTTTTCCGACAACGTAAAGCAAAATGTATTTTTATTAAACGTATATGTATGCGTTTATGAGGCCCGTTATGAGCCATGGAGAGGGCTATGCTCGGGGTTTCTCTACGTGAACAAATCAGAAAGGAGGAGATCCGTAGACGAACGAAAGTCACTGACATAGCCCACCGGATTAGCAAGTTGAAGTGGCAGTGGGCAGGGCACATATCACGCAGAATAGATGGCCGATGGAGCCAAAAGGTTCTGGAATGGAGACCACGGACCGGTAAGCGCAGCGTAGGACGTCAACCCACAAAATGGACAGACGATCTAAAAGAGAGCGCAGGAAAACGCTGGATGCAGGCCGCTTCCAACCGGCCCTTTTGGGGATCGAAGGGGGTAGGCCTATGTCCAGCAGTGGACGTCCTATGGCTGAAATGATGATGATGATATGTATGCGTATATACCCCAAACTACAGCCTAAATGCATCACTACCACCATACTAAGCTTTCTGCTACACGAACCTTCTCAATTAATCAAAATCTGTATAGTAGACTGTAAAGAGCTTATGTAGTGCAGTAGCCATTTCCTCGAACACCTTCTGCC
Organism: Agriopis aurantiaria; assembly: GCA_914767915.1. Taxonomy (NCBI): domain Eukaryota; kingdom Metazoa; phylum Arthropoda; class Insecta; order Lepidoptera; family Geometridae; genus Agriopis; species Agriopis aurantiaria. The sequence continues at coordinate 14,167,081 of OU611996.1, forward strand.
GTAGGTAATCACCTACAGACACTAAGATGACTCTAAGCACCTGTTTAATCAAGATTAATGCTTCCTTTAGTGACATAAATAGCCTGACTAGGTGTAACGTGCTTTAAGAACGTCTTAGGGGTTTTGATTCCAAGTTTAAGGATATTTTCATGCATATTTTGTTGCCAGAAACTAAAGATATCATAATCTTATAATGTAGGTACAATTGTTTTAAATTTTTATCGGCATTTATTGCGTATTGTTTTATTTAGGTAAACTACTACTGCATTTTAGGTACAATAGATTTCTAGATCAACGTATTCCGTCCTTGCATGGTCGCACCCAACTAGGTGCTAACTTTTGCTTTTACTATTATAAATTTTATTCTTTAACGAATGTTTTGAGGCCAATAAATGATTATTTTCTATTCTATTCACCCTCGCTTAACAACAGGCAAGTTGGTGGCCAAACTTTGATCTATATCAACACTAGCTGAAACCCGCTACTTCGTACGCGTAGAGCTCGGCCTTCGGTCTCGCTACTACAACCCGTTATAGCCTATGTGTTATTCTAATGTATCTATACTAATATTATAAAGAGGAAAGATTTGATTGTTTGTTTGTTTGTTAAACTATATTATTGTAAACTTTCATTAAAATCCATTCGGTAGTTTTTGCGTGAAAGAGGAACAAACATCCATACATCCATACATACAAACTTTCGCGTTTATAATATTAGTAGGATTAAAAAAATATACATATACTAGCTACCTGACAGACGTTGTCCTGTCTTAGAACTGTCAAACACTCAAAGTTAAATTGTAAATATAATTTTTTTACACCTTGGGTTACATTATTGTAGTTTTAGTAAGGAACCCTATTTTCTTTGAACATATAATATAGCCTATGTTACCCGGGGATGGTGTAGCTTCCCAACAGTGAAATAATTTTTCAAATCAGTTCAGTAGACGGAGCCTATTCAATGCAAACAAACAAACAAACAATCAAATCTTTCCTCTTTATAATATTAGTATAGATATATATTTACGTACGCGTAGAGCTCGGCCTTAGGCCTGGCTTCTATGACAACCTGATCACCTAGTGGTATGATATATATGGATATATAAACTTTACAACCTATTCTCATGCCTAAAAAAATCATAAGAATCGGTCGAGCCGTTTTGGAGGAGTGTGACCACAAACACCGTGAAACGAGACATTTATATATTAGACTAGCTAATACCCGCTACTTCGTACATGTAAAGCTCGGCTTTCGGCCTCGCTACTATGACACTCTAATCTGTATGAAATATACTAACACCGTGACATATTATTTTTGGATATTATATTTAAAACATAACGAGTGTTTTTTCTTTATTATAAACTTGTTTACCATTTTCGATGTCAAAACTCGCTAACAACCGATCGATTGGCGATATTTCTCACGAAACAATTCAGAAAGTTTCCCAAAGTCCTGGGGGCCGACATTAACTTCTGTTACATCGCCTCCGCGAAAATTAATTTTCTTTATTCAAAACAACCGACCAGAAACCGTTCTCAACCAAAACAATGCTCGAGGAATTCCCGACAAGGAATAAAAACGAAAGAGATTGTGTATTTCCTTATTTTCGCCTCTAACGCAAAGGAATAAGTTTTTTTTTTATTACGACGCCAAATATTCCCTTTGAACTATGGTGTAAAAGCCGTTTTATTCCGTTTGTGCCAATTTCTCGCTTGGTGGTCCTATTTTGGCTGAAACACAATCAGATTAAGAATTTAAGGATAATAAGACTCCCATTTTTATGTCTTCTTTTGTAGAGGAATGGGTATTTTATGAAACATCAATTTACCTACGGAATTAGGGACAGTTTTATGGCTAATCCATGTTTTTGGGGCAAACAACATGCTCTATTTTTGAACGCGTCACGTATCAGTTTTATCAGATGGAACAAAATAAAATTGGCAAACAACGACGGATGGCAGAAAAATAACGTGCTAAACTCGATCCGAGCATTTGTTTGCTTTAACAGCTGCAATAACATCGTAAAAACCGGAATGAAAATGACGAATTCTAACCACTTTTGCTAGATTTTTTAACATAAGTCTGTACCAGGTACTTGAGAACGATATACTACAGACAGTGTAATATTCAAATTAAATCAAATATTTGTTTATCTATACAATATATACTAATATTATAAAGAGGAAAGATTTGATTGTTTGTTTGTTTGTTTGTTTGTTTTCATTGAATAGGCTCCGAAACTACTGAACTGATTTGAAAAATTGTTTCACCGTTGGGTAGCTACATTATCCCCGGTTAACATAGGCTATATTATATTTTCAAAAAAAATAGGGATCCTTTCTAAACTCCAATAGTGTAACCCAAGGTGTAAAAAAATAAGATTTGTAATTTTGACTTTGCGTGTTTGACAGTTCTAAGACAGGACAACGTCTGTCAGGTCTGCTAGTTGACAATAAATGTATACATAAACAACCAACAAGTTTTGCAAGTTTAAGGCCTAAAAACCTCATATACCTATATACCAGTCAGAGTTCTCCCTATGCCAGTGTTCTGTTGTGAGCTTTGTATTAGGTATCGTTTTATTGTGAGTTCCATATGTTATAAAAATATCTTAGATTTCTGTTTTTTTTGCAACAAATGATAAGTTCTAACCTTTCCGTCTTTGTACCGCAGTATGCAGGATCATTTTCTGTGCACATTAGCCAACATATATCACAAGATAAATTCGGGCTCACAACAAACTCAAATACGTTATTTTTTGTATTCTAAAATTAAACAAAGTGTTTTATTCAGCAAAAAGTGTTTTATTACAATGTCATTGCAGCCGTCAAAGCAAATAAATGTTTGGACCGAGTTTAGAATACAGTTTAAGTGCAATTGCACTATTAGGTATATTCCGTTCTATTATAGTCCGTTCGTTTTATTGGTGATTGCTGACAGATGCAGTAAATTACAAAATGCTGAATGAAAATATCCCTTATTAACACGCTTTTATTAGTTTCACTTGTAACTAAATATGTAAACGCATCTTTGAAGTCCATTTTACCCTACTTCTAATTGACTTGTCGATTTGATTGATAATTTTCAAGTGTAAATCGTTAGTTATAAGCATAGAAATGTATTTTTTTTTGTTTAAATTATAACGGCTATCAAGAGAATTTTCAAAAAAAAATTGTTGCCAGTTGCACCCATATAAACGAAACGTCAATCATTCGAAATCAGTTAGCTACTGTGATGCGGAGTTTGACGCGTTGATTGACATAAGAATGTTCAATCAAGGTTCACTCATAATGCCTGGTAACCGCTGGTAACAGATTTTCCTTCTCATTTCCGTTCTATTTACTTCTCTTTTCTGTGGTTACCGGGTAACCGCGATCCAACTACAACGCCGCGCGATGTCAGAGCTACGGTGACATAGCGGACAACTAACGTTGAACACTATGCAAGCGACATAACGTCTAAATTGGAGTAAATGTGGCATTGTGAACTATGTATGTACAATATTATGTACATGTACAAATTGATACAATGTTATATGTACATGTACATTGCACAATGACCTTCGGACGTTTTTTGACTGTTTTAACTGTATCTCGATGATGATTGACCCATACGGGTGTACGCAAATACCATGTCTAGTTAGATGCTTCGTTTCCACTCGTTCGACTATTTTCACTCAATAAATCGTGTCTAACTTTATCTAGTCCAGATTTTTCCACCTTTTACGACCCCTCAAATCCTTTCTAACCAAGTTTGCTAACCTTGTAACGTTTTAATTACAAAACTTTTTCTTCTCTTCTGAATTTTTAATCAGCAAAGGTATAACTTTTTATGTCTCTTTGTTCCAGATATCTTCTTCAACATAACACTGCGAAGGAAAACTCTGTTTTATACAGTGAATCTAATTGTGCCCTGTGTAGGAATATCATATTTATCTGTATTAGTTTTTTACTTGCCAGCTGATTCTGGAGAGAAGATAGCTCTAAGCATTTCGATATTGCTGTCTCAAACCATGTTTTTCTTACTGATTTCCGAAATCATTCCTTCTACATCTCTAGCATTACCTTTGTTGGGGAAGTATTTACTATTTACGATGTTGTTGGTAGGACTGTCTGTAGTGATCACTATAATAATACTGAATGTTCATTACCGGAAACCAAGTACGCATAAAATGGCTCCATGGGTACGAAAGTTCTTTATAACGAAACTACCGAAACTGCTTTTGATGAGGGTTCCGAATGATCTGCTGAGGGATTTGGCAGCGCAGAAGATTGCTGGTAGAAGCATGAAGAAGAAGAATAAGTTTAAGGATGCTTTGCAAGCGGCTGAGCAGACTAATTCTAACGCGTCCAGTCCTGACTCCTTGCGCCACCATCTTCCTGGAGGGTGTAACGGTCTGCACTCTACCACGGCTACGAACAGGTAAGCCTAAATAATAATTAAAAGCCGTTTAGATCAAAATGTGCCATGTTTATCTGTAATATTTTTACCGACTTTACAAAAACAAATTCTCAATTCTAATTTATTATTTTATATTTTAATTGTCACAAAATAAACTTTTTAATTTCAATTCTACTGGTTTTTTTGTAAATGCTAACTGCGCAATATATCAAGTCTACTGTGAATCGATTTTCGTGTTTTTGGGGTTCCGTACCCAAAGGATAAAAACGGGATCCTATTACTAAGCCTACATTGCCTTTTTGTACTTTAGTAGCTAACAAGCTATGTGGTGGTACGGAACCTTCACTGTGTGAGCCCGATACGCACTTGACCGGTTTTATTTTCTTAAATTAAAGCTTATTTTAGTGTCATTGGGTTTGAATACGATAATACTACTATACTGTGACTTACTTATATATTTTTTCTTCCTTGTAATAGGTTCAGCGGCTTAGTAGGAGCTCTAGGCAGCTTCAGTGCTGGCTACAATGGTCTGCCCTCCGTGATGTCTGGCCTCGACGACTCCCTCAGCGACGTGGTTAAGAAGACCAGACCTAACTACCCCTTCGAGCTCGAGAAGGCAATTCATAACGTCATGTTCATACAACACCACATGCAACGGCAGGATGAGTTTAATGCGGTAAGGAGGCACATAAAGATATGATAGGTCCGTTGAGTATATTTGTGCCCTTGGCTAAGTCGAAATCGTTGATTATTTCTTTTTTTATGAACATCATTCTAGAAAGACCAGAAGGCCAACCAATGACAATATAACCACTTGACTGCTCATCCTTTACCCCGCATAAGCCAAAGGTTCATGTCAACCTAAACTATTTCGAGCGGGGCCAATCTTAGGCGCGAATTGATTGAATGACTTTTGATTCTCTAATCACAAGCGTCGAGTCGCGTCGAGTCCCCAATCACAACCTGCCCCCCGCGACCAACGTGGCATCATTTTGCAAAAGGGAATTTTGACTACACGCTAGATCAAGTGGTTATGTTATCTTTGAGGCCAACCGATTTTGATGTAATTTTTGATTTGAAACATCTATTGACGCTCCTTAGCACTAAAACTGACTCGTATGCCTTGACGAACGTGACGTCATATGCTTTCTTATGTCGTCATGTTTCACATCTGCCCCCGCGACGGCAACTTTTATTTAATGATTTTGGCGTAATCAGAATCAGAATCAGAAAATATTTATTGAATATCTTAATTTATTAATGATAACTTTTTAACCAACAGGAAGACCAAGACTGGGGTTTCGTCGCCATGGTGCTGGACCGTTTGTTCCTCTGGATATTCACCATCGCCTCTATTGTCGGAACCTTTGCTATTCTCTGCGAAGCCCCATCTCTTTACGACGACACCAAGCCAATCGATATGATGCTGTCTTCAGTAGCCCAGCAACAGTTCTTGCCTGTTGACAGTGGGGATTCTTAATTTAATTTTTAAAAATTGCCGAAAAAGATTCATATGACGTGAGCAGTAAAGTTGTATTTAGGTTAAAACGATATTCATTGCGTACAATCTTCGATCAGGCAAAATGGTTTGAGCTGAAGGGCGTTTTTCCACTAGACAGTGTACGGCAAAGTCTCAACCACCGGGAACGTGAAAATGTATGAAATTATGTGATGCTCTTTTCAACTGTCTGACGGCACGGCAATGACTCCCGCCGGTGCTGTCGGTCGTGCCATGAAGCAAGCTTCCTGGTCACCATACCGGCTAACATGCGCGCCACGACAAAATTTAGTCGACTCTTATCGTGCCAAAGCTAGACAGGCGTATACGTAACCGTGTCGCGTTCTCGCTCTACAAAGTGACGACAATATTTTGTCGCGGTGCGCATGTTAGGCATGCTGGTCGTCACTTTTGTCATGTCATGCCACAAATTGAAAATTAAATTAAAAAAAAAAGTTTATGCTGATAAAAATTGTCAGGCTCATTTATTGGCAGTATTTTTGTCCCTACTGTAATGTGACGAGAGTAATTTAAAAGCAGTTTAGCTCTATTTCTACGGCCAACTGCTTGCGAAGTGTTTTTACAGTTAAGTACGAAGCAATTTGTCATTTTTGTGTTGTCGCATGATATGCTTCTGCCAAGGCGACGGAGTTTAAACTTAATTAAGTTTGAGCATTGATTTAACTTAAGTCAGGCCACATTCACGCAATGTGGGTGAACTTGTGGTGTCAATATTGATAGACTGCGCGTTTCGTCTAGTTGAAAAGGACACAGAAGAGAAAAATTTTTCGTTTAAAATAGAACGGCTGTCAAGGCATTTTTGCAAGAAATCCGTTGTAGCCAGTTGCACACATGTAAACGAAACGTCATAATATAACTACATAGGAAGGAATGCAACAATTCGTCAAGATTATTATTAATCCAAAAGGTTATGAACGCCATTTTGTTAAAGTTTAAAACTGACCTTCTCGTGGTGCAATACGGTTCAGTTCCCTGTGCATTTTGCGCAATTATTTCGGTAAATGCTGCTATTCCAAAAAAACTGCACGATTTTTGTGCAGTTCAAAAAACTAGTACGAGTTCAACAGTCCTTAACGTAAATTTATCTACGACATAGTTAAAATAGTTCCAAATTAAACTGCACGATAAGCACGAGGGTTAAAATAATTTAGCTAAGAGTTTTTCATCGATTTTGCTTTTTTTATTTAACAAAACTAGTGTATTAATGCATGTGCTTGTGTAATAATATTGAATTATTATCCGTTAAATAAGATTAAGGCAAATTCGTAGGTTTGCGTGAGTGTAGGCAAACAATGGGAAGTTGCAAATGTGATTTTTTTGTTTTGCCCCAAAACTCCATAGAAACTTGATTAAAAAGTTTCCATGACCTTACTAGGTCATGATTTGACCATGATATTGACGTAGGCTATGTTTAGAGTTCGTTTTATGTGACTTTAAATGGGTAGAAAAATAAATATATTACTTGATACGGTTAAATGCTATTTTCGTGAGGAGCCATTAAAAAAAAAACCTCATCCTAAAATTTAGAATGTGGTATCACAGCTAGTGATGGGAAAGTTTTGTGTGCAGTTTTAATTTTATCGATAATCTTAATAGCATGATGACATTTTTTTTTTTTCTCATAAAAAAGCTGATCATAAATAGAGCACATCATCGAAAACAAAATAAAAATTAGTTCAAACATAAATGAGATATAAACATTTTAATTTCGTGCTAGACAGAGAGCGCACTATACTGAGCCGTGACGTCACACCTCAGGAGCGCCATACAAATGCTGTACTAACACATGATTTACGAGAAATGAATAGAGCATCCCTTCTCTATCCCCACCTAAAACTTTAAACACTCATATCTCAGAGATTTATCAGCCAATTTCATTTATTTTATCAGTACCTATGTGTAATTTATTTAGTTATATTCATCGCTAAGCCGGTTAATTGTAACAAATTAAACATTAGGACACATGCCTATTATATACTTTAGCATATTAGACGGTAGGAATTCCATTAGTCGATTAAAAAAAATAGCAAGATTGACTTGCTTAGTTCGTATGAACAGAAATTTGTCACTGACTCGCATTTGATCATTATTTATTATTTTTTGTTATACTTTAGTTAGAGTGTGTCTGTGTACTATATTCATGCCAATTATTACGCTTGTACGTATTATCGTTACACTACATTACATATACATTAGATCTAATACAAAAATACGTTAAAATACGTTTGCTGTATGGGGAAGCCTCTTTCGTTTTAACTTTTTGACTTTTTAGGGTTTCGTACCCAAAGGGTAAAAACGGAACCCTATTACTAAGCCTACGAGTCTAAGTCTACTAACTTACTAAGTCTGTCCGTCTGTCTATACCATTAAATATTATGGAATCGTGGGTGTGACTTATTTAAAAACGTGGAGTTTTAGTACAGTTGTATGATTATTAACGACTTATTTACCGTGATTATGTTGTGGATATGGAGTTCCTAATGTTTCGGCACAGGAAATGACTCAAAAACGTTATAAATAATGTGTAAATATTCCGTAATCATACAACTAAATAGTGAACAACCGGGATATTTTAAAAAGTGGAGTTTAAAGTTTCGGGATCGCAATTGAAGCTGGCTAGGTTTTTTATTGAATAAAATTATCAATAATGAATATCAAAGTTAGTTGATTGAATCAGGCGTCACTTTACGGAAGTCTCAAATGTGCATCACAAATATATATAAAGAAAAATAATTTATAACTTTATAACTTCCTTTAGTTTGCGTTTTCTTGGGAGTCGAAGAATTTGAACAGGCAGGTGAAGCTATTTTAAGTCTCTTTGGAGATTCAAATGAGTTTGTCTGAGAGTAGTATGAAGACGTTAGTGTTGGTGATATGATTTAATTTTTAACCACTGAATGTAAATAAATAATTTATTTTTGTGATATTGCTAATGGCTTCAAGTATCTTTTATTTGTCGTGATACATATATGTCCAAAATTTTTTTTGAACAAATTGTGCTTGTTTAGTAGGAATCCAATCACGTCTTCCTGTTGCATCAATCCATTTTTGCCTAGTAGACGGATTGCCTGGAAAACTGTAATAAATTCAATGTCTATTAATACAATAGAAAATTACGGGAAATGTAATAGTGCTAATAGACGAGACGGACTTGGTCCATACGTCTGTTAGTACTATAAGAAAAATCTAAATGTATCGATATCGATAAAATAATGGTAACCACTATTATTGTCAACGGCTTGTCAACAGCTTTGTAATTAAAACACGGTGAAATAATAAAATTATAAACAATTTAGACATACCGGTGATAGGATATGCTTCCTTTTTTTTAAATAAAATCTTTGCTAGCTAGGCGACACGTAATTACAGCGCAAGAATGCATTGTGGAATAAATTCGATGGAGCAGCTACGCGTTCAAAATCAGTTAGCAATTGTGATACGGAGTTCAACGCGTTGACGTAAATAAGAATGTTTACTCGTATGCCTGGTAACAGATGTTCCTTCTCTTTTCCGTTCTATCTACTTCTCTTTTCTGTGGAAAAGGACATACCGTCTAGTGAAAAAACACCCTAGCTATCTTTGTTTGACCAACAAGGAAATAAAGCTTCAATTTTGTTTACATTTTGAAGGCTAAGTAGTTTGACAATATGACATTTTTGCCAATACCTAGATAATAGTAAATATTAGTTCTTAACCGTGGCACCAGTGAGAGCAGTGTGAAGGTTAGTCAGCCGCAGTAGAACAAACGGTAATTATTTGTCATATTTGTTCCATTCACAGAAAAGAGAAGTAGATAGAACGGAAAAGAGAAGGAACATCTGTTACCAGGCATACGAGTGAACATTCTTATTTACGTCAACGCGTTGAACTCCGTATCACAATTGCTAACTGATTTTGAACGCGTAGCTGCTCCATCGAATTTATTCCACAATGCCTTCTTGCGCTGTAATTACGTGTCGCCTAGCTAGCAAAGATTTTATTTAAAAAAAAGGAAGCATATCCTATCACTGGTATGTCTAAATTGTTTATAATTTTATTATTTCACCGTGTTTTAATTACAAAGCTGTTGACAAGCCGTTGACAATAATAGTGGTTACCATTATTTTATCGATATCGATACATTTAGATTTTTCTTATAGTACTAACAGACGTATGGACCAAGTCCGTCTCGTCTATTAGCACTATTACATTTCCCGTAATTTTCTATTGTATAAATAGACATTGAATTTATTACAGTTTTCCAGGCAATCCGTCTACTAGGCAAAAATGGATTGATGCAACAGGAAGACGTGATTGGATTCCTACTAAACAAGCACAATTTGTAAAAAAAAATTTTTGGACATATATTTATCACGACAAATAAAAGATACTTGAAGCCATTAGCAATATCACAAAAATAAATTATTTATTTACATTCAGTGGTTAAAAATTAAATCATATCACCAACACCAACGTCTTCATACTACTCTCAGACAACCAAAAAATCTCCAAAGAGGCTTAAAATAGCTTCACCTGCCTGTTCAAATTCTTCGACTCCCAAGAAAACGCAAACTAAAGGAAGTTATAAAGTTATAAATTATTTTTCTTTATAGATATTTGTGATGCACATTTGAGACTTCCGTAAAGTGATGCCTGATTCAATCAACTAACTTTGATATTCATTATTGATAATTTTATTCAATAAAAAACCTAGCCAGCTTCAATTGCGATCCCGAAACTTTAAACTCCACTTTTTATAATATCCCGGTTGTTCACTATTTAGTTGTATGATTACGGAATATTTACACATTATTTATAACGTTTTTGAGTCATTTCCTGTGCCGAAACATTAGGAACTCCATATCCACAACATAATCACGGTAAATAAGTCGTTAATAATCATACAACTGTACTAAAACTCCACGTTTTTAAATAAGTCACACCCACGATTCCATAATATTTAATGGTATTGACAGACGGACAGACTTAGTAAGTTAGTAGACTTAGACTCGTAGGCTTAGAATAGGGTTCCGTTTTTACCCTTTGGGTACGAAACCCTGAAAAGTCAAAAAGTTAAAACGAAAGAGGCGTCCCCATACAGCAAACGTATTTTAACGTATTTTTGTATTAGATCTAATGTATATGTAATGTAGTGTAACGATAATACGTACAAGCGTAATAATTGGCATGAATATAGTACACAGACACACTCTACCTAAAGTATAACAAAAAATAATAAATAATGATCAAATGCGAGTCAGTGACTAATTTATTATAACTAATTTAACTAATTTATTTATTTTTTATTTATTTTTGAACTAATTTTTATTTTGTTTTCGTTGATGTGCTCTATTTATGATCAGCTTTTTTATGAGGTAATAAAAAAATATTAGTCATCATGCCTATTAAGTTTATCGATAAAATTAAAACTGCACACAAAACTTTCCATCACTAGCTGTGATACCACATTCTAAATTTTAGGATGAGGTTTTTTTTTTAATGGCTCCTCACGAAAATAGCATTTAACCGTATCAAGTAATATATTTATTTTTCTACCCATTTAAAGTCACATAAAACGAACTCTAAACATAGCCTACGTCAATATCATGGTCAAATCATGACCTAGTAAGGTCATGGAAACTTTTTAATCAAGTTTCTATGGAGTTCTGGGGCAACACAAAAAAATCACATTTGCAACTTCCCATTGTTTGCCTACACTCACGCAAACCTACGAATTTGCCTTAATCTTATTTAACGGATAATAATTCAATATTATTACACAAGCACATGCGTTAATACACTAGTTTTGTTAAATAAAATAAGCAAAATCTATGAAAAACTCTTAGTGAAATTATTTTAACCCTCGTGCTTATCGTGCAGTTTAATTTGGAACTATTTTAACTATGTCGTAGATAAATTTACGTTAAGGACTGTTGAACTCGTACTAGTTTTTTGAACTGCACAAGAATCGTGCAGTTTTTTTGGAATAGCAGCATTTACCGAAATAATTGCGCAAAATGCACAGGGAACTGAACCGTATTGCACCACGAGAAGGTCAGTTTTAAACTTTAACAAAATGGCGTTCATAACCTTTTGGATTAATAATAATCTTGACGAATTATTGCATTCCTTCCTATGTAGTTATATTATGACGTTTCGTTTACATGTGTGCAACTGGCTACAACGGATTTCTTGCAAAAATGCCTTGACAGCCGTTCTATTTTAAACGAAAAAATTTTCTCTTCTGTGGTTCCATTGGTAGAACATACGGTAATTATTTTTCCTACTTGTTCTATTTGTAGAACAAAATGGAAATTATTTTTCCTACTTGTTCTATTGGTAGAACTAGGAGTAGAACAGATTGCAATGACCCTAGGTGAAATTAATGAAACGATAGTTACCTAAACTTTAACTGATAAAATGCACAAAAAGAGAACATGTTAAGCACTTTCGAGCTGTTTATAATTGAGCGTCAATATTTGTAGTACATAAAAACTTAGTCATAAATAAAGCCAAATTAAAGGCTGTGATTGTATTTCTTTGTAATTTAATGGAACATAAGGATATATGCGTTGTAATACTAATGTTTTAAATGCAAAAATAAATCTTTCTCTCTGTCTACCTCTCAGTCTACTTGTTCTCTTTTCACGACAAAATATTTTAATCAATATTGATTAAAAAATTGCAAAATGAGAGAGTTTTAGAGAAAGTAGTTGTATGAAAAAAATCAAGAAAACTGGAAAATCATAATGTAAAATTATATTGCTGCAAGTTTGCCCTTAGGTTTAATAATTTTGCTGAGAACGAAATAAGTACCAAAAAATCAGGATAGTTTGTGGTTTCTACACTACTAAACTTCTTAGCAGTAAAAAAGTATTAGTTTAAAATCAAACGTTCTATTTCTAAGATCTGGACATCTCAGAGTAAATATATTTCTTCTAGATTGACATCCTCCATCCTGTCATATAAGCCACATCGTCGGTAACGTTTCGGTGGCCAAACGTAGATCTATTTGCAATAAAAGTAAAAAACAGTAAGTCCAATTAAATCAGTTTAATCGTGTCAAATTTAGGATAATTATGTACTTCTATGTAATAATGTAGGAGTTGGTACATGTATTCCACAAAATATGGCTGTGTTAGTGTATCGGCGTTGAATTTGAATCGTTAGGTGTTTTATTAGACTAGGTTTTGTAGTTATAGACTTTGCTAGAATAGTACTTGATAATGTTACTTAACTTATACTGGTAGCGTTCTTACTCAATTTTATGCTGATGATGTAGAAAGGCTTCTGCAGACCAAAATCAGAAGCAGTAGAGCTAGGACGTGGGCCCGCGTGTTATGTAATACAAGGAACTATATGTGAGATGCTAAACACCTAAAACTTTAACATGCCGAAAACCCTTGCAGGCCTAGCATGCGCAAAGTGACAAAATTTGTTGACTTTATAACAATGTAGCCTTGTTTTGTTCCCGCTCGACAAAAAGTGATGACAAATTTTGTCGACTCTACATCAATGTAGCCGTGACTTGTTCCCTCTCGACAGAAAGTGATGTCAAAATTTTGTTGACTACATCAATGTAGCCTTGACTTGTTCCCGCTCGACAGAAAGTGATGTCAAAATTTTGGTTGGCTCTACATCAATGTAGCTTTGTCTCGTTAACGCTCGACAAAAAAGTGATGACAACATTTTGTATCGTAGCTTTCTCTTTCCCGCTCGACAAAAAGTGATGACAACATTTTGTTGACTCTACATCGTAGCTTTGTCCTTTTCCCGCTTGACTAAAAGTAATGACTGATGAATGATTTTGTCGTGGCGCGCATGCTAGACCTTCTGGAGCTTTCAGCCTATTTAAACATGCCTACTTACCAACACTAAATATGCATAGCGGCAGCACGTAAGCATCGCACCCATGCCACGGAGCGCTAAATGTAGTTTAGTGGTTCGTATAGTTCCTTATAAGAATTACAAAACCAGCAAGTTCACTTTCAATCTGTGCTGCCAACATGAATTAGGATGTTGATGCATAACAAAACTTAGAAGTAAGTAGGTGAAATCTAACATTCGGATGCAATTATGTTCTAAGAAAATAACATGTTTGTTTGGCTCTATTTCAGTGAAGTTTATTTGTTTCAATTTTATGATTCTTTGTATTGTGCCAAATACTATGCATTTTCATACAGTGTGCAGTAATAAAAAGGTACAAAATTTACCTAAGCTAATGTTACTAGCTATTATTTTGATGTATAACTGTTTGGTACGAACTATTAACAGGATCAAGTGGATTAAGTTGAATCATGTGATCAAGTTTTTTCCAAACAGAGTTACGCATTTACCCTGTACTAAGCCGAAAAGAGGTCATTGTACTCATCATTATGAACCACTTTTACTATGGTACTACCTAAGGTACAAAAACAAATCTCGAGAAAGTTTTTCTGGCCAACCTGTTGATTTGATTGGAACAAAGGGCTTCATTGCGTTCCATTCTGCACAACTAGTTGGTCTGTCCAGTTGACCAGAGTGGAATGATTGGTTTTTGAGATTAACACTGCCAAAGTGTAGATGCGGCTTTTGTGGTATTCCGGGGCTCTATACGTATTTGAACCACGCGTATCAAATCGTCGCTCGTAGCGTAAGTAATCGTTTCGCACGAAAATGCCATGCAAAAAGACTAACTTTCAAACGAAATCCCAAACAAAAGATGCTTTTTTGAAATAATCATATCGTTCCGTAACGCAACAAATGGTTTGAACCATTCGAATTTGCTTTCTATCAATAGAAAATCTTTAATTTCGCATGATATTTTTGTGCGAAATTATACGAGCGATTCAAAAATAGAGCCTCTGGTTTATTCACCTCCACCTATCCCGCACAAGGGCCTTATGCCTAACTTTTAACGCGGGCTCGATTTAGCGCTGAAACAGTGCAGTTTGGAAAATCACGTGAACGTGAACCTTAACGCGCTGAGATAAGGTTTGAGGTCACGCAACTTTTCTCATCTCCTACACAGAATCGCTCAAAACAGATAGCCGTAAGTATAGTTTCCAATAAGTGTACAACTACCTGGAACTGAGTGGATCTTTATTATGTATTTACTGGTGACCCTATTCTAAAGTAATTTTATTCGATTTGTAACTCAACTATACGTATTTCTAATAAATCTTATTGGTGAATATGTATTTGATTTTTTAAGACCCGTCCTTGGAGCATTGGTGGTAAGCGTAACAATGACACTACAAATAGTAACCTCAGGTCAGATAAACAAGGGAGATATGCTTTGGTACAATTATAGTTCGTGTTCAATTGTCTCAATTTTTTGCCGATTTCAATAAAAGGAAGCTTTCAATTCGATCTTTATTTTTCATAAAAATAATTGACTATACCGCTTAACGCATAAACTGTAAAGTACGGTGCACTCACTTATTTTTCACACACACGAAGAAACGTGTAGCGACACTAACGAGCTAACCAATAGTTCATTGGAGTTGCTCTCAAAAAGGGCGTCAAGATCATCTGCCGGGTGAGTTCGACTAAAGGCATCAAGGCATAAGTAAAAACCCCCTATAAAATAGCAACGCTATTGAATCAAACGCCGAAAGCGATAACCAAATGGCTAAAGACATTTTCTTGAATCATAGCTAGGAATACTCTCGATCAAGTCACATATTAAACAAAAAATAATCATCAAAATCAGTTCAGCAGTTTGGGAGTTACGATGTCACACACACAGATACACACGCTAAACTTACCTATATCAGTCGTATTTTTGCGTCAGGGCTTAAAAAGTATAGTCACTATTGAATATCTACCTTAAGGGGCCTGTATACCCTCTGCAGCTCACTCGCTCGCACATTTACACATTATTGAAGATATAAAATCAATGAGTGTGAATTTTCAAATAGTAACAAAATCAGGTCTTGGTGTCTATCGTAACATTACAAACAAAGAAATTGACAATTTGATATATTTTAATTTGACACAGTAAAATGGTAACAAGTGATTTTTATTTCTCGTGTCATGTTATTCCGACAAATTACAAGATATCGAAACAAACATTTCTATGTTTGTAAGTTTGTAATGTTACGATAGACACCAAGACATGATTTTGTTACTTTTTGGAAATTCACACTCGTTGAATTTATATCTTCAATAATGTGAAAATGTGCGAGCGAGAGAGCTGCAGATGGTATACAGGCCCCTTAAGCTAAGGTTAAGCCCTAAAAAGTAACTAAAAACAACTACAACTTATGTGTACTAACATTCTGTGTACTACTGCTTAGCGGTCGCAAACGTCTTATAACTACTTTCATACATATTTTCTTTAAAAATGTCAAAACTTTCATAAAATTCTCCGACCACAAAACTTGTTGATGAGATAAAAATCAATAAACATCACCTGACGGTATTTACCAGTATTTTTCCGCTCCATCAATATTATCAGAGTTGGTCGATTACCAGCGTCCTAAATAATTCATGAGCCAGCTGACCGATCGCTACTGACTTTCCAATCAGTGTAGTCTGGAAGCTTTTGGAAGAAACTGCTTATTTTGCAAAACTGGTGTGAAGTGAAGACAAGACTTCATAATAAAGTGAAGAACTGGTGACTGTTTGACTCCAAAAATTTGTTATCTTTAAAATATGTGATTTCAAAGAAAGAAAAAATTTGATAAAATAGTAAGAAAAAAAAGACAGGAAACTTTTATTTTGTGCACACTACACATAAATATACAATGAAAAAAATATAAAGCTAATAAATACTGCATATTCAGTTGTCGCTGTAGTGTCCAGTGCAATAAAAAAGGATAGAATGAAATGGAATGGAATGTATAGTAGTTCTATTTGTTTGTTTGCTCTGACAGCTTCAAAAACATTTTCAAAAGCAAACTGAAAACTATTAATTCTGTTTACTTTCGCTGTGTTTTTGAACGTTAGACTGTAGCGCTAGCGGGTACCCGATATACTTCAGGGAATTGTTACGGCATGAAATATGAAACACATAGAATGGCAACTACTTCATTTATTTAGCAATTGAAATAAACAGAGACATGGCTGGCTGGCTTGCTGGCTTATACAGCCACTTCCCCTCCAAAGGCTAGGCAAACTTGGCGGTCGTATGGCGTGAAGAGAAGTGTCATGGTGGTCGCAATTTTTTTTGCATCTTTCAGCTCAAATAAACGAATGGAAATAGTGTAGGATGGCAAACTATTTTATAGAACCACCTTGGGACCACTGCGAACAATTTTTCGTACTAAATAAGCAAGGTTTAAAATTAAGAATAGAATAAAATACACAATTAATAGTGATAAAATTATTGACTCTATAATAAGAGGTATATCTGCTCACGCTTCAGCTTAAATTTTAAAATAAAAATCTCATGCAAGTTGGTTAAAACTCCTAACAATATTACCCGTTGTCTTCTGAACTAATAATTTAGCAATTCAATTAGGTTACAGTTTAAAAAGGGACCTAAACCCAGCTCCCGAGTTTCAGAGTCTGTTGCGTATATCTCAAGAAAATTTGCATTTCAGTTCGATCGGAGAAGAAAGCATGTTGTGATGCTCTGAGTTACAATATCGAATAGTGAATAAAGAAATAACTCCAATGATTTTAAAGATAGGTTCACGAACGAGCACTGACGGAACACTTTTTAATTATAGCCAACGCACACGGCGTACATCTCATAAGCTCTGCCTGTAGACTCTCGCCGACCGCCGCAGACTTCTACCACCACAGTGAACTAAAATAAACTCTGTGTATGTTTTGCCTGCGCTAAAAATAGCAGCCCACTGCACGGACATATCACTGCATGTATTGTACCTATAATATGGTTTTACGCTTTTCTGGTATTTTGTCAGAAGTCGAATAATTTGAAATGAGGAATAGGAATTCAAATTCAAATTCAAATTCAAATTCAAATTCAAATTATTTATTTGTCAGAACATGGTAGGTACACATACATATAAAGTAGCATACATGGTCGTAAGAATGGAGACGTATCTCATGTCCTTGCCTGTTACAGCGTACAAATGTTAGTTTTTTATTAATATTTTTATTAGTTTTTGTTAAAGTTAAAAAGGAAAAAAATAAACAAAATTATGTCTATGTTAGAATATTGTTAGAATCATGTCCCAAAAATATTTATTTATTTTATTTATTTATATTTTGGTTTAGTTGTATTTTATACCTTAATTAGATGTTTATTACTACCTATGTAAGCTATTATTATTATTATTTTATTTGTTTATGTCAACATTACATATCAAAACATTTTTATCATTAAGGAATTCTGAAATTTCATAGTAGCTTTTTTGTGCTAATAAAGTTTTTAGTTTATTTTTAAACATTCCAACATTTAATTCTCTGATGATTTTAGGATTGTAAACAAAAAGTATTATGTCACTCTCCAGCTTTCTAACTACCTCTGTGCACAAAATCACGTCATCCTATGAGAAAAACATTAAAAAAAACACGTCCGCATTCATTAATTTAGTTTTATTGGCTAAATTTTTGGGAATTAGGGATGGGGTTATAGGAATAATAATTAGGGAACCGAAAAATGTTCTAGCTGTGGATTTCTTTAGATTAGGTACATTTTTAGTTTATGAAAATCTGAAAGTTATAAAGTTTCATAGCGCGTGAAACTAGGAAAGAGAATTCTACTTCTCGATATCTGACTAACTTGATGAATTGGTTTTCTTTTTACTGGCAGCATAAGCGTGGCAGTAGGAAAATCACGCGACCGCAAACCGTATCTGGGCGCTTTAAGGTTCACGTTCGCGTGATTTTCCAACTGAGCGGATTTACATTAGTTACATTAATGACATTAGTTTGATACCGTGTTAGCAGTTGGTCGTAATGCCCCTGATTTTAAATGACGATGTAGTTAAGATTGTAATTACATTCTTAGAAGATGGCGACTAGAACTCCCGAATTACTTTTTGAAATACATGGTAAAAGCAGTAGAAGCACAGTTTTTAATTTTTTTAAGTTTTCCAAAGCCTTCAAACGATAAATTAGTTTACCCTTCATAAAATAGAGATTTTTGAAAATTAAGAAATCTGAAAATTTAATGTCCGATGAGCTTCTACACCTATATACCTACCTATTATATTTTATTGTTTCCGATTCAAAATTCTCCAGCTTTCTGGGCCCGAATGACAAAAACAGCTAACAGTTGCCCGCAACGAGTTGGAATGGAGCCAGTCACGTGTCCAGTCCTTACTTTCATCGCATCGGCAATGAGTGTGGCGTTCCTGAACGACTACGATGATTAAGAAGCAATTTGAAACGATGATATAGATCTTTCAAGAAAAAACTTCACGCCCTATTTACTATACTACCTACTAACTAAACTCCGTTGCATAATTACCTATTTAGCTTGGAAGAATTATCTCTTACTAGCTGCGCCCCGCGGTTTCACCTGCGTAGTGTTGAAAAATGGTGATGATGCTGATGATGATAAAAAGCCTATGTCACTCTCCGACCCTTGAACTATACTCATGCAAAAAATCAGGTCGATCCGTTGCTTTGTTGCTACGTGAAAGAGGAGCAAACAAAACAACTAACTATTCGCATTTATAATACATATTAGTATATGATTATGTTTGAGGGTGTCTATTAGCTGTGGTAGTCTATTTGAAAGACTGCGAGACTTGAAAGCGTGAGGTTGCGGGTTCTGATTCCGGGCCAGTACGATAACGGGCGAGTATAAGCTCTTTGGAGATTATTACGGATTTTCTTTCCACTGGCTTTTTGGTGAAGGAGAAAACCTGCATCGCGAGGAAACCTGCAAGTACATAGAAGCAATTCAATGGCGTATGTGAATTTACCAACCCACAAGTGGGGCAGCGTGGTGGATATGGCATGATCGCCCTTTTAGGGGTAGGCCTAAGTCCAGCAGAGTGGACTATTAAAAGGCTGATTATGCTATGTCAGAGGGTCATTCTCACTTCCCATCTGTCTCTTTATGATGATTCTGCGTCCTCTTCCTCGATGACTAGCATGGCATCGCACACTGATGTTTTAGGTGGTACCGATCTGGTCTAACCGACGCATGGGTCTCGATAAAGAACTGCGGCCTCGAGATCCTAACAATGAGTTTGAACTTCCGGTAAAGGTAAAATTTCGCGAGGAAACCTTTATCGTGGTGATAGAGCCAATTTCTAGCGCTTGGTTGGCTAACTAGTTATCAAGTTGAAAATCCGGCAGTCTCACAGAAGAGCCGAGTTTCATTCTAGGTTTGACGTGTTTACTATCTTTGGCCTATGTAAATGACATTATAGGAGAGTTAGGATCATACATTTATTGACGACTAGCTGCTCCCCGCGGTTTTATCCGCGTAGTGATGAAAAATAGTGATAATGATGATGATTAAAAGTAGCCTATGTCACTTTCTGGCTCTTGAACTATACCCATGCAAAAAATCAGGTCGATCCGTTGTTCCGTTGCAGCGTGAAAGAGGAACTAACATCCATACATCCATACATCTATCCATACAAACTTTCGCGTTTATTAAAACTTGGGAAATACGTACATTCTAGAAGAAATAGTTGATATAAGGCCCTCCGGCCATAAATTCTGTCTATTGGTGCCGCTACGTTTCCAAGTTTTTTATATTATTTTGTTATTAAATGAGGGTTGATATTTTGTTTCGTTTAAAAGCACAGATATACACAACCAGATCGGCAATATATTTTAGTGAAAGAGACAACTTGATATGGCTCAGCACAAGTACGAAAAGGACATAAATAGAATTTGTTGTCCTTATCGGCGTGACCTGTTTTTGGTACCTCAAGTGTCAAAATCTGTAATAATCAGTGACAAACAAAACGGGTCTGAATTATATTTATTGCCTTTTTTTGGTGATTTAATGTGATAAATGCGTGTTTCCTCTGAGAAATAATTGTAAAAGATATTTTACAATGGTTGGTTGTAGCATTTTGGGCTGCAAGAAGCGCAGTGAGCGAAAATACGATGATGAGCGAGAGGCACTGAGCTAGCCACGCTCATTGAAAATCTATAGGTAGTAGATCTGTGTTTAAAAGTGAAAGCGAACTGACATTACATCAGTCACTTTCATTTTGTCAACGATCTTTATGTCAACGTGGTGACTTTTTTATTCGTTAAGTTTGGCTGCTAGCGTATGTGCCATTTGCCATGAACGGAAGATATTTTTAGAACCGTTACATAGGATTAAAAAAAACTTAAGGTCAACCTCATAGTAGGATTTGAACCCTGAGGGTAATCACGACTTGCTTTGTTTGTGAAGAACATTTTAGTAATAAAGACTGCCTATGTTTATTTCAATCAACAGCAGCTCTGAAATACCTACAAAACCAGTACCAAGTACCTACCAACCACTAATGAACTCGTCGCGATAGTAAAATGTGATTATACCCGCCAATAAAAACGTTCCTGTCTTGGAAGATACATTTAAAATATATATGTACACAGAAAAAGTCTGTCTGTCTGGCAGTACAATTACCAATATAAAAATTCAAAAAATAGGAAGTCAAAATCAGAATAATCGGGACAGTGGAACTTTTTCAATGGTTTCAACTCAGAGCTAAAACATTATCACCAGTTATAACTCAATCGCACGCTGACTTCATTAGTGACCGGCCGTCATACTTGAGAGATATGACTTAGTTAAACTCGATCCAAACATTTATTTGCTCTGACAGCTGCAATAATATTGTAAAAAGCTAGTAAACAATACGACATTGCTAGTAGCTTTTTGGCCAAATGTTTGGTGGAGGCTGGCGGACGGAACTCTGGTGCCTGATTTGGCCAAAAAAATTGCTAATGCTACCAGCATACTGGCCACTTTTCCTGCCAATATGGAGCTTTTAGATTGTTTTTTTTTTTTAATTCCAAATGAAACTGAAAATTTAAAATATCTCGTATGCAGACAGAGTCATGGCAAGCAATCTAGTTTCGAGCTGAGCATTTGCCATTCTCCGCACGTACAAAAGAGATATTAATGGAGTCTAGAAAACTGTTTGAACTCTACCGCTGGAACCAACACGAGGCACCGATCGAATTGTGCTAATTGTATAAAGAAGTTATTACTGTAATTGGAGCCGTTTACTTCACACTTTATAGGGATGATAGCTCAGTGGTTCATTATCATTAAAGCCATAGGACGTCCACTGCTGGACGCAATCAATATCTGAAAGAGCCGGTTGGAAGCGGCCTGACTCTAGCATTTTCCTGCGGTCTCTTTTAAGTCGTCCGTCCATCTTGCATTAGGACGCTGCGCTTACCAGTCCGTGGTCTCCATTCGAGTACCTTATATCCTTATATCGGCCGAAACGATATTATTTTCTGCGTCCTATGTACCCTGCCCACTGCCATTTCAACTTGCCAATCTAGTGGGCTATGTCGGTAACTTTCGTTCGTCTACGGATCTCCTCATTTCTGATTTGATCTCGCAGCGAAACCCCGAGCATAGCCCTTTCCATAGCTTAGTGGTTGAGTGGTGGTGGTGTATTATAGCTTAGTGGTTGGCTTCATATAGGCAGCTGCAAAGTTCAATGGTTGGCGTATTCGAATTTGTAACCACAAGGTGTGGGTTCAAATCCCAACAATAAGCTTGAGTTGGTGAAGGAAATCATAGTGAGGAAACCATAGCTTGGTGGTAGGGTCTTATGCTAAACAGCAACCCGTCAAGTGAAAAATCTGTCGCCTAGCACTTAACAGTGTGATAGATAGATAGAAACTATTTATTGTGTACCTACACCATAAATAAATAATACAAACAGATCGAAAACACTTACGAACTAGTGCCACAAGTGGCGGCATTATCGCTGTTCTGTTAAAACTCTTCCAGGCAACCATAGTGCAAAGGTATATATAAGGTGTATCATCGTTCAAAGGTATGTATTATGTATCATCGTGCAAAGGTATATGTATCATCGTTCAAAGGTATATGTATCATCGTTCAAAGGTATATGTATCATCGTTCAAAGGTATATGTATCATCGTTCAAAGTTATATGTATCATCGCTCAAAGGTATATGTATCATCATTCAAAGTTATATGTATCATCGTGCAAAGATTTATATCATTGTGTAAACGCGCGTGTCATCGTGTAAAGACGCAAGTCATCGCGCAAAAACGCGTGTCATAGTGAAAACTCGCTTGTCTCGCGACAAAACGTCGTCCGGCGTTTGCTACTCCGCTGTCTCAGGTCATGATTATTTAAACCACACTTCGTCAGTGGTGGCCATATGGCTCAAATATGATCCATGAAAGCGGACTAGCAAACGCTAGGAATGCTATATCGTGTTAAACATTATTCGTTATTAAATTTGTCAGTTCTCTCGCGAATTAGCTTCCCAGCCAGTAAAAAACCAGTGTCACAAGACCCCTAATTCCAACTACTAACTCCTCGTTCCTAATACAATTACTACCGATAAGACTATCCAAAAGGTCTTGGCGTTCTGGTGACAATTTCTCTTAGTTGTGTCGTGATCATTTCGAAACTTTTATCTTACGCTTTAAGTTTGGCTGCGTATAGGCAGGCTCGACGGAGTAACGTGTTTACTTTGAGATGTCAAGTTGGAACTGTTGGTAGCAAAGATTTTCAGCATGGCAATCATTTTATGCACTTACAGCTGGAACTTGATCTGCCAAAATAGTAATTTGGCAGTAATCTGGGAGAGGAAATTTCATCATCATAAAAAAAAAATAAAAAAAAAAAATATCAGAAGTTCCATCGAAAACGGCCATTCTCACTTGACAAAAGAATGGAACAGCTGTTTTTTCCGCAATTTCAGTGTCCGCCAGTAGTAAAAGTTGTTCATTATGATGAGTATAAAAACAACAGTTTTCCCGTTGCTTACAATGCCACAGACAGACACACAGATACACATTTTAAACTTATAACACCCCTCTTTTTGCATCGTGGGTAAAAAGATCAGCATGCTCGATTTTCATACAAGTTGACTCGTTGCAGGATGGTAACCTCTACTACAAATTTCAACGTTGCTTTACATTTGCGACATACAACTCGCTAGGTGTCGCTGTAGACCCGATAAACCCGGAACTCCCGCGAACTTGCGACAGCCGGGTGTAATCTGGACTTTTACTTCGTCGCCTCCACGAGAGATTGTCACGAGCCGGCAACAGATGTACTATACTTACATAAACCTACGTATTTATTTTAAAACTTCGCTGCTTGAGGTAGTTTAAAGTATCTTAGTACTTACTGATACCGTTTGATATTATGTGATCATAAAATGTTCCATTACTTTTAATCCGCGACGAAGCGAAGTACGTAATCGAGTTTAGGCAAGACGTTTTGTTATGTTTCTAACAAACAAAATCAAAGTACTGTATTTTTTTACGGTTAGTGCGATCAGAATAGATGTAGGTAAAGGCATCATTTACTTTAGCACAGAATAACACAATAAACAAAGTTAGACAATAACTAAAATACGCTATTAAATATTACGGTATGGTACGGTAAGTAGTATATTATGGGGCACCAAATTTTTGCCATATTATTGTCATATTTTGCTATACCTTCCCTCCACATGAGGGGTACCCGCACCATGTATTTTTTAAATACTTTTAATATAGATATCATACTGAAACTGTAATTGTGCGAAGTTTCTTGTACTTATCTTTATAATTATAGAAATTAGAATTTTCTAAAGTACTAGGATAGAACGAATACTATACAATACAATACAATACAATTCTTTATTAATAACTCCATAGTTACATGTCAAACTTCTCCAGTACACTTTCTACAATCTTATTTCTTCTTCTTTCTACTTTCGATGTATATAAACTTATATAAAGAGTACTACAAAGGGTACTAGGGTTTGTAATACTGCCCTAGTACCATTTACATATTTTGTTGTCATATTGACACCCGACACTCTCTTGGCTAGTTATACAGCGATGGCATCGAAACTGCACATAATTTATTTAGGTACTAAATTAGTCATTGGTGCACTGCTGAGGATTGCACCGGGTGCCACCAGATTGTAAAACGCACATGCTACCGCCCGCCATCGCTGTATTATTTATCTTAGCAAAATCTATCCAACGGTTTCAAAATTATGAGCTCTTTTCGGAATCGGTCGTGGGATATTTTTTATTGAATTTTATTTGTTACTTGAAAATGCGCATCGAAACGTGAAATAACGGGTATAAAATCATGAATCATTGACCATTGATTAATCTATACTATCTAAACTATAATATTATAAGAGGAAAGATTTAATTGTTTGTTTGTTTGCATTGGGCTCTGAAACTACTGAACCGATTTGAAAAATTCTTTTACTGTTAGGAACATGCACTATCCCTAGGTGACACACTAGGTTATATTATATTTTCAAAAAAAAACAGAACCTTACTATTCCTCCAATAATGTAACCCAAGGTGTAAAAAAATAAGACTTACACCCGTGCGAAGCCGGGGTGTGTTGCTAGTAATTAGTTATATAATAATAAGACTCAAATATTGCACGTCCTTATTAAATTAAAGCCATGAAATTTTAATGTAGAGTATAGGGCATGATGCATATTTTTTTCAAACAACCTATTGTCGACAGGCGAGTTGCTGGCCTGAGACGAGTTGCGTTTGACCGCAAACTCGTCTGATGTTAAGCGATGATGCGGTCTACGATGGAGCACGCTTGTTTAGGAATTTAGGAATATCAACCATAAAGCGGTGTCGATTTTTCGTGCCTGCTCTGGCAGTCCTATAGAAAAATGGGCAGGAATTAGATCATGCAGATCCGATGCACACTCTCCAAAATGTATCCAATAAAAAACCGATAGACTAGCAACTTTGCGCCAATGCTCAAGACTAAAGAGCTTAATTTGAACCAGGGATTCGTTGCTGATGATACTCTCGGCACGTTTTTCAATAGACTTGCCTCAAGCTGGTACTTAGCTGATCCATCCCAAAGGTGAGAACAGTACTCCATGCACGACCGAATTTGTGCTTGCCTTATTGGAATACAATAGTAGTACAGTTTCAGAGCCACCCGAAAGTTAAATACAGGCAGAGAGAGATTTTGCAAAGAGAATGAATGAATCGGTTTCTTCTAAAGCATGCTCCATCGTAGACCGCATCATCGCTTAACATCAGGCGAATTGGCGGTAAAACCAAGCCTAATATTTAAAAAACTATTCAACTAAATATCAATAAAGTACTTAAAATTTTAAGAATCTAAACTCAATTTGCCCTTATATCTATTTCTTCCAAATTGCGCAATGAAAACAAAAACAAATGATAATAAATACTCCAAGTTTCTTATTACAATAATAAACGAACGTTTTGAACATTTCTAAACCATTATGGCTCATTCAAAACTCAAACACAACATAATAAACTCCCGAACAATAACAAATTGGAATTAACTAACCCGAAACTGACAGCTTTGATTGGAGGTCATGTTTACGAGAGCCGATACCACAATAACAAACCGAGCCGGGATCAAATCCCATGACTAATAAATATTCCAATGATTTGCCATCCAATTCGACCGAATACCAGAATCTTTCCGATGGGAGCCTTACATTAGCATACGGAGGCACAAACTCTGATTTGCCGCTTCCCGACTCACGACCGCACAAAATCGCTCCCTACTCTACCAGAAATAACGTGTTTTAAATTCAGCCGCAGACAATGCCAACTTCGCTCGTGCGGTCCAATAGAACAATCCCTCAAAAGAGCTCACCTCTTTGAATGAAACTTTCTAGGGGAAGTTTGTCTTAACTCGCCTTAATTTATGCGTTTTCCCGTTAATTTCGTTCGGGCAGGGACGGCGAATTTGATTTTCAATAGAACGAGACAATGAACAGTCCTGTGCAAACGGACTCTGACAGACAATAGTTTACTTTCTCTCTTGTACTGATGTCCTGGTACTTTAATCAGATTCAAGCGTTTGTTGGTTTGCCTAAAGGTCTTAATTAATTTACAATAGCGCCGTTATTCAAATAAATCTCTAATTGCCACACAGATTCGTCCATTCACAAATCAATTTACCTCAATCGCTTCAACTTTTGGTTAACAAAACGACAAAAGGGAAACAATCACGAGAAAAGCCGTCAAGTAGGTGCTTGACGAAAAATAGCTCTTTATTCGTGAAATTTTCGTCTGAATCTTTACTCAAAACGTCGTCCTTTGCAACAATATTTCAAACGGGCAAAGTTCTTGCGACTATTTTCTTTGATGTACAGTCACGAGGCATTTTCGGCGTGCTCCGAATTTTAGAGCAAATTATGTAGGAATAGTTCCTTTACCGAGTGGTATCGTGTGGCCGCGACGCGATAAGCTTGAACAGGGTCGCCCTATTTAATTTGTATTCGGATAAAATCTTTTTGTGGCTAATTTGCATTTTAATTACAAGTTAAGATAAATGGACCTGAATTGTTAGTAAATTATGTTTGACTGCGTGTAAATTAATTTTATTCAGTTACTAAAACAGTACCGTACCGTAGTAGTAGTTACCAATAACCAATGGGGAAGAAAGGTTCTTGAGTGGAGACCACTAACCGGAAGACGCAGCGTAGGTAGGCCTCCCACTAGATGGACCGACGACATAGTAAGAGTCGCTGGCATCCAGTGGATGCAAAAGGCAGGCTGTCGTTCAGTGTGGAGGTTAAAGGGGGAGGCCTATGTTCAGCAGTGGACGTCTTCTGGCTGATGATGATGACTAAAACAGTCACTTCAGTGAATGGCTGTCACAAAATTATATTATGCACAATAGGAGTCTAGAAAACGTAACGTCGGCGTGATGATCGTGATGCATTCTTGGAAGGTTGGCAGAGGGGTTAACGATGGAATGAACATTATAAATGAAAGAAAGTGCCCCCACTTTCTTTGCACTTTGCCCAGCAGTAAAGTAGCTTAAAAAATATTTCGGCTTCATAATAAAATTATTCTATAATTACAAAATTGTTTGTTTGAGCGGCTTCGCTCGCGTATTGAAGAAATCAACTTAATATAATCCACTATACTACACTTGTCCCGTCCCGCCCTTTCCGATCTAGCCCCGTGTCCATCCTTTATTCCACTCAGCTCCAATCCCACCTTTTCCGCTCTTGTCCCATCCGGCCCTTTAAGTTTCAATCCTGCTTCCATCCGGTAATCCACTCTACTCATGTCCTGCCCTTTCTGCTCCAGTTTCGCATTCATCCCGTAATTCATATCACTTCCATCCCATCGATGCCGTTCCAGTTACGCATTCATCCACTCCACTCCCATCCCGTAATTCACTCTACTCCAATCCCGCTTTTTCCGTCTCAGTCCAGCATCCGTCCCGCTCTGGTTCCTCCCTCGGGCCGTTCCCGTCTTGGCCCTGTCCCATGTTGATACCCGAATCGTACCCATCGGACGGACTGGACCGCCCTGAATTCTAACAACTACTTAGTACTCTGTGGCTATCACAGCTTAGTAGTTAGAATAAATTTGGCGCGATTCGATCTGAAAGTAGGCATACACTGATCTGGTGCCGGTCTAGCACAAAGCCATAGTTGCTGACAATCATTTTAAGGCTTATGACCTCAGATTAGACAAACAAGAGAGATAATAATATGGTGAGGTAGCATGGTGGGTTCGAACGCAACTAGCCTAAATCAGGCTTGAATAGAAAGATAGAAATAAAGTTTACTTGTGGCTTTGGCCACAAATAAACGCACTTTAATTCACACTTTTAATTCCCACTTTAAGTCACTGAAAAACTGACGTCATTATAAAACACAAGATGGCAATTAGCTCCAATAAGGGTAAAGTAGGGGCTTTTTTTACTGCTTATAGGTATTTTTAAAAAGTACGTAATTTGTTACGACATAGAGACATTAATTGTACTATGGCCCTGCCTTATTTGCCTGATCTAAGCTTGTGACTTTATAATTTATGCCAAATAAAATAAAATAATATTGCAAACTTGTAAAAAAGTTATTCCCGTCAGCCTCAATTTATTCCGAAACCCAGTTAAATGACCCTGTAAAAGACCGTATACATTTCAATACGACTTTTGAAGCAATTAAACCGTATTCGAAACTCGTCAACCGAGAATGATAACGCAATTCCGTTATACGCATTTTCGTTCCTGACGTTTTTCTGACACTTGTTACTTTGAGACAGGTTTTTCATCTATACAAATATTATAAAGAGGAAAGATTTGAAACTATAGTCGGAGTAACCGACTTAATCTTACGTGAGTAATACCCGTGTAATATAAATAAAGAGGAAAGATTTGAAACTATAGTCGGAGTAACCGACTTAATCTTACGTGAGTAATACCCGTGTAATATAAATAAAGAGGAAAGATTTGAAACTATAGTCGGAGTAACCGACTTAATCTTACGTGAGTAATACCCGTGTAATATAAATAAAAAGGAAAGATTTGATTGTTTGTTTGTTTGCATTGAATAGGCTCCGAAACTACTGAACCGATTTGAAAAATTCTTTCACTGTTGGGAAGCTACACTATCCCCGGGTGACATAAGCTATATTATATTTTCAAAAAAATTAGGTTTCCTTACTAAACCTCCAATAATACCCGTACAAAGCCGGGGCGGACCGCTAGTTTTATATATTCCAGTTATAATTATTGTGATTGAAGAAAATCACAATGGAACACTTTAATAAAATTATCTCTTAGGTAAAAAAGTTTACAGTTCACAGCCCATATTGAAAAAAACGTATTGGAGTGAATAAACCGGCCAAGTGCGAGTCGGGCACTGAGGGTTCCGTACCACCACAAAATTCAATAACGAAATTACCAGTTATAACTTGGTAATGAATAGAATCTTATCACCGACTCTCACTTGGCCATTATTTATTATTTGTTGCTATACTTTAGAGTGTGTCCTATAATAATGCCAAGTTTGACGATTGTACGTATTACCGTTTTGACAGTACAGCGAATACAAAAATACGTTAAAAAAATACGTTTGTTGTATGGGGACCTCTCTTTAGTTTTTACTTTTTGCATTATGTTTTTTGTTAATTCGCCGTAACATTATATATACTGTTAAAATTTGAACTGGCTATCTATTACGGTTCGAAAGATACAGCAGTTTAAAGGTAGGATGGACAGACAGACATACAGACAGATATACAGACGGACAGACAGACAATGTAGGTTTAGTAACAGGGTCCCGTTTTTACCCTTTGGGTACGGAACCCTAAAAATTACGAAATTCAAAGAGTAGAAAATAGATTTGGCAGAATAAGAACCATTAACCATTATTTTAAATAATTTTAATTTGGTTTTGAGTCTGAAAGGCGCTGCCCTTCCGTTGGGACCTGTTACCAGGTTATCTGTGACCAATTATACAATACAATACAACTTATAGACACTGCTTAGTGCTTGAAACGTCGAAATTACAATAATGTCCAAAAAAACTTTAATACTAGTATACCGGGTGCAGCTATCCCGCACGCGCATTTAAAGTTTTTTAAGAATAAAAAATTACTGCCTTCTTTTTAAAAATTTACTTTGGTATTTTTCCAAATATTTAGATGTTTTATTATAATTTTACTGTAGTAATCGCTACCAGCTACAATCGTTCAAAAAACTAATAAAAGTGATTTCAGAATTTTCTGCTGTTTTCGTTTAGCTTTTTACAATGTTATGGCAGCTGTCAGATGCATTCTTTCAACCGACGCACTTTAATTTAAGGCAATGAAAAAGTGACTTCGATATAATATAGAAGATGGCAACAAGCTCCCATATGGGTAAAGTAGGGGTTGCAAAAACAATTGACTGCTCCCTTGCTGATGATTAACGTTTAATATTTTACAAGAATCGGTTGTACCAACTTTATAACGTCAAATTTTTTATCCGCCCCACTACTAAACCCCTACCCTACTGCTAAGATATCTGCGGATATGTCACCGGGGATTTCTCATCACTATGTTTCTTTCATTATTTTGCTAGTTCTATTTTAGATTTCAATCAAATAATGGCTTTGAGCAATACTCGATTGTGATGAAATTCAAAACTATCTCAAAATACTCAAGTTTCAACCTTGAAATAGGTAAACAAACGACTACGCTAAACTGCTTCTAATTCTAAACAGCTAGTTTAGCAAATAACGCCGTACAGTATAGTTTATGGGCAGTTCATGGCAGATGGCGTATAATTCAATGTTGCCAGTACAGCTCGCGGCAATTTAACTTATGATTGAATTGCAAATGTGGGCACCCTATTCGCCTCGAGTGGAATTTGATTTGAGGTTTTATCGGAAACACTTAAACATAATGATATTCACTGACAAGATGAGACGAGAGAGATCTAAGGAGGGCTGGAGTATAGCGGGATAGGAGTGGAACGGAAGCGGGACTGGAGTGGGTTACTTAAGGGGCCTGTATACCCTCTGCAGCTCACTCACTCGCACATTTTCACATTATTGAATATATAAAATCAATGAATGTGAATTTCCAAAAAGTAACAAAATCATGTCTTGGTGTCTATCGTAACATTACAAACAAAGAAATTGTCAATTTGATATATTTTAATTTGACACAGTAAAATGCTAACAAGCTGTGCTAACAAGTGATGTTTATTTCTCGTGTCATGTTATTCCGTCAAATTACAAGATATCGAAACAAACATTTCTATGTTTGTAATGTTACGATAGACACCAAGACATGATTTTGTTACTTTTTGGAAATTCACACTCGTTGATTTTATATCTTCAATAATGTGAAAATGTGCGAGTGAGTGAGCTGCAGAGGGTATATACAGCCTAGGCTCCTTAAGGTTACGTAAGATAAAATGGGATTAAAGTGGAACGGGAGCAAGCGGGAGCAAGACAGTCAGAAACGAATACATGAAACTAATAAAATATTGAAGATAATAGCTAAATTAGCACAACTTTTAACAAGTTGTTCTCATCAGTTGCTCGACTTCGATCGCGGATATAAATTCACGCGTTCAATCGCGAGTATAAAGTATTTTATACACAATCGACTCCCACGACTATTTCACAAATGTATTAACGAGAGATTTACATAATAATTCACATTTAATACAGGGTTTATATTACTTTCTGCATCTGACTATTTATGAAACAAAACTCGACAATAGCGCTGATTCTGTCATACCATTCACTAAACTAAACCTATCTGACAGGACTAAAATTATCCGTCTCTCTTTTCATTTTAATATGTGAGAGAAGGATGGCAATCATATTAGAGCTGTCAAATTTAGTTTAGAGTGGATCAGAATCGATGCCAATACTGTATTTTCAGAGGATACTAATTGCTGGTGGCTAAAACATACCAGCAATGAAATTCCATGCAACTTAGCCGGCGCCTATTCGAGTAGCGCGGAAAAGTCGACTTTGCGAGGTAATCAAAATAATGACCACATTGCAAGCCTTCTGTTTTCTTTCAGAAAGATAACAATTTCATCAATAAAATAGCGATTATTAATTTTTCCTGTTGTGTTGCCATATAATGTTATATTCATCATCATCATCATCATCAGCCCCTAATGGTCCACTGCTGGACATAGGCCTCTCCCAATGCATGCCACTGAGCTCGGTCGGCAGTACCTTGCATCCAGTTTTTACCAGCCGTTTTACGCAGGTCATCACTCCACCTGGCAACAGGGTGTCCTACACTACGTTTGCGTAAACGTGGTCTCCACTCCAGAACTCTACTACCTACCCCATCGGTTATCGGTTCTTCGCGAAATGTGGCCAGCCCACTGCCACTTCAGCTCGCTAATCCTTTGAGCTATGTCGGTAACTTTGGTTCTATGTCGAATCACTTCGTTCCGAATTTTGTCCCGTATAGAAACTCCAAGCATAGCTCTCTCCATAGCTCGCTGAGCGACTTTAAACTTGTGGACCACCTTAACCGTGAGTGTCCACGTCTCGGCACCGTAGGTCATAACGGGTAGGACACACTGATTAAAGACCTTTGTCTTGTCAATGTTATATTGAAGCAACATAAACTCTACCTTATATGATACATAGTACCGGTACACATTACTTAGCGGGTTATATTTTTACTTTCCCGTATCTATTTCGAACCAGTCCCCAAGGCTTCATAATGACATGTTCAGTATTGCTCATTATAACCCGATTTCCTTTGTCGAGCCCATAAAGGGATGCTTGTATTATTTCTTTTGTAGAGTTTAGGGGCTGAATATTATGTATAGAAATATACGTGGAAATCGGTTATTATAATAATAATGACTGGCCAAGAGTGTGTTGGGACACGTATATAGTACGGTTCCGTAGCAAAAGCCGCATAATATAACTGTGGTGACATTCATATTTTAGGAATTGTTTATTATATGTAGAAAAATTCAAACGAACGAAGATCGGTGAACTTAGCTTAATTTTAGAGATAAATCACCGCAATATATTGTTTTAATAAAGAAAAAAACCGGACAAGTACGAGTAGGACTCGTGCTCTAAGGGTTCCGTTGGAAGGAACCCTCAGAGCGCGTGACCAAAAAAAACTGGTATAGTAAACTAGGATCGGGAAACGGGAGCGACAATCAAACGCGTGCTTGGCTTAGTTACAACTGTTTATTTCTCTTGGTGGTAGTTCGAATAAACCGCGAGACCTACCCACATTATCAGAGTTTAATAAACACAACAATCCTTCACACGAACGGAACGTACCGCGATCGCAACGAGTCGTATTAGACACATTCCTCTAAAAAAATAGAAAAACGCAAGAAAATAATCCAAATATATACCAATGTGAAGCCCTTTGATCCAAAGAGTAAAGGGATAAAAGAATTTTATAATAATCTCAAGAATTTGCGACGTGAAGTGAATTATTCCGAAGTAACTGACCGCCATTGCAAACTACGCTGCTACGTGGTAATTGTAACCGCCATTTAATTGACCACTACGAGCTAATATACGCCCTACTGCAACGAGATACGACACGGAGTCGTGGATACTAGACAAGACAAAGCTAAGTACAAAATTCATTCGTTATCATATCTTTCTCAAAAGAATCGCGTAAATATGATCTGTCAAGCTTGTAACAGAAATATTAAATACGAAAATGAATTTTTAAAATGTACTAGCTGCTCAAATAACTTTCATTATGCATGTCTAAACATTACGACGGCTGAGTACCAGAACAATACCCATGAATTTAAAAAATCGTGGCAGTGTCCCTTGTGCCAAAACGTAACAAATAGACGTAATAGAAATGAGAATACGCCTGTCAGAAGCCAACTTCAAGCTTTAAATGATACTTCAATGTGCATCGATGAATCACTTACTGATGCTCACAAAAAACAAGACATGTCCTCCGTAAGCACACTAAGCCCTTCTATTACTACTCGTGTTACATTTGACGAAAGCTCCATTCTCGAAAAATTTAGCCTGCTCCTAGATAAAAAGCTAGATGAGAACAAAAAATCCATCTTAAGCGAAATAAAAAATTCCATGGACTCAAAAATAGAACTAATGACAGAAAAAATAAAAATGGATATAACTAAAAAGACAGACATATTAACTAATCATCAAACAAATATTAAAAAACAACTAAATGACATGTACCTACAAATTGAAAAGCTTGAGTCGGAAAATATAAAATTATATGAAGAAATAAACCAGATTAAATCAACTTTTGAAAACAATTCACAACAACATAATACTGAAAATACAAAAAAAATTGTGCTATATGGCCTCACTGAATACGATCATGAAACGGAATCCCAACTATACCACAGAATAATCACCATCTTTCAAGACTTACTAAGTGTCGATCTCACAGGTTACATTGAGGAATTGAACAGAATAGGCAGAAAATCATCAAATCGCCGACCTATAGTTATAGAGTTACTGAGCAAAAAA
The DNA here is from genome assembly GCA_914767915.1 of Agriopis aurantiaria. NCBI lineage: Eukaryota > Metazoa > Arthropoda > Insecta > Lepidoptera > Geometridae > Agriopis > Agriopis aurantiaria. The sequence goes on from OU611996.1 coordinate 14,201,791, forward strand.
ATTATAAAGTATCTACTGCAAAATGGCCGTCTGTTTAAAAATACGGGACTGTCAATTTCTGAATACCTTGATGTGAAAGCCCAAGAACGTAGAAAACACCTACAAATACATCTGCGCGCAGCACGCCTCGACGGCCGTTATGCCGTCATCAGAAACAACACACTTATCATAGATGGAAACATATCACACGACTACTCACATATTCAGAAACCACTGTCTACCCGACCATCCCAGCAAATGTCATCTGTACTACATACCTCCACTGACGACGAGCCAGCTCCCACACAAAAGCACGCACAACACCACCTTTCAAAGAAGACGTCACCACACTCACATAAGCCTAATTTTCGTTGATTTTAATATATTGATTCAGAATATGCAGAGCTTGTACGGAAAACGAGATATTGTACAGGCTTTTCTACAAGAAAAGAACTTGTATATACACGCATTATGCGCGACGGAAACATGGCTTTCCGAAGCCAAGCTTGAACTGATTAATTGCAGAGGGTATAATAAAGTTGCAGCGTTCTGTAGAAAACATCAAAGGGGTGGGGGAACTATAATACTGCTGCGCGACGATTTTGAATACGCAGAGATAACAGAAATAGCAGAATTATCAATAGAATATGTAATAGAAATATGTGCAGTATATATAAAAAAAAACAACTTACTTTTAATTATAATTTACTGGAATGGCAGGCAGAGCGATCTATTTTATAATCAACTGGATTTATTGTTATTACTAATTAAAAATAAATTCAATTTGTCGGATGTAATAATAGGTGGAGACTTTAATGTGGACGTGTTACATAATTCCGCACAATCATCCAAACTACTCGAGGTCATGCTAGGAAACAATTTTCATCAATATGTGAATGAACCAACCCGCACCACTAGTACTACGGCAACATGTCTAGATCTAGTCTTTTCTAACTGTAATAAGGATAAAATTAGTGTCTCTGTCAAAAATTTCGGGTTCTCTGATCATTTAGGTACAACAATTAATATAAAAAATGAACTAAATACGAATAATAAACCGATAGTATGGAAAACTAAAAAGCGACTATATAATAAACAAAATATTGACAATTTTAAAACCGAATTAAAAAAATTAGACTGGACTAAACTACTGGATATGGAGTCAAATAAAACGGTGAATGAAAATTACTCAATATTTAGTAAGACATTAAAGGAAATTTTGGATCGATGTATACCCAAAAAATATATGAATCTAAATACACATAAAAACTATAGTTGGTTAACGCGAGGGATTAAGACTTCATGTAGAAATAAACGACTACTTAAACCACTAGTTACGCACTGTAACCATCCTACCCTGACTAGATATTATAAGTCCTACGTAAAATTACTAAAAAAAGCCGTTTGTAAATCTAAAAAGAACCAATATATATATAAAATGAATAACTCTGAAAATAAAACTAAGTGTATGTGGAATATTATAAAGGAACGTACAAATAAGTATTTAAAAAAAACGAAAAATAATTTTAAACTAAAAATATATAACAATATAATATCCGACCCGGTTCAGATAGCTAATACATTTAACCAGCATTTCGCATCTGTCGGCGCAAGCAAGCAAACGGAGGTGGGGACGGAGGCACGCGCCCGCCAGCGCGCGCGGCCGCCGCCGCTCCAACGTTCAACTAATACTATGTTTCTTAGCCCCGCAGATCCACAAGAAATTTACCAAATAATCAAACACTTAAAAAATAAATCAAGTTATGGCGTGGACGAGCTACCACCCTCATTAATAAAAAAATGTGCAGAAGAATTAACGTTACCTTATTACCTTTTAGTTAATCAATCCTTTATTGAAGGTACTTTTCCAGACTTGCTAAAAACTTCTATTATTAAACCAGTTCATAAAAAGGCGTCAAAGATGAATGCCGACAACTACAGACCAATAGCGCTTCTGCCCACTTCCTCTAAGATATATGAAAAGGTGATGCAAAAGCGCCTAAACTCCTTCTGTGAAAAGTTTCTATTATTTGATGACTCCCAATACGGGTTTCGAAAAAACCGGTCAACGATATTGGCAGTTTATAAATACGTGCAAGAAATATTAAATAAAATTGATGACAAAGAATACGCGGTAGGAATCTTGTTAGACATGACAAAAGCTTATGACAAAGTCCAATATAACATATTACTAGACAAACTGCATGACATCGGAATACGTGGAGTAGCACATGATTGGTTCAGATCTTATCTAAGTAATCGGGAGCAGTATGTAGAAATCGAAAACTTTGACTATGAATCCAAAATAATAAACATAGTAAGATCGTTAGCCACTAAAATTAATCACTCTATTCCTCAAGGAAGTGTCATTGGGTGTATCCTATTTTTAATCTATATAAATGACCTGCCTAAAATTATAAAAGAGTCCTGTGTCCTTTTCGCGGATGATATTTCAATCCTGACATCTTGTAGAAATAATTTAAATTTAAATAATAATTTAGTTGACATTTTTAATAATATTATTAATTGGATGAATAATCATAATCTTGAGTTAAATTTTGCTAAAACAAAAATAATACAATTTAGACCACACCAAAAAGCTCCTCTTGACATTAACTTCTCTTATAATAACAATATACTTAAATGCGTCGACGCGACTACTCTGCTAGGTCTAGAACTTGACACAAATTTAAATTGGAAAACGCATATACAAAAAATCAAAATGAAATTGAGCAGTTTTACTTACGCGCTGAGAGAACTAAGACTAGCTACGGATCAAAAAACAGCCATTACTGCATACTATGCATACGCCTACTCATGGCTCAGATACGGCATTATATTATGGGGAAACAGCGTAAACGCAGAAGATCTGTTCATTGCTCAAAAAAAGTGTATCCGTATTTTGGCCAACATAAAATCCCCTGACATTACTATTACGAACTTCCATAAATCCTACTTCGTTAAATTTAAAATCCTATCTTTGACATCAATATACATATTAGAAATTAGCAAATTCGTAAAAAAATACCCCGACTTATTTAAAAGAGCAATCGACAAGCCGCGTAAAATCAGATCACAATATAGACATAAACTTATTGAACCGAAATCTAATCTAGCAATTCATAGTTCTGGCCCTACATCTATGGCTGTAAAAATATTCAATAAACTACCAAATAAAATAAAAGACATAGAGAAAGAAAACAGCTTCATTAATGTTCTCAAACATTTCTTGGAATCTAAATGTTACTACACCCTAGACGAATTTTTCAAGGATAACTTCGACGATGTACAAATAGACCGTTCCGTTCTTTCTGTTGCCATACCCTAACAGGGTCATATGTACTACTTGTAATTTTAAAAATATAAACATGTTATTTAAGGTTTGCATGCATACATATGTCGCAATAAATATATTGAGTATTGAGTATTGAGTACACTTAATCTAAACTATATATCTAACTAAGCAACAATAACGTACAACGCTAAACAAATATTCTCATAATACCCATGTAGATAGATACTAGTAGGTGCTATGCTAACTGTTGCACAATGACTCACACCTTAGTCTGCAAGGCACCGTCACGTAAGGTGTTATGTACTTATTAGATATTACAATGATATAAGCTTACATTAGGTCGGTTCAGTTTAATAGGCAAGTTAGTCTGATTCTACGCCGAACCGGATTACAGGTTTTTTAATACGCTTCGGCAAAGTACTTTGTTTAGGTGTAGAAGTTACATTATCTAAACTTGTGCCTGATACGGTACTGGGAGAGACACGTGCTTGCGAATCACGTTGCTGGCGATTCGGGGCATGACTCTTGACCTCTCGCCCTCGCTAAAATTGGTGAGACCTCCGGGGAGGCACCACCGCTTGCTGCTGACTGCGTCTCGAGCGACGAGCATGCGGACCCGGTCAAGCCACCAGTATCGGCACCTTCTGACGGAAACACGCAGGTGCTCCTCCGCTTTAGCTGGTCGATATGCCTATGCGCTGCCGAGCCGTCGTCCGTTTTGACGGTATAATTAGACCTACTGAAACGGTCAACGATTTGACCCTCTTTCCACTTAGTGTTCGTTCCAAAATTCCTATACCAAACGGGATCTCCCGGAGTGAGTTGCCGCGACCCTTGCGCATCTTCTAAAGCTACGAGTTCTTTGTTCCGTGCCCTTCGCCCGTGCTCGGGTCTTACCACGTCCAACCTAGTCCTCAACCGCCTACCTTGTAGCATTTGGGCTGGACTCTCACCCGTTGTACAGTGTGGAGTGTTATGATACACTAACAAAAATCTTTGTATCGCTAGCTCGGGGTCTACACCATCAATACGTGATTTTTTTATCACACTTTTAATGAGTTTCACTGCGTTCTCTGCTGCCCCATTAGATGATGGGTGAAACGGAGCGGAGAAAGCATGATACACGCCATTCCCCATAAAAAAATCTGCAAACTGTTTACTCGTGTAGGCTGGCCCGTTATCTGTCACGAGTTGCCTTGGAATCCCCCACCACGACCAGGACTCTCGCAACTTTGCGATTGTTGCATCCGCCGTAGTGCGCCCCATTTTGAACGCCTCTACCCATTTAGACCTAGCATCTACTGAAACTAGATAGGTATTGCCATTGATTTGATTTGATTTGATTTGAAAATAGAATTGTATTTTGCGGAACATCGACTCGAAAGAAGAAGAAGAAGAAGAAGCCATCGATCGGCCCGAGAAAATCAAAATGGACCCTCTCGTACGGTGAATTCGGTCAGCGCCACGGCGCGGATGGCGCGGCGGTAGGCGCTGGCGCCACCGCGGCGCAAGTACCACATGCTCGACATTGGGCCTCCACATCTTCATCCAGGCCTGGATACCACACGTATGAGCGGGCATACGCCTTAGTCTTAACGATTCCCATGTGGGCCCCATGCAACTCCTGCAAAACCCACTGCCTACACGATGCTGGTACTACCACCCTGTGCCCCCACATAACGCATCTTAACTCTACGTACAGCTCTGACTTTCTAGCTAAATACGGTTCGAGCTGTTTCACGTCGACATTCCTGGGCCAACCGTTCTCGACGTTCCCATAAACCCTGCTCAGTATGGGATCCCGCGCTGTTTCTCTTTTGATCCTGTCGTTGTCTAGCAACATTGCATCGGCCGCAAAATGTAGGTACGTTTGCTCGGGCGGCTCGTAAGCGGTTTTCTTAAACACGGGCAGGCGTGATAAGACATCAGCGCCGTTACTGGTCGTGTTTACGTACTCTATGTCAAAGCTGTACGCAGAAAGGATGAGAGCCCACCTCTGCATTCTACTCGCAGCCATGGTTGGGATACCCTTCTGCGGGCCGAATATGCTGACCAACGGCTTGTGGTCAGTTTTGAATCGAAATTTCCTACCATATAAGTATTGATGAAACTTTTTAACGCAATAAACGATACGAGTGCCTCCCTATGTATCTGTGCGTACGCCTGCTCAGCCTTGGTAAGTTTCCTCGAGACGTAAGCAACCGCGCGCTCCTCCCCCGTGACGTCACGCTGTGAAAGGACACCAGCGACCCCTACCGAACTCGCGTCGCAAGTCAAGACCAGCTCGTGCCGCGGGTCATAGTGCGCCAGCACGTCGCTGCTCATTAGCATCTGTTTCATGCGGTCGAACGCGCGCGCGTGTCTCGCCGTCCACTCCCATCGCACTTTACTCCGCAACAGCTCATCTAACGGGTGCAGTATTTCGCTCAGATTTCTAACAAATCTCGCATAAAAATTCACCATACCCAGGAACGACTTCAATTCCGTTACGTTACCCGGATTCGGCATACTATCTATCGCTTTCAGTTTTTCCGGATCCGGCCGGATACCGTTCTTGTCGACAATGAACCCTAAGTACTTGACTTATTTTCTTAAGAACGAGCATTTGCTTTGTTTTACTTTCAGACCGGCTGCCTCTAGTCTCTGGAAGATAATTTCTAACGCTTTCAAATGGCTATCTCTACTTTTGGCCGTCAAAATTATATCATCAGCGAAACACTGGACGCCCGGTACGCCCTCGACTACACTGCTGATGATTCGTTGGAAAATCCCACTACTAGAAGCGAGCCCATAAACTAGACGCTTTTATCTAAACATTCCGCAGTGCGTGTTAACAACTGTGTACTTTTCCGAGTCCTCAGATAGCAATATTTGATTATAGGCCTGCGATAAATCAATTTTTGTAAATTCTTGCCTTCAGCTAAGCTCGCGAGCAACTCATCTATTATACCCTCGGCAGCGGATACCTATCGACCATCAGTACAGGATTGAGCGTTACCATGAAATCAGCGCATATGCGCAGTGCGCCGTCACCTTTAGGTACCAACACTAGCGGCGTGGCCCAGTCCGAGCACTCGACGGGCTCGATGACGCCGTCCCGTAGCATCGCGTCGAGCTCGGTTTCGACGCGCTCGCGCATTGCAAAAGGCACGCCGCGCGCGCGGTGGAACACCGGCGTGGCGTCCCGACGCACCCGTAGCCGTGCACGGCCTCCCGTGTACCGTCCCAGGCCGCCGCTCAACACCTCCTTATGTCTGTCGAGAATATTACGGATTTCGTCATTAATTGGCTCGATTTTAAAATGATTACCGATATCGGTGGGCAGATATCCCAACACGGGAAGCTTTATTTGCAGCTCGGCTAATCATTGTCGGCTGATTAATGACGTCACACCGTTATCAATTACAAAGAGATCCAGCTGTTTCTTATTTTTACCGTATTGTACATTGACTTTTATGCTACGTAGGGGTTTTACCTTAGATTTACCATCATAAAACCGAAAAACATATCTTGATTTCTCTAACTTAATATCACTGAACAGTTCTCTGTATGTCGCTGCCCTAACACACGAACACGGAGTCCCCGTGTCAACTTCCATTTTAACACTGGTACCGTTAATGTTTACATTGAGACTCACAGGTGTATAGTCACCTAGAACCATCTGAAATAGCGGTTCCATTTCTTCGTCTGAAGCAGAGCTGTCTTGTTCACCAGTGGGCCGCGCCACCGCGGCCAGCTGCACGTAGTGTGCACCGAAAGAGCGCCCGCCCCCTCCTCGCCTGGTACCGTCCGAGCCCTTGTACGGACAAACTTTTTTCAAATGCCCCCGGGTTTTGCAGCTATTGCAAACAAAGTTAACATATCTGCAAGTGTCTGCTCGATGCTGACTGCCACATGCCCCACATTTCGTGCCAGGCTTGTTTCCCGCCGCCATCTGGGCGGTGCGCGCGGTCGTCACGTGGAGTGCATGCACCGCGCTCGTAATTGTCTGCCGTATTAAGTCACTGCTCACCCCGCACACGAACTGATCGTGGAAATTCTCACTGAGCGCGCTCCCAAAATCACAATCCTTCGCCATTTTCTTCAACGCGGCTGAGTACTGCATCATGTTTTCGTCGACCGCTTACCATTAGCTCGTAGATTTCATAGCCCACTAGCGAGATCAGAGTCGGAAGCCTGAGGTCGTCTTTTATTGCATTAGCACGAAAATACATGCTCACCCTTTCACAGAACAAAGTCCAATTCCCCGCACTCACATTAAATTCTTTGATTTTGCCGAGAGACATTATATTCGTAAACTAGGATCGGGAAACGGGAGCGACAATCAAACGCGTGCTTGGCTTAGTTACAACTGTTTATTTCTCTTGGTGGTAGGTTGAACAAACCGCGAGACCTACCCACATTATCAGAGTATAATAAACACAACAAAAACTAACTGAAGTTGAAATATTGAAAGACAAACTTAACTTTGTAGTTGACAATAAGGTTCTTCCATACATTCCAACTACAAAATGTAAGTTTGTAATAGTAAAATAATTATTTTTAAATGATATAACTTCAAATTTGTGACTTTCAGATTTATTCCTATATATGTGCTACAAAACCTTGCCTTTTGCCAAATTTCATGATTCTAGGTCAACGGGAAGTACCCCATAGGTTTTGATTTCCCTGCGAAATAGCAAAATATGCGACATAAACGTTCATATCTTTTGATTGCGTTGACTTACAACTTTTATTTTTTTACAGCCGAAAGAAACCGTAGACCCAAGTATTTAGTATAAATTTCAACTTGCTACCTTTACGCGTTCTTGAGAAAAAGGGTCTTGACAGACGGACAGACAGACAGACAGACGGACAACGAAGTGATCCTATAAGCGTTCCGTTTTTTTCCTTTTGAGGTACGGAACCCTAAAAACGACTAGGGCAACTTTTTTTTTCAGAAAATTTTACGATAAAGTCAATCACTTTTGAGCTAGAACGTCTTGAATTTATTAGAGTTTTAACACTATAACACGAAAAGTGATAATCATAATGTTTAAAATAATTTCGTAAGAAAGTTTTAAAATGACATAATCAACATGTCAAGTAACTAGCTTTTATGTAGAGATATGCAGGAAAAACTAACTATTTGATACTTTTATATATTTTGGGTATACTTCGCAAAGAATACACTTAATAAAAAAGTGATGTATAAAACCATACCTTTATTTTAAAAGACTTATTCAACGATATCCCAAACGGGGAGCAGCAAAAATATGTATATAAGGGTTCCTTGTAGCACTACGGAACCTTAAAAAGGTTAAGTAAAGTTTTATTTTTAAAGTAAATAGTAAAAAATATTATATCAGTAGTCTCCGATAAAAATATACTTGTGAAAGGCGAGTTAATCGAGTCGGCGAGTCAGTGAGTAAAGGGTCGGCAACGTATTTGTGATGCCTCTGGTGTTACAAGTATCCATAGGCGACGGTGACTGCTTACTGTCAGGCAGCCCGTCAGCTTGTTTGCCACATATGGAATTAAAAAAAATACCAAGCTCACTAAACGTAAAATTTTAAAACAATCCTTAGAGTCACTCAATCTTTTTACACACAACATTAGCAGCAAATGTTTATATAATCAGCAATTAAGACCTTATTCTCCATCTAGAGCTTTTTTTTAAATTATATTTTCATCTTTTTTGTAACCAAATATCACTGAGTGGGAATAAAAAAATATTATTTAGATCTTCAGAATAACATCCAAATGTGTTAAAGCAATTAAGCAAATGTTAAAATATAATTTCGACAAAGTTGTCGAAATTATATTTTAGCGATTGAAATCGCAGTAATCTCGAAAAATACTTTTGGAGGTTTTTTTTTTTTTAGTCTCTATGTATATCTCCTTCGTCATTATAGAAAAAAACTATACATAAATTGCTTTCAAACATTTTAAATGTTATACTAAAGATGATGCCCACTTGGCTTCTAAAATTTCCAATCGGTGAATATATTTTTTCTTAATAAATGATGAATGTAATCTATAGCTAGAGCTTGGACTTTTAACATATATATTTATATCTACTCGTATTTGAGATAACATAGAGATCCATGCCTGAAATTACTACCGTCCCACATTCCTGAAATAGCTCTAAATAGTAATAAAAAAGATTTATCCTGCCCAATAAATGATATTAGCTAACGCGACAAATACATGGAGACAGAAAATAAGACAGTTCATTATCGGAGCGACGAAATCAGTCGACTGGCCCGAGGGCGCTCCGCGAACCGTGATGGAGCCCTGCGATAGGTAGACACTGTGTCATCTTCTAATGAACCCAAATGTACGCCGAGAAAATAAGTGTCACCAGTTCTTAGCAAAGTATACGGGGAAGTATTGGAATAGATCGCCTTAAATATAAACGTTACTTAAGTTAAGCAATGCTTAGAATTTGATTGTTTTCATGTGAGACAAATTCAGTCAGTGAGAAGTTAACAGAGCAATTTTAATCATTGCTTAAGTAACGTTTATAAGTAAGGCCGCTAGTTCACAATCAATACAGAGCTACGCGTGAAGGGTGTATTAAACCGAAAGTGGTCCGTAATACCAAAGATAATGTAATACTCAGCATTAGCTACAAACTGTGGGACCAACTCGAAATCCCGTAGAAAACGGTCATTCATACTCGAGAAAATGTGTGAATAAGCAGTTTTTTTTGCGTGATTCCAGGTTTGAGCCAATTGTTAAAGTTGTTCGTATTGATGGGCATTATGGATCACTTTCGGTTTCCATCCTTTGCGCGTAACCCCGTATAGCACTCTTGCCTTAACTCAGTTAGTCGATCTCAACAGATCAGCTAATATTCAACTAAACTTATTATTATTTAAGCCAATAAACGGCCTAAACAATAATAGCCTAATTGCTTAATAGCTAACATTTACAAATAAAAACACAAGTCTTGTTTAATGAGTGAACTACTAATATTTACATGTGTAAATATGTAACAAATGAAAAAAGGTAATAATATATTATTTCCACAAAACATGAGTACTCGGGTTTTGACACATTAAAAATGTTACTAAAAAAGTTTTATTTTTTACCCATAAAAATCCTGATAATTTTCAAACGGCTTAACAGATTTTCTTGTATAGCAAATTATTAATTTGATTTTTATTTAAATGTATAACTATTATTGTTTTGAAATTTTAATTAATTAAAATTAGTGTAAGTGTTTAAGTTGTTAGTAATTTTAATTGAGTATTGTATATTTTTTTTTTATTTGACAATATTTTTTATATTTTGAACATAATATGAGTTTTGAGTTAATAGCTAAGAACAATCTCGAACGTCACCTTTCAAACGAACAAATAAATCAAAATCGGTTCATTCGTTTTGTAGCTACGATGCCACAGACACACATTAAACTTTATAACACCCCTCTTTTAGCGTCGAGGGTTAAAAACGCAGGCGCAATAAGTATGTAAACATTTTAAACACTTTGTTTTTAAGCATTGTGTACTTAGAATAACTACACAAAGAAACCAAGTACGTTCGCAAAATTTAAGCCATTCAAATGGTGTTATATATGGCTCCAAAAAAAATATAAAAATTTTACTATGACAATTTGCGCGGTGAAATCATACCACAACAAATCAGAAAAGCAGCATAAGAGTTATGGTGTGACATTCCACAGGTAATTCATTAATTTTCTTGCTTAAATCGTTTAAAATACCAAGGCGTTGTTTGGAAACCTACCTTCTTTGAGTACCTTCTAAGATTGTGTATAATATCATCATCAAAATACTCTTCCGGTTATTTTTATTCACATTTAATTATAGAAATTTTATTGTCCTGACTGACTGACATAATAAGCCACTGCCTAAACCGCTAGTTCTAGAGACATGAAATTTTAAGGGTGTATTTATAAAATAATGTGAGCGCACACTAAGAAAGGATTTTGGAAAATTCGCACCCCAAAGGGTTCACAAAAGAGGGTCAAAATTTCAATAAATATCTATTTTGCCGAGACCGTGCACGCTAGGCAATTGAAATTTGGAATGTATACTGTTGGAATAAAATAAACAAATGCGTGTTCCAGGATTTTTCGAAATATTCTAAACCAAAAGGTGAGGGCCAGTTTTTCACCAAAAATTAAGAGAAAATTATGATATTCTTCTGATAAAATTCTATAAACGGTAATGTTTCGGCTTTTCAAGTCGTCTGTGAGGCGACTGAGAAAAATCCGTCATGAGGTCCTTGTGTACAGTTACTGCAGGATAACTATAATGTCTTAGCTTCATAATAACTTAACAGATTTGAATGGATTTTGGTATGGAATTAAAACTTACTTTAATTTTATTCCGGAAAAGATACAATAATTCCTGTGGGATAACTATAATCACTACTACTGATCCATATCGGTCGACAATAAGCAATGAGATGAGGCACATAGCGTATACCGCAAATATTGCTACTCTGCTTACAAGAGTTCTAATATATTTCCTTAGAACTACGCGGGCGAAGCCGCGGGAAGAAGCTAGTTATTTATAAGCGAGACCGATGTACGCGGCTGACATCAACCGAGGAAATCCAAGATGTTGTTTTTTCCCGTGAAAATTGCCACTGTGGTCTGAGTAAAGTGCTAGCTCTCAAAACCACGCTCAATTAGCGAACAGTCCTAAGTGATTCCCAACTGCTAATGACTGCTGTGATTCCTGTTCCGAACTGTAATGAGTTGGTTGAATGTGGGTCTACGGTCTAATTGATATTGTTGCTCACTGGGACACAATGCAACAGTAAAGTTTGTAACAATTAGCTCGTGGTGCGTTCGGATTCCATGCCGCAGAGGGGGCCCAAAATCTCAACAATGAGGTTGAGCTGTCGGTATTGAAACGACGCCTAATTTTCACACAACTATTATTTTTATTTATGGCAGACTAGGCTTATATTTGAGCGTGATCTCGCCTGATGGAAAACAATGATGCTGAAGATGGAGCACGTTTTCCTAGTAGTTACCCATAACCATAGACTGGAACAGTCCAAGATTGTAATGCTACGTTCAATTGTTTTGCTGTTCTAATTAAGAAAGAAGAGGCAAACCGCTTGGTGCGAATGAATGGCATTTTGACCATGTAAGGGTGGCGCTTTGCCGTTTGTCTGGACGTCCTGTGAAATTTTTAAAAGTTACTACTTATAGAGTTTTAGAAATTGGGATATTTACCGTGATAAGGCCCACCAGACGAAGACGTTATTTCAGTAGAGGATTACGAACAGGAGATGCTGTTTGGCAAACTCCATCGCTGCCATCCATCACTAAATATTGGCCTGAGAGATCGAGTTCGAAATACGAAAATCCGACGAAGGACAAAAGCCATGGATATCGGAAACAGAATGCGACTCAAGTAGCGTTGGGCAGGACACGTGACTAGGCGTGAAAGCAGGGGGAGTAGAGCCCTGACAGAAAGGTTACCTATAACGGACAATCGTTACATAGGCAGATAACTACCACAATGGGTAGATGAGTTCAGACCCATCGCGGATCATGTGCGGAAGACTTGTACCCTATAATGGCCTGTGGGTCGATACAGGCCAAAAAAGTAGCTTTGGGTTGATACAAAACAAAAATCACTCAGTGGTAACAATAGTACGCGTCAGAAAGAGAAGTCAACGGGCCCCAAATTAGGCAGTCCCTGTGTCTTGAGCACCCAAGTGGCCAGGCACCAGGGGTCTTACAGCTACTTCTTAAGGCGCGATCTGATCAGGATTTCAAATACGTTTTTCACCCGCTCACGTCATGAACTATTTGCTATCTAAAACGGCTAAATTTATTAATTAAATTAAACGGCTGTTTAAAGTCGAAAATCATATATCATAATATTTGATGATGATAATGACTTTGTACTTGTGTTTAGTTTTTTTTCTTTTCTTATTCTTTATTTCTTTTTATTCTTTATTTTTTGTGAGCTTGTTTTTTTAATTAATTTAATTCCTCTCATATTTTTTATTGATATGTATAATTATTAATTTGTGAGATACTAACGTAATTGGCTTCATTGGCGTCATTGGCTCAAACATCCTTCAATAAACAAGATAAATTTGATAATTTACAAATAGTAACACTTCCGTATTTCTAATAACTATCGGTATTTTCTGGAAATTAAGTACGTACTATAACTATTGGCCAAAGTTAGTTTATTTTACATGCAAATTTTAGGGTTATCAGCAAACCCCACTGATATCACAACGGAATATTCATAAGGCCACAAATATTATACTGTGAGAACTTCTAATAAATTACAAACAGTCAACAATGGCATCAGTTCATTATTTTTAACCACCTTCAAAATAGGAAGAGGTTCTCAATTCAACCTTTTTTTTTTTTAAATTTTTTTAGGCGATTACTCCGCCAATTATGAATTGATTTTAAAGGTTAATGTGTATATGAATTTCTAGTGTAATTCCGCTTCTACGTCGTTTTGAGTACAATAAAGATTTGGGAAAAACTATTTTACTCTATAGATATTTGTGATGCTAATTTAAACCTAACCTGACATAAATATTATTTACATAAAAAAGTAAAATTAACCTAACCTGAAACAAATTGTAATTAAATATGTAACAAAAAATTCGTTTTAACAATTTGTACTAATGATATTAATTTTAAAAAATTAAAAAATTAGAAAAAAGGATAAATTCGATTCGATTTATTATTCGTTTTTTTTTTTTTTGATTCGATTTTAAAGGTTTTTAAGGTTCCGACCCATAGAGTAAAAACGGGACCCTATTACTGAGCCTACGCTAACTTATCTGTCTGTCCGTCTATCTGTCTATCTGTCCGTCCGTCCATCCCGCCTATAAACGGCTGTATCTATCGAACCACAGGAAAGTTTTAAACGAAAATTTTTTCTCTTCTGTGTATCGAACCGTAATAGATAGCCAGTTGAAATTTTCACAGAATATGTATTGTTTAATAAAATATTCAAGAAGTAAAAACGAAACAGGGATTCCCATACAACAGATGTATTTTTTAACGTATTTGTGTTTTAGCTCTAATATAAAAACCGTAATACATACAAGCGTCAAACTTGGCATGATTACCTATACAGTATAGTAGTAGTATAGTACACACTAAAATTAAACAATGAAATAAAGGCCAAGTGCGAGTCGGTGACAAGTTTCTGTTGAGTGGTCATTTGTACGAGTGATGATATAAGGCATGATGTTGTCTTTCTACACTACTTTTTGTATTTTGTGGTGGTACGGAACCCTCAGTACGTGAGCCTTACTCACACTTGTCCGGTGTATTTACGGAATTAGGGCTCAGGCGGGTGGATCACTAAAAAAAAATGCCGCAACGAATACCGTTACTGTAATATCATCCTTGTTCAGTTGCATTTATCGCGAGCACCCGTCACAATCCAAGGCGATTATAGTGGACCACTGAACGGGAATCTCGACAAAAACCATCCTCGGTTATCTCTTTACATCAAGAATTTTGTTTTCTCCGCAGCTTATCTTCACCTTTTGTTGTTGTTAATTCGTTCTTTTTAACCGAGCTTGAAATCTTGAATGCGAGTTTTTAGAGATATCAATTTAATAAGTAGCTGTAAGGCAGGTGCTTCCTACAGCCTTCTGTTGTCCTGGTAAATGAATGGGATTGTGATAAAGAGGTAGATGTCTGCCTAATTAGCGGCGATGTTTTGATAAGTAGCTTTTGTTGGATTAGAGACACTGCATTTCGTTTATGATTTCCTATTTAATTAAGTTTGTCTGATAAGAGAGCGCTGCTTTTTAGTACGATTATGAATATTTTTAACAAAAAATTGCTTTGATTATTTCTATTATTATGTAGTGTTCGACGTTGCTAAGTTATAATTACATGGCAAAACTGAATCTTTCTTTTTATCACTTGCTAGCGGTCCGCCCCAGCTTCGCACGGGTATAGATTATAGCCTATGTCACCCGGGGATAGTGTAGCTTCCCAAAAGTGAAATAATTTTTCAAATCGGTTCAGTAGTTTCGGAGCCTATTTAATGCAAATAAACAATCAAATCTTTCCTCTTTATAATATTAGTATAGATAAATAATTTTGCTTTTAGTAATTACGTGCACATTTTAATATCGTGGGTTGATATTAAAATACTTGAAGAATTTGAAATGGGTTTTAAAAGCATTTACTTTATGTATTTTATGATCGTACAATTACGTATAAACTGTTTATTAAACACAATAAAAGAGAGAGTAATCTTCAAAAGGCTGATGAATCGTGGCACTTTCTCACGAACACTCTCGATCAAGTCATCTTTCAAACAAAAGAAACTAATTCAAAATCAATTGAGTCATTTGGGAGCTACGATGCCACAGACACACGCTAAACTTGCGATATAATACCCTACTGTTTGCATCGGGGGTTTAAAATACCTGAAAAAACACCCAAAAAGTTCAATGCTTATAGACAATAGACAATATTTTATTTGTAACAAAAATCCACACACACACACACACACACACACAGAGCTACACACAAATTTAAAGATAAAAAACGTTGGAATGCTTGGAGTGCAAATGATCTATGCAATTTAACTTATCAATGTTTCATCCATGAAGCCTCAAATAGAATAATCGACTCTCACTTGATATTACATTCGCCACTTAGTAATTCTAGTCGCCCATTAAGCATTATGGATTTACTATTGGTCACTTTTAATAACTCTTGTTCAACTATTTTTCAATAGACGTCCAAAAAGTTTAATGCCTGGAGTAAAAATGGTCTATGCAATTTAACTTAATTATCCATGTTTTCATCCGTGAAACTTCAAATGGAATAATCGACTCTCACTTAATATTACAGGCACCCACTTTGTAATTGTAGTCGCCCATTATGCATCATGGATACTATTGGTCACTCTTAATAACTCTTTTTCAACTTTTTTTAAATACACGGCCTAACAGTTTTTGCCTGGTGTACAAACGGTCTATGGAATTTAACTTATCCATGTTTCATCCATGAAACCTCAAATGGAAAAATCGACTCTCACTTAATATTACAGTCACCCACTTAGTAATTGTAGTCGCCCATTATGCATCATGAATTTACTATTGGTCACTTTTAATAACTCTTCTTCATTTTTTTTTATACACTTCCAAAAAGTTTAATGCCTCCTCACAAACGGTCTATGCAATTTAACTTATCCATGTTTCATCCATGAAACCTCAAATGGAATAATCGACTCTCACTTAATATTACAGTCACCCACTTAGTAATTGTAGTCGCCAATTATGCATCATGGATTTACTATTGGTCACTTTTAATAACTCTTTTTCAATTATTTTTTTAATACACGTCCAAAAAGTTTAATGCCTCACAAACGGTCTATGCAATTTAACTTATCCATGTTTTCATCCATGAAACCTCAAATGGAATAATCGACTCGCACTTAATATTACAGTCGCCACTTAGTAATTCTAGTCGCCCATTATGCATCATGGATTTACTATTGTTCACTTTTGGCAACTTTTTTTTAAAAACACGTCCAAAAGGTTTAATGCCTGGAGTTCGAACGGTCTATGCAATTCTAACTTATCCGTGTTTCAGCCGCGGGCACATAGCCTAGTTTCTTTAAGTAGATAAGTATGGAAGTTCGGTGTTGCTTATTCACGAACTTAGTATACATAGCATAATAAAGTTGCAAGAAGCTGGTGTCATAGTGTGCCGCGAGATAGCTGAGGAACTATGGCTCAAGTATCACCATCTTGCTAACTCGTGGAGGTAAGAAGATTCAATATGCTATTATAAAAATATAGGAAATATAAAGGATCATATTAAAATTTAATCTTGTACCTAACTGTATCAAATTATTTTAAGTTTTTAACTAAAAATAAATAAATGGCGTATAAAATACATTTCTTAAACAAACTTTTAGTCTTAGCGAAGAAAAACATCTAAGCCACCATTTTGGATAGGTGGCCATATTGAATTTAGTATGATATCACTTTACCGTTTCCTACTCTTCAAGCTCTTCCATTTGATACCAATAATAATATGGTTGACCAAAATATATACACCAACCGCCATCTTGTGGCGGCGGCTATTTTGAAAATATTGCAATATTGGTTCTTGCATATTGTTTTGTCACCAGAACTTAACTCAGTAATTCTAGTCTAGTCAAATCCTAAGCTAAGAGTTGCCTAAAATGGTTTTGACACAGAATAAGAACTAGTAGCAAAGTAGTAGTGCTAATTTAGCATAAACGAATTAAACATAGTTGATTGAATCAGGCATAATTTTCCGGAATCACATAAAACAACAACAACAATGTAGGTAAACCGAATTAAACATGTTACATTATTTACCTACTCATATGTCAAAATTGTGGTTACCAGAAAGAAACATATTTTTGACAGGACGGCAAACTACTTATAATTTGTGGGTTTTATATGAATAAGCGAGTGCGGTGATATGAGTGAGCGAGTGCGGCGCGGGCTGCTACCATATTTAGGCATCTCCGAATCGGTGTCGTAACTTTAGGCCAAACGAATTTTTTTTCTCTTCTGTGTTTAGGCCTAACGTCACTAGTTATCACCTAAAGTTCGGTGAAACGTTTTTTTCCGAGAGCTTTTCCTGAATATTTAGGCATCTGATTTAGGCGACTCCTAGGGTTTGTGAAAGCGGGCATTTGAATACCATGAACAACAAGACGAATATCCAGATAATACCGCATGCTTTTGCGTTAAGCCAGAAACACGCCAGCAGTTTGGTCACGTCACGCGTCGTATTAACCAGGCGCTCCAAAATATTTTTTAAATAAGAAGAGTTCACGGTTCCCAAGGGCCCAATGTCTCAACCCTAAAGGGCTCAAATATGTAACCACTGCCAAGGTTAGCATATTCACGCCTTTGTGCTGCTCTGCCGAATTGGCAGTCGCACCAGCCCTACCTCAACATCCTTATCTGGATATACCGTATCCATTCTGTTTCTTAGTTCCCAACAGCAGCTTGTTAAGTTCGGGATATAATAACTAAATTCGAGCAGGCGATTACGGAGTTTGACGGCTCAAACGATGCTAACAATTCATAAACACCATAAATAACATGCTCTCAAACTAAAACTTAAGTCTTGATGGTAAATACGTAATGACATATTGAGAAATATTTGAGCATCTATGAATATTGATAATTAGCTTATTATTATAGGATTTCGAATTGCGTCCTTTTGGGAGAGGATATGGAAGTCAAATAACAACATACTTGTCTATGTAAAGTATCTTACAATCTCCAGCAGTTGACTCTCCAGGACTTATTTCATGAAAAGCACTCTAACAGTGCTTTTCATGAAATAAGTCCCCCAGACGCGGCGCTGTCATCGCGTATCAATCACTATCAGTATCATTTCTCGAGTAGAACTTTAACAACTTTTGGCATCGTACACGACTCTTTAACGGTGGAAAATTAATAAAAATCTCACTAGCGTCCAAACACAGTAACAACACCTGACAACTACAACATGGAAATTTAGTTCCGCTGTTTGCCGTGGGACTTCTTTCATGAAAAGGACTCTAAACGGCTGATTATGATGTCATCTTCACAATCTTATTAATGTACGTACTATTTAAAATTATTTTAATTGCTTAAACATTTTACAATTAATACTTATCAGTTTTTTAGTTACTAATAGTTTACAGATTTTTATTTTTATATTGTACTAAATATGGTATTATGTGCCTGTAATAGAATTTTTTTTTGTCTTAAGGAGTGCTTTTATATACTAAACAAAATACAAGCTAACACTAACGGTACAAAAACAGTTAGACTGCCCATACACCGTTGAAGATCTAAAGACAAACCAAATGCTCAAGTCTACCATCAGTTCGCAGCATATCCAGCATGCTGGCGGCATTACCACGCTGAATTGCAATGCGTTAAGCCAGACGTACGCCAGCATTTTGGTCACGCGTTGCATTAACTAGGCGCTCTAAAATATTTTTTTAATGAGGAGATTCTCGGTCTCCAATGGCCCAATGTCTTTTTTCGTGATTTCACGGTTGGTCCCATAGTAAAAGTTGTTCATAATGATGAGTAGAATGACCTCCTTTCGGCTAAGTACAGTCTATATGCGTAACCATGTATATTATCATCATCATCGGCCAGAAGACGTCCACTGCTGAACATAGGCCTCCCCATTTAACCTCCACACTGAACGACAGCCTGCCTTTTGCATCCACAGAATGCCCGTGACTCTCACAATGTCGTCGGTCCATCTAGTGTATATTATGTATGTTTGTAATTAATTAAACAAGGACGTCAGTTATCTTTAGCCTATTTTTTATTGTTTAACTGCATATTTGCTTTCCGAGTACCAATCAAAATTTAATTCTGAAATGACATTCAGTTAAATCGAATTGCTCGTTTCGTTCGGTATGTTTAATGTTTAACTTCATTTTTGTTCCGTAATTAAGTCATAAATTATATTTTCACGTGTAGTTTGGAATTGTTTTATTTACGTAATTATTGTTTTAATATAATCATTTTCAGCACACGTTATTCCACTACTGGCTTTAAGCTCTTTTTAACCTCTTTTACGGCTCACCATTTAGCCCAATCCTGGATTTTTCTTCAATAATTTCCAACAAAATACATAAACACTAGCTAGTGCTTTGCATGAAAGAAATCCGGCGGCAAACAGCCAACTAAATGTTCATGTTGTAGTGGTCAGGTGTGTTCTTACTATGTTTGGACTAAAGAAAAGTTTTTTTTTAATTTAAATTAGAACGGCTGTCAAGGCATTTTGTAAGAAATTTGTTGTAGCCAGTTGCACCCATATAAACTAAACGTCAGTCATTCGAGATCAGTTAGCAACTGTGATGCGGAGTTTGACGCGTTGATCTAAATAACAATGTTCAATCAAAGCTCACTCATAATTCTTTCTTATTTCCGTTCTATTTACTTCTCTTTTCTATAGTGTGGATGCTAGTGAGATTTTTATTTAATTTTTCATCGTTAAAGAGTCGTGTACGATTCCTAATGTTGTTAAAGTTCTGCTCGAGAAATGATACTAATAGTGATTAATACGCGATGAAAGTGCCGCGTCTGGGGGACTTAAAAAAAATTAATAATAGCTAAACAAGTGACGGTCCACTTAAATTGAAGGTAAGTAGTCACCGTCGCCTATAGACACCTACAATACCCGGGGCTTTGGCGGTGCGTGCCTACCTTTGAAGACTCACTCTTCGTTCGTCAAAATTTCATTAAAATCCATTGATGCACTATGAGTGAAAACAAACATACATCCCACACAAACTAGCATTCATAATTTAGTATTATTAATAAGAGTTTTTCAATCACAACGTATTGTATTAGGCTATCAACGGGGCCGTATGTCCTCAAAGAGCTAACTCCAGTATTGGCTGCATTATGAAGGACTTACCAGCGAAGTTCCCAACTAAGTTCAAGCCACTCGTTTCGAACAAGCAACAAGTGCTTTCAATAATTGAACGCACCTGCCCTATTTGCCTGTTTTTATGTTATGCGATCCTGGTACTCCATACCCGCGTTTTTATGCAATTATATTTCTGTGTGTTTTTATGCCCGTCACTTGTTTTTTGCGATGGGTCCAGAAAAAAGCTCTGGGAATTGGAGAGCGTTGGATTTATATGCACATAATTATTAGTGCTAATCAGACTGCCCAAAAAAGGGTATGTAGTATTATGAGTTTGTCCTTCAACATTATTTTAGCAATAGTTCCTGTCTTCTCAACACGGGAATTATATACTCTGTGCTTTACTACTGTTTTCAAATTTTCTAACTTATTTATAGAAACCTTATCATGAGCCGTTTTGGCGTGAAATTTTTACGTTACAAGAAGTTTTGTTCAAATGTTTTTTTAGGCCAATGAATTCCAAGCGCAAGGTCAATTATCACTATTTTGCGATAGAGAAAACTTGGTCCAAATATTTATTTAGTAAACAAAAATAGTCGAAGAACTTTTAGAAGTCAACGTAAAGTTATACTTTAATCGAGATTTGATGGGAGCGATTATCACAAAAATGAAATATAACTTAATACAAAACGTCTATAATTTATACTATTTCCATAGTTCATAGTTCTTTATTCATACCAAATATGTTACACGTCAAAATAATAATCAATAGAATTAAATGCTTATTAAAATTACAATTACTTATTTTAGTAAAATAAGAAATTAAACATGTTATATTAAAATTGGTACATTCAAGTTCAAAAACAACAGTTATAAATATATTTGAAATTAAATAGCAATTAAACGATAATTATTCACATAAATAAAAATATGTCAAATATTAAAATAAAAAATATACAATGTAATTATCTACATCAATCTGATTTTGATTTTTTACTGGGCAAGTGCCTTTAATAACTAAACAAAATACAAGCTAAAACTAACACTACAAATACAGTTAGACTGCCCATAGACCGTTGAAGGCCTAAAGACAATCCAAATGCTCAAGCCCACTACCAGTTGGCAGCGTACCCAACATGCTGGCGGCTTTACCACGTTGAATGGCAATGCTAATGCGTTGAGCCAGAAACACGCCAGCATTTTGGTCACGCGTCGCATTAACCAGGCGCTCTGAAAGATTTTTGAAAATGAGGTGAGCTCCCGGTCGCCAAGGGCCCAATGTCTCGACCCCAAACGCCTCAAATATGTAACCACTGCCGAGGTTAGCATATTTGCGACGCTTGTGCTGCTCTGATCTGATTTTGATTATGTCGGAGTGCTTGTAGAATGCCTATTCGATAAGCCAATCTTTCAATTTATGTTTGAACGATCCCCCAGAAGATGCGTTTCTAACTTCATGCGGCAGTCGGTTGTACACTTCTGTCGCAGCCACATGCACCAATGCATCGGACTTGGCGAGTCTGTGCGACACCGTGCGCAGCATGTGCGCGTGCCTTATTTCCCCTTATTGCGTGCCTTAGTGTGGCCTTAGTGCCATACTTTTATTTCCTACGACGGCTGCTAAAACAATGTAAAAATATACATATGAAAAGTTTTTTTAAAATATTTGACTGAAGTAGGACATTCAGCATTTTTCGCTTTATTATTGCAGCTGTTAGATCAAATAAACGAATAGAAATAATTAATAAAAGGCTATTACAATATTTGATTTTTACGACCGTTGCTGTCAAAAAAGTTGATGTTGACTTTTGACAGTATTTTTGTTTACCATTACTGCCGCCGGTCGCGAGTAGCGCTAGTGTTTAGTGTTTCGCTATTACATTAGAGTGCTTTTCATGAAAGAAGTCCCCCAGACGCGGCGCTGTCATCCCGTATCAATCACTATCAGTATCATTTCTCGAGTAGAACTTTAACAACTTTTGGCATCGTACACGACTCTTTAACGATGGAAAATTAATAAAAATCTCACTAGCGTCCAAACACAGTAACAACACCTGACAACTACAACATGGAAATTTAGTTTCGCTGTTTGCCGTGGGACTTCTTTCATGAAAAGGACTTTACTTATTTGCTTCGCAATCGCAATCTTTACCATAGTACCCACGCTGGAACAACAAAAGCGGCATGGAGATGTCTGATAAAACCGGTTTTAAGAATACGATGATCATTCAGTCGTAATTATTGCCCAGAATCATTCGTAAGAGTGAATTCTTCGAAATAACATCATAATAATAATGTAGACAATTTTATTGATTAAAAGAAAACTTTTAATAAATGTACTAACACATATTTTAATAATTCTATGTCAGATACGGATATAATACCAAAAACAAAATGAAGTGTAGTGCAGTAGTTTTAACAATATTGTGTGCAGGTTGTGATATTAAATTTTCCGTTTTCATTAATTTCTAGAATAAACAAGTGAAAATAATCCCGTTAATCATAATATTTCAGTGACCTTAGGACAAATAACTGATGTTCCGCCAAAAAATGAAAATAAGGTAAAATTTAAACTAAAATATTAATTAAACACTGTTTTGTACTATCACGGTTATTCACTACAGTTATGATTATTAACGGGAGGGGCTGAGTTTATAGAATTTTCTTTATTGATTTTATATCGGGAACCCTTGATCTCATCACGGTTAATCATATATTATCATATAACTCTGTTTGGGAGTCGTGACTTTGGTTGCGAGCCATGCCCTTTTAACATTGCTTTTAACACGGGTAGCTTTTTAGACCCAATTGTATTTCGTCTAGCTGTCAGCTTACGTCTGGGTGCAAGGTGCTTTAAGGTCCATCTCTGTCAATGTGCTACTGCGGTTGACATTGAGAAGCGCTGGGCGTATTAGCCGAAACGCCAGCCTGAACTACATCATTCCGACGCAGGGCTTTTTCCACCGCCAATATCGCACCTGAGCTCGAACTAAGCGGACTTGCGCGTGACGCTGGAAAGAGGCCTGACGGTATGGCACTTGCTCCCTGGAAGTTAGGGCGGCCCCTTTTGGGGGTCGCAACTTGAGTTGATATTCGGTCAATTTGGCAGAAGAGCACAACTGACGCAATTAATATATGTTAACCTTGGCAGTGGTTACATATTTGAGCCATTTGGGGTTGAGACATTGAGCCTTTAGAGACATCCAGCTCACGTCATTTTCAAAACACTTTTAGAGCGTCTGGTTAATGTGACGCGTGACCAAAATGCTGGCGTGTTTCTGGCTCAATGCTTATGCATTGCCATTCAGGATGATAATGCCGCCATTATACTAGGTACGCTGGCAACTGGTAGTGGGCTTGAGCATTCAAATCAAATCAAATTATTATTTATATATTTATATTTAGATTGTCTTTAGCACTTCAACGATCCATGGGCAGTCTAACTGTTTTTGTAGATTTTGTTTAGATAATAATGGCATTTGCCAAATAAAAATTATAATAATTGTATATCATCCATTTAAAAACACATAGATGTTAAAAATTTCAAGAGTAAAGTGTACTTGGTTTATTTTTATCACGCAAACTAATTTGAAACAAATCAATCTTTATCAAACGAATCGAATCGTTAAAAATTATGATCGTATTTTTTTATTTTTTTTATAACAATCTTTAGAAATGTGCAGAAATTGGAAAATTGCAGAAAACTTAACGACGATTTTAAATCGCGGTTTAAATCGCGGGCGCAGCTATTGGTTAAAATAAAAACCAAAAATATAAAAAACTTAAGCACCGTATTATTATTTTAGGGTTATAGGGGGTTATGGTTGTTGAAGGGCAAGTTCCTGATGGATGATACTGGCCACTGGTTGTATCTGTATTATCATTAGTGTTGTTTTTATTTATTCTGATTATTAGTTTTTTTTTACCTAATTTGATGTACCTAATAATTTATATTATTATCGTTTTATTTTTTGCTAATAACATTATTATAATTTTATTGAATGTATGACCTTTAATGTTACTTGTAATTTGATTAACCTGACATGTAATTTTTTATAATTTTAAATAAACATATCAATATCAATTATCATTAAAATATCAATCATTTGCAGGACGATGATGACCGCTGGATTTGGGGTATTGATGATGACAAAAATAAAGATAACAAAGTGAGTATAAAATTTAAATTACAATAGTTCCATTTGTAGACAAATCATTTACTCGTTATATGGTACACAATAAAAAAAAATTATTCAGTCAATTTAAATCGGGTATATTAGATCGTTCCGAATAACCCTCCGGCAAACTCTCGACCAATTTTGATCATATTTGAACATAATCTTATTAATTTTAATTTTATTACAATATTTCAATCGGATCAAGGATGGTACGTTATGTATGTTAAATGCTTATATCTTATTATAAATAAGATATAAGCATTTTAATTTAATTTAATTTCATGCTAGACAGACAGCGCACTATACTGAGCCGTGACGTCACGGCTCAGGAGCGCCATACAAATGCTATACTAACACGCTTTGCGAGAAAGGGATAGAACATCCCCACTCTATCCCCACCTAAAACTTTAAATACTTATATCTCAGAGATTTATCAGCCAATTCAAATTATTTTTTCAGTATGTGTAATGTATTTACTTATATTCATCGCTAAGCCGGTTATTTGTAATAAATTAAACATTAGGAATCATGCCTATTCGATCCGTATTTTTTAAGACTGAAGACAGAAACAACGGCCAGCAAAGCACCAGTACTGTATTTCCTCCTTACGACGATCCTTGCCTCGAGTTCCGCCCTACAAAACCCAGCTTCAGCGCTCCTGGAAGGACGATTAGTGATAAAAGTAAGTTAATAATGCTACCAATATGCTACAAATTATAGGCAAAATTCTTTCTTCATCAGATCGCCGAAATAGCTTGGACTTGCTTAAATTTGACCTATTCAACATTATCTCCGAATAAAGTCAGCAATTTACTATCCAAAAACAGGTTTGACGGCACCTCTTGAGTCAAGAGTTTTGTAAATAAGAAATGTATTTCTTTAATGTATTTTCGTAGTAAACAATTCAATCTAGACTTTAAATGCGAAAACAACTAAATGGTGTTTAGAGCTATGCGTTATAAATTTTACGTTTTATTAATAAAATAAAAATAACCGTAGATATATCGCAACGAAATTCTTGAAATATCCCGTTAATAACCTTAATATTTGTTTTATACCATTATATTAATTATTAACCATTATTTTGCCATTCATTTCGGAGATAGGGCACAGGCTCAAAGAAAAGTGTGGTGACTCCGACTCGGGCTTGTTCCTGGTGCAAAGGTTGGCCATTGCCATCCAACGCGGTAACGCAGCGAGTGTTCTGGTACCTTTGCGCCGGGAACGGTTAGGGGTGGGTTATTTGAATAGATATTAGTTTAGTTATTAGTGAATACCAAATATTTTGGATTTATTTGACATATGTATTTATTTAACTGAATAAAATTGATTTACTTACTCAACAAAAAAAAACCGTTGTGTGTATTACTGGTATTACTTTCCTGTGAAAACTTAAAACGATTTTTATTTTTTGTATGATTATGCAGTCTTGCAAAATCTCAGTAATAAGGTTGTCATTAGTTTTTCTTCCTTTTTCCAGAATGTGAAGAATACAAGTGGGATAAACTAGTTCAGGAAGAAATTATAAGGAGAACCCAAGAGTGTATGAGAATTTAACTAAATTGTACTTTTAAGATGTTTCTTTTTTATTGAATTAGCTTGCGCTTGACCTCCATCGCGCCTGATGTAAGCAAAATGACCTCTTACCTGTACCGTCTGTATCTGTACTTACCTCTGTCTTCTATCGTACTGTTATGTATAACCCTGTATAAAAGTAACTCTGAGTTAGTTTCTCCGAATAACCGGATAAAACTAATTAAGACACGCACCATACAAAAATGTAAGGCGCGTGACTTCGTGAATTGTCCGGATTATACGGTCTGGTAATGCTTACAGGCTATGACAAGAATAACGCAGGCAAACCACCACCGCCCGCAGCTGTAGGTGGACGACCTACTTATGCTGGAGAATTTCCTCATATGGTAAGATCATGAGGGAAACAGATTGAAATTATATAAGCGGTGCCATTTTCTATTCAACTAAGTACTGAAAGTAGTACTGAGCAATGGTAGACAAACGGTAGCATAGGCATTTCACAATGTAACGGCACATGGTTCGATCCTCGGCCCTGCATTTATGACTTACTACATGACTTACTTAGTACTTAAATTATGTGCAGTTTTCGATGTCATCGCTCAAAATCGGTGATGTAAACCGGTGTTTCCAAGATCTTCATTTTTTAAGGTATATGACATCACCAACATGCACAGGGCCAGCATTAAAGCCCATCCTCTCTCTCATAGAAAGCCAGTGTCTCAGCAGTGGGAACATTCTTCTTCTTCTTCTTAGTCGTTTCGCTCTTGGCAGAGCGGTCGTGGTCGTCATGTAGTAGTATTGGACGCGGCAGATATAGGATGCGCTTCACGATGTCTCGCCATCTCTCTGCTGGAGGTCATCCTAAGGCACTTCTTGCAAAATTACCATCTTACGGCTTACCTGAAGGGCTTTGCAAGTGGATTGGTAATTTCTTGAATGGTCGCTGCATAAAAGCGGTCGTCGACGGCTCTTGTTCTGTGACCATGACGATTAATGCCGGTGTTCCACAAGGGTCTGTGCTATCACCCACGCTGTTCATCCTGCATATCAATGATTTGTTGCAAATTTGCAATATTCATTGTTATGCGGATGATAGCACGGGTGATGCTCAATATTCAGGCAATGCAAACGCCTGTAAGGACGAGGTTATGGCAAGAAGAGCAGAGCTTGTGTCTTCAGTTGAGTGCTCTCTTGAACAAGTAACTGACTGGGGCGTGCAAAATTTGGTGCAGTTCAACCCCACTAAGACGCAAGCTATCGCTTTCACTGCAAAGAAGAGCCCATTCACGGGTTCACCCTGTTTTCAGGGCATCCCTCTCACCCTGTCGACAAGCATCAGCATTTTGGGCGTCGACATTTCTAGCGAGGTTCAGTTTAGGAGTCACTTGAAGAGCAAAGCTGGGATAACATCCAGAAAACTCGGTGTTCTCAATAGAGCAAAGCGGTACTTCACGCCGGACCAGCGCCTTTTATTGTATAAAGCGCAGGTACGGCCGCACATGGAGTATTGCTCACATCTCTGGAGTGGCGCACCGAAGTACCAGCTCGATCCTCTTGACTCCTTGCAGAGAAGAGCCGTTAGACTTGTCGATGATCCGAACCTATCTGGTAAGTTGGAGCCGCTGAGCTTGCGCAGAGACGTTGGTTCGCTCAGCTTGTTCTACAGATATTATAACGGGGAATGCTCTGATGAACTTTTTGACCTTATCCCCCCATCCCGGTTTTACCACCGAACCGGCCGCCATCGCCAAAAATGCCATCCGCACATTATAGATGCGTGGAAGACTCGCACTGTTCGATTTGATCGATTGTTTCTGCCACGTACCTGTAAGTTGTGGAATGGCTTACCACATTCGGTTTTTCCTCCGAAATATAATTTGGACTGCTTCAAACGAAGGGTGAATAGAGTCCTCAAAGGTAGGCAACGCACTGACAATGCCCCGGGTATTGTAGGTGTCTATAGGCGGCGGTGACCACTTACCATCAGGTGGCCCGTTGCTTGTTTGCCACTTATTCTATAAAAAAAAAAAAAAAAAAAAAAAACCTGCTGCACTCGTTTAAGGGACCACCCACTGCAGACTTGATCTGGTCGGTCCATCGCATGGGTGACCTCCCAGCGCGGTCTAGTGTCTTCCACCTTTCCCTGGACAACGAGGCGTTCTATGGACTGATAGTGGGAACATAATAGGCCTATAATGAAATTTATGATAACCGAAGATTATTTGCCATCAACTCGGATAACTTTTATCCGTATACTAGCTACACCTCACGTCTTCATCCGATATTCTACAGGAACCGTACATTTTCCAATATACAAAGTATCTTTTGTGTATATCCTGTGAGCTACCATACTGAATTTCATTCAAAGCTGTTCAGCAATTCAATTGACTGCTCATCCTTTACCCCCAAGCTGCCTACCAAAGGTGGAAATTATGGCAACACCCCTCTCTAAGAGGGAGGCCTTTGTTCGGCAGTGGACGTTAATTGGCTAATGATGTATGTTTGATACAAACTGTCGATTTTATTGTTAGTGTGATTTGCGCCAGTCTATATAGGTGTGGTATAGCATCTCAAGCGAGATGAAATCTAAGAGAAAAATAATCCATAAATCTGAGTTATTAGTTTGTTGACGTTACTAATTATAGACAACTGACTGACAGTTTGCAGGCCCATTTTATTCTAACTGCTATCCAGTGTAATATATTTCTACGATGTTATTACGAAGGTCGAAATAACATATATTTGTACCAAGCGTTTTGTTTTCTTTTTCAGCAAGTTAATGGAACGCTTTGTAATTTTTTGTGTTTTCTCAGAATTTCAATCTTGGAATGTTCAAGTCCAGGGTAAATGGTAAATATATTATTACTGGGCTTAGGTGCCCCACCTTTGGCCACATCGTCTCTTTCCATCAAGTGAGATCGGAGTAAAACGTAACCTAGTCCAATGTACAAAAAGTTTTGAATGCATTTGAAAGTATTTGAGATGCTATCCGTGGATTGCCAATTTTATTATAAACATTTATATGGTTATTATTGTGTTTCAAAAGCACAGTCAAAATTAACAAATCCTTTTCTATGTACCAGGGCGCCATAGGCTGGAAGGCGGTTGTGGAGGGCTACGTATTCAAATGTGGCGGTACCCTAATAAGTTCCAAGTTCGTTCTTACTGCTGCTCACTGCTCTAAAGCATCAAGTGCTGATACATCTCTCGAAGATCCTCTGCCGAAGATTGTCAGGCTCAACGATAAGAATATTTACCATGCCGTGAGTATACCATACTTTGAAAATTTTGTCGCAGTGCGCATACTAGCCCTGCTGGTTAGTTTAAATTATCATCATTGACAAATTTGTGTGGAGTAAAACAAAAATAATTGATCTTAAATTCCTATTGCGACGTTAAAAAGTAAATACGCTAGAGATTCGTCAAAGAAACAGTTTTGAAGTACAATGCCCCATTTCTGTTTACATACTGAATCTATGCTGTTTACAGAATAAATTTCAATGCCAAACTTGTAGTTATTTATCTCATTCTCAATAATATTAGACATGCAGTATTCTTGTTTACTTCACAGCCAGTATGAACTTGTGCAGTTGTCACTAACCCTTGACATTCATCTAAAGTCAAGTGATGTTACGACTATTTGCATTAGATCATAAATTTTATAATACACACACTCTGATACACACACACATAGTGGCAGATCACGTTTTCGTTAAAAGACGTTTCGTAGCGATGATAATTCAGTCATAAGAAGTCCACGGCTGACATAGGTCAGCCATAGGCCTCTCCCATCGATATCCAAAAGGGCCGGTTGGAAACGGCCTGCATCCAGCGTTTTCATGCAGTCTCTTTTAGTTCGTCTGTCCATCTTGAGAGTGGACGTCCTACGCTACGCTTACCGGCCCGTGGTCTACATTCGAGAATTTTTCGGCCCCATAGGGCATCCTGTTTTGCATGATCTGTGCCCTGCCCACTGTCATTTCAACTTGCTAATTCGGTGGGCTATGTCGGTAACTTTC
Organism: Agriopis aurantiaria; assembly: GCA_914767915.1. NCBI lineage: Eukaryota > Metazoa > Arthropoda > Insecta > Lepidoptera > Geometridae > Agriopis > Agriopis aurantiaria. Next base: position 14,232,148 of record OU611996.1, read on the forward strand.
GTTCGTCTATAAATCTCCTCATTACTCATTCGATCTCGTAGAGGAGCCTTGAGCATAACCCTATATCCATAGCTCGTTAACTCAGTGGCGCATTCGAATTCTAAGCCACAGTGTGCAAAGAGGAACAAAGAAATACACTCACGCATTTGTATATAGTAAAGTATGAACTATAATTTCCCAGGAAGATGCAGGCTACTATTTCAGTCAAGACGTGAACATCTCCAGAATCATCGTCCACCCTGAGTTCAAAGCCCCGAAGAAGTACTTCGACATTGCCCTGTTAGAACTGGACCACGAAGTCACTTTCACGTGGCTGATGCAGCCTGCATGTCTTTGGAGTAAACCCGATGTAAGCGAGCTAGGAGATGAAGCCACTTTGACTGGATGGGGGGTGCTCCATCAAGGTAACACTATGACATAGGTATTATTTAATGGTGAAAGTTAACAGGTCTCTTCTTGATTGACCAATACCTAGTCTAAGTTGCACGATCGTTAACTATCTAACGAATGGTCAAGCGTAAATTTATTATCCATACATACAAAATTTTAAAATCCCCCTACAAATTCATACATTGCTAAAATTTACCACATTGAGATTTACTTACAAATGAAGAAAAAAAAACACATTCAATTTGGTGAACTAAATTTATAGTTGGATCGAAACTCAATGGCAAACGTTAAGAGAGACCTTTTGGAGGCCTTACTTCCAGCCATAGACAAACATAGGCTGATTATAGTAAAATCATCAATCATCGGGCGATTTCGAGGTCAAACGCAAGCCTGTTATTAGATTTAAAAAAATACAATTCACTTATTTTTAAGCTACACGTTCATTCTAAATTTATGAACTTAACTGCCCTATTATTTAATTTTAAATAAACTTAACTATATAAAATACAACCTACCTAACACTACACAAACAGTAAGACTGCCCATAGACCGTTGATAGTCTAAAAACAATCAAAATGCTTAGTTTTCATTCTTGGTGTAAACAATAAAGAGAGTATATAGCTATCTCATTTTGAAATGACCAGGAAGTCACCAAATATCCCCCGAGCTGCAAGCAGCAGTGGTGAACATCATCAACTCGACGTACTGCGATCAGCTGCTCCTCTCCTCGAGGAACAGGAACTGGTGGGGGCTGCAGGAGAACCAGCTCTGCGCTGGGAAATTGGCTGGAGGTGTCGACGCTTGTCAGGTATCAGGCCAATAACAGGCTGTTTTATTAAGATCAACAATAAAGCGAATACTCACTCATTCTTTGACAGAAACTCATCACGAAATGAAAAAAAAAACTTGACCTATGAATTTGAAGTTGGCAGTTTTCTTATGAGATAAAAAAAGTCCGAAAGAATGGATTTTGTTAAAAGACCGTATTAAAGAGGACAAAAAGGGGTTGAAAATTCATATGAAAGTCTACGTTTACGAAGTCGCGGGCACAGCTAGTTATTTATATTACAATAGTTTGGTCAAACCGGGACAAGTAGATTGCACAAAACCGAGGCGGGTGGCATAGCAATAGAAGGACAGCAGTGAGTAGGTGAGAGAAGGATGTCTAAAAAGAGCTAAGTGGACTGGATTTGGAACAAAAACAATGTGTTGCTGAAGGTCACGGACTGACTGATGTCAGAATTCACGTGTAACCTAGCTGATCCTCCGGTCTAACTCTATGGTGCCATGGTCCAAAACCATGGCGCATCTTCTCGAGTGCCCACTAGGCCCGACACCTGCAGACTAAGTGACTTTCTGTGGCTTCCTACGCGTCAGAAATAATATGTCATCCCATTAGTGGGACTACGGGTCTTGAGAGATTCCCCCCTCACTGGTGGGTTGAGCTGGTAGATGCACGGGTCGTGCCTGGATTACATTCATAGAATCACTGACTCGAAAAGAAGGGGTATTATTTCCGGTAATAATGTTTTTGTTTTCAGGGAGACTCCGGAGGCCCACTCCAAGTGAAGCAGCTTATCTCAGGCAGCACCAAGGAAGTCGTGTACTATGTCATTGGAGTGACGTCATTTGGCGTCGGCTGCGCTCTACCGAACATCCCCGGAATTTACACCAGAGTGTCTAGCTTTGTACCCTGGGTTGAAGGATATGTTTGGCCGCAAGTTTAGAAAATAAAGTACACTCTAAAGAATACTGGCTGTTTTTGGGTTCTTATGAGATATTTAAATGAATGGATGTCACAAAAACTTATTCTGTAACTCACATGTATTTACACTTGGCCTGCAAAATGTAGAATGAGTCATACCGTGTATTTAAAAGCTTAAAAGCTGCAGCTTAGGGTTTTTCAAAAGGCGAGTTAATAGAGTATTAAAAGGTCAGCAACGTACTTGTGATGTCTCTAGGCAGTAATAGGCGACGGCGGACTGCTTACCACCAGGCTGCCCGTGCACGTGTTTGCTAACTATGATAAAAAACTGCTCTGCTACTAAATTAAATTTGATAGCGTACTCAGCATGCTAGCAATATTCATCATCATCAGCCAGCAGACGCCAAATACTGAACATATTTATGCCTCTGCATCCACTGGATGCTCGTGACTATCATGATGTCGTCGGTCCATCTAGTGGTAGAGGCTGACCTACGCTGCGTCTTCCGGTTCGTAGTCTCCACTCATGAAACTTTCTTCCCCTTCAGTTATCGGTTCTTCGAGCGATTTGGCCTGCCCATTGGCACTTACAATACACACATCTGAGCAGCTATGTCAATGACTGTGATTTAGTATTGGTAGCAATATTGCCACACAGGAAAACGCTTGATAAACCACATTTACTAAACATCTTTTGGTCACGTTTTGCATCAATTCACATCACTGAACCGCATAATAAGAAGAGTGATAAGTGCAATTTGTTCTTTCTTTCTTTCTCTTTCTTTCTAAAATAATTTCACTCGTGAACAAACTTGGGAAGCGACTCAAATCTTTTAAAACCGAGACTCAGTATGAAAACGAATGCTAAATGATGCAAACACAGACCGATCGTCCCATCTAGAGGTAGATTAGGGCAAATCCCAGCGATTCTGGGATCGCTTCAAATGGAATACTGGAGCACTCTGTATGTTTTGTTTCGCTGATTGATTCTCCTTGTAGTCGAGAGCTGGGTGAAATCTGGAGGTTTTTCATTTGAAATATGCATTGACTTATTAGTAGGGACCGGACGAATGAACTTTTCCAATGGTATCTGAACAAAACTATGGAGTGCTAACGACATACTTGTTAGCACTTTTTATGAGTTTTGGCTTCGGAAATCTTGTATATTTATCAAGTATGTAGTATAATAAAATTAAGTTTTAAATGATATCGTTAAGTCAAGTCATAGTCACATTCAAATTGAAGTAAAGTAAGTCCCAGATTTATAGACACTAGCTATTTCATCCGCGTGGATACCCTCAATAAAAGTAGCCTAAGTTATTACTTTCATCATCTATCTGCCAATGGAAGAACCGTCAAAATCGGTCCAACCATTTTGGAGTCCATAGAAAATATATACACATACATACACCCATAGATTTTTATATATAAATAGATTTTACGATTTTTCCACATATACTTTTGGTAAAGATATAAATCTCAATGATGGTATAAAGTATTTCTGGTTAGGTAGCCTCATGTCACGATGTCACAATAAACTTTAACGGAGCTTTTTCAGTGAAGGGTACACTGACAGTTAAAAATTACGGTAAAAATCATAAACCAACGTAACAAACTAATATTATGCGTAATTTTGTATACGTGTGTTTGTTCACACTTAGCTCTGTAACGGCTGAACGGATTTTGGTGAAATTTGATATGAAGGTAGCTCTTTCCCTGAATTAACACATATATAATTTTTAACCCGAAAAAATATAACGTTCCTGAAGGGTGCCGGATAAAACTGCGGGCGTTACTAGTAGCCTTATTATTAAGTTAATTTTATGCTTGGGTTCATAGCTGGAATCTATGAATCATCATCATTTCAGCCGTAGGACGTCCACTGCTGGAAATAGGTCTCTTCCATCGACGATTTCGTTCCTCTCCATTTCCTCTCCAAACGAGCCGTTTGGAAGCGGCCTGCAGCCAGCAATTCCCTGCGGTTTTATTTTTTTATCAAACCACTATAGTACTAAAATACAGCGGGCTTATTCTTAGACATTGCTTACTTTCTATCGCACTCTTTTTGATATGGACATGAGAGTGCCGAAGACGTTTTTTTTTTGCTGCTGTAGAAGTTTAAATTCAGCCCAATACTCATTCATTTTCACACACATTCCATAGTCGTATTTCATATTAAATAAGACCTCTCAGTGTTGGCTTCATCTCCATCAATGCCTCAAGTGCGGGCTAGACCGTAGAATAAAAATAATATATAATACCAAAATAAACGCAAGCACTTTCAAGAAACGATTCAAACGGTTTGTTTCCAAGTTTCCAAGAATTTTGTGTAAACATTACGGCATCCAGCTTGCAGTACTTTGGTGCCTTGAACAAATAAATCTCAGGACATGACACTTAGCCTATCTCACTTCTTGACATGAACTGAGAACTTTGAACTCAATAAATAACTACATCAAGCTCTACTACATATGCTACAGGGTTGTCGATGTTGTTGTAGGTATAATCAATCTTTTTTTTAATGAGTAGTAGTGAAATCTGATACCTGATTACTGCAAGGGAACTTGTCTCTGTCTGTCATTCAATACTATCGTCGGTTGTCGGCAATAACAGTGCCGGAGATGTGCACGTTGAACGATAAAGATAAATTTTATGTTTTCCCAGGCTTTATTAATAACTACAATAAAAAAAATAGCAACCGATTTTACGGTTGTTCAATAAATAGGATTTATCCCCTAATTTTCACAATAAAAAGCACGAGTCAATTCGATAGTGTCAAATTGGTTTCTACTAGGCAAGTGTGCTCCATCGTAAGCCGCCATCAGGCGAGTTGGCGATCATACTCAAGACTATAATAATAATAATATTGAATATTTTCTATAAATTTAAATGGGACCATTCGAAATATAGGCTCTGTAATTCAATAAAAAAAAAACATTAAAACCATTTCACATTTAGCAAAGAGATCGTGGAAAACACACCCACAAAATCACACACACAAAACTTGATACAAAAAAATCTGTTGAAAAATCACAATTGTTAAGGGGGCGTTTCATGTCCCTTATTTCTTGTCTAACTTTTATGCAACGTGCTGGGAATTCCCTCGCAAAGCAAAGTGTCACTCAGAGGCAGAAACATTATAAATACAGGCATTCGTTATATTTTGTTACTTACTCAGCAGGCTCGTTACCAAGTTTATTTTAGTGACGTATCTATTAAACGAGTTTGTGAAGTTCATGTGAATGAGACAAAACAACGACTTAGTAGAGTTTTTGTTCTGGCAGTTGAAGGTCGTTTGTGTCGGTGTGCTGTGACCTCAACATGAGCAACTTTTTGATATTGTCGATGTTTTGCACAGGTCAGTAACATTTAGTTTTAGTTTTTTGTAAATATAATAATTTGGTAGCTTAGAATAACTACTCAGAGAAGGTAGGTTTCCAAACAACGCCTTCTCAAAACGTAAGCTACAAATTCGCTTTGTAGCTTACGTTTCGATTGGTATTTTAACGATTTAAGCAAGAAAATTAATGGATTATCTGTGGAATGTCACACCATAACTCTTATGCTGCTTTTCTGATTTGTTGTGGTACAATTTCACCGCGCAAATTGTTTTTTTTTTTTTTTTTTTGGAGCCATATATTACACCATTTCAATGGCTTAAATTTTGCGAATGTACTTGGTTTCTTTGTGTAGTTATTTTAAGTGTGGTAGCAACCTTTTAAAACAAAATTAAATGCTAATTAAAAGCTATTCGATTATGTTGATGTTTTATAACACTGGCTATACTTTTTGTTTATTTTACCTTATTCTTAGTACAAACTTGTATTTAACTTGCCTTGTTAGTATGTACCTATGTGTGGGACAAATCTTGCCACTGAATTTTAGACCAGTTGTCCTCATCCGATTGAGCTGAAATTTGACATAAATTTAGGCAAATTCGGTGACAATGCAATGTGATGGTACCATTGAGCTAGTCTGATGATGGAGACAGAAGGTGGCCAAAGGAACTCCTAAACAAAACGACGTAACCCCGTTGAGTTTGGGTTTGTTGGATTTGTCTTCCCAAGCACTTTATTTCTAGTTGATGAATGGACGCCAGAAAGCTTGATTTAAAATATAATTATTTTTACTTTGTTACAGTGATTTTGACACCGGCACATCTCCATGAAGATGTTAGAAACTATAATTTAAATAAGTTAGACAGACACAAACGGGTATGTTTCTCATCTTCTTATTTTTGATTCGTTTAAACACGGTGCATCTTACCTGGACAACGTGACAAGTGTGTGTGTATCATTATATACATTATATACGTTCTGCTCTCCGCCACAGTAGATAATATAAGCTAAAGCAGTAGGTAGACTTTAAACAAACGCCCGAATCGAGAGACTTAATCAAACGCAGGGGTGGCCGCTACGATACTTCACGGTAAGGCGCTTGCAGACCATGCGTAGTACAAGTAGCAATTACAGGTTGCAAGTAGCTACTACGCATCGTCTGCATCGTTTTGCTTAGTGCAAATGGCAGAGGAAGAAACGAAATATAACGATAATAAAAACGAAAGGGGACATACAAGAAGCGTATTTTTTAATCATTTTTTTAAATTTTTATTTGCTCTAATGTTAAAACTGTAATAAGCACAAGCGTCTAACTTGGCACCCTCTAAAGTAAAACAACAAATAATAAATAATGGCCAAGTGCGAGTCGATGAAAAATTTCGGTTCACCTGGGCGTGGTCGGTTGGATGGCGTGATGTTATCTTTTACTAGTTTTCATATTTTATGGTGGTACGGAACCCTCGGTGGGTGAGCCCGACTCACACTTGACTGGTTTATGGAAAGCATTCATAGCTAAACACTTAGGTAAGTTGAGGTGTTCCCCTGTTGAAGTTAATTGTAAGAAATTATTATAAATTATTATAACACCGGCTTGCACTCACGATTATGAGAAAATTACGATCAATGATAATAATCACTGCATTGAATCACTCTGCGTCACTAAGTATAGGGACTGTAGTACTAGCATGACTTCATTAGCATAAACCATCAACCTTCAGTAATTACCTATAAGGTCAGCCGGTAGTAGTTAGTGATATATTTCCTGTTAACAATATCGTGGTTTCTCGAGAAACTAATTAAATAGGTACTTACCTGCCTACTTTAGTGGTGGCAAATTAACGTATAGATTTAACACAATTTTAACCCAAAATAAAAATAGTATGTTATCCAGTTCTATACTAATATTATAAAGAGGAAAGATTTACAAAGTATGTTTGTAACGAATTGGCTCAAAAAGTACCGGACCGATTTTAAAAATTCTTTCACTGTTGGGATGCTACGCTATTCCCGGGTGACATAGGCTATAATCTATACCCGTGCAAAGCTGGGGCGGACCGCTAGTAGTGAATAAAGGACGGGTTTAAAGCGAGGGCCATAGATGAATCACGAGCAAGTGAAGGATTCTAACGACCGTAGAGAGTGATTAATGATGATTGAATCACGAGCGTAGCAAGTGTAGCGAGCCTTAAGACGAGTCTTCGACCAGTGTGTGTTGCCAGTGATGATATATGGCACTGAAACGTGGTCTCTCACTATGATCCTTATAAGCAAGCTCTAAGTTGCACAACGAGCTATGGAGAGGGCTTTTCTACGAGGTCTCAGAAATGAGGAGATTCGTAGGTTACGTTACGAAAGTGCTACCAACATAGCCCACCGGATTAGCAAGTTGAAGTAACAGTGGGCAGGGCACATAGCACGCAGAACAGATGGATTCAAATATTAGAATCCTGACTTATATATTTCCAATTGGTCCCATAGAAATATCATCAAAAGCGGTTCATAGTTTGATTTTTTAATTAAAATATAACTAGTAAAAATATGTCATCCAAGTGAACGAAATTGCATATTTACTAATTTTGAAGACGGTTTTTTTTAAATTGGTAATTGTCGATTTACAGCAAGAAGACCGATGGGACTGGGGCTACGTGATCATGCCAGGGTCTTCGTCTCCTCAAACTTCGACCGAGCCCCTAACGCGAGCATTGGACAGTGCAAACCCTTGTCTGAATACTACGTACTCGCCAAAGCCCGATTTCAGTGCAATAGGAAAGAGAATCAGTGAAACCAGTAAGTTTATCTGTTGTCTAGACTCAGTAACGTGACTATTCATAAAGCCGGGTCCTGCGCCAAAAATCTAATAAAACATGTTTAGCTAACATCGGGCTTATTATGGATGTTCGTTCGGGATTCGGATTGCGATCGCGATCGCAATACAATGGGATCGCATAACAATGGGACCCTATTACTAGGTCTACATTGTATGTCTGTCTGTCTGTCCGTCCGGTACCTTTAAACGGCTGTCTTTCGAACCGTAATAGATAGCCAGTTGAAATTTTCACAAAATATGTAATGTTAAGACGGATTAACTAAGAAATTATAAAAAAGTCAAAAAGTAAAAACGAAAGAGGGGAAAGGGGGTCCCCATGCAACAAACGTATTTTTGTATTAGCTCTAATGTAAAACGGTAATACGTACAAACGTCAAACTTGGCATGATTATAGTACACACTCTATAGTATAACAACAAATAATGGCTAAGTATCAGTCAGTGACAAATTCCTGTTCAGCAAGGAAGGGCGCGGTCGGTACTTGGATGGGTGATCGCCTGGGCGTGATGCTATCTTTTTGCACTACTTTGTATTTTGTGGTGTGGCTCAGTGCGTGAGCCCGCTTCGCACTTGGTCGGTTTATTTATGTGAGTTAAGTACTTCCTATCGAAGTTGGTGATTTAAAGGTACATGGCTAAAAAATACAAACTGACCTAATGTTAGTCCATCGTGTCCGGAAACTAAATGTATTGTAAACTTTCCTCTCGTTTTCAGAGTGCTATGAATATATTTGGGAAATCAAACACAGAGACGAAATGGACAAAAAGTCAGCTGAATGTAAGTACGCATAAAGTTAAGATAAAAATACTTTTCCAGAGCTCGTCAAGAATTTCAAATTTTCCTCATCTTTCATTGTCTACTATGTTAAAACCTGAGCCTATTTTAGACAAAAACTCATAGACATTATGTTACATTATGTTACATATTACATTATAATCATCATCAATATCAGCCTATCATGCCCCCACAGCTGGGACACAGGTTTTCTTTCAGAAAGAGAGGACGGGCCCTAATACTTTCTGACCCAGTGCATGTTGGTGAATGTCATAAGTCTTTGATCTTGTGAAGTTCTTGGACATACCGGTATATCCTCACGATGATTTCCTTCATCGTTTTTGAGCGATGGCATCAAAACTGCCCATAATTTACTTGTAGGGTCAGGGACCAAACCAATTACCATCTGATTCCAAAACGTACATGCTACCGGTCGGCCTCCCACTCATCGCGCAAATGTTTTATTGCAGGCACATGACCCATATTTAACAATATACCTACACTAAAAATGAAATAAAAGTCATCATCATTCATTGTCATTTCAGCCGTAGGGTGTCCACTGCTGAACATAGGCCTCCCCCATCGATCTCCAAAAGGGCCGGTGTGAAGCGGCCTGCATCCAGCGTTTCCCTGCGATCTCTTTTAGGTCGTCTGTCCATCTTTTGGGTGGATTTCCTACGCTGCGCTTACCGGTCCGTCCGGTCCGTATTAGAGAACCTTTCGACCCCATCGGCCATCTGTTCTGCGTGCTATGTACCCTGCCCACTGCCACTTCAACTTGCTAATCCGGTGGGCAATGTCGGTAACTTTCGTTCGTCTATAGATCTCCCCATTTCTGATTCGATCTCGTAGAGAAACCCCGAGCATAGCCCTCTCCATAGCTCGTTGTACGACTTTGAGCTATCTTATGAGGTCCATAGTGAGAGACCACGTTTCACTGCCACTGCAAATAAAAGTATCTGATACTAATTTTATAGATAATTTGTATCCACTGCTGAGCAAAAGGCATTTTTTATGCATTTTATAGATAATTTGTATCCACTGCTGAGCAAAAGGCATTTTTTATGCATTTTATAGATAATTTGTATCCACTGCTGAGCAAAAGGCATTTTTTATGCATTTTGTGTGTTTACAGCGTTTTATGAAAGCACTAATAAGCGTTACTCATAGTCGTAATTTCAGTTAAAGTCATCAATAAGCATTGGTATTTCCATCTTCTGTATAATTGCCAATATATTGTAATCCATTGAATATTTGAGTGCTCTATGAACTTACAGGTGCGGCGTATAAGATGAAAAATCGAGGACCCAATGGACCACATTTTGCGATCGGAGGTCGAGATACAAGACCAGGAGAGTTTCCTCATATGGTGAGTAACTTAGTAAAGCACTGCAGTAAATTTTTTATAAAATTAACTGCGAGTATCCTTAAAATAACCTTTGCAAATTTTTTAAAACTATTTTCATGATGATATTATCTATTTTGGCGAGAAAGTGAAGATAAAACTTTTAAAAAATATTATCCTTTTTCCTAATGTTGATAATGTGCAGCTACAGTACTGGCGCTCACCATTTGAGAAATAACTCCCAGAAAAAACTATCTCGTAACTGAGCAGATGAATTTATGGCAAAATTTAATACTCATATTAATTAAAATCTGCGGTAAGAAGTCCTGAAGATCCTAGAAAAAGGGTGAAATAAATATTGTTTTATGTATATAAACCTATTTTTTTACCAGGGAGCCATAGGCTGGGAGGCAGCTGTAGGGACCTGGTTGTTCAAATGTGGTAGTTCCCTGATCAGTTCCAAGTTCATCCTGACTGCAGCGCACTGCTCTCGAGCGTCATCCAGGGATACCACCATTGCTGACCCTGTGCCAAAGATCGTGAGGCTTGGAGACAAGAATATCATTGATAATGTAAGATAAGTGCGATTTGTTTTTCGAGTTCTAAGTAGGCCTATGTATGAAAAACTTTCTCATCTCTTAGACTCTTGTATTAAATGCCTATTTTATGGTAGTATTCTGCACCAACTGTTGAAAAAAATTACATATATAAGAAAAATTAATGTTTTTACTTAATTAGGTTTAATAGTTTTTTTAACGTATAATTATTTCCTGATCTATAAATAATATACCTTATTTTTTGTCAACATTATTTTGCTGCTCGTTGTTACAACTTGACTGATGTGTGTGTGATTACAATCAGATATCAAGATGGGGATGGGAAAGATCGTCTTTTAATAGTAAGAGCTTATAAATGAATTACAACATGGTGACAGCGTTAAAAAATATACGCCTTGTTTGACGATTGGCCCGAACTGATATGAATCAGGAATACGTCGAGAGACATAGGACAGTCTTTGCATTTTGCCACAGTGTGACGAAGCAGACTGCGTTAAAATAGTCATCATTAATACTGTACTTATTTTGCCTTATCTGTTTACTGATGGTAGTTCTCAAACGGCGTTCTACCAAAAGACGAGAAGATCATCCGCGTCATTGTCCACCCAAAGTTCAAGTCTCCGAAGAAGTACTATGACATAGCTCTGATGGAGCTAGAGAAAGTTGTAGTCTTCACGAGGTTTATCCAGCCAGCTTGCTTGTGGAGCCGCTTTGATACAAGCTCCCTGGGGCTTGAAGCTACTTTGACTGGATGGGGTGTGGTGGAGTCAGGTAAGGAATTATATATACTGTTTACGTTTGCCTTACGTTTGCCTGCTATTTCGTTTGGTGTTTGAGATACGGCAAAGATAATATATAACCAATCCTCATTATATTGCCATAGTGACAAGGAGTCCTTTAAAGTGCATGCACTTTTTGGCTGTTAATTTTTCTCAAGCACGCGGTCTTTTTCTTAGTCAGACACTCTTGGAAGAGTGGTTGTGGTTTGAAAGACGGTGCTAAACGGCGGGTCTGCAACGTCATTGGTCTTCTCGGCGGTAATTACAGATCTTGCAATGCTTCTCCAATTTACTCGGTTCTTCGAATTACTAGAACACTCTGTTATAGAAGACTAAGTTGCCGTCAATGAGGTCCGTCCAGCTTGTAGGAGATTTGCCTTGACCTCTCTTTGCTGCTACCTGTCCTTGAACTGTTCTTTCCATTAAGTCTTCGTTCCTGGAGATGGGCCCAAAGAACTTCACTATTTGTAATTGTACAGTCGACGCAAGTCTGTTCTTAATATTGAGCTCCTTTAATATCGAAACGGAACATCCGCACGAAAATGTTGAACCTCGCTTTCATTTTAACAGACCTATTTCGACCATTTTTTTAATCCCCATATAGAGCATTAAACGTGTAGATACAATCGAAATGCTCAAACCCACAGTTGGCAGCATACTCAGCATGCTGGCAGCATTACCAAGCTGAATGGCAACGCATACGTTGAGCCAGAAAAACGCCAGATCAATAAATCTTAATTATAATGAGTAGTAGTAACTCGGTTTTGTGCGTCGAAACTGTGTTTGGTATCAAGCCACCGAATTGAATGGATACCACTTGAAAATACAATAAACCACAATGAAAGAAATGTTGCATTATTATTCGAGTAATAAAATAAGCGCATTAAACTTTGTTGTATTAAATTAAGGTTTTTATATCATCTTATGACAGTAAAAACCAAATAAACTTTGAATTCTGTAATAACCATGCAAGGACAGTTTTACGATTCTTAAGAAATTCATGTTTCAAGATTCTTTGTAAAGACTGGAATTCTTTCAAAGAAAATGTTTTTACTTTCAAATAGTTGTTCATTAAACCTTAGTGTGATAAGGTAAAAAAACCGGACAAGTACGAGTAGGACTCGTGCTCTGAGGGTTCCGTTAGACGGAACCCTCAGAGCGCGAGACCAAAAAAAAACTAACTAAAGTTAAAATATTGAAAGACAAACTTAAGTTTGTAGTTTTTTTTTTACTGGGCAAGTGCTTTTAATAACTAAACAAAATACAAGCTAAAACTAACACTACAAATACAGTTAGACTGCCCATAGACCGTTGAAGGTCTAAAGACAATCCAAATGCTCAAGCCCACTACCAGTTGGCAGCGTACCCAACATGCTGGCGGCATTACCACGTTGAAAGGCAATGCTAATGCGTTGAGCCAGAAACACGCCAGCATTTTGGTCACGCGTCGCATTAACCAGGCGCTCTGAAAGATTTTTGAAAATGAGGTGAGCTCCCGGTCCCCAAGGGCCCAATGTCTCGACCCCAAACGCCTCAAATATGTAACCACTGCCGAGGTTAGCATATTTGCGACGCTTGTGCTGTTCTGCCGAATTAGCAGCCGCGCCAGCCCTACCCTGTGTCTCAGGAAGATGTGACGGCGCCAAAGTATCGACACAAGTTGCGTCCCATACAAGGGCCGCCCCAACCTCCAGGGCACAAGTGTCATACCGTCAGGCCTCTTTCCATCGTCACGCGCAAGACCACTCGGTTTGAGCACAGCTGCGACATTGGCGGTGGAAAGTGCCCTGCGTATGATGTCATTCAGGCTAGCGTGTCGGCCAATACGACCAGCGCTTCTCGAGCAAGAGAGACCATGGTGACCGAGCTGGTCAACAGCAGTACCACACTGACAGCGATGGGCCTCACAGCACCTTGCACCCAAGCGTAAGCTGACAACTAGACGAAATGCGGTTGGATCTAAAAGGCTACCTGTGTTAAAAGAGGGCATGGCTTGCAACCAAAGTCCCGATTCCCAAACAGAGACAGCAAGAATACGAGCGCGATCTGCAATACTAGGACACGTATCTAGTAGCGATTTCCATGCTAGTTCGCAGATCGGCCGATCCCACAGTCTCTGGGAAGACAACTTTGAAGTTTGTAGTTGACAATAAGGTTCTTCCATACATCCCAACTACAAAATGTAAGTTTGTAATAGCAAAATAATTATTTTTAAATACCTTCAAATTTATAACTTTCGGATTTATTCCTATATATGTACTATGAGACCTTGCCTCTTGCCAAATTTCATGATTCTAGGTCAACGGGAAGTACCCTATAGGTTTTGATTCCCCTGTGAAATCGCAAAATATACGACATAAAGGAACCCTAAGAGCGCGAGACCAAAAAAAAACTAACTGAAGTTAAAATATTGAAAGACAAACTTAAGTTTGTAGTTGACAATAAGGTTCTTCCATACATTCCAACTACACTGAGGGTTCCGTTAGACGGAACCCTCAGAGCGCGAGACCAAAAAAAAACTAACTGAAGTTAAAATATTGAAAGACAAACTTAAGTTTGTAGTTTTTTTTTTACTGGGCAAGTGCTTTTAATAACTAAACAAAATACAAGCTAAAACTAACACTACAAATACAGTTAGACTGCCCATAGACCGTTGAAGGTCTAAAGACAATCCAAATGCTCAAGCCCACTACCAGTTGGCAGCGTACCCAACATGCTGGCGGCATTACCACGTTGAAAGGCAATGCTAATGCGTTGAGCCAGAAACACGCCAGCATTTTGGTCACGCGTCGCATTAACCAGGCGCTCTGAAAGATTTTTGAAAATGAGGTGAGCTCCCGGTCCCCAAGGGCCCAATGTCTCGACCCCAAACGCCTCAAATATGTAACCACTGCCGAGGTTAGCATATTTGCGACGCTTGTGCTGTTCTGCCGAATTAGCAGCCGCGCCAGCCCTACCCTGTGTCTCAGGAAGATGTGACGGCGCCAAAGTATCGACACAAGTTGCGTCCCATACAAGGGCCGCCCCAACCTCCAGGGCACAAGTGTCATACCGTCAGGCCTCTTTCCATCGTCACGCGCAAGACCACTCGGTTTGAGCACAGCTGCGACATTGGCGGTGGAAAGTGCCCTGCGTATGATGTCATTCAGGCTAGCGTGTCGGCCAATACGACCAGCGCTTCTCAAGCAAGAGAGACCATGGTGACCGAGCTGGTCAACAGCAGTACCACACTGACAGCGATGGGCCTCACAGCACCTTGCACCCAAGCGTAAGCTGACAACTAGACGAAATGCGGTTGGATCTAAAAGGCTACCTGTGTTAAAAGAGGGCATGGCTTGCAACCAAAGTCCCGATTCCCAAACAGAGACAGCAAGAATACGAGCGCGATCTGCAATACTAGGACACGTATCTAGTAGCGATTTCCATGCTAGTTCGCAGATCGGCCGATCCCACAGTCTCTGGGAAGACAACTTTGAAGTTTGTAGTTGACAATAAGGTTCTTCCATACATCCCAACTACAAAATGTAAGTTTGTAATAGCAAAATAATTATTTTTAAATACCTTCAAATTTATAACTTTCGGATTTATTCCTATATATGTACTATGAGACCTTGCCTCTTGCCAAATTTCATGATTCTAGGTCAACGGGAAGTACCCTATAGGTTTTGATTCCCCTGTGAAATCGCAAAATATACGACATAAAGGAACCCTAAGAGCGCGAGACCAAAAAAAAACTAACTGAAGTTAAAATATTGAAAGACAAACTTAAGTTTGTAGTTGACAATAAGGTTCTTCCATACATTCCAACTACAAAATGTAAGTTTGTAATAGCAAAATAATCATTTTTAAATGATATACCTTCATATTTATAACTTTCGGATTTATTCCTATATATGTGCTATGACACCTTGCTTTTTGCCAAATTTCATGATTCTAGATCAACGGGAAGTACCCTATAGGTTTTGGTTCCCCTGTGAAATCGCAAAATATGCGACATAAACGTTCATATCTTTTGATTGCGTTGACTTACAACTTTTATTTTTTTACAGCCGAAAGAAACCGTAGACCCAAGTATTTAGTATAAATTTCAACTTGCTACCTTTACGCGTTCTTGAGAAAAAGGGTCTTGACAGACGGACAGACAGACAGACAGACAGACGGACAACGAAGTGATCCTATAAGGGTTCCGTTTTTTCCTTTTGAGGTACGGAACCCTAAAAACGCAAAAGATAAATCAAAGG
The DNA here is from genome assembly GCA_914767915.1 of Agriopis aurantiaria. Classification (NCBI taxonomy): domain Eukaryota; kingdom Metazoa; phylum Arthropoda; class Insecta; order Lepidoptera; family Geometridae; genus Agriopis; species Agriopis aurantiaria. The sequence continues at coordinate 14,248,104 of OU611996.1, forward strand.
GGCGAAGGCAAGTAAAAGTGTAATTTCTCAGTCAGTTTCCAGTTCAACTAGAAGCTAGCTAGCTGGCTAGCTGTTTTAAGCAATACAGTTTAGGTGATGAAATAAGGTGCGCGACCGCAAACCTTACCTGGGCACATTAAGGTTCACGTTCGCGTGGTTTTTCGAACTGAGCTGTTTCAACGTTAGCTCAAGACCGCGTAAGGAGTTAGCCGTAAGGTTTTTACTATGGGAGTAAATCAGAAACCGCAAAAAATATCAGCTGTTCCAGAGAAAACGGTCATTCTAACTACAATTACATGGTTTACAAGGTTGGTCCTATTGTAAAAAAAAAACATAATGATAGGTATTTCCCTTTCGGCTTAGTACACCCTTTCCGCGTAACCCTGTAGTTTTTGTAGCGTTAAATTCGCACAAGAATCTGTTTCTGATCTAAATTTTTAACAGGCAGTCGCACAACATCGCCTGAGCTCCAAGCGGCAGTAGTAGACCTGATAGACCAGCAGAAATGCGACAATCTGCTACGACCTTCGTGTAATCGGAACTGGTGTGGAATGCAAGAGCACCAACTGTGTGCTGGGAAGCTGGCTGGGGGAGTTGATGCTTGTCAGGTATTGCTTATGTTGAATGACAGATTTAAACTGTTCAGACCGACTATTTTCATATCAACATCCGACTATATCAACATCCCTGCTGTTCTCGAGCCGGTGGGGATAGTTCGGGATGATGGTAAGCGCCCTGATGGCTTAACTCTGATCCCCTGGGAGCGGGGAAGGGCTCTCGTTTGGGACGCTACATGCGTCGATACGTTAGCCCCTTCTCACCTCAGGGGGACAATTCAAAAAGCTGGAGCCGCGGCGGAGGCCGCAGAAGACGCCAAGCGGCGCAAGTATGCATCACTTTCAAGTGAATATATATTTGTGCCGCTGGGCGTCGAAACTTTTGGTCCATGGGGCCCATGTACCAAAAAGTTTTTAAAAAAAATTTCGCCACATTTAATCGACGCCGCTGGTGATAAGAGAGCTGGCTCATTCCTCGCGCAGAGAATTTCTTTAGCAATTCAACGCGGGAATGCAGCCAGCGTTCTTGGCACTTTACCACACGGACAACATCTTTTTTTTTAATTTTTAATTATATTAGTGATAATTTGTATGTAATAATTAGTATTAGTGTTAATAATTAAGGCTTTTTTATTTTCTTTGTTTGATATACCCTATTTAGATTATTAAAATAAAGAATTGATACTTTGATAGTATCTTGTACATTTACTATTTTTGTACTTGCGATATTCTGTCCCTGTCACACTTATATCAATCCGAATGAGAGTGACAAGAACAAAAAACAAATATCGCAAATACTTAAAATATTCAAGTAAGTGTCCTGCCTGTTACATGCTCTTGATAAAGATGCATTACCATATCCATATACCAACATCATACAAGCATTTCCTTTTTTGTATGAATATGTCATCATCAGAATCATTTCAGCCGTAGGACATCCACTGCTTGACATAAGCCTCCCCCATCGATCTCCAAAAGGGCTGGTTGGAAGCGGCCTGCATCCAGCGTTTCCCTGCGATCTCTTTTAGGTCGTCTGTCCATCTTGTGGGTGGATGTCCTACGCTGCGCTTACCGGTCTGTGGTTTCCATTCCAGAACCTTTCGGCCTCATCGGCCATCTGTTCTGCGTGATATGTGCCCTGCCCACTGCCATTTCAACTTGCTAATCCGGTGGGCTATGTCGGTGACTTTCTCCTCATTTCGGTATGAATATGTATATCGCCTAAATACCTATATACTCTTAAGGCGATATACATATTCGAGGATATCATTGTACTCATATAACAAAAAACTTTTTAAATTTTAGGACCACGCCTGATATTGCAAAAAAAATCAGCTGTTCCATACATTTCGTTGTGATAATATTTTTTGTTTTGTTTTGTGGAACGATTGCTTTTTTTCGCAATTTTAGGATTGGTTGGTGGTTGGAAGTAAAAGTTGTTTATAATGATGAGTATGAAAGACCCCTTTCAAAGTAACCCTGTATATAATATCAGGGTAAAATAACTGTTACATACACGATGAAATTATAACGAATATTTGCTTAAGAAAGGCAAGTTTCAGCTTTATAGTGGTTATACGTAACTCACTTAAATATCTCAATAAAACGTATACAGTTTTGTAAGCTGTCTTCAACGTATCGAACCGTTTCATGTTTATGTATTTGTCCTTTCCAGGGTGACTCCGGTGGGCCACTCCAAGTGCAAATACCCCTCCCGACAGAGGCTCAAGGGTCCATGCACTACGTCATTGGTGTGACGTCATTTGGCATAGACTGTGCGCTGCCGAACCTACCTGGAATTTACACCAGAGTCTCTAGTTTTATAAACTGGGTAGAGGATAACGTATGGAGATGAATTTTTGGTGATTTACTGAGAATGTAAAATTAATAGTTTTACGATATCTGGCTAAGTACATTTTTAAAACTATGGTTTATCACTTCATCAAAACTTGCGTACGGCGTACACAAAATGCCATTATAAACTATGATTAAACTGCTTACACGCACGTTATGTTTGTAGTTCAGTCAGTACCCTAACTGCTTAATACAAGTGTCAGCATGTGAGAGCGAAACGAAGGGGCACCACCCTGTACCGGAGGCGACTGCCGGGATGCAGGTGCTGGGATGAGGACGGCAGCGCGCCTGACGTTAGCCACTGCCACCGCAGCCTTGACAAAGTCACCACCAGTGCGCGGGCGACCGTCTCCGGGAGCGCGCAAATTCCCTGATGAAGGAGCTAATATATATATATATATATATTTTTTATTAAAATTTATTTTATATAAATGATAATAATGACTCTGAAGCCGGTTCAGAGCTTGTCTTGACCGACTTTTTGAACAAGATGATATAATCTCCTCTTCCACTCGTTAGATTCGCTGCGGACACATCATACAGCTGGCCATAGTCATGTATATTAATAAATACAAAATAGTAAAATTACAGAATAATTTACCGTAGAATTTGTACATTTTGGCTAAGACTTTTGTTGCAACAATAAACTATTGTAAAAATATTTTTTGTCTATTCGTTGTTTCTCCCCTTTCTGAATAAGAATCCCATTGATATTCTTGAATGGAAATGTAGCAGTGTTTTAATACCAGTATTCAAAGAATCCATAATGTAAAAGGCAAATAAAAACAAATGCGATGGCATATATGGGCTGGGCAATGCTGATTGCTAAGGTTACTCAAAGGCCTGAGGTCACCTTATCCCACGGACTTGCCTAGAACACTGACCATTAAGTATTCGACACCCACTTTAACAGTAATCCGAAGCAAATTACTCATGAATTTCTCATAAAATGGGAGTACAAACAATAAAACTAGACTGAGTCTTCGCAAAGATATCTGAGGACTGGGGCTTAAAGTGGACGACTGTTACACCGTAACGTAATGAATAGAAAATATTTTAACCCAACAAACCGCGGGGCGCCACTAGTACTTTCAACCTGACCCATACATATTGATTGATTGATTGATTGATTAACTCTTTATTGTTCACACCATGAAATTTGATACAGAGGACAAAAAACTCTTAAAAACTAGTGTAACAACTGGCGGCCTATCCATATCTATCTATACATATCCATATCTGTAGCGATGATTGCTCAGTGGTTGGCGTGTTCGATTCCAATCCGGTGTGGGTTCAAATCCCAATGAACTTGGGCTGAAGAAAAACATAGTGAGGAAACTATAATTATCATATTGCTATACCAATTTCTAATATCCGGCTGGCTAGTTATCACTCTCAAGTTCAAAATCTCTCGTCAAGTACATAATATAATGTGGTCCAGCAGGCTCACTTGAGAGCTAGTTCCCATTTCAGGCTAAGCATGTTTACCATCTTCAAACGTCAAGCCAGTCAGTCAGGAAAAAAACCTAAAAACAACTCTTTCAAAAGAACGCATAACAATCCAAAAAAACAAACATGCATTTTACCAACAAGGAGATAAATTCATCATCATCATCAACCACCCACTGCTGGGTATAGGTGTCCTCTTCAGCGTGCCATCTTTTCCGGTCTTGTGCCAGTCTCGTCCACTGCTTTCCTGCTGCCTTAACGATGTCGTCCGACCAGCGGGCTGGTCGGCCAGCTGCCACATAAATTATTCAACAAAAATCTAAAACAATACATGTTGTTATAAACCTCAATTGCTGTTCAACATACAGCCATTCTAACTTTTACAACATGCAAACTAACAGAACACAAGTAAAAACAACTATGCAAACTTTGTTACTGCAAACGAACTCCGTTGCTACGTGCCTGTGTAAACCAACGTAGGATTTACAGTAATCTCCCATTTGAGGGGCGATTTGTCTACTAGACAGATAGCTGGCGCGCTCTGGCTGATCCTTGCCCATTTGGAACTAACCCTTATTGCATTGTGTACTCTGGCTCGGTAGGAATGGGACGTGGCGTATGATGCGTGACCAGATTGTGCAATTTGGCTTCTAGCAGTTTGCATGGAATCTGACGAATTGGGCTCAAATAACTTTATTTTAATTTTACTATCATCAGACGTCCACTTAGAAATTCTAATCAGAAATTAGGAGATCCGTAGACGAACGAAAGTTACCAGCGTAGCCCAGCGGATTATCAATTTGAAGTGCAGTAGGCAGGGCACATAGCACGCATAACAGATAGCCGATGGGGCTGAAAAGTTCCCGAATGGAGATCACGGACCGGTAAGCGCATCGTAGGACGTGCACGGTTCTTACGAAAGAAAAATTAAGAAAATTAGAAAATTTTAAACAACTTAAAACTAAAAAACATCGCGATGTTTTTAACTCGCGGGAACATTGAAACAGTGGGCGCAGCTAGTTTGTATTAAAAGAAATATTAGGATTCAGGCCTATTATCAGAATGTTTCCTAAAGATGCCACAAAAGTGCGTACCTCGTTAAAATCCTAAGTCTATAAAAATAAAATGCCTAATAAATAAGTAAATGGTATGGCACAACGTTCCGTGTTGATCATAACTCTGTTTGGGCCATCAATGAGCTCTATAGACGGAGGTTATGACACGGAGAGGGCTTAAATTTGTTTGTTAGCAGTTTTTATCGTTATTTTATGAACAGGAGTATGGTTAGGGCTGATATTCAGAAAGCGAAGCTGAGCGAAAATGGTTGCAAAAGTGTTATGATATAAAGAATACTTAAAAACCGCGCCTCGTTAAAAATAAGTTTTAATCAACTGAGTGACGAGACGAGTTTGTATCGTCACGCCTGGTGGTAACCGCTTGGTTCAGCTTTTTAGAGTTCTGTACCCAAAGGGCGTAAACGTGATCCTATTACTAAGCCTACGCTGTCTGTCTGTCTGTCGCGCGTCCGTCCGCCTATTATATCTTTCATCTTGGGTACGGAACCCTCAAAATTACAGGCTTAGTGAAAATGTAAAGTAGGTAAGTAGTGTATGTAAGTAATATCCCGTAAATAAACATATAACTTTAGTGAACAACCGTGATAGTTTAAAACAGTGTTATAGTAAAAAATTATTTAAATATAGCTACGTATTACTGAAGAAAATATTTAAATCGGCTTATAACGTTCTAATATTCTAGCTAAATATTAGAACGTATAACGTTGATCGGATTAGGAAGAGGGTGCGTTGCCCGTTTCCCACCAAGTGAGTGTTAGTTTAGAGTTTGTATGACGTATTTACAAGTGACGTCATTAGAAAATGTGGTGCGCTCTCTGTCTAGCAAAATATGAGCATGCTTATATCTTCTTTAATTAACTTTGAAAACATTTTAATTTTGTTTTCGGTGTTTGGCTCTATTTAGATGGCCAGCTTTTTTATATTAAACTAGCTGCGCCCCGCGGTTTCACCCACGTAGTGATGAAAAATGGTGACGATGATGATGAAAAGTAGCCTATGTCACTCCCTGGCTCTTGAACCATGACCATGCAAAAAATCAGGTCGATCCGTTGTTCCGTTGCAGCGTGAAAGAGGAATTCATACATATACATCCATACATACAAACTTTGGCGTTTATAATATTAGGAGGATATGTAAAATAAATAACAACCTAGGTATTACCAAGCTTTCCCGAAATTTTTGTACAATTAGATATATAAACTGTAATCCAGAGATTCCCAAAATTAAAACCCATAATCTAAAAATAAATTAAAAGTTTCAAATTTAATATTCAAACGTAACACGTGTAAGAAAAACATGCAAATCACTGGCCAGTGCGGGCTCCAACGCAAAGTATTCTCTTTTATGGGGGCCCATAAATTACAGGCTTGGGTCAAAGCAGAGAAATTTAAACACAGCTATTAAACAGGGGGCAATGTTAAAAAAGTTTGTGAAACATTTGCATGCCAGTGTTTTTTTGAAAGCCTCTTGGAATGCTTTTGGTTTATTACAGAGCAGGAAAATAATAGAGTAGCCCTTCCAAATGTGTAGCTACTAAATTTATAACTTCGTAATAGGTAGCTACGATAGTAAACTCGAGCCATTTTTCTGTGTTTGGATGCCTCGCTAAATCTTCGTACCTACATAAAGTCTTGATCGAAGAGCTTACCACATCTTCTTTCGAGATAGCCCGTTGGTCCAGTTGGTAGTGAACCTGCCTTCTGAACTTGGGAGCGTGGGTTCGATTCCCACCTAGGACAAACATTTATGTGATGAACATTTGTGTTTGTTCTATATCTGGTTGTTAATATCTATATAAGTATGTATTTAAAACTATATATGTATGTATAGCAGTCTCTGGCAGCCATATCACAAGATTTGCTTAGTTTGGGGACAGATGACCGTATGTGCAAAAATGTCCCGAATATTTATCTATTTATTTATCTTTCTCTATCCTCGGCATGCAGTGCATCGTACACCATATGATCGATATGTCCAGGGTGGTGCGATCTGGTCGGACCAGCACATCGGGCTGCTGCCTCGAGATCTTTTGACATAGACTGTGCCTACGATTTTATGCTTATCTAGATTGTAGCTATGTTTCCTGGCAATGTGACCGAAGTACTACTCGATACGACAAATGTGTCCGCATAAAAGTAATTGTAATTGTTTAGCACTGCATTTCATACAAATCCATTCAGCTGCTATGGAGCTAAGTGGGAACAAAGACTTGCACACACCTACACAAACTTTTGCAACTTTACAAAAAAGCTAACTTTCAGTCCAGGCGTAAACAAATCGTGACATAATAAAATTAAAATTTTTATTAAAACTCCCGTCCCATATTTCCGATAAATTCATAAATCTAAAGGGACCATGATAAATGTTAAACTAAACTTTTATAACATAATCTGTCAAATACACGTTTTTTCTCATTATATCTTCGCTCATAGGAGAAATTAATCAAAGTTCCTAACTTAGATGAAGTTTCTTTAACTTATTAAGGGCAGTCTCTTAAGGCGAGGCGCTAACACGGATTATTTACGGCAATTTAAACTGTGCCTTAACTTTTTGATCAATTAGTTTAAATTACCATTTATTTCTATGAAATTTGATACTAATTTTGCGAGTGACATACGAACTTATGGATATTGTTATGAATAACTAGCGACCCGCCCCGGCTTCGCACATGTGTAATTTACGTGCGAAGCCAAGGCGGGTCGCTAGTTATATCTATACTAATATTATAAAGAGGAAAGATTTGATTGTTTGTTTGTTTGCATCGAATAGGCTCCGAAACAACTGAACCGATTTGAAAAATTATTTCATTGGGAAGCTACACTATCCCCGGGTGACATAGGCTATAATATATACCCGTGTGAAGCTGGGGCGAACCGCTAGTATTATATAAAACTGCCGTGAAAAATTATCTAACTGATGGTAAAAACTGCATCCGTTTCGTGGTTTAGAAGGACTTAGCAGTTATACAGACAGAAAGACGCGGAAAGTGACTTTAATTTTATACCATGTAGAAAAGAAGTACACTTTTCAATAAATATACTACTTTTATTGTATCAGTAACAGTAATATGGTCCCGTTTTTACCCTTTGGGTACGGAACCCAAAAAATACATCGAATAGAGAACCTTCTTTTTTGATATCGGTTGACAAATATTCTAAGCACTCTTGTGAAGCGTATATTTTATATTGTTATTTGTTAAACTTGGTGAGGAGGTAACTTTATCCAAAAGTAAAGTAAGTCAGCTTGTTGAAGTGTGAGGTCAGTTGCCACAAGCTAGTCTAGCAACTGTATGCAGGATCACGCGTCGCACTGCGATGGCGTATAAACAGCGTATAGCATAGCGAGAGGATAGATATGTATTGCTCCTGAAATATATTATGTTACACTAACGAGTGTAGTAGGTATGGTGGAGTAGAATGGTATTATAAGTATTAAACTTCCCGATTTGAACACGTTTTTGATTGCCTATCAGGGAAAAGGAGAGGCTCATCGAATCGCGTTTAAGACGAAATATGCTTCAAATTTGACGTTTCGTCATCACGAATATTCAAAAGTGGACCTTTAAAATCGATTAATATTAATTGACATTATTTCTTTATGTTTAATAAATGTTCTTGAAATGTTTTATTCGGATGTGTTCACCGATACACGATTAAAGAAATTTAGCTCGATGGAAAAAACCGTAAACTTTCCTAAAAAACACCCGTTTTTACGTTCTCTTCAATGGATTGAATCAACTTCATTTTACACTTATTTCCTATATTTTACGTCAAAATCTTGTTTTGTTACTTTCATGTTGCCTAAAAATGTTTATTACACCCGAACTAAAAAAAAATAACTCTCACTTTGACATTGACATAATGGTGACATTTTTTTGTTCCAAGTATTTTATTATTTTAACCCTGTATAGACTCAAATAAAAAACCTATCGTATATCCGATTTTGATCTATCAACATAATATTATAATATGGACACATTTTGATATACTTTGAACACCAATTTCTAATGTGCAATAAAATAATCATTTCCTTTTTTATTTTCACTACAAACTATCACATATTTTCTGTCTATCAAGACCTATACAATGGAAACTCAGCCTCTTATTAAATCGACGACCAACAACGTGCCAACTAAGTTCACTGAAAACTCGCTCACTAAATCACTTCTACAACTGTGTTCAATAAGCAATTTTACTGACTTGTTCTAAGGTATACAATCATTTGGAAACCAGCAGGTCTTTTTATATGCCACCTTTAGCAATAAAGACCTTGTAACGAGGTCCGTAAAGAGTGCTTCGATTAGTGTAAGTAATAAATGAGCAACGTAACTTCCGATTTGGTACATTTTATATGACTTTTCAGTGAATCGTGAATGAAATTTTTTGCGGGTCGTTAGTCCTTGTTAAGCTTTTTACTGTCTACGGGTTCTTTGTAATTATGACGGTAGGTAGGTGGTTATAATAGAAGACGAAGGCATTTTAATGGTTAGCTATCACTTTTTAGAGTTCCCATAGTCTTATATACAAAGAACCATATAAGTTCGTTATGTCCGTCCGTCTGTCTGTCTGTCCATCTAAAATTTTAGAACCCTCTAACATCTAGTTTTTATTAAAAGTGCATGAAACTTTGCACAAATATAGTTTTAGTAGGTACCTTTAGATTTCTAATTTTATAAAAGAAAAATAATTTTGCCTATTAGGCTTGGCACTGATACAGTCATGTGAAATGGGGATGAAATTATTTTTTTCGTTGCACCCTTTCGAGTGGGGATCGTGGAATATGTATTTAAAAAAATATCATTAGCTTTTAAAACACCGACGTCAAAAAACCACTAAACACAAACATTTGCCAATTTTGTCACTACAAAGAAGATTTTTTTAAATTCTATAATTGAAATTAGATTTAATTTTTTTTAAAGTTTTTTTTTGCCCCCGCCTAAAAATCATTGCCTCTTAACGTGTGTAGAATTGAGTTCGAGTGCCTCTTACTCGACTCACGTAAATTTCGCAATTATACCTGTTAACGACACCTCCATCACACGTTACCAACAAGCACTCAACAATACACCCGAGTTTTCTTATAAAACGGCTGTTGTCAACACCGCGTCGAGTTGTCAAGCGAGTCATCAAGTATTTAACGAGTCCCGAGAAAGAATGGGCCACAAGGCAACAGGTGCCCAGAGGGAGAGAACTATGTACAAAATATTAAAGACAGGTAGCTTCTACCTTCTACCGCTTTGTGTTCGTGCTGCCCTGGTAGTTTGACCTACATCGGGGTTCGGATCATTATTTATTGGGTTGCAGATGTAGGTGATTTTAAGGCGAGGTTTCCACTTTTAAGCAACGCTTGCTAATACAGGTGACCATAAAAGGCTATATGTATATATTTTGTTGTATAATAGTGCTAACAGACGCTCGAACGCGGCTGACCTCAACCGCCGTCTGACCAATAGGAGAGAAAGAGAGGGAAATATGATATTCTCACTCTTTCTCTCCCGTTGGTTGGACGGCAGTCCGTCAGCTGCGTTCGAGCGTCTGTTAGCACTATAATATATTGATGTGTTAAGGGTTTTTTTCAGGGCAAGTGCCTTTAATAACTAAACAAAATACAAGCTAACACTAACACTACAAATACAGTTAGACTGCCCATGGACCGTTGAAGGTCTAAAGACAATCCAAATACTCAAGCTCTTACTTCTTATGGTGTTAACACACGTATGGATTTGGTTGACCTCAACCGCCGTCTGACCAACGGGAGAGAAAGAGAGTGAAATATGATATTCCCCCTCTTTCTCTCCCGGCGGTCCGTCAACCAAATTCATACGTGTGTTAACACTATTAGTGCCACTGAGTTGGTTCAATGGCCCCGTCGTCGTAAACACGTTTTGATCAGGCTGCTATCCACATTCTTCTCATCAACGACGTATTATAACGAAAATTATTAGTTTTTCTATATTTTTTAAAGAAGTATCTTGATCTACGATAGTGTCTGCTCGGAGAACTGACTCCCGCTCGTATGAGATATCTTAGTAAAAATATCAAAAGTAAAAAGTATTCCAGAATATTTCTCTAAAAACACAAACAAAGTAAAGGTCCACGTCGGCAGTAAGATAAATTTATTTTCTTAAAAATAAAGCCGGCAATAAAGTGCGCGACACGTAGCACGACCGCGCTCTTCCATCCGCCGGCAAATTGCGAAGTACGTGACTGCCGGAGACGCGTGAGGGAGAGTTCGTAGCACCGTGAGTGGCTGGCCTTAGGTACAGTATCAATGCTGGTTACAGTCGTTTTGGCTACTTTACTGGCCTTGCGAAAACTTTGTCAAAGTAGGTAAAGTGGGACCTACTTTACTCGCCATGATACTACCTCTACGAAAACTTTGTATCTATAATGCTATTGTGAAACTCGTGTTTGCTTATTTGGTATATATACAATACAATACAACTTTATTACACACCGAAAATACAAATGAAACTTAAAGTAACATAAAAACAAATAAACGGCAGTATAATGGGCGGCCTTATCGCCTAAAGCGATTTCTTCCGATATATAAGTGATTCTATCATCTTTTTACCAACTATATCTCTCTCTATGCCTATGCAAAAATCACGGTGATCCGTTGCTCTTGCTGCGTGAATGAGAAAAAAACCAACACACTTTTTAAGGTTTCGTACCCAAAGGGTAAAAACGGGACCCTATTGCTGAGCCTACGATGTCTGTCCGTCCATCTGTCCTACCTATTACGGCTGTATCTTTCGAACCGTAATAGATAGCCAGTTGTTTATTTATTATTATGCGATAGCAATTGTCACAGAATATGTAATGGTACGGCGGATTAACTAAGATATAATAATAAATAATAAAGACTAATTCGTACGGCTCTGTCATCTTTTTATCATTACTATCTTTTAATAATGATATTAATACTAAGTTTTCTTCTAAATTTTTCTTTTTAATGTAGGTTCTTAGTCTCGTATTTATATATATATATATACTAGCGGTCCGCCCCAGCTTCGCACGGGTATAGATTATAGCCTGTCACCCGGGGATAGTGTAGCTTCCCAACAGTGAAAGAATTTATCAAATCGGTTCAGTAGTTTCGGAGCCTATTCAATGCAAACAAACAAACAAACAAACAATCAAATCTTTCCTCTTTATAGTATTAGTTTTGTAATAGTAGTACTGACTTGCCTCAACAATGACGAACGTGTTATATTGGTTAAACAATAAAGAATCTGAAATCTGAAATCTATAGATATATTATATTTCAATTTTTTTTTTATGTAACATTTAGTTTGATTTTATGCACTAGCACCAAGACAAGTGATAACCTATGTTGGCCTGGTGTTTTTATTAATTCTACATTTATGTGTAAGAAGGCTGTTGGCTATCCAAATATAAATAAAATATAATAAAAATAAAATAGTTAAGTAAAACGAAACGACACAACAAACGTATCATTTTTACGTGTTTTCGTATATGCTCTAATGTAAAAACGGTAAAACGTTTAAGTCAGCACAGTTGTTCACTTCAGTTATGCAGGCCACTGAGCTCAGTCACGCAGTTCTCTGCATCTAGTTTTTAGCGGCCGTCTCACGCAAGTCGTCACTCCACCTAGCCGCATGCTGGATTAAAAAACCTATTAGACCCTATTAAAATAATCCTACTCCAATCTCAGCGCCCATAACTTGCGTCCAACCAAATAAATGGTTCAAAGAAAACTCTTGCGACAGTCATTTAAGGCCGTTATCTTAAAACGCAATAGGCGGATTGTTTAATCTATGGTAATTCGGCGTTTTATGAAGCCGTTCCAAATTGGCTGATAGCGGAACGGCCTGTTAGGTGTGGTCTGCAAACAGGTATGACCTAGTTTTGAGGGGAAAAGAAGAATTTTGATAATGGATTGAATTCTCAGTTTCAATATAGGTAGGTAGTGCTAATGGCGTAGCTTGACTAGCTGATTCTAAAAAAAACACCCTATTTAAACATAAAACACTCAGAACAGACAAACAAGGGGGATATGCCTTAATACAATTATCGTTCCTGTTCAAATGGCTCCATTTTTGGGGTTCCGTACCCAAAGGAACCGGCACGAACCGGAAGACGCAGCGTAGACCTCCCACTAGATGGACCGACGACATTGTGAGAGTCGCGTGCATCGAGTGGATGCAAAAGGCAGGCTATCGTTCAGTGTGGAGGTTAAAGGAGGAGGCCTATGTTCAGCAATGGACGTCTTCTGGCTGATGATGATGTACCCAAAGGGTAAAAACGGGACCCTATTACTAAGCCTACATTGTTTGTCTGTCCGTCTGTATGTCTATCCGTCTGTCCTACCTATTACGGCTGTATCTTTCGAACCGTAATAGATAGCCAGTTGAAATTTTGACAGAATATGTAATGTTACGGTAGATTAATTAAATTATAAAACAGTCAAAAAGTAAAAAAGAAAGGGAGGTCTCCATACAACAAACGTATTTTTGTATTAGCTCCAATAGTTGATTGAATCAGGCGTTACTTTGCGGAAGTCCACAAACTCTAATGTAAAAACGGTAATACGTATACAAGCGTCAAATTTTGCATTATAGCATAAAATTAGAAAATAACAACAAATAATAAATAATGGCCATGTGCGAGTCGGTAACAAGTTTCTGTTCAGTACCAAGCTATAACTGGTAATTTCGTTATTGAATTTTGTGGTGGTACGAAACCCTCATTGTGCGAGCCTGATTCGCACTTAGCTGGTTTTTTCACTAACCACTAAACCGCTTAACCCAAAAACTATTATGCTCTGCTCACTTACTAATTTGTCTGGCACACTAAGAAACTTACAGCGACAACAATGAATTAACTAATAGTCCACATGCAAAATAAAACGAGGACTAGGTCATCTGCTGGGCGAATATTCCCCTTACATATCTCTTTTATTTGTCTGGTCTGAGATTTGGATACAGCTTAAAGCCAAGCTGAATACAAATGTCAGATCAGACAAAAAATGTGGTCATAGATGACATGCGTTTAGTCTATAATGGAAACTGGCTCTCAAATGAGGTTGCCTGACACAGCGGTTGACGCTTGGGGATCGAGTTTCATTTTGATGTAGAATATGTACTTAGATCCAGTCAAGTACCAGGACGTTATAAACCTAAAGGGTCAAAGTACTAGAAAATGCCGTCACTACACCTTACAGCGAGGTGCCTAGTGAAGCTGCCACTGAGTTATCCTAGCTTCAAAGGAGTTTTAATAAGTTCTCTGTGGATGACATCGCTCTCATTTGCCTCTTGGAGCGTATAATGAGTTTAAAGTTGAGAATGTTAAAAAGTACAAAGCAAACGGCGCGAGCACCCGCGGTCTGAGGCTTCCAGGGATGCAACTACGAAATATTATATACTTAGGCATACTTTTATGAGATACCGTTGGTCAATATAACGAGCAAAATATTAATACATAAATTTTATTCCAAACTGCTTTTACCCGTAAGCTACGGGTAAAAGCAAGCTTTAAATAAACCGTCCGTGTAGTTTGAGTAAGCTACGGGTAAAAGTAAGTTTGAAATAAACCATCCGTGTGGTTTGAGCAAGCTACCTGACCGTAAGCTACGGGTAAAAGCAAGCTTTAAATAAACCGCCCGTGGAGTTTGAGTAAGCTACGGGTAAAAGTAAGTTTGAAATAAACCGTTCGTGTGTGAGGAAAAATATTATTTTTTAGGGCTCCGTACATCAAAAGGAAAGCAAGCTTTTATTTAACTTGCCATGATAACTATATAGGTCAAATCTTGCAACTGAATTTTAAAACATGTATCCTCAATCGATTGAACTGAAATTTTGCATACACGTTTACTTTGGATGAAAATGCATGGTTATCTAAGTAATGTCAATCTAAATTCAATTTGGCGAGCTCCCTAAGATGGCGGAGCAGTTATTTTTTTAGCACCCCCTTGATATGGCTATCAAATGAAAGGGTGTGCTGAGAAAAATATGAAAAATAATATGACGTCACACTAAATTCAATATGGCGGACGCCTAAAAGCAACATTGCCCAAGTGGGTGTTCCCCGATAGTTAGTAGTTTGCTGTTCTCATTGACCGTGTGACCGCGCATGTTGGCTCTAAAGCAATATGTCTTGATAAGCACAGAGAGCAAAGTTTGGGTCGCGGCGCTGCACATCTTTACGAGTTTCGTCATATCACCTCTTGCATTATTATGCGACCCTGGTACCTACTCCTGTTTACGAATATGATATAGAGCTCTAGTAGAATGTAGCTTTTTGTTGATACCTACGATATATTCTGTGCTTCAGCTATATTTTCACAAACATTGCGTGGATATTCACGTAAAATATAAATTAATATTAAGAAGTATATTTTTTTATGTTGCCATCTTTATCTAGCATCCAAATATATGAAGAAAATTAGTAGGTACATTTCCAAGTGGCTTGTAATATGAGCCAATCACAGAATACCACCCATAGTCATCAGCAAATGTAATTTTTTTTTTATCTGTGAGTTCTGACATAACCTCTTCGCATTTGCCTCTTTTTAGTGTATTGGAACAAACACAATCACAACACAATCAACATTTTTTCACATTGAAATACACAGATATTGAAATACTTACGTAAGACAAAATAGGCCGCCGATGTCAAAGTTATCGGTCAAAACCTTAAAGTAATTTTTTTCTTGGAGTGTGTGTCTCGGAATTTCAAATAATGGACGCATTATCGAGCCTGTTTCAGAAAAATATACTTGGGAATAAAATTGAAAATTGACTTTAATGGTAGCTGCTACTACTCGAATTACTCAAATGGAAAACAAAGATAAGGCTATATATGAAATTCCTGGAATGCAAAAATACCTAGGTATGCTTAGAAGCATCATACATACCAATCCAGTGTCTTCGACATGCCAATCGTAGGTCCAATCGTGCCTGACAATACACATAAATATACAAACAATAATCTGCGTGTTTGTCCTTCCCGCTTGCACAGCTAATGCTGTCCAAACAATGACTCCGTCTTCGGAGTGCTGACTGCCAATTCGGAGACTTGTAAATATTGTTGGAAGCTTATAATGTACCAATATGCCTTCCTTATCTCATTGGATAATTAGTATAGAATTAACTTTCCACGGCTAAGGTCCCTTTGAAATTCCTGTTGAAGAAATGCAGGAAAGATTTTAATGATTTCCTTTTTACCTTTGAGAGAACAACGGATACTTTATTAACTTTCTCGTATTATTTCAAGCAAAGAATGGTAAGGAATTGAAATCCGTATTTTTTGTTTGTTTTTAAGGTGCTTTTCCACCAGAGATGTGCGATGTAGCTAAGCAGTGTGTGAGAATAAAATCAACCAATAAGAGACGAGACGAAAGGGAATGAAACGATCCTATTGGTTGATTTTTTCCTCGCGCACCGATCTTCTTCATAGCATAATAGTCTGGTGGAAAAGCACCAGTCAGTGATTTAAGAAGCATCTTAATAATCAACCCAGAATTTTGAATTTTAAGGTTCCGTACCCAAAGGATGTAAATGGGACCCTATTATCACGCCTTCTGTCTTTTGTCTGTCTGTTTGTCCGTCCTACATTTTAATGGTTGTATCTTTCGAACCGTAATAGACAGCCAGTTGAATTTTTCACAGAATATGTAATGCAAATGTAATGTTACAGCGAATTAACTAAGAAATAATAATAATGTCAAATAGTAAAAACTGCCCCCCCCCCCCCCCCCATATACAACAAATGTTATTTTAAACGTATTTTTGTATATACCTACTCTAATGTAAAAACAGTACATAATACGTACAAGCGTCAAATTTCGCTAGATTATAGTAAAAACGTAAAATAACAAAAAACACTCTAAAGTAAAATAATAAATATTGGCCAAGTGCAAGCCGGTGACAAATTTCTGTTCACCGCAACCTCGGTAACCGCATGGGCGTGATATTTGCATTGGATGCTTTTTGTATTTCGAGGTGGTACGGGACCATCGGTGCACGAGCCAGACTCGCAAGAGGCCAGTTTTTTTTATATATGTTAAATAAGATTTTGAAATAGTCCCACAATTTTTTTATTGAATTTGATGCAGCAGTTTTTAACCAATTCCAATAATTATAGATACTACGAATAATTTATATAGATTGAGCGCCTGCTGATTTGGCTATATCAATAACATTGGTTTAATTTTTTTTAAATTCTTATTGCAGTGGTAAAAGCAGGCAGGACAATGGACAAAAAACTGCGTGTTGGCGAAAGAAAAAAGGTAGCTTCATCTTCGACCTACCGGACATACCGCGTCTGAGCACTAACTCGCCTGTTGGTAAGCAACGATGTGGTCGAAGATGAAGCTATTATAATTTATTTAATATATTTTCTTTCGTCATCACACTGTTATGATTTTGGAAGTTGGAAACGAAGCGACCACGATCCGCGATAAAAAATAAATAAAAATGGACAATTGGACACAATATTATGCCATTTAAGAATATTGGAGGGACATAATTCTGGTCAAGGAAAGCTAATAAGTAATAGGAAAGAATGGAAACAGCTGGAAGAAACCTAAGTGTTAGGTACAGGAGCCTTACGGACAACTGCTATTACAGGCACCTAATCCGCTCAGTTGGAAAATCATGCGACCGCAAACGTTATCGCGTCCAGATACGGTTTGCGGTCGCGTGATTTTCCAACTGAGCGGATTAGGTGCCTGTAATAGTAATTGGCGGATCCAGGGGGCATGGGGGCCCCCAAAACACCTAGCGATTCCATACATTCGACTCAAATTTTCGATTTGATTCAGGTGCACCTTGTCTGAATGCCCCCCCCCCCCCCCCCAAATTAAATCCTGGATCCGCCCCTGGTAATAGCAGTTGTCCGTAAGGCCCCAGGACGCGCAGAAACCAGGAAACCCGATGTGTTAGAATATAAATAAAACAGCATGTCTGTATGTTTATTATCAGCAATAAATCTTTAATAATAATGATTGCAGTAATATTTATTTATAAGGAATAAAAAGCAATTAAAAATATCTTAATCACGTCAGCCTAGGTAGAGTAAGGATCGGATTTTCGTTGTTCTTTACATAGGATCTTTTTTCTTACAGACAAAGCCACAACTCTGAGTCAACTGCTGGATATTCAAAATACATATTATTACAGAATGAAACAAAGTTATCATTTAATCTAAAGGCGTATCTCGAGGCGTATGTCTCGAGAAAGCAATCTAGAATCCGTCAGAAAGTTTAATCTTTCGTTCCGCGCCATTAGGAACTAATCGAGAAAACTGTGGCCGTTCAGCCAGTTTACTTAGACCCCTTTAATTAGCACTATTTCCCCGCAGACTTCTGATTTATTTCGATAAAAGATGACGTGGAAGGTCTTTTCAGAGTGGCTGGTGGTAGGCTTGTCTACGATATAAGTTGGCGACCACATTATCTTATGATTCATGATTTCAGACGATCGTGGACAGTAATGAAATCAAAATACAGCTACAATTGCAATAATTTTATCATGAAATCTGCACTGAAAGGCATTAACGATAGAATTTATGCGTAGCTAGATGCATCATTTCTATTGACAATTTCTTTATTCAATTATTTTATTAATTCTTTATACTGAATCGTAGATTGTTTTCCTTTAAAATACTCTTAGTATTTAGACGCGGTGCATCTTTTGTATTTTCCAGTGTAAATTTTCTCACGTTGGCGGCAAAAATCATGATACAATCTTGTGTCTTAACGTTTTATTTAATGCTAATAACAGGTTTAGCGAAGGATTATAACAAAATACATTATACATACTGAAAAAATACATTAAATTGTTTGATAAATCTCTGAGATATTGAGCGTTTAAAGTTTTTGGTCGGGAATGAGAACGGAATGAGATGCTCCGTTGTTCCTCTTCTCGCAAAGCGTGTGTCAGAATGGAAATAGATAATCTGTTACCAGGCATTATGAGTGAACCTTGATTGAACATTCTTATT
Organism: Agriopis aurantiaria; assembly: GCA_914767915.1. NCBI lineage: Eukaryota > Metazoa > Arthropoda > Insecta > Lepidoptera > Geometridae > Agriopis > Agriopis aurantiaria. The sequence goes on from OU611996.1 coordinate 14,267,007, forward strand.
TAGATCAACGCGTCGAACTCCGCATCACAGTTGCCAACTGATTTCGAATGACTGACATTTCGTTTATATGGGTGCAACTCATACAACAAATTTCTTACAATAATGCCATGATAGTCGTTCGATTTTTTTTATTTTTTTTTGTGGTTATTATAGCATAAATTTGCATGGCACGCGCACGTCTCGACCATAGTACAAACAACTATGGTTTTACGTCATCACGTGCTATAAAATAGGGCACTCTCTGCCTTGCATAATTTTTTTTTTTTTTTTTTACCAATTAAATTTTGTTTATGTGGTTGGGCTCTATTTACAATCAGCTTTTATGAGATATTTAATATAATTAGGATCCACCGCATTTTTAAGCTATATGCTTGGAGTTTCTTTGCGCGATAGAATCCGAAACGTGGATATTCGCCAAAGAACCAAAGTCACCGACATAGCTGTTAAAATTTGCAAGTTGAAGAGGCTATGGGCAGGCCACATCGCTCGGAGAACCGATAACCGATGGGGAAGAAAGGTTCTTGAGTGGAGACCACGAACCGGAAGACGCAGCGTAGGTAGGCCTCCCACTAGATGGACCGACGACATAGTAAGAGTCGCTGGCATCCAGTGGATGCAAAAGGCAGGCTGTCGTTCAGTATGGAGGGTAAAGGAGGAGGCCTATGTTCAGCAGTGAACGTCTTCTGGCTGATGATGATGATGATGTATTGTTAAGAATCTAATTCAAAGCGCCTTCTCAGATAACCGTCAATCGTTACTGGTTCATTCTTTTGTTTGTGTTGAAGAGTATTATTCACGGAATGCTCAGGCTGTAAGGCTAGTACTTACAGACGTACACTAGGCAATATGCCGGCTATGGCTTGTGACAAGGGTAGACATTTCGTCCGGCCGCTGTTAATTTCTCTGTCTACCAGATTGTCGGTGTGCTCGAATGTTATTACGTTCTTGATGAATGTGCTGTGAAAAGGGAGATCTTGCCATCAAAGTTAAGCTTGGTAAACCCAGGCTTTCCAGATTTATTTTAGCTGAGTTCTGTTGTAGACATTTATAAGGTTCCGTACCCAAAGGGTTAAACGCGACCCTATTACTAAGCCGACTCTGTCTGTCCGTCCAACTAAGTAAATAGTTACAAATCTGGGTGTCTTCAAATCAAGAGTGAATCGGTTTTTTTCTAGGCAAGCGTGCTCTATCGTAGACCGCATCATCGCTTAACATCAGATGGTGGTCAAACGCAAGCCTGTTGAATAAAATAAATAAAAAGATAGCTATAAAAACACTTATTTCAAAACTAATTAGCCCGTAGTTGCATACTATAGTAGTAGTAAGTGGGCAATCCTTCAAGGATTACTTTCAAGATAAAATATGGTCTACCCAATGATCAAGAGACCGCGTATTTTTTCAAAACCACGCAAAATTCCACTTAATTCTCATTCAAAAGTTTCGGGCGTAAAGTTAAACGATAATTTTCAAAGTTTCCTTTCGAATTTGGTACTTTATAAATTGTGGTGCAGTGCTGGGTAAATTGTTTTCGTATTCTTGAATTCAGTTAATGTCTTGTTATTAAGTTTGTAACTTTGACACTATCGTTTTCAGGAGGTCTAGACAAGAGCCACACACTGTTAGCGTTCACGCCTGCGGTAAGATGAAATTGTATGAAAATTACATTGACAATGACATTAATTTGGCATTTGGCAAATTAATGGTAATGGTAAATTAATTTTTGGTCTCATTTGGCATGAGATAAATTATCTGAAGCTAATGTCATTTTCATACAATTTCATCTTCCCGCAGGCGTGAACGCTAACAGTGTGTGGCTCTTGTCTAGACCACCTGGCCTTTAGGTGGTGTGAAAACTCTGACACTAGTTCGCCCTTAGTCCATACTTACTAAATAATATTGGTAAAGGATATTTTAAGGATAATAGACACTAAGAAGATATGAAGGGCTGATATAAAAAATATATAAAAATATGAAAATATTTTTCAAAACCACTTTGATATTTTTACAACCTCTTATTTAATTTGAAATGTTTATTTGTTTGGATAAAATCTTGCAAGCAGAATTTTTCTGAAATTTTGCGTATACCCTTAGTTGTGGTAAGAATACAATATGCAATACCGCATCATCGCTTTCTATCAGGCGAGATCGCGGTCAAACGTTAGCCTAGTCCGATGTAAAAAAAAATGCAATAGGTACTATAATATATATTGAAATATTTTCAAAATACTAATAATACTACTAATAACAATAAAACTACCATGATACTAGTAAAAAACGTTTAAAAAGTTTTTATTTTTTATGTGTATTCAGTCCTAACTAACGATTACCACCCAAACCAGATATAGCATTGTACTGCCTTCTTGAGAAATATCCTCAAACTGATAACCATAAAACTGTAAGATGAACAAAAACATCGTGAGGAGACAGTATAAAATATGGTGGAATATAATCAAGGACGTTATAACCCCTAAAGGTTTTATAACGTCCTTGGGAACAGTTTAAAAAGCTACTAAGTTTGTTTTATTAAAGCACGACAGTGTGTTTCAGCAGGCTAACTGGCGATAGGTTCTCATTTTGGTTCCGACGCTTTTTTTGTCACACTAACTATTTCTTCGCTATACCATAATGGTTACATTCAATAGTACGTTAAGTCAGGTAATTGGCGTAAGTCAACTATCACTATCTACGATCACGCCCTCACTAGCTATGGGCAAAACTTTACTTGACTTTTTTTAACATCAAATATTATTATGACATTGAATTTATTATTTAATTTAATTTTGCCACCTTAGAATAACTACACAAAGAAACCAAGTACATTCGCAAAATTAAAGCCATTCAAATTGTGTCACATATGGCTCCAAAAAAATATAAAAAGTTTACTATGATAATTTGCGCGGTGAAATCGCACCACAACAAATCAGAAAAGCAGCATAAGAGCTATGGTGTGACTTTCCACTGGTAATCCATTAATTTTCTTGCTTAAATCGTTTAAAATACCTATCGAATCGTAAGCTACAAAGCTAATTTGTAGCTTACGTTTTGAGAAGGCGTTGTTTGGAAACCTACCTTCTCTGAGTTGTTATTCTAAGTTTGCCACATAATTTTATTTTATTTTGACATTGTATTTCATTTGTCATTTTTGACAGAATTTTATTTTTAGACTTATTTACGAGAGAGAGAGATAACCTTTGATTTGTATATTTTTTTTTTGTTTTATTTTTATGTGTTTTGTTTTTGTATGTTTTTGTTTTTGTGTCTTTACTTAATTACCTTTGTAATTTGACCTGATAAAAAATTCTTTTATTTTAAATTTGTTTATTAAAACATTTAACGTCAAAAGTATTGCACATTACGATATGTCATATAATACAATCACAGTGGCTGATGGCGATGACTTTCAAAGCACCCCAAAAAAGAATAACGTAGACGCCACATCAGTACACCTGCTCCATTACTAAAGCAAGCAATAAAGAGAAAAACTTACCTCCTTAATGGATATTGATAATGTCCATAACAGAGCGACGGTCGCTTTAATTCGTCGCGCGTGACTGGGGACTGGATAATAATTACTTTATCTGGTTTTAGCCGCTTTTAGCCGGTTTCGGGCGGTTTTTGGTACAGGGGTTTTTGGTCCTTCGGGTGTAGGCTTTGAGAATGGACTAGTCTGGCTTTCTTCTGTGCGTTACTTTAACATCGCGCGTGGGTGTTAGTTGATAAGTATAGAAATATAAACTCATTGTTACTCATTGTTACTCATTGTCAATTTATTTTTGTATGAAATCACAACAATATTATGAACGCGAAAGTTTGTATGCTTGTCCGTACTCAACTCCGTAACAGCTGAACAGGTTCAAATGTAGGAAAGTAGTTTCTAAAATGTATTTTATGCCCTCAATTAACACACAACTATGGTACTTTTTATAGATTTCATAATTATGACGAAAACTGCGTCTCCTTTATAATTATGAAAAGGTATAGGAATAGGTTCGAAGTTAAATTTTACATTACAGTTATACTTTTTGAAAAATATGAGAAAAACCTCACAAATATTATTAGCGAAACGCACGACTGTGTGTAAGCGCCATGGTTTTGCTCCGCTAAATGCCACTTAAATACAAATAAAGCAAGCCTTATGGTCATCTGCAGTAATAAGCGTTGCTTAAAAGTGGGAAAACCTTGCCTTAAACTTCTTCTTTAGCATCGGTGTTAATAATAAACTTTTGTGATTTTATATATATTAACCAAGGATTCCTTTCATTTCTCTGGAAAAAAAACCATTACATTAAGTCACATGTTATTTAATTATTTTTTTTCGGGCAAGTGCCTTTAATAACTAAACAAAATACAAGCTAAAACTAACACTACAAATACAGTTAGACTGCCCATATACCGTTAAAGGTCTAAAGACAATCCAAATGCTCAAGCCAAATTAATTTTGGCTCTATCAATGTAGATTAAATTTTTAGCTTAACTTAATTTTAATTCTTAATTAGATAGTCCGTTGGTACAGTTGGTAGTGAACCTGCCTTCTGAGCTTGGGGGCGTGGGTTCGATTCCCACCTAGGACAAACATTTATGTGATGAACATTTGTATTTGTTCTATATCTGGATGTTAATATCTATTTAAGTATGTATTTAAAACTATATATGTATGTATATCAGTCTCTGGCAGCCATATCACAAGCTTTGCTTAGTTTGGTGGGGTCAGATGACGGAGTGTGCAAAAAAAAATGTCCCTAATATTATTATTTTTTAAACTTACGACAATATGTTCCAGTTTCAACATTTCCACTACATCCAAAAGCTTACGAAAAAATATCTAATAACAAAACAATTCTCGAGTTATTCTTCAGCGATAAAGTACAGCTCAGCATGATTATCGCCAGGCGTCGGATGACGTAATAATTCATTTTTTTCTTGACTACCAGCTCGTTAATTCTCTCCTCAAAGTGAGGCCATTTGATCCTTTGCAAGGAGTAACAACGCAATATAGACGCAAGTTTGGGGAACATGATGTCACGCTTCAGTTGTTTTGGGTGACTTGCGCGTGACAGTGTTTTGTTTTCGGTTATTAATTTGTTTTTGGCTTCTTTTGTTTTTAGGGTTTTGTACCCAAAGGGTAAAAACGGGACCCTGTTACTAAGCCTACGATGTCTGTCTGTCTGTCCGTCCTACCTTTAAACGGCTGTATCTTTCGAACCGTAATAGATAGCCAGTTGAATTTTTCACAGAATATGCTAACGTTACGGCGAATTAACTAAAAAATTATTTAAAAAACTTACTCATCTTTTTCCTTGCTCTTTTTTTAAACCATATTTTAACCCTTTTCAAAGTTTAATGACTTCAATATTATATATGTGTGTTTGTCTGCACTTAACTTAGTAACGGCTGAAAGAATTTTGATGAAATTTGACATGAAAATTGCTTATACCCTGGATTAATATTGGTACGACTTTTTATCCACGAAAATATATTTTTAATTTTAGTATATATTATGGGAGCTATTTAAAACAGTATCATTTTGCCCTTCATATTATATTGAGTAAGATCTATCATCCTATCCACAGAAGAAAATTTTTTTTCGATCCTATTTACTATTTGACGCCAGAAGAAATTAAAATTCATTCGCGACCCGTGGCGTGTTGAATAATTTATTTCACGTTATTTTAATATGCTTTTCTAATTCGTGTTTGATCCTGTCTTCATTTATCACACCTAAAGGTAAGTTTACCTTATTTTGACGTAGACCATTTTTCCTGCGCCCTGATTGGACAAGGGTGGCAGGTGACGTCACAATTTTGTCGGAAATCGTTAATTTTGAGCAGTAGCAGGTTTGACTTGCTGGGGTCTCTCCCCTTTATTTATGGATTGAGAACGGTGATGATGTGTTATTGAAGATCTACTTGATCTTGATTAATGGTGAGACTGGAATCGTATTCTCTGAGATTGAAAAGATAATGTTGTTTTAATTGACTATCGGGACATATCGCGCGGTATTATTATATAGTCTATCTTATTATAGAAACTGACGTGGTTTGCACACATTTTATTTATATTACACGGGAATCATTCACGTAAGATTAAGCCGGTCACTCCGACTATAGTTTCAACCGCATTAGGCAGTCTTTTTCAAGGTGAATGCGCGCGCGCGGCTGCGTCTCGCTTGGCTCGTCTTACGTGAGTAATTCCCGTGTAATATAAATAAAATATATAGTCTATCCTTCACGAATTTGCGTCAAAATTTATTTAGCTTTTTTCGTTGGTAAATCGTAAAAAGGGAACATGCACACCGAGGCGAAGACTTCCGATATATCGTAACAATTGTTACTTTAAATACCGCACCGCCATCTTTGTTTGCCAACCGCCAGGTCACGCTGTCGAGGATATCAGTGGCCAAGGCTTTATTCATAATTAAAGAAAAAACCTTAATACCTCCCAACACCATAGAAACAAATTTACACAGACGTGGTCACCCATTCAAGAATTCACCGGATCGTTCGTTGCAATTTTAATCACTGATTTGTAACCGCCTAGTTAATCTACACCACATTTGTTAGCTGAAATCTTATATTATAGATGTCCCGTTGGTCCAGTTGGTAGTGAACCTGCCTTCTGAGCTTGGGGGCGTGGGATTGATTCCCACCTAGGACAAACATTTGTGTTTGTTCTATATCTGGATGTTAATATCTATTTAAGTATGTATTTAAAACTATATATGTGTGTATATCAGTCTCTGGAAGCCATATCACAAGCTTTGCTTAATTTGGGGTCAGATGACCGTGTGTGCAAAAATGTCCTGAATAATTATTTATTTATTTATTAGTATAGCCCAGGGAAGACGGTGTGGCCCACGCCGTTGTAAAGAAAAGGAACGAAAATGCCCTGAGCATTTCCCGGGAGCGTTGCTTCAGGCAGTGTGCTAGGAGGATACCGGTGCGTTCCTATGGATCTGGCACAGAGGTTGGCCACCGAGGGGGTTTTAGTGGGTCCAATCTCACATAATCCGGCTTCACCCCAATGCAGCTGGATATCTTTAGAAGACTTCCCTTCAACACAAAAAAAGTTATTGTTTTGCTGCCTATCCTATAGGCATAATAAACATTCCAAATATGTCAAAATTATGTAATAGCCCTTCCATCGCTTTTCAAGCGAAGGTCATCCTGAACAAAATAGTCACCACTTTAATGCAGTTTATACCGATAGACCCTTAACTCAGACCTCGCGTCTTGTCTATTTTTTAAGACCTAACGCACTGTCTATATCTCTTCTAGTTGTAGAAGATGTAAGAGGTCAGCTTAGGATGGATCGTTGGCAATAGACGGCTCTGCGCGAGAATTGGTTGAAATTGAATTATTCGCGACCATTATTCGCTCAAAGTTAGAAGTAGGGCCAGCACTTACGGCCCATTCAGAAGAGGCTTGCTCTGATTCGATCTAACTTTTAATACAAGCTTATATAAGTGCTGTGTATGTGTAGGTAGCTAAATAAATAGTGTGTGGGAAGTCGCCCCGATCCGTTAGAGGATGTAAGTGTTTGGGCCAACAAAAACTGGCCAAGTGCGAGTCGGGCTCCCGCATTGAGAGTTCCGTACCACCACAAAGTACAAAAAGTAGTGCAAAAAGACAACATCACACCCAAGCGGTCACCCCATCCAAGTAGCGACCGCGCCCGACGTGCTTATCTTGGCGGTGAACTAAAATTTGTCATCGACTCGCTAAGTGCCATTATTTATTTTATTATACTTTAGAGTGTGTACTATAATATGCCAAGTTTGACGCTTGTACGTATTACCGTTTTTACATTAGAGCTAATACAAAACTACGTTAAAAAACACGTTTGTTGTATCGCCCCTTTCGTTTTTACTTTTTTATTAATTATTATTTAATCCGCATGTAACATTATAAATTCTTTGAAAATTTCAACTGGCTATCTATTACGTTTCGAAAGATACAGCCGTTAATAGGTAGGACAGACGGATAGACGGATAGACAGACAGACATCGTAGGCTTAGTAATAGGGTCCCGTTTTTACCCTTTGGGTGCGGAACCCTAAAAATAAACTTACGAATTAGTCGAGTTGCTACGGAGTGGAGAGATTGACAGAGAGACAGTGTATATGACTTTAGTGTGATAATCGTAGGATAAATATCAGGCTCAGCCATCACAGCAAACACAGCTACCCAGATACTGGTAACTTCTTCAAAAGTCGTCAAGTTTCTGGAATCCAAAGTTGGGAATCTCAACGTCGGACGCAATCGGATATCCAACTTCGGGCCACTTCTCGCCGAGATGTAGAGCCTCGCGCTATGAAAGGGGTCGAGATCTATCTCTATACCCAAGCAGTTTTTTTTAAATATAAATAATGGGATTGGATTTGACCACCATCTCGCCTGATGTTAAGCGATGATGCGGTCTACGTTGGATCACGCTTGCCTAGAAGAAACCGATTCACTCGTGATTTGAAGACACCCAGATTGTAACCATCTATTGGTATGTTCTACATTCAAACACCTAAATAGTGATCAAAAGTGCTCTTTATTTCTTAGAGGGGGGAATGGTATAAAATATATTTTTCTCACGAAATATTGACTCAAAAAAAAAAACAAAAAAAAAAAAAAAAAAAACATACATTCGAATTGATAACCTCCTCCTTTTCGAAGTCGGTTAAAAAGATAATGAGAATAGGTACAAACACTCTATCGGTACCATCGTAAAATGTTGGAAACAGCACATTCACCGTACTAGCATCGCCATCAAAATTCATGTGCCAAGATTGGCTCGAGCAGATTAACAAGTCAAACTGTAACTTGTACAAAGCAAGACTTGGCACTCACTGCTGCCTGCGGGAAACTTTTGTTTAATACTACAATGCTCTAGGTAGTAAATGTTTGGATAAACTTCTGGCGAACAAGTTAAAAATATTGCTCTCTTGGGTTGTTATTTTATTGAATCTAAGCCTCCATTTCATGCCTCCATATCTTGGACTCTTCATTGTTTTGGATATTGAAGAGTCAGATCCGGGAAAGTGGTTATAAAGCGCTAGAACACATATTCTTTTGACGACATCAAAAGTACCGTCGGGAACGAGCCGATGCGACTAGTGAGAGACCGGGGAGAGTGGCATAAACAAAGGGAGGCCTATACCCAGCAGTGGGTCACTCAGGGCTGATGATGATGATGATTATGCATCCATTATGATAATTATATTATATAATACATTCACTAAATTTTAATCATGCATATTATTTAACCCCCGACGCAAAAAGAGGGGTTGTTACCGACGCGCTAGCTATGGTCATAATTATGTATCTGTATTGTGAAAGGGGACGCGCGGGGTGCGTGCTGAGGCAGGGGTTCGCCTGGTTTAGCAGGCAGTCGTCGATGCACTGCCTCCACGCATGACGCGCGTTGCCTTACAATTCTTTGTTTTTTACCTACCTACGTTAATCAAATAAATATAAAGTCAAAAGTGCTCAGTTTCATTTCCTGTGGAGTCACGACTCCACCAGCAACAGGGTGTTATAAGTTTAACGTGTGTATTTACTGCTTTGTCAATAGTAAATGTATTTTTATGGAAATCTAATTTATTTATTACTATTTGTATTTGTGTGTCTGTCTGTGGCATCGTAGCTCCCAAACAGCTGAACCCATTTTGATTTAGTTTTATTTATTTATTTGAAAGATGACTTGTCAAGAGTATTCTTAGCTATGTTTCAAGAAAATCTGTTTAACCGTTTGAAGATTATCGGCTCTTTTATCGATGGTTTAAAAAAACAATTTGTAATTGTTTTAGACTATCACGGTTGTTCTTTAAAGTTATAATTATGATTATTTACGGGATATTTACCGTGGTAAGGTTGTAGAATAAGCTCCAGATATTTCGACGCAGTTACATGCACCATGTTCACGGCAAGACCCCACGGTAACCACCACGGTTCCTTACCACAGTAAATATCCCGTAAATAATCATATAACTTAAATTTATAATTGTTTCTAACTTAACTATCTTGTATTCTGTTAGCATATAAAAAACAGAGTTTCAGCGGAAACCTGTGTTTTAAAATTTAAGTCACCCATCCACGTTTTCTAAGCTTCGACAATAAAGCGAGCTAACAGCCCTTTAGTGCCATAAAACCGGTACGTTTCTACCCAAGGGATGTAAATCACGCGGAGTCTCTTGCACTGCTGCAGTCCCTGGCTTTTGCGAAGAACACAATACCAGAACTTTGCTTTTTAACCTACTTCGAAAAAGGAGGAAGGTACGCAATTGGGCGCATATAAAAAAAAACACGCTTCTTCTTCACTTGTTTTCCTCGTAATGTACTCAACCAAGGTACCAAGAATCGTGAATAATGTTACCATTATCTAAACATAAGGTATAATTATAAATAATAATCTATACTAATATTATAAAGAGGAAAGATTTGTTTGTTTGTTTGTTTGTTTGCATTGAATAGGCTCCGAAACTACTGAACTGATTTGAAAAATTCTTCACTGTTAGGAAGCTACACTATCCCCGGGTGACAGGCTATAATCTATACCCGTGCGAAGCTGGGGCGGAACGCTAGTATAATATAAGACAACAAACAGATCCAAGAGGAATGGCTCTGAACCATAGACTAGGTGAAACTACGTAGCTCTGAACATAATTAAACCTGAAATGACGTGCTAAATCAGGCATCCATCAGGTGGCCCATTAGCTTATTTGCCACATATGGCACTAAAAAAAAGAATTTATTTGCAAAAAACTGACCCAGAATATGGCACAACACTCTGTCACTCTCTCATTTAGTGTTTTTCTTTTAATATAAAATTTGTGTCTAATTTTGAAGAATGTGCTACGATCATTTGTGAAGTTAATATTTCAAAATATTATTGTATTTTTTTGTTTGACCAAAAAATTGGGTTAAACTATTTATCCCATTTTGTACACCCACATAAAACAATGAGAAGGGGAAAGATGTTTGGCCACCTTGTACGACATTACAAATTAATGAAATCTATCATAGAGGGAAAGGTAGAAGGAAAGGAGGACCGGGAAGACCAAGAAAAGTATTCTTAGACCAAATAAAAGAGAAGGCAAATTTTATGTAGTACAGGGATGTGAAAACGCTGGCAGAAGACCGCCAAGCCTGGAAGCTTAACGTCATTGCCTGGAAGTTACTCCACCAAAAAGAGCTACCCTCTTAAATGTTGAAAGAATGAACATAAATTATTTTTGTATATTAGCGCCAGAACTCGCTATAGAGTTGAAACATCGTTTTTGCAAACTAAGCTAGGACCTTGCTGTTGTACATTACTAATGTCCAGTAACTGGCCACATTATCGTATAAGCCTATTCTGTCATCGAGGCCTGGCAACACCCTCTTCCATCTTACCAGCCGCTGTCATGAACACGTTCGTCCTAGTAATAAATATAAATCAATTCAACTACGTCTTTCAATCCACTTCGAAGACTATAATATGGTGTCAGAAGAAAAACAAAGAAGATAAACATGTCGGAAAGTGATAAAAGTGATTATAAAAACAATTTTTCACAAACAAGCACGATGCCGGGCGCCGGTGCACCGACGCCATTACGCGTCAACATGGCGGGTTGCACTTCGATGCAATTCACAGGCAATTTATCCCTTAATTGGAAAAAATTCAAACAGGCATTCAAAATATATCTCAGGGCTGCATCTCTAAACGACGAAGAAGACCCTAGGAAGGTGGCATTGTTTCTTCACTTCATCGGAGAAAAGGGCGTCGAAGTTTTCAACTCTTTTGGCGTGGATGTCGATTCTGTACAACTAGAAAACGTAATAAAATTATTTGAAGATCATTTTGTTCCAAAAACCAACGTAACGTTCGAGTCACACAAGTTTTTTACGTACAAACAACAGGAAGATGAGTCTATTGAAGATTTTGTCGCAACATTGAAAAACAAAAGTCAAACTTGCCAATTCTCCACCTTACAAGACCGCCTCGTCAAGGACATTTTCATATGCAACATGCATGATAAATACAAATATATAAAGGAAAAACTGCTTCTAGAAGATAAATTCAACTTAGATGAGTCCGTAGAATATGCGAAAACAATATTTCAAACCAGTCAACGTGCATCAAGTCTCACTACGTCGGAAACAGAACAATCTTCAGTCCAATATCTCAAGAAAAAGTCAAACTACAACAATAGAACAAAATCACAGAATAGTGAATACAGTCAGCCTCAAGATCAAGCGAAGTCAAGTTTCAAACCATTCTGTGGAAGATGTGGTCAAGTACATAGGTACAAGTGTCCAGCTCAAGGAGTCGTCTGTCATTCTTGTGGTTTCAAGAACCATTTCGAGTCTATGTGTAAAAATCGCAGAAGAGCAAATGTCAGAAATATACAAGTCGACGAAGAATCTGATGAACTTTTTGTCGGACACATTAAGTCAAACAGTAAGTCTAGTGCGGAATGGTCCTTACCATTAGTGATTAACAATGTCAGTATAAATGCCGTGTTAGACACAGGCAGCGATGCAAATGTCATGTCTTACAAAACATTCAAGTCATTAAATATCAATGTACAAGTTTCAAACTGTAAAAATAAGGTGATGTCATACAGTGGAGACCATATTCCTGTATTTGGTGAGTGCCAACTAATAGTTCAATACAATTTGAATAATAAAAGTGTGTCAAGTCAAGTTAAATTCATAATAGCCAATGTAAACTCACCGACGGTCATTGGGCATCAAACCTGTAGTAAGTTAGGCCTTGTCAACCGTGTTTTTAAAATAAACAGTGAACAGTCAATAAGTAAAAGTCATAATGAGTCTAAACATGAGTTAAAACATCTGTTAAATAGCAATAAGTCTGTCTTTGAGGGGTTAGGATGTCTCCCAGGTCTCTGTCACATTTCAGTCCGTGAAGAAGTCAAGCCAAAAGTCGACGCGCCGCGCAAAGTACCTTTTGCGTTGAACAAGAGCCTGAGGAAAGAGCTCCAGAACATGGAAGAAATGAATGTCATCGAGAAAGTCACCGAGCCAACAGAATGGGTGAGTTCACTTTTATTAGTTGAAAAGAAAAATGGTAAATTACGCGTATGTCTAGATCCAAGAAATCTCAATGAGGCAATATGTAGGTCACATTATCCGATTCCAACGGTAGATATGATTCGTTCCAAGGTCGCAGGGTCAAAGTGGTTTTCAACTCTTGATGCCAGTAGTGGTTTTTGGATGTGCTGTCTTGACAAGGAAAGCTCATACCTCACTACATTCAATACACCTTTCGGTAGGTACCGTTTCAAACGACTTCCATATGGTATCAACTGCGCACCAGAATACTTTCATCGGATAATGACTGAAATATTTGGAGACATACCCGGAGTCACAGTCTACAGCGATGATCTGATGGTCTCAGGGGAATCGTTGGCTCAGCATAATGAACGTCTAAGATTAGTCATAGAACGAGCTACAGAAGCAAATGTCAAGTTCAATCAGTCAAAGTGTACCTTTGCGACACAGCAGGTTAAATACCTAGGTCACATATTTTCAGGTGATGGTATCACACCAGATCCAGACAAAGTCAGAGCCATTAAAGACATGCCGTCACCAACTTGTAGTAAAGATCTACAAAGATTTCTAGGCCTTTTAAATTATCTAAGTCCTTTTATACCAAATCTTGCTTCAGAAGTCAGTCAATTAAGAGATTTACTAAAGAAAGATGCCATATTTGTGTGGAATACTAACTATGAACAAGTTTTCAATCGACTGAAAAGTATAATATGCAGTGCACCAGTCCTAGCACACTTTGATGTCAATAAACAAATAACTTTGTCTGTCGATTCAAGTAGTACAGCAGCCGGAGCGGTATTATTGCAAAATGATCATCCAATATACTATGCATCTAAAACATTGACACCCACACAACAACGAATGGCACAAATAGAGAAAGAATTATATGCAATTGTCTTCGGATGTGTCAGATTTCATCAATTCATTTATGGTCAAGTAGTCACAGTCGAAACTGATCATCGTCCACTAATAACGTTATTCAAGAAGCCTCTTGTTGAAGTTCCAACCCGTCTACAGCGCATGATGATGAAAATACAGGCATATCATCTCGAGGTCTGCTATAAGCGAGGAACAGAAATGTACATTGCTGATACACTCTCCCGAGCAGCCTTACCTGAATCTAGTTCCGATGAACTCGATGATGATGTCATAGTCCATGTCAATATGTTAATAAAAAATTTACCTGTTTCAACAGAAAGACTTCAGTGGCTGAAAGGAGCTACGAGTGCCGACGACAGCATGCAGATACTAAAGACCTACTGTCAAAAAGGCTGGCCTGCATGTAAAAAACAAGTACACAAGTTAGTACAAGAATATTGGAACTTCCGGAGCGAGATACATACCGAAGCTGAACTGCTATTTCGAAGTAACAGCATCATTATTCCCAAGAAAATTAGACCAGACATTTTGAAAATAATACACAGTGGCCACCTCGGAGTTGACAGATCGAAAAGCTTTGCTAGAGGTATTGTTTTCTGGCCTTTTATATCAACAGAGATAAAAAATTTAGTCGAGTCATGTCATACATGCTTAAAACATAGAAATGCTAATCCAGCTGAACCAATGAAGTCACACGAACAACCTAACTTGCCATGGGAAAAAGTAGGTGTCGATTTCTTTGACTACAAAGGAAAAAAGTATGTAATTATTGAAGATTATTATTCAAACTTCATCGAAATGTCTGTAGTACCTAGCACAAGTGCTAAAGCTTTGATAATAGTCCTGAAATCAGTCTTCAGTAGACATGGTATCCCAGTATATCTCCAAAGTGATAATGGACCACCGTTCAATTCAGCCGAACTTAAAAACTACATGTATGAGTGGGGTATTCAACATACCACTTCAAGTCCATACTTGCCGAGATCAAATGGCCTAGCTGAATCAGGTGTGAAAATAGTCAAAAGGATTCTCACAAAATGTGATGAGACGAGCACAGACCCCTACCTTGCACTCCTACAATATCGTACTACACCTAGAGGGAACATAGCTTCACCAGCACAATTGTTAATGTCACGTTCACTCAGAACACAACTTCCTACAGTGTCAAGACATTTAAAATCTAAAGTCGTTACATTTAATGATCATGTCGAGTCAAAATATAAGAATATAGAGAAAATGAAACAGTATTATGATAAGAAAACAAAGCCATTGTCAAATTTAGAAGAAGGAGAAGAAGTATTGTACAAGAAAAGTCCAGAAAGTGTATGGTCACCGGCGAAAATTAAAAAGAAATGTACAGAGCCTAGATCATACATCGTAGAATCACCAGATGGTTCAGAATGCAGAAGAAACAGACAACATCTGTTGAAAGTTCCTAGTCCTACCAAGCCGAGCCAGGTACAAGTCAACGAACCTGTAAGTACTGATAACCAAACCGTTCCTGTAACTCAACAGTTGTCACCGTCTATTCCGTCAGCATCAGACCACGAGCAGCAGCAGAGTAGAGTACCTATTGCACCACCAGTTCCAGGTACTGGTAAGTCTCAATATGTGACAAGGAGCGGGAGAAATGTTAAACCTGTTCAAAGATATACAAACAAATAGATTTTAGTTTCTAATGTCATGTTACATACTCATTATGTCTTAAATTTAGTATGTAATAAAATAGTCTTATTTCTAATCTAATCATAATTTATCCTAAGAAGTTTTGTATTCAGTTATATATAAGTCTTAGTTATTAGTCATACTTACATCATTCTTTTATACTTACTCACATAAAGTCATTCTGCCTCACTTACATAATTAATGTATTAAATAATAGCTTATTTTAAAATAAGGGAGATGTTGTACATTACTAATGTCCAGTAACTGGCCACATTATCGTATAAGCCTATTCTGTCATCGAGGCCTGGCAACACCCTCTTCCATCTTACCAGCCGCTGTCATGAACACGTTCGTCCTAGTAATAAATATAAATCAATTCAACTACGTCTTTCAATCCACTTCGAAGACTATAATACTTGCTAAGACTAAATATTTTCAGTAGAAAACAAAGATGACGTTGTAAATTTTCGTGAGACAGCCAGCGAACGTTGTCCAAAGCTATTAGATCGTAAATGTCGATTCTTCTCAGTGGATATTACACTTCAGTAGGCTCTTTGTTTACCCGTCAAGGCGACATTGATTGAATTTTGTTAAAACAGTAAATATAAATAAAAACGTCACTGTCAACCCTTTTTCTTTTAGAGTTGGCATCGTATTTGACTTTGCTGAAAATTTAACAATAGAAGTCACAGATCTACTACCTATAGATTTTCAATGAGCGTGGCTAGCTCAGTGCCTCTCGCTTCAACAAGGTGTGTTGCCACATTAAAATGATTTGCTATAAGTTAGGGTAATTTACCTACTATGATGGGTAGTGAATCTTCAATGAGTACTTTGGAAACAATACTACCTTTTAAATATTTATATTTTATACACTATCTGCTGCAACCCGCGGAGCTACCTGCAATGTTATACACTATCTGCTGCAACCCGCGGAGCTACCTGCAATGCTATACACTATCTGCTGCAACCCGCGGAGCTACCTGCAATGTTATACACTATCTGCTGCAACCCGCGGAGCTACCTGCAATGTTATACACTATCTGCTGCAACCCGCGGAGCTACCTGCAATGTTATACACTATCTGCTGCAACCTGCGGAGCTACCTGCAATGTTATACACTATCTGCTGCAACCCGCGGAGCTACCTGCAATGTTCTGGGAAGAAAAGTACGTTGTCTGTCCTCATGACACACCCTATCGTCCTGACAAAATTTGACTTAGCCCATGATCTAAGAAAACAAGGTCTAGCAATCTGGGAGTGGTCCCGCAATGACGTCATTGTCCAGTTGCCACTTTATTCAATCAGCTGTTACGTGGTGTATCGTCATCTCTCTCGAACCTGTTGTAAATTGACATCATGACATCATTGCGGGACGCCTACGTAAACATTTTTTCTCGAATTGCTATACCTGGCGGAGTATATTATTATACCATGACTTAGCCGTTTCCTCGTAAAAAACAGACAGAAAGTTACAAACTTACTTGCGTTTTTATTATAATTATTTGTTAGGATTAGAATATAGTACTAGAAAAAAGGTGTAAAGTAACCATAGCATGATTTTTTATGATTAATTATAAATAATAAAAAAGTCAGAGTTAAAACGGAACGGGGGTCCCTCATGCAACAAACGTTAAACGTATTTTTGGATTTGTTCTAGTGTAAAAACGGTAATCCGTACAAGCGTCAAATTTAGCGGATTATAGTGAACATAAGTAAAACAACAAATAATAAACACTGGCCAAGTGCGAGTCAGTGACAAATTTCTGTTTACCACTAAGCTAAGCAACGTCGGGCGCGGTCGGTACTTGGATGGGTGACAGCCTGGGCGTGATGTTGTCTTTTTGCACAACTTTTTGTATTTTGTGATTGTAAAGAACTCTCAGCGCGCGAGCCCCTCGCGCTTGGTCAGTTTAGTTTTTTCATGAATGGAATTATGTATAACATTCCAAATAATTAGATAAATAGACTCTTTAATGTTTACAGTACAAATTTCACGAACAGCGCGTAGCTTTTTGAATCGGTTCGCCGAAATCGCCTTTTGCTTTTCCAGCTTCATAACTGTGGCCTCATTAATATATATTTAATATTAACATTCACCATATTCATATGGGCATAAAAGGGTCGGTATTTTGCACTTCTTGCAATGTGCCAGCTTTTTTCAGCAATGTGACAGGATCAGTTGGAAACCTGCAGAACGAATAATTTATGTTAGTTGCGGTGGGTAATTTCTTTCATAAACTGGCAACATTCATAATTTATTTTCTAAGTGAATAATTTGATAAAATTCATAGAATTAGACCACAAATCGACCTAAAAACTGACTAATTATGAATAAAATATTTGCGAATTGATATCCTGAATTTATTTAGGTGATCGTTACAAGCTTTATATGTTTACTTACGTGTGAAATGATATTTCATCGTATTTTCGCTCACTGCGCTTCTTGCAGCCCAAAATGCTACAACCAACCATTGTAAAATATCTTTTACAATTATTTCTCAGAGGAAACACGCATTTATCACATTTAATCACCAAAAACGGCAATAAATATAATTCAGATCCGTTTTGTTTGTCACTGATTATTACAGATTTTGACACTTGAGGTACCAAAAACAGGTCACGCCGATAAGGACAACAAAATCTATTTATGTCCTTTTCGTACTTGTGCTGAGCCATATCAAGTTGTCTCTTTCACTAAAATATATTGCCGATCTGGTTGTGTATATCTGTGATAGAAGTAAATATAAACTCTCTACCACTATTGTGACATGACTTTTGTTTGTGGCTTGCCCGTGACTTCTTTGACTTTAATTGTGACTCTGAATTTGCTCCGAATTGATTGATGATGTACTAAAACTTGAAATTATCGACAACATGAAAATTATATAACTTGACACTACTTATTAGACAAGAAGTCTGAATCCAATGCTTTAAAAAGGGTTGCAAATTGACAGCAAGAAAAAGGCTTTAAACTCTTTTCTATTATCGGACTTCACAATATTTATAACCAAAATACTTATCATTTATTGCCAAAGACGTTATATACCCTAAATAAAACGTCCCTGTTTATTGTACATTATGAAATTGACATACAGATCTTGTAGTTTGTTTAAGGTATAGGTATCACTCATAATGACCCTAATTGGGTATGGTAAACTACTGCGGAGTGGATAGATTTATTCTATAATAGGTTTTTTTCTTAAAGTTACCTACTCGTCTAGGCTATAGCAACATTTTGCAAACAGTAGGTAGTACGTATATGTATTTTATCTGAACTGGTAGTTTATTAGGGTATATATAACGTCCTTGTTTATTATAATACTAGCTGACCTGACAGATGTTGTCCTGTCTTAGAACTGTCAAACACGCAAAGTCAAAATTGTAAATCTAATATTTTTACACCTTGGGTTACATTATTGGAGTTTTAGTAAGTATCCCTATTAAAAAATATATAATATAGCCTATGTCACCCGGGGATAGTGTAGCTTCCCAACAGTGAAAGAATTTTTCAAATCGGTTCAGTGGTTTCGGAGCCTATTCAATGCAAACAAACAAACAAACAATCAAATCTTTCCTCTTTATAATATTAGTATAGAAGTATAGATATATTTTGATGGTCATTGGGTTTTAGCCGGAATTGCATTACTAATTTAGAAGTTGGTAATATAATTTTTTATTTATAGTTACTAATTATAAAACAACGATTATTCTTTGGAAGGAACATACATCGGCCACGACCGTTTTTATTTTTTCTCGTACCTACTCAGTATCAGTTCCTATTATGACCATAATAGTTACTAAGACATATTTACTTAACAAGACAACATGTATATGATCATATTTATAAAAGTATCATCATTAGCTTCTTTTACAACATAATTATCATTATTGCCAGTCCTGTGTCGACCTAAACAGGTCTTGCCTTGTGCCTAAACGAAATCTTTATTCTATCTGGCTGATGCTGTTTCTATTTATTTATTTCAAAGGAAGATCAACAGCCTTAAAAAAAAATATCGAATCAAAATTTAAAAAGTAACGATTTTAGTGACAGTATAGCTCCTCTATTAATCTTAAATAGTCAAAGCATGCGATCAAATATTTACGCTAGAAATGACGCCATAAAACAATAAAAACAATTTCATTTTGAGATTATTTAACATGATATCAGGCCTAATTAATTAAATTGCCGTTTTATTCAGTTAATTAACGGCCTGGAAGATAGCTCTAGGAGGGTGATTTATCATTTTCTTGTCTTCTATGGAGATCTTAGTCGCCGCATCCTATTTCCATCACAATGTTTTATGGACATAGCTTCAAGGCAAATTAGAATTTCTGAGTTAGCGTTATTACGAGTATTAGTTAAGAGGCCTGTATATCTTATGCAGCTCTCTCGCTCACGTATTTTTACATTATTAAAGATATAAACCACATATGAATTTGAAAAAAGTGACAAAATCTGACGTCTTGTTAACAAGCATCACTTGTTACCATTTTATTCAGTCAAATTAAAAGATATCGAAACAAAAAAATATGTTTGTAATGATGTGGTAGTATACAAAACGTCAGATTTTGTCACTTTTTGCAAACTCATACTCTGTGATTTCATATTTTCATAAATGTGAAAACGCGCGAGCGAGAGAGCTGCAGAAGGTATACAGGCCCCTTAAAAGATTTTTAAACAATAGTTTCATGGAATCATCCGATTTCCATAATTGTATTAATTTATATTAAACAATTGCCGTCTTACCACAAAAGATTTAAGAACGCTTTAGACATCTGTTTAGCAATTGTTTCACTGCGAAAAATATGTTAAACACTTGTCTAAAGCGTGCTTAAATCTTTTGTAGTAAGACGATAAGTGTTGGCTTCAGCCCCGCCAATGCCTCTTACCGTGAATGAAAATGAAAATAAATAAAATAATACTTTACAACTGACTACATAAAAGAAGGTTCTCAATTCAAATCAACGAAAACAAAATTTAAAGTTTAAAAATAAATAAGTTTAAAGTATTTTAATTTCATGCTAGACAGAGATCGCACTATAGCAAGTTATGAGACCAAGCCTTGCATACGCCATACAAATGCTATACTAACAAACGCTTGGCTGGAAAGCGACAGAGCATCCCCTTTCAATCCCCACCTTAAACTATGTATGTGTAATGTATATAGTTATATCCTTCGCTAAGTCTGTTATTTGTAATCATTTAACTAGCCTATACACCAGTAAACTACCCTTTTATGTGATTTCATTAAATAATTGCCGGTATATCTATATTAATAATAGAGTCTTCGACCAAAACATATTAATGGACGGGCCCAGAAGGTGCGCATTTTTAAAGATTACAAAATGAGCGCCGGCGCTCACTTCGTTTCAGTCGGTCTCTAGCCGTAGGATGTGCCACACAAGACTATTGTTACATGATAACTAAACATCTGACAAAATTATGTTTTCGTGTGCTTTCCCGAAGTGTAATAAACACAACGAAAAAACCGTTATATTTTTTTTGTAACAAACATACTGTACATGGTTATAATAAGGTGTTGAAGTATATTTTATGTCCGACGGTTTGACTCGTTTTTGCTGAGCAAGTTAAATAAAATAAATAAATATAATACTAACTAATATAAAACTACTAAACACTTGTTTTCATTAAAAACAATAACCTATCATTTGCCGCCATTCCACAGAGACTCCTAACGCTATTCCAATAGACGTATCATCGACCATGTAATTATATCCATTAATTAACAGTGCAATAATCACTGCTCTAATGAAGTAATTAGTGATACAATATCTCACAGAATGTCCATTGACTATTGCCGCGCAATATTTTGTTTATGAGTGTAGTTTGCCGGCCTGTTGTTAAGTGCTTATGTACTTAACATTGGCTTTTTGCTTAAGCTCGGAGGCGGCGTTCAGTTTCTGTATGCAGTTGTAAATCACTAAATGAACATAAATTACAGTAAAATTAGGGCACTTACTATATTCATTTCAATATCGATTAACAAAAAATCAGAAGGCATGGGTAAGTACTTTCTTTGACCACGCTCTTAGAAGATACTTGACGAACTTATACTGGGTTACGTGAAAAAGTAGTACCAAACGAGTTGAGGTCATTTTCCTCATAATAAAAAAACAACTTTTACAATGGGACCAAACTTAAAATCACTAAAAAATATCACGTGTTAAATGAGTTTTTTTTTTTTTTAATGGTACAGCCATTGATGGAAGTAAATAGGGGAAAGATACGGGACGAACTTCTTGACGTGGACCGCACAATATAGGCTCCGGGGCACAATCCACTTCAGTTACAATCGAACTGGCGTTTTGATAGCACGTGATATTTACTTGTCAAAATTGTGTGAAATAAAGCAGCAAAAATTACTTCCTGCGTTTTCACAAGGTGCACCAACAGTTCGAAGACAAAAAACAAGTTACGGCATTACTTTTCACTCGTAAATACTTAAAAACAATTAACTTAATTTTCTTTAAATGTCACTTCTATGGTCTAGTGTAGTGTCTAATGGAGCTGCGAAGTTGACGTTTACAGTGTAGACGTCAACGTCGCCGCTGACTCGAGCCGAAACAGAGCCATTTTTATTGGGTACAATGTTTGGATGTCACGCGTCTTCCCCTTTTTAAAACAGTCATTGGGAACAGCAATATTTTTACGGTTTCGGATTTGGTCCTATAGTAAATTTTTTCGTAATAATGAAAACAATTTCCTCCGTTCAGATTAGATTTACCGTTCTAGCATAATAATAATGAATCAGTTAGTTAATAAATGTTTTCTGATTTTGACTCTGATTATGTTTCCTTGTAACCACGTAAAATTATTTGTGCCTAAGAATGTACGAGTAAACTTTGAAGTCTAGTTGCACTCTTTTGATCTCACAGCAGCTCTATAGCTACCCGAGCACTAAGTGTCAGAGATTTTGTTGTCGTGGATGGAGGTGCTGAGACAACACGGTTGTCTCGGGAGGAGCCGTAGCGCAATGCCAAAGGCTCCGGTGCGTTCCTCTGGAGATCCCGGAGCCCTCTTGTCAAGCATTAAGGCTGGTTGGAGCGTTTTAGTGGGTACAATCCCACATAACGCCTGGCTGCACCCCAATACGGCCGGGTATCTTGGGAAGATTTCCCACTCGAAAATTAAAAAAAAGGCCTCTATCATGATCTCACAATTTTTCTTCTAGATATCTATTAACTGACCACTTCCACTTGATAGCTTCACAACCTTGTATCTGATATTTTTACTCAGTAATCCTTTTTTCACAGTTTGTACACTTTCATTTCTTTCTAAACTTTCTAATCTTTCTATCTCGGCTTCTTTAATACTCCATAAGACATTTTGCTCCACTCAATCATTACTCAAGGCAAGCCGCTCCACAAGTGCGCCTAAAGAACTAGGCTCATCAAATATGAATCTACTCTTTTTCGACCCTTTTTCGCCTCCGTCCGCCTATCGGTTCGGCCGTTGATGATTTGGGATGGATTTTTACTGGACATGCTAGAAGAATTTTTGTGTACGAGAGGAAACGATTGAATGAAGGGCTATATTTTTGTACATCTCGCATGAGTACAGCTGCGCCCGCTGGTTCACTCTACTTGAATCCGACTTGGATACCTCATTGGTAGTTGATTTCAAATAATTTAAAACGTGACAATTTTATTTTTATAATTTTTTTTCGGACCATATTTCGTTAACATTCGTTAACATATCGATCGTTTTTTTTTACCGGATTTATTTCAGTGAGTTTGCATCGAATTTGCATAATTCAATTCCCTTCAGCCCATTTTTCTATCAGACAGTTAGAATGGACACGAAATAGCGACAACGTTTCATTGTTGATATTCCGAAAACCTGTACGACGCGCTTTGATCCCACTTTTATTGTGCGAACCACTAGACCGTGAAATACGCTGCCTGAATGCGTGTTCCCCAATTACGATTTAACCATTGGTTATATTTTATTATCTTTGATGTCCCTCGATAGTTCTAATCTGGGTGTCTCCAAGTCGCGAGTGAATTGATTTCTTTTTGATAGCCCCGTTGGTCCAGTTGGTAGTAAACCTGCTTTATGCGCTTGAGGGCGTGGGTTTGATTTCCGACTTTCCAATTTTTTTTCTTTCCAAAACAAAGACATATAAAACACACTTTCGCATCTATGACAAATTTAGAATGTGAAGATATCTCCACAAACTATTATGCTTCTAAAACCCACTCACTGGTCACTGGATTTATTTGCTAGTTTGTATGACAAACTGCAGCGGAATAAACCATTCGTCAAGTTTCAACACAACATCTCGTCCTTCTCTGGCCGCGGATTTAAAGCCAGAAAATCTCCTGAATATTTTGCGAAAAATAACCAGCTTAGCTGTTATTGAAGACAGTATCTAAGCTTTGAGGAAACATACAAAAATGGCGTTAAAATTATCGCCCCATTTTATTCCAAAATATAACAAATTTATTTTAAAATATACTATGCTAACCTCTGCAATGGTTGGCCATTTGAGGTCGAGATATTGGGTCCTTGGGGACAGCAGGTCATTTCAAAAATCTACCAGAGCACCTGGTTAATGCGCTCCATCCACATGCGGTCCATCTAGTGGGAGGCCTACCGACGCTGCGTCTTCCGGTTTGTGGTGTCCAACTCTACTCAAGAACCTTTCTTTCCCATTGGTTATAAGTTCTTGGAGCAATGTGGCCTACCCATTTCCCGTCTGCTTAATGGTTTATGCGACGCGTGACCAAAATGCTGGTGTTTTACTGGCTCAACGCATAAAATTGCCATTCAGCGTGGTAATGCAGCCAGCATACCTATTGGGTAGGTACTAGGTACGTTGCCAACTGGCACTGAGTTTGAGCATTTGGATTGTCTTTAGACCTTCAACGGTCTATGGACAATTCGTCAGTTTTTTTATAATATGCTAAGTAATTTAGTTTTAGTTACCTTGTATTTAGTTTAAATTTAATCATCCCAATCCCCCAATTCATCAAACATTATTATGGATTATATGTTTTTTTAATGGTTTTAGATAGCCTTGCAAACAGAAAGGTCAAAAAAAAAACTTTATTAACTGATTTTTATAAAATTGCAATTGAACTGAAAATATCTGTCTGGGGTAAAATATATGGACATATATCCATACATATGGACAGTGTCACTAATCCATAGAAGGTATTATGTGCTACTAGAACAGCCATGTCTGAGTGTTATTTTTCCGACAGGGAAATCTTAGGGGGTAGAGACAGGTTATGTAGGATTATACCCACTAAAACCGTCCCGGTGACCAGTCTTACTGCTTGATAAGAGATCTCCGGGATCTCCAGCGGAACGAACCGGAGCCCTCAGCACTGCGCTATGGTTCTTCCTGAGACAACTGCGTGCTGTCTCGGCTCTTCCGGCCACGACAACGTCGGTCACTCAACGTTGCCGTCCTCTCCCGGGGCTTGCTTGGGAGGAAGCAAGAAATCAGAGCACAAAATTTGTGTTTAGACACAACTTTAAGCAGAAAACTATGAATTTTTTATCATCATCGAACACCGGTTGTTTTTTTCAACTCAGCAAAGTTACTTTTAACTATTTTTCTGGCGAATCTAGTGTATTTCCGCTTTATAACATAGAATTTGGGATAAATATTTTGCGTTATAGATATTTGGATGCAAATTTAACCTAACCTGAAATAAAAACCTTTCCCCTAACCCTTTCCTCGCCCATTTCCTAGGGAACGGACTCTTAATAATAACATTCAAAGCCAGCGTACTGTTCACTAAAATCCACTTCTCAGGCAGTTTACCCTCAATTTTTCTTTAGTTAAAAATATAGCGCGCATCAAAGCTTTATTCGTCGGTTATGGCCGAAGTCGGCGGCTGCCCGGGCGGCGGCTGTGTATGAAAACAAACGGTCGCTACGTGCCAGCCCTGTTTTAAAGAAGAACGACACGTTAGGAAGATGAGGTTCTTTAATACTTTCTGGAACTTTCTGTTAATTATGTACCAAATTCAGCAGATGATGCGTTTCTTGAACTGCAATCAGCGCGTTTATCAACATTGATGACGATTTTTTTTCCTGACTGCCCAAAAAGAGGGTAATGTTTTTTTGGATGTATGTATGTCTGACTGTTTCTAATTACCTCCTGTGCTGGTTTGACACTTTTTGAAGTGCGAGGTCTAGATTTGTCTTCATGTGCAGAATATCTTAGACGCAACGCTGTCTGAAGAGTCGAATAGTGGATAGTCAACTCTTCCTGGTTTACCGAGAGTACAAAATTGTCCCGCCGTGCTTTCACACCGCGATGCATATATTCCACGCCTTGGGGAGAAAAATAAAAAATACTAATTTAAAACTCTAGTAAATATAATTTTGAAAAAGAATTTGTTGTTTTATTACCACTTGATTGATTGATTGATTAAGTAACTCTTTATTGTCACACCATAAGATTTCATAAAGAGGACAAAAAAACTCTTAAAACTAGTGCAACAACTGGCGGCCTTATCTCTAAATGCGATCTTTTCCAGGCAACCTCAGGATGGAAAGGATTTATGGAAGTCGTAGAAGACGGTAAACTTGTGCACTGTGACGCTGCCGTCTCGACCACCTAGCCCATGGGTCTAGTCGGCGTGCAGCTACAAGCTACCAAAAATTACCCACCGAATTTTAAGAAGGCATATCATTCGTTTTCTTAGCTCCCAGTGAGCAAGTCGGCAAACGTAGTAGATCTCACGCACAGCCGGGTCGCATGTTTAGTCCACTGCATGTGTAACAAACATAACGACCTGTTTTATAACCCCCGGCCCCCTCATTGTGTATTCAGAGGAACTGCCCTTTATATTTGCTGAAAAATTAGATTGGTTTAGCGAAGATGGGAGGAATATTTCTTTGAGTCTATCTCATGAGCTGCCAAAAGTGTTTGCATTGTGGTGGGCTACTTTTTAGTGCCCGGCTGGCAAGTTACCCCTCAAGTTGAACCTCGTGTGTTCTTAGCCTCACTTGAGAGACAGTTACCATCGTAGGCTAGGTGAGTGTTTCATGACAATGAGCCGGGGTTTTTGAAGATATCGGAGTCGTATTCTAATGAATACGACTCCGACTCTTCACATCACACATCACATCATCAGCCAGTAAACGTCCACTGTTGAACAAATGCCTCCTTTTTTGAGAGGGGTGTTGCCACGATCCACACTTGGCAGGTGGCTTGGGGATCGCAGTACCTTCACCGTGTACGAATAGAACGCTGCTCCTCTAGTGGTTTTGGTCGCAGTTATAGGGCATGCCCGGGTCCGGTTCCGAATCGTGCTTCACGTAAAACCCGAAAAAAGCACACCCTTGGACGAGACGTGGCTTACGCCACAGTAAATGGAAGGAGGGGTAAAAGTCCGAACATTTTCTGGAAGTGTTGCCTCAGGCAACGATCTAGGGGGGGTACCGGTGCGTTCCTATGGAGATCCTGGGGCCTTACGGACAACTGCTATTGCGGCACCAAACTAACGTTAAATCCGCCCAGTTGGAAAATCACGCGACCGCAAACCGTATCTGGGCGCGTTAAGGTTCACGTTCACGTGATTTTCCAACTGAGCGGATTTAACCAACCTTCCGTCAACCACAGAGTCAGGCCACCAAATGAGTTTTAGTAGATATATAATCCTCAGATCAGACAAACGATCAGATATGGTATGGTGACGTGGTGGGTGCGAACGCATCTGGCCTAAATTAGACTCAATGCCTTTAGTCGAACGACAACAGACAATCTTGTCACCCTTTTTTGCATGTGGACTATTAGTTAGTGCCTTTATTAACTAAACATAATACAAGCTAATACTAACACTACAAATACAGTTAGACTGCCCATACACCGTTGAAGGTCTAAAGACAATCCAAATGCTCAAGCCCACTACCATTAGTTAGTTCATTGGTGTCGCTACAAGGTTCTTAGTGTGTGTGTGAAAAAATAGTAAGTGAGCCGCACTTATACAGTTTTCGCATTAAGCGGGTTGCGGTATAATAAAAAAAAATAAGGCATTGGAACACGAATGATAATTGTATTAAAGCATATCTCCCTTATTTGTCTGATCTGAGATTTAATCCTACGTAACCTGGCTATATTGGGGTATAGCCTATACCCCAATATAGCTGGGAATCTTTATTTGTTTGAAGTTTCCGAGATCAAGCAGACAAACAATGCCATTCATATGAAAATAAAAATACTTCCATCGAATCGCCAACATATTTGGAATTAAAATTCAGTCAATGCAATGATTATTTCAACAAATTCTGAACTACCCGCAATAACGAGTTTTACCGTAAACAAATTGTATTTAACTGACGGCGTAAGGTTTAAAATTCGAATTTTGCTGGTTTACTTTGGACATAACTTTTGTTAATGACTTCGTTATGATTCCAGTGCAGTTTTATTAAAGTGCATGGGCTTGTTTTTATTTTCAAAAGAAGCAATCTAGAAACGCGCAATCGTTATTCCGTTGTTTTTAAGTTCAGTTTACTAGGTCTGTGATATAGGACAATATGTATTATACTTAGGTTATGTAACAAACTAGCAGCGCACGCGGTTTCATCCGCTTTCCAACAGGAACCGTGTAATTTTGTGATAGCTTGTCATCATCAATTTTGTCATACTTTTCATCCAAATCTGTTAAGCCGTTACGGAGTTGTGTAGGAATGGGAACCAACATACACACTTGAATACGGGGATATGTAGAAATGGGAACCAACATACACACTTTAACACAAACTTACGCATAATATAACTTATATGTAATTTTGTGGTGGCTGTCTCTATTCTCGTTTTTTTTTTCCTCTCTCGTTTTTCACTATATCTGAAATTATTTTTGAGCCTGCCAACTTCTTAATAAATAGATACAAATGCTTTCGGTGGTTTTGCAGAGATTTCCTGGGGAAGTTCCATACCTTTGCTAGTTATTCAACCGCCAATCTGTAGTGTACAAACATTATTCGGGCAACGTTTTCAGTGAAATAACTGGTTATATTTTAAAATCTGGACATTGAACTGGAATTAATTCTATCCTGTCGTTTTTACACCAATTATAATTCCAATTCAGTTATTTCCCCAGCTTATCATGTTCCCACTGCTGGGGCACAGGCCTTCTCTCAGAGAGAGAGGATGGACCCTAAACTACCATGGTGATCCAGTGAATGTTGGTGAATCTCATATTATGTCATTGAACTTTTGAGGTCGACACAGGTTATCCTAGTGTGGGGGACAGTGTTCCACTAAGGTACATAATTGTTTGTTTATTATTCTCACCTCTCTTCTTACAACATTTTGTACACATGTAACCTACTTAAGATTTTTATGTACCTATAGCCCTTTAATGAATACCAATAAACGTTTTTGAATTTTGAATTTATTATACCGGTTTCCTCGCTATGTTTTTTTTTCTCAATTTTTGAGTAATGGCGTCGAAACTGCCCATAATTTATTTAAGTAGTAAATAAGTCATGATTGCCGTCAGATTGCACATGCCATCGCTTGCATCGCTCTTTTACGTCTATATTGTTTTATTCTCGAAAATAACTCGTTAATTTTCTAACTAAAATTAACTCTCTCTATTATTCTGCATAAAATCCGATTAAAGTGGATCTCTTTGATTCGATAAACTGGCGACGGTTCGATTAAAATTTTAATAAAAAATGCAGTCACTAATTACTTTGGCTCTGGCTTCGATTGCTATGGAGGACAGTGAATCAACTTTGAAAAACCAGAATAGCACAAAATTACAAATATAATTTTATTTTATATTATTTATTAATTATAAAATGTAAAATAATGTGGAAAGATTAATGTTGTATCTATCTATTCTCACCTACTTATGACAGATGACAGCTCTGTCTCCTGCCCCTAGTTAGTGTGTCTGCCGTTGGGAAATAAACAACGTACAAAAAGTAATCCGTCGTATTAATTAATTACATTCAGGATATACATAGACAAAGCATTCGGGATAGTAGGAAGCTACAACAATTAATAAACTTAATAATAATACAGCCAACACTATTCACAGATTACTTACAGAATTATATAAATTTACCGCTAAGAGTAGCTAACTTGCAAAAAATAATATTTAAATATACTTTTTTTTCTTTTTTAGGGTTCCGTACCTCAAAAGGAAAAAAACGGAACCCTTATAGGATCACTTCGTTGTCCGTCTGTCTGTCTGTCCGTCTGTCAAGACCCTTTTTCTCAAGAACGCGTAAAGGTAGCAAGTTGAAATTTATACTAAATACTTGGCTCTACGGTTTCTTTCGGCTGTAAAAAAATAAAAGTTGTAAGTCAACGCAATCAAAAGATATGAACGTTTATGTCGCATATTTTGCGATTTCACAGGGGAACCAAAACCTATAGGGTACTTCCCGTTGACCTGGAATCATGAAATTTGGCAAAAAGCAAGGTCTCATAGCACATATATAGGAATAAATCCGAAAGTTAGAAATATGAAGGTATATCATTTAAAAATGATTATTTTGCTATTACAAACTTACATTTTGTAGTTGGAATGTATGGAAGAACCTTATTGTCAACTACAAACTTAAGTTTGTCTTTCAATATTTTAACTTCAGTTAGTTTTTTTTTTGGTCTCGCGCTCTTAGGGTTCCTTTATGTCGTATATTTTGCGATTTCACAGGGGAATCAAAACCTATAGGGTACTTCCCGTTGACCTAGAATCATGAAATTTGGCAAGAGGCAAGGTCTCATAGTACATATATAGGAATAAATCCGAAAGTTATAAATTTGAAGGTATTTAAAAATAATTATTTTGCTATTACAAACTTACATTTTGTAGTTGGGATGTATGGAAGAACCTTATTGTCAACTACAAACTTCAAAGTTGTCTTCCCAGAGACTGTGGGATCGGCCGATCTGCGAACTAGCATGGAAATCGCTACTAGATACGTGTTCTAGTATTGCAGATCGCGCTCGTATTCTTGCTGTCTCTGTTTGGGAATCGTGACTTTGGTTGCAAGCCATGCCCTCTTTTAACACAGGTAGCCTTTTAGATCCAACCGCATTTCGTCTAGCTGTCAGCTTACGCTTGGGTGCAAGGTGCTGTGAGGCCCATCGCTGTCAGTGTGGTACTGCTGTTGACCAGCTCGGTCACCATGGTCTCTCTTGCTCGAGAAGCGCTGGTCGTATTGGCCGACACGCTAGCCTGAACGACATCATACGCAGGGCACTTTCCACCGCCAATTTCGCAGCTGTGCTCAAACCGAGTGGTCTTGCGCGTGACGATGGAAAGAGGCCTGACGGTATGACACTTGTGCCCTGGAGGTTGGGGCGGCCCCTTGTATGGGACGCAACTTGTGTCGATACTTTGGCGCCGTCACATCTTCCTGAGACACAGGGTAGGGCTGGCGCGGCTGCTAATTCGGCAGAGCAGCACAAGCGTCGCAAATATGCTAACCTCGGCAGTGGTTACATATTTGAGGCGTTTGGGGTCGAGACATTGGGCCCTTGGGGACCGGGAGCTCACCTCATTTTCAAAAATCTTTCAGAGCGCCTGGTTAATGCGACGCGTGACCAAAATGCTGGCGTGTTTCTGGCTCAACGCATTAGCATTGCCATTCAACGTGGTAATGCCGCCAGCATGTTGGGTACGCTGGCAACTGGTAGTGGGCTTGAGCATTTGGATTGTCTTTAGACCTTCAACGGTCTATGGGCAGTCTAACTGTATTTGTAGTGTTAGTTTTAGCTTGTATTTTGTTTAGTTATTAAAGGCACTTGCCCAGTAAAAAAAAACTACAAACTTAAGTTTGTCTTTAAATATTTTAACTTCAGTTAGTTTTTTTTGGTCTCGCGCTCTGAGGGTTCCGTCTGACGGAACCCTCAGAGCACGAGTCCTACTCGTACTTGTCCGGTTTTTTTTTTTAATACTCTTATTTATTCGTTTTTCTCTAGTAAAACTTTCAAAATCCGTTATGATAAAAAATATATTAATATTGTTTGTTCTTCTTTCTCACAGCAACAGAATAACGGATTTACGTAATTTTTAACATACTTTATAGATAGTCGGAGTTGATGGAGGGCCAGAGTATACCAATTTTAATCCCGGAAAAATGTACGGTTCCTCAGAAATTTTCCACGCTGGAGAAAAAACAGGACGCAACTTATGGTTAAGGCCCAGGATAGAGTGCGCAGTTAATCCCATTTTTTATTGTCATAAAAAATATTTAAAAAATATGTCCCAAATATTTTGAAATATTTACCTCGCAAAATTACCAATGAAAATGTAGACTGTCATTTTATTTATAAAAATAAATAAAAAATGCGCGAGCGAGATCGCTGTACCCGGTATTCCGCCCCTTAGTATGGGCCTAAGTTAGAACTGAACGTAGGCGTAAGCAAAGGTACTGTAGTGGCCAGTCCACATCAACAACCCCAAGTAGCGGATACTTGAAAAGGTCAATTCATCGAGTTCTAATTAGAACAAACTTATCGCGATAGGGATCGCCGGTTTTTGCATTCATTAATTTATGTTTCTCGCTTGTCTCTTTAAAATGATTATATAATTTGTAGCTTTACGTCGTATCATTAGTCACAATATTATTGTCGTAAAACACTGTTTTAAACTGCCACGGGTGTTCACTACAGTTATATGATTATCAACGGGATTAATCACGTTTTTTTTTTACATCGGACTAGGCTAACATTTCTCCGCGATCTCGCCTGATGGAAAGCGATGATGCGGTCGAAGATAGAGCACTTTTGCCCAGTAATAAACTATTAACCTAGACTTGAACACTCCAAGATTGTAATGCAGCGGAAACACAGACGGGGGCAATTGTTTTGCTATTCTAATTAAGAAAGAGGAGTCAAAACGCTTGGTGCGAATAAATGGCATTTCGATCAAGTAAGGGTGACGCCTTGCCGTTCGTCTGGACGTCCGGTAATGAAAAGGGAACAAGTTCGAGAAGTTCCGTTGCACACTCTCCGACGACGAAAAAATATCGACAAGCTTGCGACTTTACGCCGGTGGTTCAGATTCTGAAGTTTCTTTCCAACCAACACTTCGTCATCAATGAGCTTTATTGCTCGTTTTTCTATTGAATCCAAAGCCTCAAGCTGATATTTGGCCGAACCATCCTAAAGGTGACAACAGTACTCCAAACATGATTAATATCTTATTAATCTTATTAACGGTCTTTTATCTTCGTCTTTATCTCATTAATCTTATTAACGGTTAATATCTTATGAATTTTTAGAAACTCATCTAGCTATTTTTGTAAGAATGCACCCCCCCCAAATGAAATCCGGTACCTATTATGATCTGGTACCTATTAAACTTAAATATAATGACTTTTAAATATGTAGACCATCTTTGCTATGAGTTTTGACCTCTTTAACTGATTGCCCGATGGGTGTACTATGAATCTCTGGATTTTGAACCATGAATACCGGCAAACTGGTGTACAGCATTTCGCGCTTCACAAGTTATCCACTGTTGCATATTTATTCCTCAAATAGCATGATTGCTTCAACTGCAAATTGCTATAGGTATCAAAGATCAAAAGTTATAGAATAAAATAGAATATTTTATATTAACAGGTCGAGTTACAACACCTTAGTATAATTTTACTCAAAAATGCTTGTAATGTTGTCTTTATTTTTATAACCTTCTTTGGGCAAAGTTTTGCTTCAAAAATAGTTCAGTGCCAAAAAGATTTTATTATTAATTAGGCTGTATAGGTAGACCAAAACAAAACACGGGAAAGAGACAAAAGCGCGGCGTGTTTTTTTTTTTTTTTTTTTTAATATTCCGCTATATTTTTTCCCATCAATTTATTGTCATATTCTCCAATTCAATGTTGTACGAATCCTCCAATTCAATGCGTTTAACATTCCTGGACATTCAAAAGTAAGCGAAATTAGTGATTGAAAATGTATTGCCCTGGAAACGGTCCTGAAACAACTTTTAACAATTGTTAGTTTAAATAAATTCTTACACACTGCTATTTCAATTACTCGCATTGTTTAAGTAAATTACTATAGAAGCCTTGGTCCGCAATGACTGCACTGCTAGCCACTCTATGATGGCCTCCCGGTGTATATATTACTCTATGCCTCAAGCTAAGCTTAGCTACGCTCTCGGCCTTCAAGCTTGGGCTTCAAGCCCTTGCTGTCCGCGCTATAAAAGCCTAGACCTTCTGTCTCGGCCTTTATTTTGCTTATAGCTTATCTATCAAGGGCTGCAATGCTGACCATGCTGTGATAGCCTGGACATGCGCTACGCTGCGCTTTCGGCCACCATCATCACTGCCAGCAACGCAAACATTACAGACCGCGACAGTAGTGAAATGAAATAAAGAGTTTGAACTTATCGCCAAATCTTAATAATTGTACCGCGCCAGAGTTTACGACTTCAAGTTCGGCTTAAACTGTAATACCTTCAGTAAAACACCAGCGGTGGAAATGTTCTGCATGCAACAAATCTAGCGGAATAGGTTCCGCATACTGAACTGAAACAAGTCATGTTTGAAATTATCAAATATATTCTGGACCTAACTTCGGTGTTTTTGTTGCGAAATATTGTTTTTCTACTTACATAAAAACTTAATTAGGTTTTATTATATATATACATACATATAAACTTTGCGTCAAAAATTATCAAATTAATTGTAAAAACCGCATCAAAATCCGTTGCGTGGTTAGGAAGAGTTAACAGATATACAGACAGAAGCGGAAAGGGACTTTTTACTATGAGAGAAGAGATAGAGAAGAGAAGAGATATGTATATCGTCACTTATCAACAGGCGAGTTGGTGGTCAAAGGCGAAGGTAATTTAGATTCAAGGCTTTGTATATGCACATAATACACAATACCAATGCACATACCTAATAAACTATACACATTGTTTTTAAACGTGATTTTATCGTTTTAGAGTTCATTAAAGCATAATTAACTTTAAACTTACACAGTCGTCGAAAGATTTAGCTTTTAGAGCGTGAGATTGTATGTATCGTGTGATCCTAGTAGATTCATTATTAGATGAAAGCGTGGATTTTGGTTCTCGAATGGAGACCACGGACCGGTAAGCGCAGCGTAGGACGTCCACCCACAAGATGAACAGACGACCTAAAAGAGACCGCAGGGAAACGCTGGATGCAGGCCGCTTCCAACCGGCCCTTTTGGAGATCGATGGGGGAGGCCTATGTCCAGGAGTGGACGTCCTATGGCTGAAATGATGATAATGATGATGATGGTGATGATGATTATGATGATAATACACAATAGGTACCAGGAGGCTTACCCCTATTGTCTAAGCTGTAGTGAGCAGAACAACAATGGATAACAGGAAAACATCTTCACTACATCAAAGTGGTCCGGAATATTGGCATTTAGATTTGCAAACCGCTGCATGTCTGCGAACCGCGCAACTTGTGGACACTACGCTCTTTCGCAAACTTTATGAGAGGCAAACAATTAGAGCATTGCATAATGCAGATGAGTTCCGGTACAAATGTTATTTTCAGTCAGAAGGGAAAGAAGAAGCTGTGGTTTTCTTAAATAGAACGTGAGTGCTTGAAGAAAGTTAATCTGTAAAGTTATATGATTATTTACGGGATATTTACCGTGGTAAGGTTATGGAATGAGCTCCCGATATTTCGGCGCAGTTACGTGCACCATGTTCACTCATTCCACAACCTTACCACGGTAAATAATCATATAACTTTAGTGAACAACCGTGATAGTTTAAAACAAAGTTAATCTATGTTGTATACTTATGAGTAGGTATACTGATTTACTCGAAAACAGTGTCCTAAGTCGAAAGGGGTCTATAGTATTACTCATTATGAACAAGTTTTACTATGGGAGGCCATTCCGATATCGTGATTTCAAGGTTAGTGATGATGAGTATATGGAACCGTTTCGTCTTAGTACATGCACCCTTTCCGCGTCACCCTGTATATTTCAGTGTACCTATATTAAAATTTTAAGCAAGGTATACGTGGTTACGCATATAGATTGTACTAAGCCGAAATGAGGTCATTGTACCTCACGTACCAAAGTTAACAGGCCACCTGATGTTAAGCGACCACCGTCGATGGATACTTGTAACAACAGATGCATCACAAACACGACGTTGACCTTTAAAGGCTATTAACAGCCCTTCTGAAAAACTCCATGTTAATAGTTACCCGGAAATGCCGCAGTAGAGCGCTCATTCCACATATTGCAGGTGTGAGGCTATAAAGATTGCGTAAATCACAGTCACACAATCACAGTAATGCACAGCGTGCGATTTCCACAGATCTATGATAAGTGGATGAACTTTCAGGTGGTGGTGGCTAGTTCCATCTCTTATTTAACCTCCTTAGAACATTTTCCATAAAACGATGATACGACTAAAACCAAAACCAAATCCAAAAGTCTAATTGCTACTTTTCACGTTTCTAACTATAAAAATTACGAATTTCAATAAAAACCAAGGACTTTGTATACCCTAACTACTTCCGTGATAAAAACCTACATCCTCTATTGAAATGGGTATTGAGGTAATAAATTTTCAAAAATCCTTTCTTAGTGCTTACATACGTTATATAACTTTATTTATAAGGAACACTTTATGCAAAATTTTATGCCAGCAGTCTAGGCTGTGCGTTGTCTATCGGAGAATGAATTTAAGCTTTTTATTGAATAGATGATTGTTCAATATAAATTCAATTCGATTATTCTATATCCCGTTAAACGACACTCAAAGAAACTATTTCGATACCGTTCCGCTATGGAGTACAAGGAAGACTTATTCAAATACGTTAAAAGCCCGATATCACAGTATATAAATAAAACCAGTAGACTATTCTCACACAAAACGTGAACGCGTTACAGCACAAAAAAAAACGAAGAGAACTCCAAATACTGGAGAAGCGCGGCCGCAGGGACAGTCTACCTAAATTACAAAATGCGCTGACCTGCGCTCAAGCTATTGGTTTTTTGGAAGCCTATTAGTTCGGATGAATCCTTAGAAAGGCATAAAAAATTATAAAGTTCCATTTCGCTGTATTATTTTGTCGTAAGATGGAGATGAGCGGGACATTCAGTCAGAAGGGAAAACAGACGGCCAACTAAAGTAGACACAGTGTGGAGGCCCCGAAACAGAAACCACCTACCGTGCAGACCACTAGCTAGCTGGTCGGGCGACATACTTAAAGTGGAAAAGATTGATTGACTGACTCTTTATTGTTCACACCATGAAATTTATACAGAGGACAAAAAAACTCTTAAAAACTAGTGTAACAACTGGCGGCCTTATCGCTAAAAGCGATCTCTTCCAGGCAACCTTAAAAAGACTAGCACAAGACCGGAAAAGGTAGCACGTCAAAGAAGAGTCCTATACTGGGAAAATGGTTGAAGATAAAGTTGTATTACTGCGTTGATTTATACAACAATGCCGATATTTACCCCGTATTTGTGTACGCTTCGACACCATTAGGACGGGAGACGCAATGTACGAGTTCTGCGCGAAATTTCGTCATGTGGAAATGTTAACCCGGTTGGCAATTCAAGGATAAGTGAGGAATCATGGGAAAGTGTAGGGCCTAGGTAGCGATTTGGACGCCATTGAACTGTTTATTGGGACGTGAAACACAATAGTCTTGGGAATATATCTTCTATAAAGAACTTTGGAACCAACTTGCTAAAGTGTAGTTGGGTACATGGGTTTTATAAGACTTCCGTTTGCTTCCCTCTCAAATCAAAAATGCACGCTGGACTTTCGGTTTCGGCTTAAGCTCGCTAGTACTCGATACCCGGGAACTGTCTATTTTGAACTTCTATGCGCCAACTAGATCGATTGAGGCATCTCGTTACAAGTATCTGAGGTGCTCCAAATGGAAAACGTATCCGGGCAAAAATGCCTTGTGCGAACGTTCGCACTCGCCACTCCACCTTACCGAGCTATGCTCGGAGTTTCTTTGCGCGATAGAATCCGAAACGTGGATATTCGCCAAATTCACCGACATAGCTGTTTAAATTTACAAGTTGAAGTGGCAATGGGCAGGCCACATCGCTCGAAGAACCGATAACCGATGGGGAAGAAAGGTTCCAGAGTGGAGACCACGAACCGGAAGAGGCAGCGTAGGTAGGCCTCCCACTAGATGGACCGACGATATTATGAGAGTCGCAAGCATCCAGTGGATTCAAAAGGCAGGCTGTCGTTCAGTGTGGAGATTAACGGCCAGTTATCCGAGTCGCGTAGGCAACAAAACGCTCCCTCAGCCCCCGCCAAGTTATTGCGACGATGTATTTTTCCACCCAAGAGTCAGGACGCCCGCGGGGGGAGTGCAACGACAAAAACGAACATAAGTCCTACCTCGATGACGCCTGGCGCGGTAGTGAACGCGGTGCGCGCAAATTTACGCGACCTTTTTACGCTTTTAATTTCACTAAAAACGAATCTATTCACTATCAAAATTCTATCCAAATATTTTTTTTTAATAAAATTGCCTTTCATTACATGCAATTTCCAGGTTGTTACGAGCTTTCATTAGAGCATAAAACGAAAAAAATAAACTGAATCGACTTTGTTTCAGATTTTTTTTTGATCGAGGAAATTTTATTCTATCGTGTTTTGAACCAAATCATAAACTCAAACACAGATGTATCTGTGACATGTTTTTTTTTCAAGCTCAAATATTGTAATTTAACTAAATATAATTGATTTAAAACCGTCAAATTTGCTATAAGAGGCAGTTAAAGGGGGAGGCCTACGTTCAGCAGTGGACGTCTTCTGGCTGATGATGATGACTCCACCTTACCATGTCTCCCTTGACTGTCTGATTTAAGACAAATACTAAATAGTTAAAACTTAAGTACGTATATCCTAAAAGTAACAACTTTGAGGATTTACCAACTTTTTTTTACGATGTAAAATATGGTTTCAATGTTATAATCAATGATCGCTTTAATATAGTTTATAGTAAAAAAAACCGGACAAGTACGAGTAGGACTCGTGCTCTGAGGGTTCCGTTAGACGGAACCCTCAGAGCGCGAGACCAAAAAAAAACTAACTAAAGTTAAAATATTGAAAGACAAACTTAAGTTTGTAGTTTTTTTTTTACTGGGCAAGTGCTTTTAATAACTAAACAAAATACAAGCTAAAACTAACACTACAAATACAGTTAGACTGCCCATAGACCGTTGAAGGTCTAAAGACAATCCAAATGCTCAAGCCCACTACCAGTTGGCAGCGTACCCAACATGCTGGCGGCATTACCACGTTGAAAGGCAATGCTAATGCGTTGAGCCAGAAACACGCCAGCATTTTGGTCACGCGTCGCATTAACCAGGCGCTCTGAAAGATTTTTGAAAATGAGGTGAGCTCCCGGTCCCCAAGGGCCCAATGTCTCGACCCCAAACGCCTCAAATATGTAACCACTGCCGAGGTTAGCATATTTGCGACGCTTGTGCTGTTCTGCCGAATTAGCAGCCGCGCCAGCCCTACCCTGTGTCTCAGGAAGATGTGACGGCGCCAAAGTATCGACACAAGTTGCGTCCCATACAAGGGCCGCCCCAACCTCCAGGGCACAAGTGTCATACCGTCAGGCCTCTTTCCATCGTCACGCGCAAGACCACTCGGTTTGAGCACAGCTGCGACATTGGCGGTGGAAAGTGCCCTGCGTATGATGTCATTCAGGCTAGCGTGTCGGCCAATACGACCAGCGCTTCTCGAGCAAGAGAGACCATGGTGACCGAGCTGGTCAACAGCAGTACCACACTGACAGCGATGGGCCTCACAGCACCTTGCACCCAAGCGTAAGCTGACAACTAGACGAAATGCGGTTGGATCTAAAAGGCTACCTGTGTTAAAAGAGGGCATGGCTTGCAACCAAAGTCCCGATTCCCAAACAGAGACAGCAAGAATACGAGCGCGATCTGCAATACTAGGACACGTATCTAGTAGCGATTTCCATGCTAGTTCGCAGATCGGCCGATCCCACAGTCTCTGGGAAGACAACTTTGAAGTTTGTAGTTGACAATAAGGTTCTTCCATACATCCCAACTACAAAATGTAAGTTTGTAATAGCAAAATAATTATTTTTAAATACCTTCAAATTTATAACTTTCGGATTTATTCCTATATATGTACTATGAGACCTTGCCTCTTGCCAAATTTCATGATTCTAGGTCAACGGGAAGTACCCTATAGGTTTTGATTCCCCTGTGAAATCGCAAAATATACGACATAAAGGAACCCTAAGAGCGCGAGACCAAAAAAAAACTAACTGAAGTTAAAATATTGAAAGACAAACTTAAGTTTGTAGTTGACAATAAGGTTCTTCCATACATTCCAACTACAAAATGTAAGTTTGTAATAGCAAAATAATCATTTTTAAATGATATACCTTCATATTTATAACTTTCGGATTTATTCCTATATATGTGCTATGACACCTTGCTTTTTGCCAAATTTCATGATTCTAGATCAACGGGAAGTACCCTATAGGTTTTGGTTCCCCTGTGAAATCGCAAAATATGCGACATAAACGTTCATATCTTTTGATTGCGTTGACTTACAACTTTTATTTTTTTACAGCCGAAAGAAACCGTAGACCCAAGTATTTAGTATAAATTTCAACTTGCTACCTTTACGCGTTCTTGAGAAAAAGGGTCTTGACAGACGGACAGACAGACAGACAGACAGACGGACAACGAAGTGATCCTATAAGGGTTCCGTTTTTTCCTTTTGAGGTACGGAACCCTAAAAAAAACCGGACAAGTACGAGTAGGACTCGTGCTCTGAGGGTTCCGTTAGACGGAACCCTCAGAGCGCGAGACCAAAAAAAAACTAACTGAAGTTAAAATATTGAAAGACAAACTTAAGTTTGTAGTTTTTTTTTTACTGGGCAAGTGCTTTTAATAACTAAACAAAATACAAGCTAAAACTAACACTACAAATACAGTTAGACTGCCCATAGACCGTTGAAGGTCTAAAGACAATCCAAATGCTCAAGCCCACTACCAGTTGGCAGCGTACCCAACATGCTGGCGGCATTACCACGTTGAAAGGCAATGCTAATGCGTTGAGCCAGAAACACGCCAGCATTTTGGTCACGCGTCGCATTAACCAGGCGCTCTGAAAGATTTTTGAAAATGAGGTGAGCTCCCGGTCCCCAAGGGCCCAATGTCTCGACCCCAAACGCCTCAAATATGTAACCACTGCCGAGGTTAGCATATTTGCGACGCTTGTGCTGTTCTGCCGAATTAGCAGCCGCGCCAGCCCTACCCTGTGTCTCAGGAAGATGTGACGGCGCCAAAGTATCGACACAAGTTGCGTCCCATACAAGGGCCGCCCCAACCTCCAGGGCACAAGTGTCATACCGTCAGGCCTCTTTCCATCGTCACGCGCAAGACCACTCGGTTTGAGCACAGCTGCGACATTGGCGGTGGAAAGTGCCCTGCGTATGATGTCATTCAGGCTAGCGTGTCGGCCAATACGACCAGCGCTTCTCAAGCAAGAGAGACCATGGTGACCGAGCTGGTCAACAGCAGTACCACACTGACAGCGATGGGCCTCACAGCACCTTGCACCCAAGCGTAAGCTGACAACTAGACGAAATGCGGTTGGATCTAAAAGGCTACCTGTGTTAAAAGAGGGCATGGCTTGCAACCAAAGTCCCGATTCCCAAACAGAGACAGCAAGAATACGAGCGCGATCTGCAATACTAGGACACGTATCTAGTAGCGATTTCCATGCTAGTTCGCAGATCGGCCGATCCCACAGTCTCTGGGAAGACAACTTTGAAGTTTGTAGTTGACAATAAGGTTCTTCCATACATCCCAACTACAAAATGTAAGTTTGTAATACCAAAATAATTATTTTTAAATACCTTCAAATTTATAACTTTCGGATTTATTCCTATATATGTACTATGAGACCTTGCCTCTTGCCAAATTTCATGATTCTAGGTCAACGGGAAGTACCCTATAGGTTTTGATTCCCCTGTGAAATCGCAAAATATACGACATAAAGGAACCCTAAGAGCGCGAGACCAAAAAAAAACTAACTGAAGTTAAAATATTGAAAGACAAACTTAAGATTGTAGTTGACAATAAGGTTCTTCCATACATTCCAACTACAAAATGTAAGTTTGTAATAGCAAAATAATCATTTTTAAATGATATACCTTCATATTTATAACTTTCGGATTTATTCCTATATATGTGCTATGACACCTTGCTTTTTGCCAAATTTCATGATTCTAGATCAACGGGAAGTACCCTATAGGTTTTGGTTCCCCTGTGAAATCGCAAAATATGCGACATAAACGTTCATATCTTTTGATTGCGTTGACTTACAACTTTTATTTTTTTACAGCCGAAAGAAACCGTAGACCCAAGTATTTAGTATAAATTTCAACTTGCTACCTTTACGCGTTCTTGAGAAAAAGGGTCTTGACAGACGGACAGACAGACAGACAGACAGACGGACAACGAAGTGATCCTATAAGGGTTCCGTTTTTTCCTTTTGAGGTACGGAACCCTAAAAATAAGTAGTTTAAGTTTCCTAGTACTCTTACTAATTTTTATTGAACTTGTATAAAGTAGTAAATAAAGATATTATTATTATAAAAAGAAAGTTTATAATTATCTAGTTTGTTTTAAAAAATATTTAAAGTGTGGCGGAACTCTTTTTCACCAGTGCGACCTTCGCGGCCGCCTTTATTATTTTATTTCAATAGAGTTGTGTTTTTGTTTGATAAGAGATCTGTCAAGAGGTGAAAAATAGATGTTTTCGATTCCGCAAAATAAATTGTTTTAATTAATAGGAACAATAATATCCTAAATTGGTGACCCCGATACGAACACAACATAAATTAAGACGATTCGAACACAAGAAGAGCAAAGGTACGCAAATAGGTACGAGTACTTTCTTTGGTGGTACGAGTGAAGCGACCACGGTCGTCTGATTGTTCGTCGATGAGAATACGAAAACGTAGAAAAAGAAGTGGTGAATTCGACTACGAGAGCTGTGCTGCTGGCTGCTGGCAACAATCGCATGGAGCGCGTCAAGACTAAAGTCGAAGTATCTTTTGGAAGAACCAGTGTGGACTAAAAAGACAAAGTGTGATTTATATTGTTGTGTGTTTTTTGTGTGTGTATTTAATTTTATTTTATTTTGGTGAATTTTTGTACATATTTTTAAGATATTTTTGTACCAATGTTTTTTGTAGGGCATTCGCGCACACCACACTCCCACGTTTCTTTTGTTTTCAGTTTTTGTTTTTGAATTTTGTTTTTCTCTTAGCATGGTTTTTCATGACAGCACACGTCATGAGTGACAGTGAGCAGGAAGACTTCAAACCAGCTTCCGCGGGTACGGGTGGACGTGAAATGTCAAGCAGTGACAGCGGATCTGGCACAGGCGGTGCGGAGAAGGTAATGATTAACAGAGTATCTATACGTACCCCTCCATTTTGTAGAGATCGCCCGGCCCTATGGTTTGCGAGTTTAGAG
Source organism: Agriopis aurantiaria (assembly GCA_914767915.1). Taxonomy (NCBI): domain Eukaryota; kingdom Metazoa; phylum Arthropoda; class Insecta; order Lepidoptera; family Geometridae; genus Agriopis; species Agriopis aurantiaria. Next base: position 14,310,078 of record OU611996.1, read on the forward strand.
GCGCAATTTTCCATCAATAATATTAGCCAAGAAATCACAAAGTTTAATTACGCAGTTGCGCACCTCGATACCAATTGTACTCGCGAAGTAGAGGATTTCATAATCCAACCTCCGAGGGAGCAACCCTACACGAAATTGCGCAATGCAATAATATCTAGGTTCTCAGATTCTCGGGAGCAGAAAATACGCCGTCTTCTAGAGAAGGAGCAGATCGGCGATCAAAAGCCGTCGTTTTTTCTGCGTCATCTGAGATCGTTAGCCGGTGCAGCATTTCCGGAGGATATTCTGAAGACAATTTGGATGAGCAGGTTGCCACGATATCTTCAAACTGTCTTGGCTGCTCAACGATTAGAATCGTTGGCTGAGCTAAGCGAACTAGCGGACAATTTGGCTGAAATTAACGCTCAATCAACTTCATTGGAGGTATGTACGGTTTCGCCTAACTCGAATACTGATCTTGTACAGGAGCTGACTAAAAAAGTTGATGAATTGACCCGTTTAGTAGCGTCACTTTCCTCTGCTGGTTGCAGCTCGCATGTTGGTACGCGTAGTCGTGACTTCAATCGTAACCGTAATCGTAGTCGCAGCCGATCACGTTCACGTAACTATGATATGTGCTTTTATCATGACCGTTTTGCGACAAAAGCACGTAAATGTGTGCCTCCATGTAAGTGGTCCAGTTCCCCGCCTAGTGATCAGGGAAACCAAAACAGCAACTGTTAGAGGCGACATCCAGTTGCTCGCCAGCTAGTCGCCGCCTTTTCGTGACCGACCGGAGATCCAACCGGAAATTTTTGGTGGACACTGGTTCGGATATTTGTTGCGTTCCTCGTAGCTTTATAAAAGGACGTACGCTTCAGCCATTATCATATAGTTTAGTTGCAGCTAATGGCAGTAAAATTATCACATATGGGCTGGTACAGTTGAACTTAAATTTAGGGCTGCGACGGGATTTCACCTGGAACTTTGTCGTGGCGGATGTGGAAAGTGGTATTATTGGCGTAGATTTTTTGTCGCATTACCAGCTTTTACCCGATTGCTCAAAAGGTAAGCTGTGCGATAGTAAAACTGGGCTTACTTCGTCCGCGGACCTTTATACCGCGGAACAGCAAAGTGTGAAGGTAGTATCTCTTCCTGACTCGCCATTCACAGCGATCTTGGAGAAATACCCAAGTATAACGCGACCACCTGGTGCACCTAGAATTATTAAACACAGCACCGTACATTATATAAACACTACCGACGGTCCCCCTGTGACATCTAGACCGCGTCGGTTGGCACCATTAAAACTGGGCATTGCAAAGAAAGAGTTCGAAGACATGGTCCGAGCTGGTACTTGCCGACCATCAGATAGCTCTTGGTCATCGCCTCTGCATCTCGCACCTAAAAAGGACTCAACGTGGCGTCCTTGCGGTGATTATCGTGCATTAAACGCCCGGACGATTCCTGATCGCTACCCTGTCCGATACATAGGTGATTATGCGCACAACTTGTCTGGCTGTACCGTTTTTAGTACTATAGACTTGGTCAAGGCCTATCAACAGATACCGGTGAATCCAGGCGACGTGTGCAAGACAGCGATAACTACTCCATTTGGATTATATGAATTTCTGTATATGACTTTTGGTTTGCGTAATGCTGGGCAGACTTTTCAGAGATTTATCGATGAAGTAGTCCGTGGCTTAGATTTTTGCTATGTCTATGTTGATGACATTTTGGTTTACTCAAAAGACCAAATAGCGCATGCGCAGCATCTGGAAATCTTGTTCCAGCGATTGCACGACTATGGCGTTGTGATTAATACAGCCAAGTCCGTATTTGGTGCCGCAGAAGTATCTTTCCTTGGGCATCGAGTCAATGCTGCGGGCACGCGTCCTCCTGAGGACAGAATTCGTTCTCTGGTGGATTACCCGCCCCCAAAGACAGTTCAGGGTATGCGCAGATTCATAGGCATGGTCAATTACTACCGCCGGTTTTTGCCAAGTACGGCTAAGTACCAAGCGCCGTTAATTGAAGCAATCACTGCTATTCAAGGCAAAGGCAATAAACCTTTTGTGTGGACTCCTGAGCTAGAAAAGTGCTTTGAAGAATGCAAGAAAAGCTTGACGTCCGCTACAATTTTAGCACACCCAAATAACAGTGCTGAGGTTGGGTTGTTTACTGACGCTTCAGGAACGCACGTTGGTTCTTGCCTACAACAACGCGTCGATAATGATGATTGGCAGCCACTAGCCTATTTTAGTAAAAAGCTGACTGCTAAACAGGCTCAGTGGCCGGCGTACTATCGGGAACTCCTTGCGGTGTACGAGAGTGTTCAACACTTCAGGCACCTGTTGGAGGTACAACACGTCACTATCTACACTGACCATAAGCCGCTAATATACGCTTTTGTACAACGACGTGAGAAATTGCCGCCTATCCAATTAAACCAACTGTCTTTCATCAGCCAGTTTACTACAGATGTAGTGTATATTAAAGGGGTTGATAACATCGTAGCTGATGCCATGTCGCGCGTTGAGTCTATTTCTCTTGAAGAGGATTTCGCTGCACTCGCGTTATCGCAAGAATCGGATGAAGAGCTAGCTAGTATGCGTGGGAATTCGTCTTTAAAGCTCGAACCCATCCTCATCCCTGGCACAAAAATCACAGTAATTTGTGATACTTCAACTGAGCGACCACGTCCATACCTGACACCAGCATTCCGTCGAGCTGCATTCGACAGGTGTCACAACCTCAGTCACCCTGGCGCGCGGGCAACCACTCGCTTGGTAACTGAGCGTTATGTATGGCCTCAAGTAAACGCAAATTGCCGTGAATGGGCTCGAACTTGTTTACGCTGCCAACTCAGTAAAGTAACTCGCCATGTTAATTCGCCACTTGGAGAGTTTAAATTACCGTCAAACAGATTTAGGTCGGTGCATTTAGACATTATTGGACCACTTCCTCACTCGAAAGGGTACAATTATTGCCTGACTGCGATTGATAGATACACACGGTGGCCTGAAGTATGGCCTATGTCATCAATCACAGCAGAAGAGGTAGCAGATACATTCGTAACTGGTTGGGTTTCCCGTTTTGGGGTACCAAATATTTTGACAACCGACCAGGGCCGGCAGTTTGAATCTGTGTTGTTTCGCCGTCTAATGGATGTATGTGGTACCAAACGGGTGCGCACGACTAGTTACCATCCTTGCGCAAATGGTATGGTGGAACGCATGCATCGGCAGCTTAAAGCATCTTTGATGTGTCATAATGACACATGGGTAAGAGCTTTGCCGTTAGTTTTATTAGGGATGCGAACGGCGCTCAAAGAAGATTTGAAGGCATCTTCTGCAGAGCTCGTTTATGGAGAGACTCTTCGCTTGCCTGGAGAACTCGTCATACCTCCAATAACATCGCAGAGCCCAAGTGACGTTGTAGATTTCGTCCGTGAGCTGCGCAAATATATGGAAGCTCTCCGTCCTGTCCCTGCTACACGCCACGCCCAGCCATCGACTTTCATATTTAAAGATTTAGTTAAGGCGTCGCATGCCATGCTACGCGATGATTCAGTGCGAAGGCCGTTGCAGCCGCCTTATTCCGGTCCTCATCGTATCATCGGGCGAAGAGACAAAACGATCACTCTCGATATTAATGGAAGGGAACGTACAGTTAGCATAGATCGCGTTAAGCCTGCCCATTTGGATTCGGCGTTTGGCAATTGTGAACCAATTGTGCCGCCTGCGCCAACTCCAGCTAGCAGTTTCACGCCTGCGTTGGTCCCTGCACCTACACCAGCTCCTGTCATCACCCGGTCCGGGAGGAGGGTGAAGTTTAGAGGGATGTTAGATATGTGATTACATATGTTTTTTTTTTTCAGCTTATTCTTCCTTTCTCCGTGGGGGGGTGGTGTGGCGGAACTCTTTTTCACCAGTGCGACCTTCGCGGCCGCCTTTATTATTTTATTTCAATAGAGTTGTGTTTTTGTTTGATAAGAGATCTGTCAAGAGGTGAAAAATAGATGTTTTCGATTCCGCAAAATAAATTGTTTTAATTAATAGGAACAATAATATCCTAAAAAAGAAAAGTGAGTTATTAGTAGATACAATTTTTATTGAACTAGTCTCTTAGGTAAACAAAAATATTATAAATTCAAAAAAATAGGTTATACTTACGTAGTTTGTATTAAAAAAAATACTAAAGAAAAGTTAGATATTAGTAGATATAGTTTTAGTGAAGGATTTAAAAAACTGTAACCCTAAATTTTAAAGTTTGGTGACACTTCTATGTAAAAAGACTAGGTCGATTAGAACTGATCCTTGATTATCTATATTCCAGAATCTAGTTCATTTACCTACTTGATTCCCTAAAAATAAACATTAGATATTAATCAAAAACCCCATCCTATTGTAATGCGGTATCGCAAACAATTTGACACGCGAGTTGCGACAAAATCAGTTCCCGAGTCGGATGCAAGTCACTTAATCACCGACACCCGGAAGTCAGCAGCGAGTCACGTAAAGCGGAGTTCACGTTTTATTAAACACCGGAACTTTGTCTGTATTCTTTGCGGTAGTTTGCGGGTTTTATTAAATTGGTTTATGGATGGACTGGGGAATATTGTGGTAGAAAACCTTGAATACTATAGTATTCAAGGTTTTCTACCACAAACGAGCTACTGTCTGTTATAACAGACAGTAGCTCGTTGCTCTATGTAAATAGATCAATTTCCAAGATTTTACTCTAACATTATTATGTGCGCATTATATTTTTACGGCGCCCAGTTCGATCTTCGAGCCTACACCAATAACTTACTTATTTAGTAGTTAAATATATTATGTGCAGTTTCATTTCAAAGCCATCGCTCACAAAACGATGAAGGAAAACGTCGTGAGGTAACTGGTATGTCCAAGAATCTCAAAATTTCAAAGACGTGACGTTTATCAACAGTTTCTGGGCCATAAAATTTTCTGGTTTTGAGGAACACTGGACAGTTTTGAATGCGACCTTACCAAGGTATCTACGAGTATACGTTGAACCTCGTGGAAACCCCGAACATTTCCTATATTTATGCAGTCCTAGTAGCACAGGAAGCCAATGTGCCAGCGTTGTGAATACCGCATAGCATTACAGCCCGCGGTAACTCTAAACAGCCGCCATTTTGTGGTACCTAATTGCGAAACTGTCATGGCGGCACCAGCCGACATTCTCGCGCGCTCGCAAGATTTACACTGGATACACAGTGTATAAATAATACCAGTAGTTAAGCTTTTCAGATAAGATTCCTCTCAGTTTTTTTTTATGTTATAGGTCTTCGACCAAAATAAAATTAATGGAATTAATAGCATAGCAATCAACCACGCTTAGCAAACAACGCTTTTTAGTAGCCCACAGCTGGACTTAGGCCTGCCCCCAAAAGGTTGATTGGGCCATATCCACCACGCTAGCCCAGTTGCGAGTTGGTGGATTCACATACTCCATTGAATTTCTTCTCCATATGCAGGTTTGCTCACGATCTTTTCCTTCACCCAAAAGCCAGTGGTATGAAAATCCGTACATAAACTCCAAAGAGCTCATTGGTACGGGCCTGGGGTTTGAACCCGCGACCTCACGCTTTCAAGTCTAGCGGTCTTCCAAATAGGCTACCACGGCTGCACGCGCTCACGGCTTTTTGTAATGTCTTAATGGAGTAAAATTAATAGACAGACAATAGACAATATTTTATTTGTAACAAAAATCCACACATACTTAAAGCTACACACAAATTTAAAATTAAAAAACGTTGGATTTTTGATACAAACCGGCCCCAGCTCAGCATAATGCCGTTTGTTGTCAAACGGCGCTGGTCTTCCGATAGGGCTGGCAGGTGACGTCACGCACCGCACAGGTGCGCGTTCAAGTAGGTAGATACATAATCAAAGACATTCACTACAACGTAATTGACAATAATTATTTTTTAAAAAAGGAACAAAAGACTAAATATGCAATATAACTCCGTTGGTTTTAAAGGAATACTGTGGTGATTAAACATTGGGAATGTACTAAGACATTAATAATAAAACCACGTGTTTTAAATTTTTGTGACTTTAATACAATAACCATGGTCATCTCTAGTAACAAGCGTTGCCTAAAAGTAGGAAAACCTAGCACAAGCGTGCGGGAGCTAAGTAGGTAAATCAGAATGTTCAGTCTCTGCCTTGCACAGTCCCGAATGCCTGAATGCCACACCGTGTCTTACGTCGAAATCTAACCCCGGTACATAGCACGTGTGTCGAAAGGAATTTTGTTTGAAAGCTTTTAGCTCCACCTAAGCTCCACCTATAGGATTAAACATAAATCTTAACTTCAATATGTATCTACCCACAAAGAAGTAAAGTTTTTGAAATATCTGCTCTGTGGTTGATAGCAGTTCAATTGTTGTAAAAGGTTATGAATCAGTGCCAAGCGAGACGTAGCTGCACGCGTGCATTCACCTTGAAAAAGACTGCCTAATGCGGTTGAAACTATAGTAGGAGTAACCGGCTTAATCTTACTTGAGTAATTCCCGTGTAATATAAATAAAATGTTATGAATTAGAGTTATAAACATATTTTCATGTGACTACAAGAATATGTTATTGAAAATTCATTGTTTTCTTAATTAATTTCATTGTTAATAGTATTACTAAACAAAATACAAGCTAATACTAACACTACAAAAACAGTTATAAAAGTTACAGAGAATAAAATAAGCTTTTTAGAGGGGGAATGGTATAATATAATATTTTGTTCATTAAGGGATTCTCTGCGGCTTGTTGACGATGATGAACTTAAGCCTTTATGCTTTAAAAAATACCCATGAAATTCATCCTATTGAATACGAAATTCCTCAATACAAATGCAGTTTAATATTCAAAAAGAATACATAAACCGTGGACTCATACTGAAACGTTTTAATTTAAATACAATTTCAGTAATGTACGTCTCGTCTGATCGGATGCGATATTGAAAATATTTCGCGCAACAAGTAGGGCTTGTGAAAGGGGTTCCGTAAAGAATCTGGCAAATATTCGCATTTATTCCGGATGTTTATGGTTTGGCAGTGATTTTTAGCTTGCTTGTATATTTTTTTTTTTGTTATATAACCCTTTCACAAAATGCAATCATTCAATTTAGGTATCCTGATTTTAGGTCATTTAAGGAAATATAAAGCCGTCATTGTCTAGACAAATGTAAAACAATCAAACCATAACATTAAAACTGTTTATTTTATGTCAGTAATTTAACGAAATCTACTCTAGAGACACTCTAGTTAGAGACAATCCAAATGATCAAGCTCACTACCAGTTGGCAGTGTACCCAGCATGCTGGCGGAATTACCACGCTGAATGGCAATGCTTATACTTTTTAGATTAGATAAGAAAATGAGATGAGTTTGGTGCCCAAGGACCCAGTGCCTCAAATATATAGGTACTTATTCTTTCCAATGTCGATGTTAACAGTTTAGTTACTTACAAAATGTTGTTGAACTTTGTAAGTAGATTATCCTCTATTTCACGTCAGGACAGTGCGGAAGGAAATAGCAAATGACCACCCCATCCGCAGTTCTTTGCTAATTGCAACTAAACTTTTGTGTCAAATGTAATTACTACATCCGTTCTTAGTGGTCGGAAAGATAAGTATTTTACTAACGGAAGTATTTTTCGTTGTTTAATGAATAGTAGTTTTGTTTAATGTCCTTTACCTATGTGTATATATACCATCAACCATATACCATATACTCATAAGCAAGCTCAAAGTCGCACAACGAGCTATGGAGATGGCTGTTCTTGGGGTTACTCTTCAATTCAACAAAAACCACCGGATCAGCAAGTTGAAGTGGCAGTGGGCAGGGCACGCAGAACAGATGGCCGATGGGGCCGAAAGGTTCTGGAAACCGGGCCGGTAAGCGCAGCGTAAGAAGTCTACCCACAAGATGGACAGACGACCTAAAAGAGACCGCAGGGAAACGCTGGATGCAGGCCGCTTCCAACCGGCCCTTTTGGAGATCGTTGGGGGAGGCCTATGTCCAGCAGTGGACGTCCTATGGCTGAAATGATAATGATGATTTATACCATGGTATAACTTGGTATAAATCATCCAATCACTCCCACTAGATGGACCGACGACATTGTGAGAGTCGCGGGCATCCAGTGGATGCGAAAGGCAGGCTGTTGTTCAGTGTGGAGGTTAAAGGGGGAGGCTTATGTTCAGCAGTGGACGTCTTCTGGCTGATGATGATAACTTGGTGCAATGGTGGCCGAGCGGTAGCATGTGCGTTTCACAATCTGACGGCACTCGGTTCGATTTTCGGCTTTGCACCAATGATTTATTTAGTACTTTCAATAATATATGTGCAGTTTTGATGCCATCGCTCGAAATCTGTGAAGGACAACACCGTGAACAAACCGGTATGTTAAAGAACCTCAGCTCTACATAATATATATTTATTATTAAAGAATTATCTAAACATCTGGTCGAAGCATTCCGTGACCAAAAAGCTGGCCAAAATCTTACGCAACGTGTTAGTATTGCAATCCAACGTGGCAATGCGGCCAGCATTTTGGGAACGAGGCCTGCGGGCAGCGATCTATTAGATTAGTGTAGTTTTATATAATGTGTTTAGTTTAGGGGTTTAGGTAAGTTTGTTATTATTCCAAATATGTTTACTTTCTTGTTTTAATTAAAAAATAATCACGAATTTCAAAGGTTTTCACTTTAGGATAGTATTTGGAGTAACGGAGTAAGTTAACCGTTAAGTTAGCCCATACAAAGCATCTGAGGTTACCAGTTCGATTGATAACTAGATATAGAGAAGACGCAAATTGAAAAAACCAACGCATCCCAAATTGCAAATTGCTTCAAACCTATCCCATGCCCCCATAACAATCGTAGCAAACGAGCGCAAATAACTTCGGCCGTTCATTTGTGGCACAATCGAAACGAGCGCGATGGCCAGTCGATATTCTTGTCACATGCCGAAACATCGATATACGCGGGGATAAATCGGCAACCGTGAGGGGAATTATTGAAAGGGATATCGCACACGGTGTTGTATGGGAGAACTTGTCGAAAAATCTGAAACATGGGTAAATCATCGCATCGGCATCGGCGCAAAGTTCTATTCTAGTCTATCGGTTTTTTATCGGATTTCGGAGAGTGTGCATCGGGTCTGCATTATCTGATTCCCGCCTGCCCATTTTTCTATCGGGCTGCCAGAGTAGGCATGTAAAGGCGACACTGCTTCATAATTGAAATTCCGAAGTATGAAGCGCTTGGATTTTACTTTTATTGCGCGAACTGATAGTCTGTCGAATGCGCTGCCTGAATGTGTGTTCCCTGATAGTTACAATACAATATATTTTTAGTAGATACACACTGAAAATATAAATGAAACTTAAACTAACATAAAAAATAAATATAATGGCGGCAGTATAATGGGAGGCCTTACAATCTGGATGTCTTCAAATCACGAGTGAATCGGTTTCTTCTAGGCATGCGTGCTTCATCGTAGACCGCATCATCGCTTAACATCAGACGAAGTGACGGTCAAGCACAAGCCAATTATTTAATAATATTAAATATGACTGGGATTGTTAACAAAAAACCGGACAAGTACGAGTAGGACTCGTGCTCTGAGGGTTCCGTTAGACGGAACCCTCAGAGCGCGAGACCAAAAAAAACTAACTGAAGTTAAAATATTTAAAGACAAACTTAAGTTTGTAGTTTTTTTTTACTGGGCAAGTGCCTTTAATAACTAAACAAAATACAAGCTAAAACTAACACTACAAATACAGTTAGACTGCCCATAGACCGTTGAAGGTCTAAAGACAATCCAAATGCTCAAGCCCACTACCAGTTGCCAGCGTACCCAACATGCTGGCGGCATTACCACGTTGAATGGCAATGCTAATGCGTTGAGCCAGAAACACGCCAGCATTTTGGTCACGCGTCGCATTAACCAGGCGCTCTGAAAGATTTTTGAAAATGAGGTGAGCTCCCGGTCCCCAAGGGCCCAATGTCTCGACCCCAAACGCCTCAAATATGTAACCACTGCCGAGGTTAGCATATTTGCGACGCTTGTGCTGCTCTGCCGAATTAGCAGCCGCGCCAGCCCTACCCTGTGTCTCAGGAAGATGTGACGGCGCCAAAGTATCGACACAAGTTGCGTCCCATACAAGGGGCCGCCCCAACCTCCAGGGCACAAGTGTCATACCGTCAGGCCTCTTTCCATCGTCACGCGCCACCAAGACCACTCGGTTTGAGCACAGCTGCGAAATTGGCGGTGGAAAGTGCCCTGCGTATGATGTCGTTCAGGCTAGCGTGTCGGCCAATACGACCAGCGCTTCTCGAGCAAGAGAGACCATGGTGACCGAGCTGGTCAACAGCAGTACCACACTGACAGCTAGACGAAATGCGGTTGGATCTAAAAGGCTACCTGTGTTAAAAGAGGGCATGGCTTGCAACCAAAGTCACGATTCCCAAACAGAGACAGCAAGAATACGAGCGCGATCTGCAATACTAGAACATGTATCTAGTAGCGATTTCCATGCTAGTTCGCAGATCGGCCGATCCCACAGTCTCTGGGAAGACAACTTTGAAGTTTGTAGTTGACAATAAGGTTCTTCCATACATCCCAACTACAAAATGTAAGTTTGTAATAGCAAAATAATTATTTTTAAATACCTTCAAATTTATAACTTTCGGATTTATTCCTATATATGTACTATGAGACCTTGCCTCTTGCCAAATTTCATGATTCTAGGTCAACGGGAAGTACCCTATAGGTTTTGATTCCCCTGTGAAATCGCAAAATATACGACATAAAGGAACCCTAAGAGCGCGAGACCAAAAAAAAAAACTAACTGAAGTTAAAATATTGAAAGACAAACTTAAGTTTGTAGTTGACAATAAGGTTCTTCCATACATTCCAACTACAAAATGTAAGTTTGTAATAGCAAAATAATCATTTTTAAATGATATACCTTCATATTTCTAACTTTCGGATTTATTCCTATATATGTGCTATGAGACCTTGCTTTTTGCCAAATTTCATGATTCTAGGTCAACGGGAAGTACCCTATAGGTTTTGGTTCCCCTGTGAAATCGCAAAATATGCGACATAAACGTTCATATCTTTTGATTGCGTTGACTTACAACTTTTATTTTTTTACAGCCGAAAGAAACCGTAGAGCCAAGTATTTAGTATAAATTTCAACTTGCTACCTTTACGCGTTCTTGAGAAAAAGGGTCTTGACAGACGGACAGACAGACAGACGGACAACGAAGTGATCCTATAAGGGTTCCGTTTTTTTCCTTTTGAGGTACGGAACCCTAAAAAGGAGAACGAAAAAAGAATATAGTATATGCAATAAGTGAATAAAGGCCGGATTTAAAGCGAGGGTCATAAATGAATCACGAGCAAGTCAAGGATTCTAACGACTGAAACACGACCGTAGGGAGTGATTCATGATGATTGAACCACGAGCGTAGAGAGTGATTCAATTGTCCTGAGCGACGCTAGTGATTCATGGCCCTCGATATATATTTTTTTTATTCAAGAGTTGCATAGGTCCTATACATACTTTATACCATGACTACGAGAAAAAGAAAGATTTAAGGAGTTTGTATCGAGTATTTTTGCGCAAGGAGGTTGTATAGCATTGAGATGGAGGTCGAATATATTGGCGTGTTCTACATTCAAACACCAAAATAGTGATTAAACGTGCTTTTTATTCACTGTTTTCATTGAATAAAAAAGCTTTTTAGAGGGGGAATGGTAAAAACATTATTTTATTTGGTAACGTCTTCAACATTGATTAATGTAAGTAGTAGAGCAAAATTATATTATTATAGCTATTCAATGTTATGTTCACAACAGATGAACAGACTAGATGGCCGATGGGGCCGAAAGGTTCTGGAATGGAGACCACGGACCGGTAAGCGCAGCGTAGGACGTCCACCAACAAGATTGGCTTGTGTATGATGAATGTGCATAGAAAAAGACTTCTAGAAGCAATTTTTTTATCTAAAACTGAAATTCTGACAAGATTAAGCCAGCATGGGCTAGTTTTAAAAGGAAGTTTCAATGTTTGGATATAAGTGTGTTTATATTATGATTATTGTTTAAATATAGACTTTTCCGGTACATACTCAGATTTTTAGTTTTGCCCAACCCTGAATCTACGCCCATGCATAGAACTGATTTGATGATGGATAAGACAGATCGCGGGCACGGGTACTCCTATTCAAAGCATCTAAATATCCTCTTAATTTTTAAACAAACTTGGTTATTATCCTACTGTGTATCTCGCAACATACAATACCGTGTGCACCCTCTAAAGGGATAAAAGTTTAGGTAAGAACTGGCCCTTAGAACGCGTGAGGTGTATTGTGTATAGAATAAAATAAATATGGCCTTCAACTTTACTGAAGTAAGTTCACCCATTTGGGACGGATTAGTTTCAGATAAAAACACGGATGTTTGGGACTATAACCGTGTAGGCAGGTTAATATTTGGGTCAAAAACAAGGAAAAAGGAAATAAAATCATCTTAATAAAGAAAATAATGAAATAATATAATATGAACTTACTAATATTATTAATTCGAAAGTGTGTTTGTTTGTTTCTCCAGAGCAATGGATCGATGTGATTTATGCATAGATATAGTACAAACTTAAAGGATAAAAAATAAAAACACAAAATAAAAAGCACAAAATAAAAGGGTACAGGGAGCCGGCTTCGGCTGACCTTGATTTTAATATCCTCCGCGCAACCATAGCGCTAGGGCTGGCAAAGCAACTATAATCTACTGGAAAAAGTTTAGATTTGGAAGTTTCAATTAGA